>CM076983.1:35676780-35703126 GCA_039105355.1 Benthosema pterotum | reverse complement strand
ATGAGTTGAAGCTCTTGATGACTGGTTTTAATTATTATGGATAATTATTTGGTAGGCCCAGGTCCAGGCCTGGTGGTATAGGCTTTCAGGCCTACCTCAAGACCCCAGACCTGATTCGCCGCCATGCAGCCAATGAGCACGGCCCCAAACCTGATTTGCTGCCATGCAGCCAATGAGAGCTTACACCATACCTGGCTACACTACAGCGATCGGGAATTGCATTTGCACCCATTGTGTCCAACGTCTCTTTCCATCCAGGCACCTGTTTAAAACACGTCACGTGACCTCAAGATGCTGCGTCCAAAGGAAGCAGTTTGCAGTGTGCCAAGCCCTTAAGCCAATCTCTGAGTTGCCTAGTAGCCAGGGCTGTGTCGTGTTGTGGGATGTACAGTATAGTGAATAAGGATAGATTTCAGGGCTGCAATCTTTGACACAACGCCTACAGGTATACTGTGCCTTTCATATAAATGCATGCATTTCTGTAACTTCATGAATTTGTGGTGCCCCCTATAGGCAGAAATAGAGGCATGTTTCGAAGTGTGCTCCATCGATGTCATATGTTTTTCGTTGCAGGGCACTGCTCATGTTAATAATTAAAAAAAAAAAAAAAAAAAAAAAACGTACTGCAGTTCTTGATGAAACACTTTCACCTGGAGTTGTAACTTGTAGTCAACGGAAAGAAAAATCAACAAGACAAAAAAACGAAATTGACAGTTAAAAGTTGTCTATTTATTGATTGATAGTCTCTGGTTGCTATAAAACATTACAGTACAAAATACAATCACTGTTACAGTAATAAACCAACCCCTGCTGCTTTCCTCTCCCCATAAAATAATCAGATAAATACAGTACATATTTATAATAGATAACCCTATACAAAAGACTGCCAAGATAAACCCTAAAACTTGGTATGATTCCTTCACTGCATGGATGTTCTCCATTCAATATATTGTTAACGATAAAAAATAATAGAGGAAATGAAATGCGTTTTATTTGACCCTCGACATCGGTGACGTACATGCTAACGTAAAGCAACATTAAGGCAAAAAGCTGGTATTAGAAGTATTTGGTCCTTAGCATTATGCCAACTGTTTAAGGCAGGGGATCTGATAGATGCTCTGCACAAAAGGCACAATCATTTCATACATTTTTGTTGTATTCTTTCTTCCATATTAAAAAGTGCAGATAATCCTACAATGTGAAATTAGTAGAATACACTGTATCTACGGTACCTTTAGAAGTTGTTAGACCCCAATTCAAGAAGCCGAGAGAAAGTCAACCATAATATTACTAATAATAATATTAATATTAGTAATCTCGTTCACTACAATAATATCGAATATCACCACATTGTAAGCTGTCAGGCACAATGGTTTTCAATGTACAGTATATTGAATATTTATATATATTATATATAAAATGAGATTTGCTTTAATAATAATTCTCTGGAATGACAAAGAACCCACTTACAGTATCTAAGTTCCTACATTTCCCACAAACCCAAAGAAGTGAAACATCATCACTGGGCATATATAAAGACATTATGAAACAGGAAGAAGAGTGAATCACTGGCTGGCGTGTGTCGTACATTCACAATGTGGAATTGGTCCACCTTATTGCACAGCTGTTGCAGAACCCCCCCCCCCCCCCCCCCCCCCCCCCCCCCCCTTCAATATACCACGGCAATATACAACATTTAATTCATTAAAGCTGTTGCATAACGGATGAGCTCATTCACGAGAGCATAAATAAATGCATTGTTGGCGTTTAATTGCTATTGCTTTGGAATGTGTCTTTTTTTTGGCGTTCGTTCATAGATTGTTCTGCATATTATTGGTCCTGTTAGCTCCGCAGTGTCTCAAAAAAGACATTCACATTTCTCTGCTAAATAAAAAAAGACATCATTTGTACCGTATCATGCACTTCGCTCCCCATTCTTCCCGTCTACCTCTCTCTGTCTCTCTTTACAGTACAGTTTGAACAGCGGGCGACTCCGGGCGATAAATGATCTCGACTAGTGGGCGTTCCTGCTGTCGTTACCGTACATAATGTAAACGAATTGCTGTTCCACGTGGAGGGTAAACAAAACAACAACACAGATTTGTTTGGCTCCGCCCACTTGTAAACTACCGCCTCTTCTTCCTCGCCTTCTGCAAGCCGGTAGTTGGGTCTCAAAGATGAATAACGAGAAAAAAATAAGCCAGTCTGTCACCCGCTGCTAAAACATACTGTTACTCGCCCATACACACACGCACACGCACGCACGCACACGCACACACACACACACACACACACACACACACACACACACACAACACACACACACACACACACACACACACACACACACACACACACACACACACACACACACACACACACACACAATTGCACTTTAAATGTGTAGGCCTCCGGTCTCCTCTATCTGGTCTTCTGGGCTTTGTAGACTGTAATTACTCGACAGTCACGGATTTGGCCAGGTTTCTGGGACAGTCCACCTGGAGGCGAGATGAAACAGAGCAGTGTTAATCAACGCTATCACACACACCTGCTGCACTACAGCTCAGCGCAGGATTTGTGTCACAACGCAATGTGAGACACTTAACCCCTTAACTGCGCACATTATTATGAATATCTTGTTGAGCACGGGGGAGGAGAGAGGAGAGAGCGTTTTTTCTGTGGGATTTTTATGGTTTGTTATGCTATGGATCTCTGCTGTCTGAAAGCATCTATGTACTGTAACTCCAAAAGGCCGATGTCACTACTGCATTTTCAGATTGGCAGTTCAGTGACAATAGTCCTTAAAAAAAAGTTGCATGATTTGTCACGACGTTACCGCAGCGAAACTGGTTCTCCGCTTTTGACCCATCACTCGGAGTGGTGAGCTCCAAGGAGCAGTGAGCTGCGGCTTGCCGCGCTCGGGAATCATTAGCTGATTTTGACCCCCAAACCATTCCTTTTTTGATGCTGAGTGCCAAGCAGGGAGGCATCGGGTCCCATTTTTAGAGTCTTTGGTATGACCCGACCGGGAATCGAACCCCAGCCTCCCAGTTCCAGGGCGGACACTCTAACCACAAGGCCACTGTTCTGGATTTAGGTAAGCCCTGCCCTCTCTTCAATGTCCACCCAAGGCTAGGACACTTTGCAGCCGGGGCTCATTCATTCCAATGTAGATTTCATGGACATTACATTACATTAAATACTGGTTCATTTTTGGAACCAGACCTCCAAAATCTTTTCCAAATCCATCGAAAAATGCAGTGGAAAAATGTTTGTGTGACATTTAGTTTTTAAAACAATGTTTTGTCATATAGGAAAGCTTTTGGTGGAGAGGTTTGTCTATCACATGTTATGCTTAGCTGTGATTGGACCATAGCAGTCTGGGGAGGGACTAAAGCCCTGTTCATGCTCTCTTGTTCGGAAAGATCACACTTCTATTTTTCGTACTTTCCGAAAAAAAAGAAAAAAGAAAAAAAAAAAAAAAAAAGAAAAACGTTCCAATCACAGATGACGTTCATAGTTCACCTGCTCTTGTTCAGAAAAGGCAAGGCTGTAGAGTCCTTCATGGGTCCATTTTCAAGGAACCGACTCCGTTCAGAACCGGACGGAATCGGAGCCGCTCCGATTTGGACCCGCTGCTATAATTAACATGGACTCGTGACTTGTGACTCCAACTGTTCACAAGCGTATACATAGAAAATAAATCCACGTCTTTTTTAGATGTTGAATCCCCGTAGTAGCTGTTCTTTTCTTCTTAGCCATTAATCCACCATTGCGTGTAAATAAAAATAATAATCCATAGTCAACTATTTTAACTGCCGTCTCGTGATGGTACATCAAACAATCCATATCTCCATTGTGGAAGAGTGATTTCTTTCCTTGCGGGTCCATTTGGTTTCATGTTTACACTCTCAAGAGTTAAAATATTCATTATTCATCATATTCATCCCAAGTCTACAGAACTAGAGAATGTAGAAGATTAATGGTCATTTTTCATCTATCTATGTTTGCCTGTTTTCTTTGTGAATTCAGCCTGGTATTGTGGACAAAAGCAATATAAATCATTAGTTTTGGGGTCTGTGGGGCTAAAATGTCATCAAATGGTGCTCCTCTGTGGCTCAAATACTGAATAAATAGAGGGCCCTGGTGTCAAAATGGCTGGTCTTACTTTTGTCTTGAAATTAAATTAATATCACGCAGACTTTAGTTCAGCCTGTAGTCTTGTCCCTCCACTATAGAGATGCGCAGTGACGTCACCAGCCCTGTTCCACTAGTGGATTCCTCATTCATTTTCCTCATAGACTTTTCGAAAATGGTTAATAAAAACACGATTGCGCCGCGGCCAAAGCCAACTCGGGTCGTGACAAATCATGACAACAAACACAATATCGTCATATAATATATAATTAGGAAGAAGTAGGAAACGGCATGATACAAGACTTTTTGTTTCGTTTTTTATCTTAAAAATTATTTTATTGTCCCAAAAGTTTGTGTGTGTCATCATGATTCGTCACGACTCGAGTTGGCTCTGTCCGCGGCGTAATCGTCTTGATATAAATTATTTTCGAAAAGTCTATGAGAAAAATGAATGGGGAATCCACTAGTGGAACAGGGGGCGGTGACGTCACTGCGCATCTCTATATTATATGTATCTCGTTTGGCCCCTCGGGAAAAATAATTGCCCAGCCCTGATCCTCATTGTCAGGTCAAAATATCGTACACACACGGTGCGCTGATGGCCCACGGGCCGCCAGTTTGAGACCCCCCTGGTGGGTAAAAATGAGGGCACACTCACGTCGTATCCACGCAGCACGGCCAGGTGGAAGGACATGAGCTGCAGGGGGATGACGCTCAGGATGCCCTGCAGGCAGTCCACGGTGTGGGGCAGCTCGATGGTCTTGTAGGCCTTCTTGGTGATCTCAACGTCGTCCTGACAGCACAGGATGATGGGCCGGCCCTGTGGGTGGGTGGGTGGGAGAGAGAGACGCGAGGAGACACGTTGTTTACAACCTGAACCCATATGTCCATTAAAGGGGAAACTCACTCCACCCATTTTCAATATTTTACGACAGAGGTTTTCAACACACTGCAAAAAAACAACAACTCTGAACTAAGCAAGTCTTTTGTTCTTAAATCTAGACTTTAACTCATTGACCGCTAGGGGACCTTCTTTGTTTCCTCTCCATTGCCGCGGCTCAAACCAGTTCGATCGGTAAAAAAGCCCTTATTTTGAAGCTCAGATCTCCTAAACAGGATGTGCTGTTTCTGTTATGCTGTGTCTGTTGTCTTGCCTAATCGGTCATCTGGCGATCTGCCCATATACATCCGGGTCACAAGTCAGGAAGAGCCGTGTAGCGCTAGTTGATTCACCAGTGCGACAACCCCATTCAGAGCGAAAACACAGGAGAGCCGTTTGAATGCATTGGATTGAATGGAAGTGAATGGGACAAAAAAAAAAAGAGTTGTCGCTCATTTCTGTTCCAATGAAAGTTAGCAACGGATCATCATCAGACGATGCGCACGGACTAATAGTTGGATTAAAGAATGAAATCTACATCTCGTCGTGATACGAGCCGTCCGCGTTTTCGGCAGTGGGGTTCTCCACGGGTGGTCCACGAGCTGCGCGTCTTCGGCAGGAAAACTATTAAGTATGATTGCTCTTGTTTTAAGAAGGATTTACTAACCAAGAGCAAGTTGTATAAGATTATCAACCTTGTTTTTAGAACATATTCTTATTACAAGAATTCTTACCAAGTTCAATTCACTTACCCCACGGACGATTATTTTGCTTGTTTCTAGTACTATTACACCCAAATATATATATATTTTTCTTATATGAAGGACAGCATTTTTTGCAGTGCAGGTGGTCCGAGGACCACCAGTGGTCCTTGAGAGGGTTCCAGGTGGTCCTCTAGCTAAGTTGCTTAACCAGATGTAACTCTTGAGAACGTAAAAATGAAACCAAATGGACCTGGTCGTGTGAATTAGCCCAAAGTGTACACAACTAGAAGATTAATGGTCTGTTGGGCTGTTTGGTTTCCCGAATACAGCCTGGAATTGTGGACAAAAGCAAAGGAAATCTTTAGTTTTGCGGGTCGGTGGGACTAAAATGTCCTCAAGTTGTGGTCCGTGGCTCAAGTTCTGAATAAATGGTGGGCCCTGGTGTGAAAAAGGTTGAAAACCCCTGTTTTACTATGTAATTGATGTACCTTCAAGGTGTTGGGTGGACATGATAAAAAAAAGTTTCCCCATTCTGTGTTCCCAAGAAATGGAGGTCTGAAGAAGGCCACTAACATGGTGAGACATCTTGATGACATCATCAAGATGTATTTTCACCATGTTAATGGATTTCTTTAGACACTTCTTTTTTTCTGAGAGCGTACAAATGGAACCATTTGAACACTTTCAGAAAAAATGTTGAAAATGGGTGGAATTCCCATTTAACAGTGATGGGCAAGTTACTGGGAAAATGTAGTAAGCTACATTTTCCCAGTAACTGTAGTAAATGTAGTAAGCTACACTACTTGTCACTCTAGCTTGTAGTGTAGCTAAGCTACACTACAAGCTATCCCAGAAATTTGTAGTAAGCTACACTACAAGCTATTGCCCAGAAAATTGCAGTAAGGTACACTACAAGCTACAACCTAATGTACAACTTACTAAACATGTTTTGTCTTGCTTTTTTTCCTTTTTAATCCTCTGGTCTGTAAAGCACTTTGAGCTGCATTTTGTCATGACAGGTGCTATACAAATTAAAGCTGCAAGCAGCGATTTACGGGCCCTCGATCGTGCAAGTTTCGGGCAAATATCGGCCAATCAGAAAAGGGGATGCGGCTAAGTCACAAGGAGCCAAAACATAGTCCAATGACACCACCATTATGTCTCTATGACATCGCATTGAGGAGTTATGGCAGGAAATAGTATCGACCAATCAGAAGAGGGGGCGGGGCTAAGTTACACCAATCAACGTCAGGGACGCGTCAGGGACTCATTACTAGTCCAATGGTGTCACCATTATGTCTCTATGACATCGCATTGAGGAGTTATGGCAGGAAATAGTATCGACCAATCAGAAGAGGGGGCGGGGCTAAGTTACACCAATCAACGTCAGGGACGCGTCAGGGACTCATTAAGCAGTCCAATGCTACCACCCATATGTCTCTATGACATAGCATTGAGGAGTTATGGCAGGAAATAGTATCGACCAATCAGGTGCAAGTACAGGGGGCGGGGCCCCTCTTCTGATTGGTCGATACCAATCAGGACGTCAGGGACTCATTACCGGGTCCCATGATGCCAGCCATATGTCTCTATGACATAGCATTGAGGAGTTATGGCAGAAAATAGTATCGACCAATCAGGTGCAAGTACAGGGGGCGGGGCCCCTCTTCTGATTGGTCGATACCAATACGAATGTCAGGGACTCATTACTGGGTCCCATGATGCCAGCCATATGTCTCTATGACATAGCATTGAGGAGTTATGGCAGAAAATAATATCGACCAATCAGGTGCAAGTACAGGGGCGGGGCCCCTCTTCTGATTGGTCATACCAATCAGGACGTCAGGGACTCATTACCGGGTCCCATGATGCCAGCCATATGTCTCTATGACATAGCATTGAGGAGTTATGACAGAAAATAGTATCGACCAATCAGGTGCAAGTACCACTTCCTGTTTGGCGGCGAAGTTTGGCGCTCCGCCACGGTGGCGCCGTTTCACGAAAACTCACGATTTTAGTAACTTTTCATCGTCAACGTCTTTTCTGCTTGCCGAGCGATTTTTTTTCCGAACCGACCCCCCTGTTCCGACGAGTTCGCCAAAATGCGACATGTGGAAATTGCCTAAATTGCACCAAAACTCAGCCTTTATTTTGAAATAACCGACTTCCTGTTCGGTTTCGGACGCGGCACCAAGAGACTTTTTTTTAAGTTGCGACATGATACAGGTGCGTGCCGATTTTCGTGGATGTACGTCAAACCGTATGGTGGGGCTTGAGGCACGAAGTTTTCTAGGGGGCGCTGTTTGCACAATTAGGCCACGCCCACTTTTAACAATTTTACCATACGTAAATTTACGCCACTAGTAACGTGCGTGCCAACTTTCGCAACTTTTCGTGTAAGTTATGCGCCGAAAAACGCGATTTACTTCGGTTAAGAAACAAACGAACAAAGAATAAACATTGCGGAATCAATAGGGCTTCGCACTTGCTTTGCAGTGCTCGGGCCCTAATAAATTCTACCCATTGAAAATAGGTGGATTCGAAAACGTGGGTGGGAAAATGTAGTAAGCTACACTACTTGTTACTCTTGAAAAAATGTAGCTAAGTTACACTACTTGTTACTCTTGGAAAAATGTAGTAAGCTACACTACAAGCTATTCCCAGAAAATTGTAGTAAGCTACACTACAAGTTACGGGAAAATATAGTTAAGCTATGTAGCTTAGCTACTTGTAACACATTACTGCCCATCGCTGTCCATTAACTGTTTGCTTCTCAAGTATGCATATTTGCAGGGCTGCCACTAGGTGATGCTAGCGCATCTAGTAATACCCAGGCATGCAGAGTCCATGCACACTAAATCTACTGGATGTTTAAAGTTCAGGTCTTCTGGGTGTATTAATTGAGATCATGAACCCCAAAAGAAAATGAATGTCACGAAACCCTTTAATGCTTTGACGGAGCATTAAAAGGTTTTGTGTAGGGTGACCAGATCCAAACTGTTCATTTGAGGGGCAGAAGTGTATGCATGTGTGGGACAAGTCGAGAGGGGAAACGGGACAAAATAGCTGACCTACAATCTCAAAACGCGTCGCACTGCGACGCGTTTTTGAGATTGTAGATCAGCTATTTTTGATATGACAGTATGCGATGTGGCCTCTCTAAGAGTGAGTGTGGAAATATAGTGGTACCATATGGGGGGATTTCAAAAACATAGCAGGAAATGATACAACAGAAATCCGACTATTAGTTAGGGCACTACAAATTATTAGGGGCATTTTGAACACTGATGTCTGTCAGTCACAACGTGGGACAGAGTCTCAGTTTGTGGGACGCTTGAAAAGTCTTGGAAATGAGGGACTTTTCCCACGCAAAGAGGGGACATCTGGTCACGTGTCACGTTTCGTGACATTGGAGAACGTACCGATCGGGCGGTGACCTGCTCCAAGGCGTTCTGACACTTGGTGTAGCAGGCGTCTCTCATGATGATCATGATGACCGGCATGTGCTTGTCGATGAGCGCCAGGGGGCCGTGCTTCAGCTCCCCCGCCAGGATGCCCTCCGAGTGCATGTAGGTGATCTCCTTGATTTTCTGAGTACAGGCAGGGAAAGAGTTAAGATTAGGGATGGGTAGATAGATATATCATCGGCCACACAGGTATTATCAGCAGATAATGGCTTTAAAGGTAGGGGAAGTGATTTGTCAGATATCACATCTGTTAAAATGCTCTATTATAAAGTGTGCAGACCAAATGGACCCTTGCGGGTCCATTGCGGGTTTCATTTTCACACTCTCAAGAGTTAAAATATTCATCATCTGAATTAGCACACTTAATTAAGAAGTTTACACTGTTTTGTTGGCAAAATACAGCCTGGAATTGTAGACAACACCAAAGGAATTCTTTAATTTTAGGTCTTAGGTGTGAGAATTTAATCAAATGGTTGTCCGTGGCTCAAATGCTGAATAAATGGTGGTCCCTGGTGTCAAAAAAGGTTGAAAACCCTGTCCTATACTATTACAAAACAAACTAAAATAAAGATAACAAAGTCTATGTAGAAGAGCACGCCATTGCAGTGACTCACCAGCGCCCCCTCCAGGCAGGTGGCGTAGTTGAAGCCGCGGCCCATGACCAGCAGAGACCTCTGCTCGTACAGCTCGTCCGCGATGGCCTTGATCTTGTTGTCCAGAGATAGCACCTTCTTGATGAGCTCTGTGCAGCAAACAGAGAAATAGAATGTTCTTTATTCTTCATACCAGCTCTAGCGGAGAGTTGGAGGATTGATGGGCAGTGGTGGACTGGGCGGAAAAATCGGCCCGGGCGTTTTTAGCGTGATTTGGCCTAGACCGGCCCAACCACAACCAGTGCGTGATTCTACTTGGTATAGTTGGTTAAGCAGATGTAACTCTTTGAGAGCGTAAACATGAAACCAAATGGACCCCTGCGGGTCCATTTGGTTTCATGTTTACGCTCTCAAGAGTTAAAATATTCATCTAAATCGGCCCAAGTCTAATACTAATTAGAAAATGTAGAGATTAATCCAGCCTGGAATTGTGGACCAAAAAACAAAATGAATGCTTAGTTTTGGGGTCTGTTAGGGCTAGAATGTCATCAAATCGTGGTCCGTGGCTCAAAATTCTGAATGAATAGTGTGCCTTGGGATCAAAAAGGTTGAAAATCAATGGTCTAGATGGATATTAAACAGACGTAGAGGTAGGTCTCCTCACCAGGTAGGTCCTTGAGGCCTTGGATGATCTCTCCTCGCCTCTTCTGGAGCGAAACTCTGTCCTCACTCACCATCAGGCCGAACATGATGAGAGACACGAACTGACTGGTGTACGCCTGGACGCGCGCACACACACGCACACGCACACGCACACACACACACGCACGCACGCACGCACGCACGCACGCACGCACACACACACACACACACACACACACACACACACACACACACACACACACACACACACACACACACACACACACACACACACACACACACACACACACACACACACACACACACACACACACGAAACTCCCATTAAATACCGTAATTTCCGGACTAGTAAAGGAAAACAGGCATATTTCGGACATAGTTCGAATGGCGATTAATCATAATTAAATTAATTTTGAAGCTGTGATTCATTTGATGAAATGTTTTAATCATTCAACAGCCCTAGAATGAAATTGAATGAGAAGCACATTTACCACTGTGTTGCCCTTTGTTTTTGTTTTTCATGATATTATTTTGAGTGGATACTAGGGATGTCACGGTATCCGGTGTGGGGCCACAAAACCGGTACTTGCTCACCGAATGTACCGAAAAAAAAAAACAATATTGTATGTTCTAACTAGATGTAACTCTTTGAGAGCGTGAAAATGAAACCAAATGGTTTCATGTTTAAACTCTCAAGAGTTAAAGCATTCATCATGAAGTCTACACAACTAGGGAATTAAGATTAATGGTCATTTTGATCTGTATGTTTGACTGTTTTGTTTCCCAAATCCAGCCTGGAATTGTGGACAAAAGCAAAAGAAATCTTTAGTTTTTAGTCTGTGGCTCTAAAATGCTATCATATATATTATTACTAATGTTGATTGAGGATTTGGCCTGCATGTACCAGGGACTCCGAGGACATCTAGTGGCCAAACTATGAAACCGATAATACCGGTATAAAAGCAAACTATAAAAAACGGAGTTGAGATTCTTACACCGTGACATGCCTAGTGGATACATAATGGTAGCAGAAGTCCTGGAAACAGAAGGTCACCCTACCTTGGTGCTGGCCACCCCGATCTCCGGTCCGGCGTTGATGTGGACGCCGCAGTCCGTGTCCCTGGAAATGGAGCTGCCCACTGTGTTGGTGATGCCCACCGTCAGAGCCCCGCGGTCCTTACAGTACCGCAACGCCATCAGGGTGTCCGCCGTCTCACCTGGGAGGGCCGGGAGGAGGAAAGATTCGTACGGTATATCATGAATAATACACACGCAGTAGTGGGAAAAAAAAGTGACTTAAAAGGGATACTTCGCCGAAATTGAACCTCGTCTGTGTGGTTATACTATGGTGCATCTGTGCTTCTGTGCCCGGGTCTCAGTGCATACTGTAGTGGAACACCAGAGGAGGGGGTTCCAGACCGTATCATACTGTAGTGGAACACCAGAGGAGGGGGTTCCAGACTGTATCATACTGTAGTGGAACACCAGAGGAGGGGGTTCCAGACCGTATCATACTGTAGTGGAACACCAGAGGAGGGGGTTCCAGACCGTATCATACTGTAGTGGAACACCAGAGGAGGGGTTCCAGACCGTATCATACTGTAGTGGAACACCAGAGGAGGGGGTTCCAGACCGTATCATACTGTAGTGGAACACCAGAGGAGGGGGTTTCCACACCGTATCATACTGTAGTGGAACACCAGAGGAGGGGATTCCAGACCGTATCATACTGTAGTGGAACACCAGAGGAGGGGTTCCAGACCGTATCATACTGTAGTGGAACACCAGAGGAGGGGTTCCAGACCGTATCATACTGTAGTGGAACACCAGAGGAGGGGGTTCCAGACCGTATCATACTGTAGTGGAACACCAGAGGAGGGGGTTCCAGACCGTATCATACCGTAGTGGAACACCAGAGGAGGGGGTTCCAGACCGTATCATACCGTAGTGGAACACCAGAGGAGGGGGTTCCAGACCGTATCATACCGTAGTGGAACACCAAGAGGAGGGGGTTCCAGACCGTATCATACCGTAGTGGAACACCAGAGGAGGGGGTTCCAGACCGTATCATACCGTAGTGGAACACCAGAGGAGGGGGTTCCAGACCGTATCATACCGTAGTGGAACACCAGAGGAGGGGGTTCCAGACCGTATCATATACTGTAGTGGAACACCAGAGGAGGGGGTTCCAGACCGTATCATACTGTAGTGGAACACCAGAGGAGGGGTTCCAGACCGTATCATACTGTAGTGGGAACACCAAGGAGGGGTTCCAGACCGTATCATACTGTAGTGGAACACCAGAGGAGGGGTTCCAGACCGTATCATACTGTAGTGGAACACCAGAGGAGGGGGTTCCAGACCGTATCATACTGTAGTGGAACACCAGAGGAGGGGGTTCCAGACCGTATCATACTGTAGTGGAACACCAGAGGAGGGGGTTCCAGACCGTATCATACTGTAGTGGAACACCAGAGGAGGGGGTTCCAGACCGTATCATGCTGTAGTGGAACACCAGAGGAGGGGGTTCCAGACCGTATCATACTGTAGTGGAACACCAGAGGAGGGGGTTCCAGACCGTATCATACTGTAGTGGAACACCAGAGGAGGGGGTTCCAGACCGTATCATACTGTAGTGGAACACCAGAGGAGGGGGTTCCAGACCGTATCATACCTACGTCACTGCCTTAACTCAGTGCATACTGTAGTGGAACACCAGAGGAGGGGGTTCCAGACCGTATCATACTGTAGTGGAACACCAGAGGAGGGGGTTCCAGACCGTATCATACTGTAGTGGAACACCAGAGGAGGGGGTTCCAGACCGTATCATACTGTAGTGGAACACCAGAGGAGGGGGTTCCAGACCGTATCATGCTGTAGTGGAACACCAGAGGAGGGGGTTCCAGACCGTATCATACTGTAGTGGAAAACCAGAGGAGGGGGTTCCAGACCGTATCATACTGTAGTGGAACACCAGAGGAGGGGTTCCAGACCGTATCATACTGTAGTGGAACACCAGAGGAGGGGGTTCCAGACCGTATCATACTGTAGTGGAACACCAGAGGAGGGGGTTCCAGACCGTATCATACTGTAGTGGAACACCAGAGGAGGGGGTTCCAGACCGTATCATACCTACGTCACTGCCCTAACTCAGTGCATACTGTAGTGGAACACCAGAGGAGGGGGTTCCAGACCGTATCATACCTACGTCACTGTCCTAACTCAGTGCATACTGTAGTGGAACACCAGAGGAGGGGGTTCCAGACCGTATCATACCTACGTCACTGTCCTAACTCAGTGCATACTGTAGTGGAACACCAGAGGAGGGGGTTCCAGACCGTATCATACTGTAGTGGAACACCAGAGGAGGGGGTTCCAGACCGTATCATACCTACCTCACTGCCCTAACTCACTCCTGCTTCATGTGCAAATTCAAGGGCGCGCTAGGCAGGGACGCCTATGATATCCAACGAGCGCTTCCAAACGGCAACAGGAGGCTCAGCCCAAACAATACTCGGCCCGAGTATAGACAGAGTTATGCTGTCGCAAATTAACCCTTTAGTTACACATCTCTGAGATATGTGTGAAAAGAATGTATACAACTGCTGTTTGTGATTTTTAGTTTTTGAGATAATCAATCAATTAACTTAATGCATAACTTAATGCATATAACTATTGTTGTTGTTGTCGTTGCCGTTTACCTGACTGCTGATGAAGAAGCACACGTCGTCCCTGAACACGGGCGTGTTGCGGTCCAGGAAGTCACTGGCCAGCTCCACCATGACCGGCAGCTCCGTCAGCTCCTCCAGGATCTGCCGGGTCTGAGACGCACAAAGGGGAACGGGACGGGGGGCGGAAAACTGTCACCAATCTGTCTTCTACTACCAGTGATGGGCCAGTGAAGTTACTGGGAAAATGTAGTAAGCTACCCTACTTGCTAGTCTCGAAAAAATGTAGCTAAGCTACACTACAAGCTATCCCCCAGAAAATTGTAGCAAGATACACTATACAAGATAGCAAGATACAAGATACAAGATAAGCTACACAACAAAAGTAGCTTAATGTAGCTTGCTACATCAACACTACATATATAAATATATATATCTCAACTTAATGCACAACCTTCTAAATAATAATCATAATAAAAATATAATAAAAAAAATAATCAAAATATAAATAAAAATCATAATAATAATAATTTAGGGGTGGTAGTATGTTTAGGTTTTGGTTTGTATATTAGAGGTTTTCCTTTACAATAGGTGGAATTTGAAAATGTGTGTGTGAAAATGTAGTAAGCTACAATCCTTGTCACTTGAAACAAGTAGTGTAGCTTCACTACAAGCTACTTGAAAAAAGTAGTGTAGCTTCACTACAAGCTATTCCCAGAACAAATGTAGTAAGCAACACTACAAGTTACAGGAAAATGTAGTTAAGCTATGTAGCTTAGCTACTTGTAACAAGCTACTGCCCATCACTGTCTACTACAGCAAGGGGTTTTCAACCAGTTGTCCCAGTGGTGCCCATGCAGCCAAGCCAAATGATGGAGAGTTGCTTAACCCATTTGTGTACTGAACGCGTTTTGTGTTTTAGCTGTTGAAAAATAGCAGATCTACAAGCTCATATCGCGCCACCGAGTGGCGCGATATGAGCTTGTAGTTCTGCTATTTTCAAAAAATTGTGAAAATCTGGTGCAAATCTTTAAATACATTATTTCGGAAGCAAACATTTTTAACTCAAATCTTTGCTTCTGGGGGATCCCCTAGATTAGAACAACATGTTTTTAGATGAGGTTCTGCAGCTAAATAATAGATATTTCTGGGGGTTCTTCCTATGAAATATGTTAAGCATTACTGACACAGAATTTTTCCAGAAAAAACTAGAACCTCACGCCAGGGAGTGGAATTTAGTGTCACAAACTAGAATTTAGTGTCATGGACTAGAATCTAGTGTTGGGAACTAGAATCTTGTGTCAGAAACTGGGATCTAACCGCATGTAACTCGTTGAGAGCGTAAAACATGAAACCAAATGGACCCTGGCGGGTCCATTTGGTTTCATGTTTACACTCTCAAGAGTTAAAATATTCATCATGTGAATTAGCCCCAAGTCTACACAACTAGAGAATGTAGAAGATTAATGGTCATTTATGATCTGTATGTTTGACTGTTTTGTTTTTCTCCGAAAATCCAGCCTGGAATTGTGGACGAAAGCAAAATAAATCTTTAGTCTTGGGGTCTGTGGGTTGAAAATACCTGATACTGTATCGGTATCGGAAAAGTATTGGATCGGCACTTTTTCCGGGATCGGTCATATTTGTATGGGCAAGTATGCCAATCTAACCACAGATCAGACACGGTAAGCGGCAGTTAAATAAAATGTTGGGTCATATGGAACCCCAAGTGCACATTTGAGTGAAAAGTCTGCTATTCCTGGTGGGTGGATTTCATATGTTTTTCTTTTTTCTTATTATTGTATGTATCATTCTCACACAGAAATTGTAGTATCGGGATCGGATCGGAAATGTTAAAAGTGGCACCGGGACATCAAGTTGAAAATGTCATCAACTCGTGGTCCGTGGCTGAATAAATAGTGGGCCCTGGTATGGAAAAAGTTGAAAACCATTGTATTGCAGCAGTTTCATTGCCTGTTTCTCGGCTTCTCAGACTCACACAAAGCTGTAGGTTGATATCAGATGGATAAGATCCGGCTTTCCGATTACCGGTATATCGAAATAACAATTCTTCTATATTCTCTAATTGTGTAGACCTTAAAGGTAATAGATAATATAGATGTATAGCTATATATTTTTGCTCTTTTTCACTCTCTAAATTCAGTGCTGCCAACTTGCGCATTTGTCGCTATATTTAGCGCTTTTTCAGACCCCCCCCTAGCGCCCAAATTAGTGAAAAACTCCTGGCGGAAAATCTGGTGCTTTTTTGCTGGTGCGTTGGAGCGAAATTGGTTGACAGGCGCCAGAGATAAAACCCTTGTTTTTCACCATTTTTCCTTCCTCGAAAGGACCATTGGTAACCAAATGGACCCTTATGGATCTGTAAATTATATTCAATTGATTCTGAAGGACCTAATTTTCAAGAATCTACACATTTTAAAAAATGTCGAAGAATTGTTATTTTTGACCAAAGTTTTGCCAGTTATTTATTCTAAATTCGTCCGAGAGACTAAACTTCAACATCAAATGGCGGTCCTCCGTGGCTAAAATGCAGAATAAACCAGTGGGGCCCTGGTATGAAAATGGTTGAAAACCCACTGCTCTAGCGCATACATTCCAGTGCATTTTGGAAGTTCCACTAGTGCATTTTGGATTTCGCCAGTTGGCAACACTGTCTACATTGCTTCTACGTTGACGCTGCAGCCGTTCACCTGCAGACAGAGACCTGCTCCGTCCTGCAGACGGTCGGCGAAAGGGCCTTTGTAAAAGTGTGGAGTTTGCATGTTCTCCCCGTGTCCCCTAGGGTAGATACCCTCACAAAAACATGCTGTAATCCTGGACTCTAAACTACCTCCCCCTGGCCAGCCTGATGAAGGGGACAGGAACTGGTTGGAATCTGGTGTTCCTTCCACGTGCTACGTCCAACCAGGGAAACGTACTCCCCACCTGTCAGGTGAAAAGAAGGCAGCCTGGACTCCTCATGCGTTGAAGGAAGCATGAGGCCAGTCCGCTGCCTCCTCCCCAGGTTGGTGGAGGGTGTGTATAGAGTCCCAGGATCACATTAGGAATTGGCACTGCAGGGTAAAAAAAATGAGTTGCAAAATGGTGGGATAATCGTGCTCTCGGACCACTCACCGCCACAGCAGCGTGGAAGCTGGTGCCGCAGCCAATCATGATGAGGCGTCGGCAACGCTTGATCTCCTTCAGGTGGTCCTTCAGGCCCCCGAGGACCACTGACGTGATGAAAGGACACAGATGTGGCGTTAGCGCAATGTAGGCCTACAGTTTATTGAATCTTTATAGCAGAATATACTAATACAGAGCAATTAACCCATTGTGTCCTGACCATCGATTTGAGTTTCTGACACCAGATTATACAGTAGTTCCTGACACCAGATTATAGCTGCAGCAACATTCTAGTTTCTGACACCAGATTATACAGTAGTTCCTTACACCAGATTATAGCTGCAGCAACATTCTAGTTTCTGACACCAGATTATACAGTAGTTCCTTACACCAGATTATAGCTGCAGCAACATTCTAGCTTTTGATTCTACAGTAGTTTCCAACACTAGATTCTAGTTATTGACACTAAATTATAGTTTCTGATGCTAGGATCTACTTTTTGACACTAGAATCTAGTTTCTGACGCTAGAATCGAGTTTTTGACACTAGATTCTATAGTTTCTGACACTAGATTCTAGTTTTCGTGAAAAATCTGTGTTCCTGTGTCAGTGATGCTAACATATTTCAAGCCAAGGACCACCAGAATTATCCATATTTGGCTGCAGACCTCCATCTGAAAACATGTTGTTCTAGGGATCCCCCAGAAGCAAAAATTTGAGTTAAAAATGTTTGCTTCCAAAATAATGTATTCAGAGATTTGCAGCACATTTTCACAATTTTTAAAAAATAGCAGAACTACAAGCTCATATAGCGCAATATGAGCTTGTAGATCTGCTATTTTTCAACAGATAAAACACCAAAACGCGTTCAGTACACAAAGGCAAGCAACAAGAACAGCACATGATGATGCATCAAACACATAGACATGGTTATCAAGGATCATGAGCAAGCTATCTAACTAGGACAGGGGTTTTCAACCAGTGGTCCGGGGACCACCAGTGGTCCTTGAGAGGGTTCCAGGTGGTCCTCAGCTAAGTTGGTTAACCAGATGTAACTCTTGAGAACGTGAAAATGAAACCAAATGGACCCTTTCGGGTCCATTTGGTTTCATTTTTACACTCTCAAGAGTTAAAATATTCATCATCTGAATTAGCCATTTTGGAATGTATGTTTTGCTTGTTTTGTTTCCCAAATCCAGCCTGGAATTGTAGACAAAAGCAAAATAAATCTTTAGATTTGGGGTCTGTGGGGCTAAAATATCATCAAATGGTGGTCCGTGGCTCAAATCCTGAATAAATGGCGGTCCTGGGATCAGTGTTGGGACATATTACTTTGGAAAGTAATATTTGCCATTCATTATCAGTAATATATTACTAATATATTAGTAATATGTCCCAACACTGCCTGGGATGAAAAAGGCTGAAAACCACTGAACTAGGAGTATATCTGTACTATGAAGCTACGCTTATACATTACTGCAATGTGTTTGGGAGTTCTAAACCAGGGGTTTTGAACCTTTTTCACCCAGGGACCACCATTTATTCAGCATTTGAGCCACGGACCACCATTTGATGACATTTTAGCCCCACAGACCCCCAAACCAAAGATTTCCTTTGCTTTCTGTCCATGACCATTAATCTTCGAGTTGTGTAGATTTAGGACTAATTCACATGATGAATATTTTAACTCTTGAGAGTGTAAAAATGAAACCAATGGACCCGCAAGGGTCCATTTGGTTTTCATTTTTACGTTCCCAAGAGTTACATCTGGTTAACCAACTTAGCTGGGACCACCTGGAACTCTCTCAAGGACCACTGGTGGTCCCCGAACCACCTGTTTAAAACCCCAGTTCTAAACTTCAGCAATTAAAAAAATATCAGCTCTGATCAGCTCAGATCTGATACTTTTGAAACATTGTGAAAATGTGCCTCAATTGTTTTTGAATATGTTATTCCAGAAGCACACATTTTTAACTCAAATCTTTGCTTCTGGGAAGATCCCAAGAACATGTTTTTCAGATGCGGGCCCGCAGCAAGTAGTAATTCTGGTGGTCCTCGGCAATGAAATATGTTGAGCATCGTGCACCGACACAAGAACATAGATTTTTCAGAAATAAAAAACCTGAGACTACATATTTGCGTCAGAAACTAAATATCATGTCAAAAACTAGAATCTGTCAGAAACTCTATTAAAAGGATCCCTGACTAATAGGATAAACATTGCTTAAAAACATTATACTTTCCCTACACCATTGTTATCTCATTTCTTTCATAAACAGAGAATATTTCACTCAACAGGAACTGCTCCTGGCGCAGATGATGATGTCACGTGTGATCTAGCTCTATAGAACATATGGTTGAACATGCTCATGTGACATCATTATCCTGCGTCTGGTGCACCTCCTAATGGAGTTCATGAAAGAAAATGAAGTATTGAAGGTGTTATTACCTGCATGTTTTAGTTATAGAAGGCAAGTATAGTGTGTTAAGGCATATTTGTCTTATTTGCCAGGGATTCTTTAACAAAATGCGTTAATAGAGTATAGTATGTCTACAATACTATCTAAATTCCATGACAAACCTCTCCACCAATACCTTTCCTATATGATAAAACATTGTTTTAAAAAAAAATGTCACACACACACACACATTTTTCCCACTGCATACATACATAGGGCATGCGTTGTTGACGGACGGTCTGGTTCTAAAAACAAACCAGTATTTATTGTGTAAAAGTAAATGTCCATGATATTTACATTGTAATGAATGAGCCGTCGCTACAAAGTGTCCTATAGGGGGGAGAAGAGGGCGGGGCTTACCTAAATGTCTATTTAAACACGCTTTCTGCAAGCCTGTAGGTCTGCTGTTTTTATATTGTGAATATGAGCCGTAAGCCTTTGAATGTATTCAGTGAGTGAACTGTTTTCCGATCAACTCGTTGATGCTGGGTCCGTGTATTTTACGGCCATCTGAATTCTCATTTCCTTATTGACAAACAGTATTCAGTTTAGGTTCTGTGTTCTGATACTGTTTCTCAAAAACTGGGAATTGTTAATTAAAAAAGGAAAAAGGTTTATTTTTCTTAATACTGTTTAGAAATGTGTCCCTTAAAACTTAGAAATAAGTTTTTAAAACGCCTATATGACCTAAGTCCCTTACTTTCTTCGGTGCAGTCGCCCTCAGAAATGGTGATTTCAGTACAACCGCGCTCCTGTACTGAATTCTGTTTTTTCTCTCGCTCAGAGCGTGGAGGCGTGGCGCGGAGCTCTTGATTGACAGCTCGGTTACTGCTGCAGTTACTACAAGGAGACACACGCGGCGCTGTTGGCGCTGTTGTACTAGCAGATAATATTATGGATTAGAGACAATATTATTATACATTTATATCCTTTATTATATTTAGATATATATTTACACTTTAGTGCGCCGTAATTTTAAATAAATTAGCCCCTTTTTGGTTGCATATTAACACAGCACTGTACTGTTATTACATTCTGATTAGACATTGATGCATCCTCTGTGTCAACTCTTAAGTAATGAAAAATAAAGTAGGCTAATAGGACAGACAGACAATCAATACTAATAATAACAATAATAAAAATTAATAGTATTAACACCATATGACACCTGGGCCGCGCCAAGGTGCCATATCCGAACTAGCCATTGAAGTAAATGAATAGGAACACACACACACACACACAACTCACACACACACACACACACACACAACACACACACACACACACACACACACACACACCCACACACACACACACAACACACACACACACACACACACACAATTAAGGAGGTAATGCCTTGCTAGGGCTCATCATCAGATTGGTTTTAACATTCTATAGCCAATCTTTGTGGAAGATGGTAGGCTACAGATAGTGTCTATAAATCAAGGTTGTGTGTGTGTGTGTGTGGTGTGTGTGTGTGTGTGTGGTGTGTGGTGTGTGTGTGTGTGTGTGTGTGTGGTGTGTGGTGTGTGTGTGTGTTCCTATTCATTTAGCCTACTTCAATGGCTAGTTCGGATATGGCACCTTGGCGGCCCAGGTGTCATATGGTGTTAATACTATTAATTTTTATTATTAGTATTCATTGTCTGTCTGTCTCTATTAGCCTACTTTATTTCTCATTAGGCTACTTAAGAGTTGACACAGAGGATGCATCAATGTCTAATCAGAATGTAATAACAGCGCTGTGTTAATATATGCAACCAAAAAGCAGGCTAATTTATTTAAAATTACGGCAGCGCTAAAGGGGTGTAAATATATATCTAAATATAATAAGGATAAATGTAAAATAACATAGTCTACTCTAATCCATAATATTATCTGCTAGTACAACAGCGCCAACAGCGCCGCGTGTGTCTCCTTGTAGTAACTGCAGCAGTAACCGAGCTGTCAATCAAGAGCTCCGCGCCACGCCTCCACGTCTGAGCGAGAGAAAAAACAGAATTCAGTACAGGAGCGCGTTTGTACTGAAATCACCATTCTGAGGGCGACTGCACCGAAGAAAGTAAGGAATTAGGTCATATAGGCGTTTTAAAAACCTATTTCTAAGTTTTAAGGACACATTTCTAAACAGTATTAAGAAAAATAAACCTTTTTCCTATTTTTAATTACAATTTCCGTTTTTGAGAAACAGTATTCAGAACCAGAACCTAAACTGAATACTGTTTGTCAATAAGGAAATGAGAATTCAGATGGCCGTAAAATACACGGACCATGCTGGGACGTCCCTGCAACTTTATTTCCAGACAATAGACATTTTGTAGAATCTAGTGCCAGTCAGTCAGTGGCGTTTCCAAGCAATTTGGAGCCTTAGGCAAGATTTTCCCTGGAAGCCCCCCCCCTTACCAAAAACGCCCCTGGCACAACAAGCATACTGGGGTTCAAGTACCAGTGGTTAAAAGGTCATAAAAGGAAAATTTCTCCCCTCTAGACCCGGGGTTTTCAACCTTTTTGATAACAGGGCCCACCATTTATTCAGCATTTGAGCCACGGACTGCCATTTGATGACATTTTAGCCCCACAGACCCCAAAAACTAAAGATTTATTTTGCTTTTGTTTTGTCCACAATTCCAGGCTGGATTTGGGAAACCAAACAGTCAAACATACAGATCAAAATGACCATTAATCTTTTAGTTGTGTAGACTTTATCTTAAAGGTAGGGAATATCACCCCCCCCCCCCCCCCCCAAAAAAAAAAAAAAAAAAAAAACCTGTTAAAATGCTCTATTATAAGGTGGGCAGACCATATATGGAGTTTCCCCCCTCCCCCACGTAGCATATGAGCTAAATAAAAGTTCCCCAGGTGGAGGGTGAATTCTCCTCCAATCAGGATCGAGCACAGGTTCACATAGTGTAGCTACCGCGCCCCTAGTGCACCAGCTGGTACTACACCATTTTCAAATCACTTACCCTATAACCTTAATTAAGATTGATGAATATTTTTAACTCTTGAGAGTGTAAAAATGTTACATCTGGTTAAACAACTTATAGCTGGGGACCACCTGAACCCTCCCAAGGACCACTGGTGGTCCCCGACCACCTGTTGAAACCAGGGGATATAACGACACAGAACACCACACACACACACACATCTCATCACACGCTCACTACACGCTCACACGCTCTCTCACACACACATCACACACACACACACACACACACACACACACACACACACACACACACACACACACACACACACACACACACACACACACAGCTAATATTGATTCTTGCAGGGTGCCACCAAACACCCACCCTGAACCCACATCCTGGAAGCTCTAAAACACAGGGCTTGGAACAGGATATGACGTCGTTGTCGACGTGGCGCCAGCCAGCGCATTATTCACACTCATGTACTGTAGGTCATACCTGGGGCGGATCTAGGCATGGGCATGGGGGGGGGGCAATGCCCCCCTAAATACCCAGTCTGCCCCCCCCTCCAAACACGATGCCATCCATGCAAAACAACGCAAGATATTTCAAATTAAAATGCTTCTGTTTAAAATGATTTGAAACACTACTGCTGCAGCTACTAACTACAATTATGGCACCACTAAACCGACAGCATTTCATCACTGAAAACAGAAAACTCTCTGAGTCAGACCTTTAGCTTTATGCATGCTGCGCGTCAGTTGCAACTTCAACAGCAACTGATGTTATTATTGATGCTTTATACTTGACTAATAAAAGTCGTGTAACCAAAAGGTATGGGTGCGGCTTCATCATCCGTGTCGCTTCACAATTGGCCACTATTGTAAACAAGTGTATCTTAACTAGTGTGTCCAATCAGCTCTGTCAGATTTGATGTAGTCGTAGTTGAATTGTACTGTAATTCTCGCTTGCTGTTATCAGTTTTGTAGCATGTGTTACTTGACTTACTGTAACTCTCATCTCTGTCAACAAATTTTAATTCATTCATTCATTCATTCATTCATTCATTCATTCATTCATTCATTCGCGCCCCGGGCGATGAAGCCGCCCCCATACCATTTTCTCTTGCCCCTCCAACATGTTCTCTTGCCCCCCCAATGGGTGAAACGTGTTACATCCGCCCCTGGGTCATACCTGTGTCGGTGTCGAACACAATGCGTCCTCTCATGGTGTTCACCACAGACTCCGGCTGCTCGAAGATCTCCTTCTGCATGAACGCCTCGAAGTTGCCTGTGAAAACAGAGACAGAGACGCGAGATGAATCCCGCGTTGTGGCCTCCCCACATTTACATGTTCTCAAACAGGGCCAGATCTAGGCATGGAAAAAATGAATGTGCTTATATTTAAAATGATTTGAAGCACTACTATTGCTACTAACTAACTACAGCTGTGTCACCACTAAACCAACGGCATTTCATCAATGAAAACAGAAAACTCTCTGAGTCGGACCTTTAACTTTATGCATGCTGCGTGTCTGTTGCAACTTCAACAACAACTGATGTTATTATTGATGCTTATACTTGACTAATAAAAGTCCTGTAACTGAAAATGGTAGGGGAGCCGGCCCCCCATACCATTTTCTCCTGCCCCACCCCCAAAGTGGGAAATGTTACATCCGCCCCTGTTGTCAAATATATTAGGACCCGACTAAGGACTTGTACAGTCGACTGGTAGACTAAATCGCCTCTAAGGTACAGCAAGGACCTTAACCCTTAGTGTACTGAACGCGTTTTGGTGTTCTAAGCATTATGTTTTAACTATTGAAAAATAGCAGATCTACAAGCTCATAGCGCGCCACCGAGTGGCGCGCTATGAGCTTGTATCTCTGCTATTTTTGAAAAATCGTGAAAACGTGGTGCAAATCTACAGTATGAATATATGTTATTTCCGAAGCAAACATTTTTAACTCAAATCTTTGCTTCTGGGGTGATCCCTAGAACATGTTTTCAGATATAGATCATTCTGATGGTCCATGGCATGAAATATGTTGAGCATCACTGACACAGGAACATAGATTTTTTTTCCCCCAGAGAAAAATAGAATCCATTGTCAGAAACTAGAATCTAGTGACAAAAAAAAAAAACGAAATTTTAGCATTGGAAACTAGAGTCTAGCACCAAAAAAACTAGAATCTACAGTGTTGGGAACTAGAATCTCGCATCAGAAACTAGAATCCAGAGCTGTGGTGACACAACTACACCAGCAGGGGGAGCAATTTCTCCTGCTGCACGGCAGGCACCATGCAGTTTTATCATTATTAGTTTTATTGGACTACAAAACTATAACTGCAAGTAAATCTCATCTCATTTGATGACATTTAGAATGACCCAAAACTAAAGAATAATGTTGCTGTTGCTTTGGGCAACAGATGATTAACATAGCAATTCTTCTAATTCGTCATCTAGTCGTGTAGAGTTCTTGCAAATTAAGTATTCCAGCGGTTTAATATTTAAACAATAATTTGGGGCGGCTGTGGCTCAGGAGGTAGAGCAGGTCGTCCAATGACCCGTGGGTCGGCGGTTCGAATCCCGGCTCCTCCTGTCTATGTGTCGAAGTGTCCTTGTGTGAATGTGGGAAGTTTAGGACGCTGGCGTCGACTGTTCACCGCTCTACTTCCCAATGTATGAATGAATGGACCATTGTAAAGCGCTTTGAGCACTTGGAAAAGCGCTATAAAAATGCAATCCATTAATTCCACACCAACAGTTTTTTTAATCTTTATTTGCACTTAATTTGTTCGAAAAAAGTGGTCCAGGTGTTATTTTGTGAAAACATTCCTTAATGACACTTTCACTTTCACTTTTGGTACAGCTGCGATTCAGCTGTCTCAAAAGGTGGGGCGTGGCACATGGATTATGGGCTGAACCAAAGTGAAAGTGAGGGTAACACACTACTACTGACATGGTGGGGGGGAAATATATAGCAGAAAATTGCATTTTGGAGCGATGTATATAGGTGAACTTGCACAGACGCCTTAGCCCCATTATAAGCCTATTTTGGGAGAGGGGAAACAGGCATTAAGGAGTGTTTTCACAAAATAACACCTGGACCACTTTTTGAAGTGCTGCCAAGCACTTCCCTTAGACGATGTACAAGGTGTGTCCGTCTGTGTGTGTGTCCCTGCTGCATGCGTGGAGTCATGTTGAATGTTGCCATGTTCAGAGAAACAAGCACAATGGGACGTGCCAGCCGCCTGTGTCCCTGCCTGCATGCTGGAGTCATGTTGATGTTGCCATGTTCAGAGAAACAAGCACAATGGGACGTGCAGCCTGCCTGTGTCCCGCCTGCATGCGTGGAGTCATGTTGATGTTGCCATGTTCAGAGAAACAAGCACAATGGGACGTGCAGCCTGCCTGTGTCCCTGCCTGCTTGCGTGGAGTTCATGTTGATTTTGCCATGTTCAGAGAAACAAAGCACAATGGGACGTTCATTCCGACTCCACGCAGCCAGGCGCCATGCAGGCTTATAGCCCCAATTATTCTAAAGTGTGTTTTACTATACTGTAGCCACACACGCAGCACTTCATTTCACACGGTGTGGATTTTTTCTAACAAATTAAGTGCAAATAAAGATAAAAAAAAACCTTGGTGTGCAATTCTCCTTTAAATGGGTTGAAATTTTGAATCATTCAACAGAATAAACTAAACCCACCCCCAC
>CM076983.1:35655495-35676280 GCA_039105355.1 Benthosema pterotum | reverse complement strand
AGTGTCCTTGTGTGAATGTGGGAAGTTTAGGGAACGCTGGCGTCGACTGTTCACCGCTCTACTTCCCATGTATGAATGAATGGACCATTGTAAAGCGCTTTGAGCACTTGGAAAAGCGCTATAAAAATGCAATCCATTAATTCCACACCAACAGTTTTTTTAATCTTTATTTGCACTTAATTTGTTCGAAAAAAGTGGTCCAGGTGTTATTTTGTGAAAACACTCCTTAATGCCTGTTTCCCCTCTCCCAAAATAGGCTTATAATGGGGCTAAGGGGTCAAAGTTCACCTATATGCATCGCTCCAAAATGCAAAATTCTGCTATATAGTGTCTCCCCACCATGTCAGTATTACTTTTGGTACAGCAGCGATTCAGCTGTCTCAAAAGGTTGGGGCGTGGCACATGGTTTATGGCTGAACCACAAGTGAAAGTGTGAGGGTTAACACACTACTGACATGGTGGGGAGACAATACATAGCAGAAAATTGCATTTTGGAGCGATGTATATAGGTGAACTTGCATTTGACCCCTTAGCCCCATTATAAGCTTATTTTGGGAGAGGGGAAACAGGCATTAAGGAGTGTTTTCACAAAATAACACCTGGACCACTTTTTTCTAACAAATTAAAGAGGGGGTGCCGTGATTTTTGTATTTTTTCCATTTTACATGTTTAAGAGGTGAGTTATGACACTGGAAAAAATCCCCCTTCAAAAAAAAAAACAAGTAAAAAATATATAAAACAAGAGCGTTTTTGCTTGAAATAAGTAAAAAAATCTGCCAATGGAACAAGCCGTTTTCACTTGTCAAGATTTCTTGAAATAAGATCACATTATTTGGGCAAAAAACGAAGCTCAAAACAAGCTGGATAGAGCTTATTTTGAGCTTTGTTAACTCAAAGTAAGTTCTATGATAATTCAATTATTAGCTGGAAAATCTCAAATTGGAACATTTGATACTAGTATTAGGAAATACATTTAGGGTCAAAATATGACTTGGCAAGCCTATACAGCACAATTCAAGTTTAATTAGCTTATTCATTCAAGAGTAAGTGACTATTATGAGCTAAATAAGGTTATTTAAGACCCATCACCTACTACAAATGAGACAAAAGCAATTAAATAAAGTATCACAATAAACAATATTTATCTTCAAAAACAGCCAAATGTATAAGAAAACTGAGCTGCAAAACAGCCAAATGTATTAAGAAAACTGAGCGAAAAAACAGCCAAAATGTGCATTAGTACTGAGCTGCCAAACATCAGCAACAAAACAAAAAACAACAACCAAAAACAATATATGCACATTTACTCACATTTACTACAATTGATTGTCCCGATACTACTTTTTTCAGTACTTTGTACTCGCTGATACAGAGAAGCAGTATGAGTACTAGATCTGCTCTTTTTGGTGAATTGATTTAGTGTTGGGTCTGGCTCCAATTGCATTTGTTGAGCCTAGTGTCAATTTGATGTTCTGAGTACCAAGTAAGAGACTTGAGGGGGGTATCGGGAAAAACTCCACAACATTTTAGATTATAGAACTCACTGTTTAACAAAAATATGTATTTCAACCCACAAACAAAAGAAAAAAAAATCACATAACTTTAACCAATTGTCAAGATTCTACAACAGATCTTCAAATCAAAGTCTCTATATCAATGGTTCTCCAATCATTCCACGTCAAGAGCAACCTGCCTCGCCTCGTGCCCGTATGTTGTAGACCGTGGTTGCAGAAACTACCATGGATGTTACACTGCTTGGGTAGTCAATGTCAAATACATAAAATGATTTGAAGCAGACATCGACTGCCCAAGCAGTGTATTTCCGGATGTCTGACCTGCCATAATGACAAATGCCTGGACAGCACATCTTTGAGGTTCCCCCAAGGACCAGACAGATGGGGGCCTTCCTTCAGTCCACGAGAGGTACTTACTCGACGATATTTGTACCAACCTAGACAGGAACAAAGAAAGATAAAGAAAAGTGAATGCAAGAGACAACCAGGTGCTCACCAGAGACGTATAGGTAGATAGACTGATCCAGGAGCACGTTTTTACTAATTTTAAAAAAACGGGATAAAACATGTAGTCAAAAAATGTGGGCACACAAATCTAAAAAGAAAACTATACACTAAGTTGCATAATAAAGTTTCTTCCTTTTTATGTTGTGCCCATATCTCCACTTTTTTCCTACAAATAAAAGTGAATGTTGATAAGATAACAAAATACCAGTTTGGAGGATATAACAAATAAGCCAAATAAAAAACTAACGTGCAGCAGTAATGTTTCTTTCGCTTTGGGGAAAGAAACATTACAGTAGCCCAGAGATGTGCCCTGATCCTAACGGTTTTGCAGTAATCAGAAGCTCTCACCATTTCAATCTATTCCAATAAAGCCAAACGATAATAAAAAAGAAAAAAAAAAAAGGAAAAAATAAGAAAGAAAAAAAGGAAAAGAAATTGTATTTACAGCTTCAGGTCGACGAAGGCTGCCCGGGCCTCTTCCAGCCGAGTGCCTAACAGACTTCTTGCTCGATCTGTAGACAGACTGTGGTAGCAGGCGGGTACAGTCTGATAGCAAGTTCTCCTTTTGGCATCTGGAAATCAAACAATAAATGTTTAATACATACATTTTAAAGACTTTTTCAATAATTCACAAAAAACAATACTGTGGAAAAACATTAGACTATCCAGTATTTAAGCAGTGACTTAAGTCCCCTCCAGAGATACTTTCAGGTCCATCGGGGTGTTTGAACCAATCTGACAAGCGGTCTGCCTCACACTGAATACTATGACCATTATATTTATTGTGTCAACTTGCAGAACTTTTGACATGTTTAGATATTGCTATTTACAATAAGAAGCAGACGGACCTGGTGCCATTTGAAAACAGGAGGTAACGTAGGTTTCTCCAATCATGGTCTCATGACTGGAGAAACCTATTTACCTGTAGTCACAGAATCATTGATATCATACAGAAAGACATACCCGGTGTCATGTCATCGACAGGAAATGCGAGTTTTCCATCTTGTTCGGCCAGGTGCAGGACTTTTCCCGCATATTTGGTCACCTACGTCTCAAACAACTTTAGTGCAGCCTCGCCATACAGCTCTGAGAAGTCCTGCGATATCTAACAAAAAGACAAAAAAACAACAACAACATTGAAGTTATTGCAACAGCTGTCAGTTTTATAGTAGGTATGCAATTCGGGGAAGGTCCATAGATCTGAAGTACCATTAGTCGAAGGCATTAAGGATGGCAACCATGCACTTGGGGTTATGTTTCGAGATGTTTAGAGATAGTGTTAGTATGGTTCAGACTAATGGGAGGTCGAACCAATGACATGTTAGTAGTAGCCTATATCATACCATGCTTGGACTGATGAGACGAGGGTACTCTGCTAGGATCTCTTTGATGTCCTTCGATGTATTCGCCCATATCCATCTGGCTCTGCAGAGAACAGAGTCCTTCATAAACTTCTGCACCTGGGCGAAGGCCTCCTCGTCAACGTCTTGAGCTGAAAGACATAAATACAGAAACACAGACATCTTAGAATTTTCACAGTAATAGAATTTCCATCCAGGGTGCAGACATTGTGCATGTAGGCTCACTGGAAACACTATGCTAAACAAGTGATCTTTAAGTGGGATCTAGGGACCCTCATGGTTCCTTGAGAGGTTCCTTAACCCATTTGGCACAGAACACTACGCACTTCTACACACCAAATTAAATAGAGCCTTAAAGGTATAGTTACATTTTTGGAAGTTATGCTGTATGAAATACGGTCCTTTAATATAGTGGTGTCGACTGTATTAATTGATGTGGGGGAATTCTGCTCTGGGTTTGGTGAATATTAAGTACGTCATTTTGTGGAGATTACTGGGGTCATGCAATAAAAGTAAATTAATCCACAAAACTAAGGTTATTCGTTTTGTTGAATTATTTCTAATATATTAGCACATCCTTCATTCATTTTTGACCCCACTATAACATGGAACTACTTTTTGGGTGTAGTAATATGGACACAGAAAAATGAAAAGGATATGTTAATATTTTAGAAATGGGCCAACAATACAAATTAAAAAATGACCAGAACTACTTCATATTTCACCAAAACCATATAGCAGAGCTCAAACCGTGGGGCTCTGGACATTAATTACGGTAATACAGTTGACACCACTATAATAATGTCAAGTACTTCATGCAACTTAACTGATTAGACTGCTATTCAAATAAAAGAAATTATTAAAGCAATTCATGGTGTCTTTAGGCTTATTCTGACTGCTCAGTTCATTAAAGAACAGCTACAAAGTCTGTCTAAAAGGAACAGTACTCTTCTGAATTCAATATTCAAGCTGTAAGGGGAATTCCAAACGTTTTCAAATTCAAAAAATAGTGTACAAATGTGAACCAAATTTTGTACACCCTCAGAAAGAAATGTTCTAAAAGAATAATCATTAAAATGGTGAAACATAACTTGATGATGTCACCAAGTTGTTTTTCACCATGTTAATGATTTTTCCCCCCCCAGACCTCCATTTCTAGTAAACACAAAATGGGGGTAACTTTTTTATCATGTCCACACAACATCTCTAAGGTATATTATGACAGAGTAAAATGTTGAAAATGGGTGAAAGTGGGAAATATCCACAGTAACCCCAGTGATTATTGCAGGTCCAATTCATTTATTATTAGTTGACAACTAATGAAATATTGGTTTGATTAATCATTGCAATCAATACAGATAAAAGCTATACTAAACAAAAATTCTTAGGTATGGACACACTTTGTATGGCATGGTCAAGGAGTAAAAAAGTGCACTTTAAAATTGCTGATAAGTTCTGGAAGCTGCCACTCAGCTAATTTGGACTCTACAAAGTTGACAATTCAGAACGACCTGAAATAAAACAGAAAAGCATTGTTTAAAAATAAAATTGCAGCATTGCTTTTATATCACAGCAAGTGAACAATATAACTAACATCATTATTTCTGTATGCAAACGAAGTTTATTAAATTTCCTAGTCACAACATCTAGCAACCAGCTAGCTCCAATGACGATATTGGGGCTATGGAGAAGACAATTGCAACATGAGGGGGGCAGAAAAAGCCTGGTCACGTGCGTTTTGTAACCTCCGGTTGTCCCCATTTAGTTATAGATCTATGTAGAACAGCCGCCATTGGACTGACCCCATAAAATAAACGGAGTTGTCGTAACAGTAACTATGCCCATACATTCATAGAGACAAACTGTTCTCAACGTGTTACGACAACATACAGTATGACCAATAAAGATAAACTGCTGATAGAATATCGTTTGAACATACAAAAGGTACACGATTGATATCATAGTACATTCAACCAACCATAGCATTATACGAACGTAAACACTAGTTAGCTGCTTAGCCATAACAGTAGTAGGCTTATGCTGTTAGCCATTAGCTTCGGAGCTAGTCTTTAGTATCGTAAATATTAGCATAAATATATGATAGACCGACGTGACATTCATACTGTGTGTGCGAGCAAATGTATAACCTTACACAAACACATGTTTACCTTGAATGGGATGCACGACGACGAGGACGTCTTTTACTGTTGATCTTTGCCGGGGACAGACAGTTTCTTCTGCTTTTTCTTTGTTTTCTTTTCACACAAAGTTTGAACCAAGGAAGCGGCAGGAAGGAGGGGGTGGGGCGTGCATACGTATGTGCGTGCGTGCATGCGTGCGTGCGTGTGTGTGCTTAACGACAGTAATAAGGGTAGTAGCCTAATAATAATAATAATAATAATAAATAATAAGGGTAATAATAATAAGGGTAATAATAATAATATAAGAAGAGCAAGGTTATTTTTGCAAACTTTTGATAACGTATTAATTCAAACAATCCAGGTGGTCCCCAGCTAAATGAGGGAGAGATGGTAACCAAATGGACCCTTATTTGTTAAACACTACTTATTTTACGATAAGTGTAAAAAGTACAGAATATAGAAGAATTCTTATATTGATCAAGGTTTGCCATATCCCTCCTAAAGGTACTGAAACATCATGGAACTGTTATCTCTAATGGTACCATATCCCTCCTAAAGGTACTGAAACATCATGGAACTGTTATCTCTAATGGTACCATATCCCTCCTAAAGGTACTGAAACATCATGGAACTGTTATCTCTAATGGTACCATATCCCTCCTAAAGGTACTGAAACAGCATGGAACTGTTATCTCTAATGGTACCATATCCCTCCTAAAGGTACTGAAACAGCATGGAACTGTTATCTCTAATGGTACCATATCCCTCCTAAAGGTACTGAAACAGCATGGAACTGTTATCTCTAATGGTACCATATCCCTCCTAAAGGTACTGAAACATCATGGAACTGTTATCTCTAATGGTACCGCCATCAATACAGACAACATCTCACTATCCAATGAGAACAAAATATGTTAGATCCGAAAGGCTACTGTAAATGTCATCAAATGGTGGCCCATGGCTCAAATGCCAGAAGAATAAATAATATGAAAAGGGTTCTAGACAACTGAATCCATCAATAAATCAATTCAACCAAAGTCTGTGACCTAACAGATTGGTTATTCTCATTAAAACAACCCATGAATTCGGTCAAAATAAAATCCCTGCAACCCAGAAAAGGTTATAGACTATTTTTGTGTAATTAAATAAAGTATCACAATAAACAATATTTATTCTATTTTTTAAGTGCCAGCGCAAAATGAGTAAAAATATTCATTCACATTCACTTAACAGTCAAGGGCATAGACAGGTAGGGTTGTGAAGCAGCCTTGACCTGGTGCAACTCAAAAATCCACGGTGAAAGAGCTCAGGTGGAAAGAGCAACCATACAACGATGAACAATATAAATCTATACAGACACTACATGGTGGAATGACCGTTATTTAGCATATGAGGTAGAAGTTCCTCTTCAGGCGCAAGCAATATTTTTGTTGATGCTGGAGAAATGTCGATCATATGCCATACTACTATGTTACAGCAAATGATAAAAAGTATGTTCCAATCAAGTATGATCTGACCGACATCACTGCAGAACATAATTTCTAATAAAGATCTTTCTTTTTTTTTTACTAAGTCTTTTCTTAAAATGAGGTGATATGACTAAGTATTTATCTTAAAATGAGTTGATAAGTCTTTCATTAACACCACATCAGCTTGTACGGGCCTTGGTAATGACTGATATGGCAAAAAAAACTTGTTATAGGTGAGGCATGACTCAATACAAGTTCGTTTCAAGATTTTTTCACTAGGTAAGATATTTAAGTTAAACAGTCTTAAAACAAGTCCCTTTGTCTCACAGAAATTTTGACTGGTTAAGATAATGCATCTTAAAGTAAGTGCAATGAGTGATTTTGTATAGAAATAAGCCAGTCTGACTTGGTAAGATTTTGTGTTTTTCAGTGTAAATAGACCCCCTGTTGTGTTTTTTTATGTGCAATGATGTCTTCCCTTTGTATTTAGGGTTTCTTCCTGGGGGCTGAGCCTTTCCAGTCAAACATGCCAATGAAAAAAACTTCAATATAGTGACATCACGTGTTCAGCCCCTCCCCTAACTCCTCCCCCTTTATCATGCAACTAAAGCTGTGGGCGTGGCTTCAGTTCAGGTGGATCTCCACCCATCACCACCCACCAGGCAAACCAGGCATACTTAATAAACTGGCAGGGTGTAATCATAAAAATGACAGTTTAACAAACACTGTAGACTTTTTGGGAAAAAAATCTTACTTTTCATATAACATGAATACCTGATGATCATGTTGTAGGGTAGAAAAAATCACGGCATTCCATCTTTAAGTGCAAACAAAGATTAAAAAAAACAACCTTGGTGTGCAATTCTTCTTTAATTGGGTTGAAATTTTTAATCATTCAACAGAATAAACTAAACTACCACACACACACACACACACACACACACAACACACACACACACACACACACACACACACAACACACACACACACACACACACACACACACACACACACGCACACGCACACGCACGCACACGCACACACATACACACTGACCCTTCATGATCTGCTGCAGTTCCATCTGCAGGGTCTTGATGAGCCGGACGGGGTCCTCTCCGGCCTGTCGGTTCATGCGGTGGATGGAGAGCTTCCCCCCCGTCACGATGGCCACGTCGTCGTCCTCCATGTACAGCACCTTGTTGGTGTGCTCGATGATGGCGCTGCACGGACACGGCACAGAGAAACACACTGTGTTGTAGTGGGACTTTTAGAAGTGTGTGTGGGGGTGGGGGGCTCTTAGAGGGGAATTACACCCATTTATTTTTTTTAATAAAAATGGTATTTTATTTTTTTAAATAAAAAATGGTACGGGTGCGGCTTCATCGCTGAAGCCGCACCCATACCATTTTCGGTTACAGGACTTTTATTAGTCAAGTAAAGCATCAATAATAACATCAGCTGTTGTTGAAGTTGCAACAGACACGCAGCATGCATAAAGCTAAAGGTCTGACTCAGAGAGTTTTCTGTTTTCAATGATGAAATGCTGTTGGTTTAGTGGTGCCAAAATTGTAGTTTGTAGCAGTAGTAGTGTTTCAAATCATTTTAAATATAAGCACTTTAATTTGAAATATCTTGGGTTGTTTTGCATGGCATCGTGTTTTTTTTTTGGGGGGGGGGGTATTTGGGTATTTAGGGGGGAATTGCCCCCCCCCCCCCCCCATGCCCATACCTAGATCCGCCCCTGGCTGCGGCACTGCGGCACTGATCATGAACAGGTTCTTTTGTTCCTTTTTTTTGTTCGTTTGTTTTTTGTATTTGTTCTTTCCACGTGTAAACAACCGTCCTCCTCCTCAGTGTGACATGCAGCGGAACACTTGAACTTTGCACATCAGGGGCGGATCTTGGCATAGGGGGACAATGCCCCCCCTAAATGCCAAATCTGCCCCACCAAACATGACGGCACGATAAAACAACCCAAGATATTTCAGTGCTTATATTTAAAAGTATTTGAAACACTACTGAAAATGGTATATGAAGGCAGCTTCATATACCAGCGGGGAAGCTGCCCCAATCACTATAATTCAAAGCACTTCAATTAGAAATATCTTGGGTTGTTTTGCATGGCATTGTGTTTGGGGGGGGGGATGCAGACATGGGTATTTAGGGGGGCATAGCACCCCCCCCCCCCCTCCATGCCCATGCCTAGATCCGCCCCTGCTGCGCATCCCTAAGCGAAACACAAGTCGACTCGGAAATATCAGCTGCTGCGAAGGGCCTAACAGACAGACACACACACATCAAACAGTTTTTCCTCCAGGGGCGGACAAAATGGCATGGGGGCAGCTTCATCGCGGAAGTTGCACCCATACCATTTTCAGTTACAGGACTATTATTAAGCAATTAAGCATCCACAATAACATCAGTTGTTGTTGAAGTTGCAACAGACACGCAGCATGCATGAAGCTAAAGGTCTGACTCAGAGAGTTTTCTGTTTTCAATGGTGAAATGCTGTTGGTTTAATGGTGCCACAACTGTTGTTAGTTCAGTGCTTCAAATCATTTTAAATATAAGCACTTTAATTTGAAATATCTTGGGTTTGCGTGTCATATCATGTTTGGTGGGGCAGTCACAGCATTTAGGGAGGCATTGCCCCCCTCCCCCATGCCTAGATCCGCCCCTGTTGCCCTCTCTCTCTCACCTGGCATCAGAAGCGAAGTAGTACTCGACGGCCTTGCCACCTCCCACCGCGTCCGGCCGGTTGTGGATGTTTTTCTCCTGGACACCTTCTTTGAAGAGAGCTGAGGGGGTCAGAGGTCGAGAGGACAAGGGGGGGGGGGGTCACTCAGTGAAATCCAACACCAGGTCGCGCGGGGCGCACCGCACGCCAAAGTGAGACGATCTGAGAGGTTTTTTTACGACGCGTTGCGTCGCAACGCGTCGCAATTAAGCTCGTAGATCTGCACTTTTTTGGCGGCGGGCGACACTGCCACGCGACGAATTACAACAAGGTACGTCGGCTAGATCAATCAAGACGTGCAATTATTTTTTTTTTACTTTAAAGTCTTTTTTCGGATGTACTACTAGTGATTCGGGGGTTGCTGAAAATAAAAATCTTCTAGTTTGTGATTTACAAACCTCAAGTCAATAAAGTGAGATTGCTGCAACCTCAGGCAAATCTGGGAGATGTGTGTTCAGATTGCTTTAAAGTTAGAGAGAGGAAGAGAAGAAGAGAACCGGTGGGACTGGAAAATTTACCCTTCGGTAGGGGATAATTCCATCGTGTTCATCCAAGGTGTATGATAAAGCAGATAAGTGACGCCGTTGTCATTTTCGCTGTCATGCAATTTGCCCCTAAGCCCCTCCCAAATCTGCCCTTGTCCAATAGGCACACTAGAAGACGGAACCCTGACCAGGAAGGCTTGACCTGGATAACAACAGTTGCTAAACTATTTGGACTGGCATTGGTCAGTGACTAAACTTCGCCCCAAAGGGTTGGGTTTTGAGAAGCTCATTGAACCAGCTAAATGAGAGCTCATTGAACCAGCTGAATGAGAGCTCATTGAACCAGCTGAATGAGAGCTCATTGAACCAGCTGAATGAGAGCTCATTGAACCGGCTGAATGAGAGCTCATTGAACCAGCTGAATGAGAGCTCATTGAACCAGCTAAATGAGAGCTCATTGAACCAGCTGAATGAGAGCTCATTGAACCAGCTGAATGAGAGCTCATTGAACCGGCTGAATGAGAGCTCATTGAACCAGCTGAATGAGAGCTCATTGAACCGGCTAAATGAGAGCTCATTGAACCGGCTGAATGAGAGCTCATTGAACCAGCTGAATGAGAGCTCATTGAACCGCTGAATGAGAGCTCATTGAACCAGCTGAATGAGAGCTCATTGAACCGGCTGAATGAGAGCTCATTGAACCGCTGAATGAGAGCTCATTGAACCGGCTGAATGAGAGCTCATTGAACCAGCTGAATGAGAGCTCATTGAACCAGCTAAATGAGAGCTCATTGAACCAGCTAAATGAGAGCTCATTGAACCGGCTGAATGAGAGCTCATTGAACCGGCTGAATGAGAGCTCATTGAACCAGCTAAATGAGAGCTCATTGAACCGGCTGAATGAGAGCTCATTGAACCAGCTGAATGAGAGCTCATTGAACCAGCTAAATGAGAGCTCATTGAACCAGCTAAATGAGAGCTCATTGAACCAGCTAAATGAGAGCTCATTGAACCGGCTGAATGAGAGCTCATTGAACCGGCTGAATGAGAGCTCATTGAACCGGCTGAATGAGAGCTCATTGAACCAGCTGAATCAGAGCTCATTGAACCAGCTGAATGAGAGCTCATTGAACCAGCTGAATGAGAGCTCATTGAACCAGCTGAATGAGAGCTCATTGAACCGGCTGAATGAGAGCTCATTGAACCAGCTAAATGAGAGCTCATTGAACCGGCTGAATGAGAGCTCATTGAACCAGCTGAATGAGAGCTCATTGAACCGGCTGAATGAGAGCTCATTGAACCAGCTGAATGAGAGCTCATTGAACCAGCTGAATGAGAGCTCATTGAACCAGCTGAATGAGAGCTCATTGAACCAGCTGAATGAGAGCTCATTGAACCGGCTGAATGAGAGCTCATTGAACCAGCTGAATGAGAGCTCATTGAACCAGCTGAATGAGAGCTCATTGAACCAGCTGAATGAGAGCTCATTGAACCAGCTGAATGAGAGCTCATTGAACCAGCTCATGAACAAATAATATTTCTTAATTACTGAGGAAAAAAAGTAATCACTTCTGGAAGATAACAGAAGACACACATTATTGTCTGACGTATACACATTTCCAGGTGTACAAAATTTACAGACGTGTCTAAAAAAGCGAAAATTATGTTTCTGAACGCGCCAACTATCGCAGGACTGTCCTTTCCTGTCTGGCCGCCAAATCTCGCGAGACCTCAGAGACTACTAGAAACTATATTTTCCGCAGTTTAGATCAGAGGTTTTCAACCTTTTTCCATACCCACTAATTTGTCTGTATTTTAGCAACGGAGGACCACCATTTGATGCTGATGTTGTTTAGAAAGTGAAAGCGTTACCGATAGAATAGGCATTCTGAACCGAAAAACAATTCAAAGATTTGTGCCACGTCTTCATAAACTAAAGTTGTTTTCAATAACTAAAGTTTTCAATAACCAAAGTACTAAAGGTCTAAAGTTTTCAATAACCAAAGTACTAAAGGTCTAAAGTTTTCAATAACCAAAGTACTAAAGGTCTATGTTTTCAATAACTAAAGTAGTAAAGGTCTAATGTTTTCAATAACTAAAGTCATGCCAATGATGCGAACTAATGGTAATAATTCTAACTAATGCTAATAATGCTAAGTACTGTTAATAATGTCAATGATGCTAAATAATTCTAATGCTAAGTGTTGTTAGTGCTAATCATGCTAAGTAATGCTAATGTATGCTAATAGTGCAAAGTAAGTAATGCTGGTAATGCTAAATATTGCTAATGCTAAGCAAGTAAGTCTAATAATGCTAAGTTTAATGCTAAGGCTAAGTACTGTCAATAATGCTAATAATGCTAAGTAATGCTAATAATGCTAAATAATGCTAAGTAAGTTTATGCTAATAAAGCTTAGAACACCAAAAAGGCGTTCCTGCCGAGTTAATTGTTTCCTTCAAAGGCTTTGTTGTTTGTTTTTTATGACGGTCATAACGGCTACTCAAAGGAGGTCATGGAAGCAGGGGTGGATTGGCCATCTGGAGTTTTCCCGGTGGCCTGCGCCACCTAGTGGCCTGGACAAGATCCAAAATGCACTAGTGGCACTTCCAAAATGCACTAGAATGTGCTAGATGCTCGCCTGGAACATACAGATCAAAATGACCATTAATCTTCTACATTCTCTAGTTGTGTAGACTAAGTTGGGCTAATTCACATGATGAATATTTTAACTCTTGAGGGTGTAAATATGAAACCAAATGGACCCGCAAGGGTCCATTTGGTTTCATTTTTACGCTCTCAAAGAGTTACATCTGGTTAACCAGATGTAACTCCCCAGGGTGGCCTGGCAAAGGCAAAATTGTCCCGGTGGGAAAATATGTGCCAATCCGCCCCTGCTTCCCTACGAGGAAGTGTAACAGAATATAACTCTCAGGCTCAGTGTGTCAACTTTTATTCTGGGGGGAAATTCCTTGCATTGTAAAAAAGAAAATCGTTCGGAAGCATCGTTTACACCAGCCGCCGCCGGACACCGGGATAGAACTGAAAAGAGGGGGAATTTAGACTTTGGAATGAAACCTCGTTCACATAAAAGAGCCCTACCCAGTTTAGTCGGGCCAAAAACCTCACAACATCCTCCTTCTCTTGAAAGAAAAATAAAATCTGGAGCGAATGGGGGGGGAGAGAGAGAGAGAGAGAGACCTAGAGAAACCTAACCTTACAGGGAACCCACGGACGAGTCTAAAGGCTATGAGGTGAAAATAAAAAGGGGTGCGCAACTCTTTTACGGTAAAGGAGGAAATTCCGAGACGAGCTTATGAAAAAAACACCCTTTGTATTGAAAACTACAGCTGTGCGCGGTGTAATTTCGCGGTGAATAGTGACTCCGTGTTTTGGGGGCCTCAGGTGATGCATTTGTACAAGCTATAAGACAGTCACTTTGAGGCAGTTGAGGCCCTGTCACGAAAAATAAGGGAGGCACACTTAAAGGGGAGTTCCACCCATTTTCAACATTTTCTTTCAACATTTTTCAACAAAAAGGTCCTAAAAGAAGAATCATTAATTCTTAAAGCGCCGTTCTCGAGCTGCTCGTGGACATCCCGTGGAGACCCCCCCGCCGGTCACGCGGACGGCTCGTATCACGACGAGATGTAGATTTCATTCTTTAATCCAACTATTAGTCCGTGCGCATCGTCTGATGATCATCCCGTTGCTGACTTTCATTTGGGACAGAATTGGGGACAACTTTTTTTTCCCCCGTCCCATTGACATGCATTCAACCCAATGCATTCAAACGGCTCTCCTCCGGTTTGCCCCCTCAATGTCGCTGGCGCATGGGTTAAGCAGCCAGGGCTACACAGCTCTTCCTGACTTGTGACCCGGATGTTTTTGGGTACATCGCCAGATGATCGATTAGGCAAGACAACAGACACAGCAGAACAGAAACAGCACATCCTGTTTAGGAGATCTGAGCTTCAAAATAAGGGCTTTTTTACCGATCGAACTGGTTTGAGCCGCGGCAGTGGAAAGAAAACAAAGAAAATCCGATCGCGCTCAATGAGTTAACAATCATTAACACGATGACGTCATCGAGTTGTGTTTGACCACGCTTTTCATCGCGTCCACACGACCTCTCTGAGGTATATTAATGACATAGTAGAATGTTGAAAATGGGTGGAATTCCCCCTTTAATTTCCATGTGGGCACCACAATGTCCTTGGACTTTAGATCCCGTGCCCTCGTCAGAGCCATAAATCTTATGTAAACCGATAAAGCGGTTTAAGACATGCAAAAGCAAACATACAGTCCCGTACTGTGCACCCCCCTGGAGACCAAAACTCGAATTCTGCAAATTAAAGGAGAATTCCACACCAAAAAACAATGGTCATCCATCTACCTTAATTCCTGTGACAGGATACATAATGCCCTTCATTTTTTTGACAGGTGCCCCATTTTCTAAATTTTCACCCTGAGGTCCGCCTCCCCCCAACGCAGTTTGGCATTGCCGCTCGATTCTAGCATCTGAAACTATAATTTAGTGTCAATAAATAGAATCTAGAGTTGGAAACAACTGTAGGATCTAGTGTCAAAAGCTAGAATGTTGCTGTAGCTATAATCTGGTGTAAGGAACTACTGTATAATCTGGTGTCAGGAACTACTGTATAATCTGGTGTAAGGAACTACTGTATAATCTGGTGTCAGGAACTACTGTATAATCTGGTGTAAGGAACTACTGTATAATCTGGTGTCAGGAACTACTGTATAATCTGGTGTCAGACACTCAAATCGAGGGTCACGACAAAATGGGGATATTTTAGTATAGCTCTCCTAAATTAATCCGAGCGAATAAACACAACATCAAACGTTGGTCCTTCTCCGTGGCTAAAATGCAGAATAAATAAATAGCGGGCCGTCGTATGAAAATGGTTGAAAACTCACTGCTCTGGCGCAAACTCTACTGTATTTTGGAAAGTGCCACGACTACTGCATTTCGGATTTTGGCAGTTGGCAACACTGATTAGAAGTATCGGAGGGAAAAAAAGGCTGATTGAGGACAGACACGGAGAGAGGTTATGATGTTAGCTTAGATTGTTAGATCGGGTTAGACGGGGTTAGATCCAAGCATCCTTTTAGAAAAGAATCAAGACAGGTTATGGCTGCAGCCGATCAGTGTTGTTGATTGAGATGACTAGAGGACGAAGTCTAGTATTATGATCACTGGATCCCAGAGGTAAAAAAAAAAATGCTTCTCAGTTTAAGCTCGGAAGCGTCTCTTGAGACACCCACGTTTATTTCTCATTTTAAAATCACCTAAAGACACCCGCTTCTACCGTTATCAAGCGATAATTCCCAGCAGGCTGCTTATCAGCACCATTTTATCGATGACAGCATGTTGTCTGGGAGCCTACTCACTGATAAGATGACAACTGCGATCTTATCCACTGATAACAGTCAAATCTGCTTGCGGTTAGGTTTAGGGGTAGGTTTAGAGAAGGGTGTAGCAATGTTTGTAGCAAAACCCTAGACCCCTCCAACCGTAACCCTAAGCCTAAATCCTCGACGCTCAACCACCTCACAGACTGTAAGGTCTGTGAGGTTAGGTTGAGGGTCGCGGTTGGGCATTTAGGATTAGGGTTATGGTTGGAGGAGGCTAGGGTTTTGCGTCTCAGACTGCAGAGCATGGCTGCTGATGACAACGTGATAACTGCGATCTTATCTACTGATAACGGTAGAATCCCCTGCTAAAGATCACCTATGCCTCTTTATGGCTCCTAAGATGAATACTAGGATCCATAAATGAGGCAAAGTTGAAGTTTCTCCATTGGCTGTTACAGCTGTATTTGAGAGATAGAGCTGAAATCTTGCTATATATATACACACGCATATAGCAAGATTTCAGCTTTGTCTCATTTACCTCTCAAATACATCTCAAGAGACGCTTCTGAGCTTAAACTGAGAAGCAAATGTTTCCCCTGGGACTGATTCTGTTCAGAAGTCTCATCATAATCCACCAGAGATTTATTTTTATTCTTTTTGCCTTTTGATAATTATTTCTACATGGGGACGAGGCCCACCTGTGGGCTCTGTGGACCCCCTCAGGCCCTCGGCCCCCTGCGGGGTAATCGGCTGGTCCCCCAGGACTGAGTAGTATGGCGCTACAGAAAGACAGACAGACGGACAGACAGACAGACAGACAGACAGACAGACAAAATATACAATAGCTTATCGCGTTACAGCCCAACACACACGGTCAACACCGGGACGTATTAGTGGCGTCTCGATTATGTTCCAGATCAAGGCAGGGCGGATCTAGAAGGGGGGGGCAGGGGTGAAACACTACTACTGCAACTAACTAACTACAGATGTGTCACCACTAAACCAACAGCATTTCATCATTAAAAACAGAAAACTCTCTGAGTCAGACCTTTAGCTTTATGCATGCTGCGTGTCTGTTGCAACTTCAACAACAGCTCATGTTATTATTGATGCTTTACTAATAAAATTCTTGTAACCGAAAATGCCCCATACCATTTTCTCCTAACCCCCACCCCCCCAATTGGGAAATGTTACATCCGCCCCTGGCTTTGTGTTGGTTCAAATCAAGTGATATTCTGGTGCCAGATTTGACTTGGATCATCTTGGATTGCCTTGACCTGGACGCGATCGATGCGTCACTAATTCGTCCCGGTCCTGAGCGCGTTTGCTCTGGGATTGTGGTTGAAGCGGCTACTGTAAATATGGGTAATATACCGACACAGCTCAGAGATGCTGCAGAGATATGAGAAGATTAGCTGTATAGGGGCGAAGACATTGTATTAGTTAGCAGTGTAGTAGTAGTAAGATGTGTGAGTCAGGGTTAAGGGTTTTTGGTTAATGCTACTTTATGTATTGTTTCGTGTGCGATCCAGATTTGGCACAAACACGGGATAGCCGAAACGTTGAACGCCCTAGCAATGGCCAGGCACCTATGTATGATGGCCTTTGTAAAAATATGATTCCCCCACCCTCTCCTCCTCCCCTGTATATTTCTCTTTTCCCATGTGAAGTGTTGCTTCTGATGTGACGGTGAAGTGATTATTTGTATGTCTCTAAATGTTTCCATATAAGGTGGATGCCTTTGTGAACCAGCGTGAGCGTTACCGTTTTTTTCCGTTACGTATTATGAGTTTGTGCTTGTAGAGTTCTCAAACTCTCCCCCGAACCCGACCAAAACCGAACCCGAACAGGCCCGACCCGACATTTAGGCCCGGGTCGGCCCCCTAAAATTTATGCTAATCATTAGGGCCGGGTCGGGCCTCGGCTCCATAAAAATATTATATATATATATATATATAATATATATATATATAAATATATATATATATATAATATATATATATATATATATATATATATATATATATATATATATATATATTGAATTGTTTTATTATAGTAAAAATAATTATTATTTTCTCTATTTACCTATATTATGAAGAAGGTTGCCGAATGGCATTTCATTTTTACTCTGTGGTGAATTCTGAAATCCGCCAAACCCTACCCTACCCTACCGCTGGGTATAGGGACTAAAATCTATTCCATTTAGTCAGCCTTGTAGTACTGAGTTTGTGCTAGTGCTTGTATTGTACTGTAAATCTACAAAAAACATAACATTCAAAATAAACGTGGCTTGAAAGCCTGTTCTTTTTTTGGCAAGTGACACCGCCAGTGTCCCCAGGGATCCTCCATGGGTCCATTTGGTTAGGGGTTCGGGTTAGTGAAAATCTCCTGTGACGTCCTATGACAGGCACAGGCACAGTAAAATGGCACACCCCCTCATATAGATGACAAGTATCGGTATAATGTATTTATCCATATGAGGCTTATTAGCCTGCAGGAACCCTTTAAAAGCATGTCAAAAAAACGACTAATGGAAAAAACGCGCCTGGACACCGCCGTGCCATGGCAGTAGAAATTGAGCTCACGGGCCGAGCGAAGCATTAGCGTGTTCACACTTGACGTTACCATAATGACGGAGAGTTTCTATAGCCCTCTTGCTATGTTCCTGCTGTGTTGTGTGTGTGTGTGTGTGTGTGTTGTGTGTTTGTGTGTGTGTGTGTGTGTGTGTGTGTGTGTGTGTGTGTGTGTGTGTGTGAGGTGCGACAGAGATTAGTGCGCCGTGTAAAGTGATAATGCCACGTTAGTTAGGAGAGAACAGGGAACAAGCTCACCACTGTTGTATTGGATGGGGAAGTGTTCTGTGGACAAGCTCCGACTCACTGCGGACACCAATGAGCAGTGACTGCCTCTCCTGGAGAGAGAGAGAGAGAGAGAGAGAGAGAGAGAGAGAGAGAGAGAGAGAGAGAGAGAGAGAGAGAGAGAGAGAGAGAAGAGAGAGAGAGAGGAGGGAAGAGAAGAGAGATTTTTGATTTTAAAAGCCCTTTATTAAAACTACTGCTTAAACCATTCCAGTCAAACAACTACACAAGTACAAAAATGCAAAGGGTACAGACATATATTTTTTAAAGCAAAGAGACAGCTCTCCCTCTTGTGGTAGAGAGAGAGAGAGAGAGAGAGAGAAAAGAGAGAGAAGAGAGAGAGAGAGAGAGAGAGAGAGAGAGAGAGAGAGAGAGAGAGAGAGAGAGAGAGAGAGAGAGAGAGAGAGAGAGATTTTTGATTTTAAAAGCCCTTTATTAAAACTACTGCTTAAAAACCATTCCAGTCAAACAACTACACAAGTACAAAAATGCAAAGGGGTACAGACATATATTTTTTAAAGCAAAGAGACAGCTCTCCCTCTTGTGTAGAGAGAGAGAGAGAGAGAGAGAGAGAGAGAGAGAGAGAGAGAGAGAGAGAGAGAGAGAGAGAGAGAGAGAGAGAGAGAGAGAGAGAGAGAGAGAGAGGGGGGGGGGGGGAGACAAGAGAGAGAGAGAGAGAGAGAGAGAGAGAGAGAGACAAGAGACAGAGAGGGAGGGAGGAGACAGAAGAGAGAGAGAGATGGAGAGAGATAGACAGAGAGAGAGAGAAAGGAGACAGAGAGAAAGAGAGAGACAGAGACAAGAGAGAGACAGACAGAGAGAGAGACACAGAGAGAGAGAGAGACAGGGAGAGACAGAGACAATAGACAGATAGAGAGAGAGATAGAGAGACAGAAAGGGATGATAGAAATAATAGCAGAGAAAAGCGAGAGATTAGGTGACACAGGATATAGATAATTTTGCCGTCAGGAAATATCCGCACGCTATCGTCATTACAATACCACACATACAGACCACACAGACACACAACACAGACACACACAGACACACACACACACACACACACACACACACACACACACACACACACACACACACACACACACACACACACACACACACACACACACACACACAAATCACACACACACACACACACACGCGCGTGCGCGCACAAGGTACACACATGACTCTGTTAGGATGATGCAAGACGGAGTACTGGAGAGGAACCTGATATATCATCTGGCTGCAGGGTGTCCACATGTCCCTCTTTTTGTGTGGGACAGTCCCTCATTTCAGGTGTCCCACAAATTGCCCACATGGAAACCCCTGGTGTAAAGTAACAAGTTACACTTATACTCAAGCGACTGTACTTGAGTACAATCGAGATTTCCAAGACTATTTCAAAATCTCGGTAGTTTTCTACCTAAAAAATACTTACCTAAAAAATACTTTAGGGGGGGGCAAGAGAACAAGAGCCCGTGTCGCTTCGCGCCACGGGCGATGAAGCCGCACCCATACCATTTTCGGTTACAGGATTTTTATTAGTCAAGTAAAGCATCAATAATAACATCAGTTGTTGTTGAAGTTGCAACAGACACGCAGCATGCATAAAGCTAAAGGTCTGACTCAGAGAGTTTTCTGTTTTCAACGATGAAATGCTGTTGGTTTAGTGGTGACACAGCTGTAGTTAGTTAGTAGCAGTAGTCGTGTTTCAAATCATTGTAAATATAAGCACTTTAATTTGAATTATCCTGGGTTGTTTCGCATGCCATCATGTTTGGTGGGGGGAGACTGGGTATAGGGGGGCATTGCCCCCTCCCCCCCCTCCCCCATGCCCATGCCTAGATCCGCCCCTGATAGTGACCCTCCCGGACATGGCTTTTCTTCACTTTTCCTTTCTGACTGTATTCTCTAAAGGCTTTCTGGCAGGGAGGTCACATTTCGCTCTCACTCTCACTGCATGTTTCTCCACACGTGGACAAATAAAACAGGGGCGGATCTAGGCATGGGCATGGGGGGGGGGCAATGCCCCCCTAATTGCCCAGTCTGCCCTGCACCAAACACGATGGTATGCAAAACAACCCACAACATTTCAATATGTTATATTTTAAATGATTTGAAACAGTACTACTGCTATACTAACTAACTACAGCTGTGTCACCACTAAACCAACAGCATTTCATCATTGAAAACAGAAAACTCTCTGAGTCAGACCTTTAGCTTTATACATGCTGCGTGTCTGTTGCGACTTCAACAACAACTGATGTTATTATCGATGCTTTACTTGCCTAATAAGCAGAAAAGGTATGGGTGCGGCTTCATCGCGTGGCACT
>CM076983.1:35616890-35654995 GCA_039105355.1 Benthosema pterotum | reverse complement strand
TAAAGAAGTCTTTTTCAAGCACATTAACCTGTTCTTACCCTATCCACCAGGTCACTGGAACATCTAAAAGCTACAAACACCAAACTGGTGGTTTGGAACCTGTTAGATGACCCATTGACCACCGGGGGGGTGATGAGGGGGGGAGAAAGCTGGCATGTATGAGGGCCAAAAAAGGGGTGTATAGGGGGGGGGGGGTGAACACTGTACACGGGTTGGGACAAAACAGGGAAGGATAAAAACGGTAGTATGGGTATGATGAATAGGAGGGGGTGAAAAAAATCCAACGTGTTGTTTGTAGCTTTTTTTGATGAATTGACTTGGGGATAGGGGAAGCACATGGTTCATGTGCTTAAAAGACTTCTTTAACCAGTCTATTCCACTGCCTGCATAGTGGCTATAACAGCCTTTGGACATCCTCTTGTGGTTATCCAGCAGAGCATCTTGACAAAGACGAGTCAGGGAGTGAGTGAGACAGAGACACTGATCTGTTAGAGGCAGATGAGTCTGTCTTGCGCATCATGCCTGGAGTTCTTTCATTTTTTTATTATAGTTTTCATCAAAACACCAAAGGCCTGGCAGGACAGCTGGGACTTTATTTTGAGGCTTGAGCGCGTCGTATTCAGCACATAGCGGTGATTTATGACAAAAGAAAATAATAATATTGAAATGAAATAAAATAAATCAACAATCGAGGATAACAAAGCCAGGTTAACAACAACAATAATTAATAATAATAATAATAATAATAATAATGACATCTGTTAACCACATGAAGGGTTTTGTGGATTAGCAGGTTAATGCTGCTTGGCCTCAGAGTGCAAAGTCATTGTGCAACAGCTTGTTGTTTGGGGGTCAGTGGTATTTGTATGGGTCTGTTAAACTTGAAGGTCTCTGGGACTGTAGTAATGTGTCTGTGTAAATAAATAAGCCTAGGATGGGAGACTGGGAGCAGGGGAGGACTATCCAACGGGCATTTTTGGTCCAGGGGCCCTGAGCTAGGGGGGGCCCCTGAGTTTGAGTGTCCGTGTGAGCAGGGTTTTCAACCTTTTTCATCCCAGGGCCCACCATTTAGTCAGCATCTGAGCGACGGACCACCATTTGAGGACATTCTAGCCCCACAGACGCCCAAAAACTAAAGATTTCCTTTGCTTTCATCTAAATCTAATAAGTTAAAATATTCATCTAAATCTACACAAACTAGAAGAGTCATTATTCTTCTAGTTGTGTAGATTTAGATGAATATTTTAACTCTTGAGAGTGTAAAAATGAAACCAAATGGACCCGCCAGGGTCCATTTGGTTTCATTTTTACATTCTCAAGAGTTACATCTGGTTAAACAACTTAGCTGGGGACCACCTGGAACCCTCTCAAGGACCACTGGTGGTCCCTGGACCACCTGTTAAAAACCCCTGTCCCAAACCATCATGATATGGTTATTTGGCTTAGTCATTTTGGCTGTTTATTATTTTCAAGCAATCCCTTGCTGTAATGAGGTGAATATCCTACGCCTATGCCTACACCTATGGGGGGGGGGGGGGGTCATCATTTCTAGATCCTTCTATGACTGGGAGAGAGGAAAGCAGTTGGGCAGGTCCAGCGCGCACATTCGCATGCACACACACAGATGTACACACGCCAGCTGTTGTTAGCACTTCTTCTAATTAAACCACCTGTAACTTTATTGTGCTATAAATGTTATTCATAGAGCTTAATTTCACACCGCGATGCACTTTACTGCATGACAATTTCTTTCTATGGTTGGAATCATGCGACAGTTAACACTGTGCGGATTCTTATTTAAGGACAAAACGACCACAGAAAGTCTGGTCGTCTTTGTGCTGTCATTGTTGTCTCAAGGCCAGAGTGACCCTCAGGTGGCGACAATGCATGGCCGTTCCGTTCGCCTCATATGCCCTTGCGGGTCGCGATGAATGTTTAGGCTGCGAGTCCAGCCGAGGTTAAGTAAGTCCAGATGCTATCTGCGGATGAGGGCTCTGGAGCACAGACCAGCAGCATAGTTCAGTGGCAGCGTCGGCCCAGATAACGCTAATAACGCCAGGCGTTGAGCAAATCACAGCAGCCTCCATAGCGCTTGCAGGCTGCAGGCGGCGAGGAAACACTGATGGAATGTGTTGCTTTTCAACACTCACTCACTCCCAGTATGATTCTATCGAAACCAAAACAGCTACCAGTTTTCAGAGTGGGTGTGGGGAGAGGTGAGTGCTTGTCATTGACCTCTCTCTCTCTCTCTCTCTCTCTCTCTCTCTCTCTCCTCTCTCTCTTTCTCTCTCTCCTATTCCCCTCTCTACTGATCATATTTACTTAATCAATTGAAAGAGCTCGAATTGCATCAGAGTTCAACACTGGCAGCCTATATTAGTTGATGAAGAATGTCGAGTGCACTTTCAACCTGGGGTTTCTATTTGGACAATTTATAATAATATAACATAGTAGCTATGCAAGTCCACATGGTTATGCCTGTAATGCTTTATAAATAGCATGCTTATAACACAATAACAATAATTATTGTTATAAGAACTCAAATATTCATGCTCTATAACAGGAGTTTTCAACAGGTGGTTCGGGGACCACCAGTGGTCCCTGAGAGGATTCCAGGTGGTCCCCAGCTAAGTGATGGACAGTTGGTAACCAATGGGGCCAATTATAGATCCGTAACTCTTGAGATTGTAAAACGGGTCCATTTCGTATCATTTTACACTCTTGATGGTTAATTTATATTTAAACATCTGAAATACTTCTTTTTCAAGAATCCACCCAATAAAAAATGTAGAAGAATTGTTATTTTGGCCAATGTTTCACCAGTTTCTCCACTAAATTGTAGACAAAAACTTGAAATTCCTTAGTTTTGGGGCGAGACTCTAAACCCAACATCACATGGTGGTCCGTGGCTAAAATACAGAAAAAATAGTGGGCCCTGGTATGAAAAAGGTTGAAATCCACTGCCTTATAACACTAATATAAGTAGAATGGTGTAACTCTGGGAAGCTGCACTGAGGCGAGGGGCGAGGAATCCACTGGGACCTGAATTCCGCTAATGTGAAGCATGACAGCAGACAGTGACAACACTGTGGGACCAACGGTTCACTGTTCTGTTGTGCAAACGTTAATAAAAAGCAGGCTCACTTTTCTGGCCCAAAATATTCTTGGACCGAACAGTGTTATTGGTGTGCTTTCTCTAGCAACCATACTAATAATGTATAGAGTATAGTATAATTTCAATCTGCTTTTGATACTATATAATGCATTATAATCACTGTATAATGATGCATTATACGTGTGATTACCAGTAAGAGGCCTGAGGGTGAGAAGTGAGGTTGTGCTGAAACAACTCTGGTAGGCAAAAATGCAGAACAAAAAATAGGTATGGCCACTAGAGCAGGGGTTTTCAAAAGGTGGTCCGGGACCACCAGTGGTCCCTGAGAGGATAGCAGGAGGTTCCCAGGCTAAATGATGGAATGTTGGTTAACCAGAGTTAACCCAAGTCTACACAACTAGAGAATGTAAAGATTAATGGTCATTTTGGTCTGACCGTTTTGTCTTCTACGAAATACAGCCTGGAATTGTGGACAAAAGCAAAAGAAATCTTTAGTTTTTGGTCTATGGGGCTAAAATGTCATCAAATGGTGGTCTGTGGCTCAAATTCTGAATACAGGGATTAAAGTTCTCAGTACTGGGTACTGATTTCAGTCCTGAGGATTTCACAGGGGTCATTTAATTAGCTCAGTGCTTATTTGCAAAAGATCATTTTCAGTCTCAAGATTTTTTTTACTTTAATCCCTGTGAATAAATCATGGCCCTGGTATGAAAAGGTTAAAAACCCCTGCACTATAGAGTTCATGGCCAGGGTTCATGCATGGCCACAGTCAGTATATCGCGCCTTGTGTGTACAGCCACAATGCGTGACCATATATGGACACGTGGGTGACTAGACGTGATGTCACGGTGCGTAACCACAGTATGTAGGCGTGGGATGACTGAATGACGGGAACGGAGTGTTCGCAATTTCAAAAGGGAATCTTTGGTAATAAACCCAAAAATCCGCCCCCTGTCAGAAACGTCTTTCATGTATGTATGTGTTGACGTTTTGGTCATTAGTTCTGCACCAGGACAGACAATACAGGACACAACAACCACCAATACAAACACTGAAGGACATCTGCTCTTCTGAGTGTCATTACTTAAAGAGAGGATACAAATGTGAACCAAATGGACCCTAGCGGGTCCATTTTTACCCTCTCAGGAAAAAGGGTCTGAAAGAAAAATCATTAACATGGTGACATACATCTTGATGATGTCATCAGATGTATTTGACCATGTTAATGATGATAGAATTGGGGAAACTTTTTTATAATCACCACACAATATCTCTAAAGCAGTGGTGTCAAAGTCATTTGGGTGGGGGCCGCATTGGACTTAATGTGACTTCATGGGGCCGGAGCACCGCGGTGCAACCAGTCGCAGACCGCAAGCATGCACGGCACACGCATGTTTATGTACACAGCCGTTACTTCTATACAGTATATCACACAAGTCATATTTATTATTAAGAATAGCTATTATATATATTAATGACTCTCATTATTGGTTTTATACTTGTAGCGTAGATTAAGACATTTGCTATGAAAGATGCTATTTTTTATTACAGGCATCAATAAACCATACAAAAATAGCATTTAAATTTCAAATACTAAATTAACTAAAGTATGTATAGTTAACTAAGTATAGTTCTCGGTTATACACCCTTGTACTGCTGAAGTATACCTGTAGTTCTCTCGGTTACACACCCTTGTACTGCTGAAGTATAGTTCTCGGTTACACACCCTTGTACTGCTGAAGTATAGTTCTCTCGGTTACACACCTTGTACTGCTGAAGTATAGTTCTCTCGGTACACACCCTTGTGCTGAAGTATAGTTCTCGGTTACACACCCTTGTACTGCTGAAATATAGTTCTCACTTTGCAGTGCCAGTAGCCTAGCCTGGTAAAACGACTCCCCCTGCTGGACAACATGCATTACATGCCGTTCAGAAGAGAGCTCAAAAACATTTCTTTAAACGATCATAACTTTTGATAGGAACGTGCTAGAGACTTACTTTTTTTTAATAGACTCAGACATTTTTGCTCTACAAGCCCGGGGCCGGATTAAATCATCTCGCGGCCGGATCTGGCCCGCAGGCCTTGACTTTGACACATGTGCTCTAAAGGTATATTAATGACATATTAAAATGTTGAAAATGGGTGGATTTCCCCTTTAAATATAAAAATACTGTTAATACTTTGGGCCCCGTCACTTGCGCAAGTACTGCGATCCGTTCGTGGTGGTACTTGCCTCGCTTGTGCACTCTGCTTGTGCACAAGAAGGCCATGGCCTTCTTGTGTGCAACCATGTGCAAGTTGGCGCTCGTCAGAGTGCAGTTTTGGTCTGAAACCCTGCTATCATGTGTCACCTGCTGCCGAGCCGAGCCGAGCCCCGCCACACCCCTCTTTACAACATAATAACATTATAAAAACAGTTTCACTCCGCTGGCGCTTGGGCCAAAACCTCTTAACTGCATTGGACCCTTCAACTCATGCAAGTAACTGACAAATGAAACAATCCCAATACCGACTTTAATGAGGCAGTATATTGTTTTAAAAAGCATAAGGTTTTCTTCATTTCCTAAAAAAAATCTGTATAGTTTTTTTCCTCCCAGACAGCAAAGAGATATGCTTGTTCCCTGTTGAGTTCTCAGTAGGGAGCTGCTAGGAGTTAAAGAAGAATTCCACACCAAAACACTTTAGTCATCCATCTACCTTGATTCCCTTGACATGATGCATAATGCCATTGATTTTTGTCATAAATGCCCCCTTTACTACATTTCACCCTGAGGTCCTCCTCCCTCCAATGCAGTTTGCATGGCTGCAGGTTGTCTTTATTCTAATGTTTGTATTTTAGTCACTCCAAACTCATTTTTCACACATCACATCAAACCACAAACTACAAGATAATTGGGCCACTACATGATTTAAAAAAAAAAAAGTCAGGAGTTTCAACCTGAGAGGAGAGTGGCAAAAGGGAGGGGAGGAGAGCAGGAGGAATGGAATACCTCTGGGATTACAGTATCAGTATACTATTAAAATATGATGCGTGAAAAAATATAAGTTTGGAGCTACAAAAATATCCACATTAGAGTAAAGCCAACCTGCACCAATGCAAACTGTAGGAAGGGATGGGGACCTCAGGGGGAAAATGTAGAAAAATGGGGCATCTATGACAAAAATCAAGTGCAATATATATGATGTCACAGCGATCAAGGTAGATTGATGCCCAATGTGTTTTGGTGTGGAATTCTCCTTTAAGCCCTCTGTTCAGGGACATTCTCACACATACAGTAGACTAAGAATTGCCTCCGGGAGGGGAAGTGACATTTCTGATTCTGATCTTTAAGTTATGGCTGCCTGCCAACCGGAGGATCATATTTAGTTGACTTTTACTTGTCTTTGTAAATCACGGCGGCGGTGGCCTGATGTGGGTGGGACTGGAGACACGCAGAGTTCACATAATGGTTCATATATACATCAACAGAGACCGGTGGCCTCTTCGTGGGCTCCCAGCGCGTCCGGCTTGTATATAGCCTCTAAAGCTGTTACGTAAACCCAATTTCCTATCCTGGCACTGGCAGGGGATTCCTTGGAAGCAGACATTGTACTCAATTTAGCTAAATTGCTGCCCTTTTTTTCTATTTAGACTTTCCATAGCCAGTGAAGCGGGCTGTATAAGGTTCATGGTGGTTCATTTCTTTTGCTGCTGCGCAGCACACAGGGATTATTGGACCTTCATCGTCTTGGTCCAACAGTCACATTGAACCACCTTACAATACCTCCAGTTCTCACTGGGGAAAAAGCCGAACAACAAGACTAAAACTATTATTTTCCTCCTTGACAATTACGTTACATAACAATGTGTCATGCTCTTTGGTTGTTCTTCGTACAACTACGTATCTCTCTGTTATTTATGCTCCATTTTCTACATTTCACCCTGAGGTCTCCCTCCCTTCATTGCAGTTTGCATTGCCGCAAGTTGTCTTTATTCTAATGCGGGTATTTTAGTAGCTGCAAACTTTTTTTTTTTTTTCACACATCACATCAAACCACACAGATAATTGGACCCCTACATGATTTTTTTTTTTTTAAAGGTGGTACCCGTGCGGCAGGAGTTTCAAACGGAGTGTTTGAAGAGGAGAGTGGCAGAAGGGAGGGGAGGAGAGGATGAGGAAGCATGAGTATCACTATACTATTGAAATATGATGTGTGGAAAAACAAAGTTTGAAGCTACTAAAATGCCCGCAATAGAATAAAGACAACCTGCACCAATGGAAACTGTTGGAAGGGTCTGCTACCTCAAGGGGCAAATGTAGAAAAGGGGGCATCTGTGACAAAAATGAAGTGCAATATGATGTCACAGCAATGATGGTAGATGGATGCCAAATGTGTTTTGGTGTGGAATTTTCCTTTAACTATAACCTTGATGCACGCATGCATATGGCACACACACACACACACACACACACACACACACACACACACACACACACACACACACACACACACACACACACACACACACACACACACACACACACACACACACACACACACACACACACACAGATCACTGGATCACTGCCAAGTTCGGCTGCAAATTACCCCTAAATCCTGGAGATTGGAGATTGCCATATGCATTCAATCATAATATAAACACTACTGTACGGGTTAAAGGCTTTTCCCAACCGAGGATCCCGTCTTCCTCCTGCGAATGTACTATTTTTCTAAGATCTATAACGACTTATCCAAAGCCAGATATAACATCTTAGTCAAGTCATCCATTAAAATCCCCCTCAAATGACTGTTTTCAAGGCTATACGTCAATCATGTGATCTAAACATTGTGTAGAATATTTGGCACGCAACAGCATGGATGCGTACTGTATGTTTTCACACACAAATCCAGCTGCAACAGAGACTTGATTTGACACAGTCAACAAACTGTCTTGTCGGGTTAAAATCACAAACACAACGTATGCTCATTTATCTTAGCAGATGATTGTTATGTAACTTCATCAGGCAGTGTAAATATTACGTAACGCAGAGCAGGTAGAGGGTTTTTTAGTGGACCGTGGTGAGTTGAGATGAAGCAGATGTCACTTCCTTTGGTTTAAAACAAATACAGTGAATTTATTCAGGACCTTTAGGCGAGAGTCCCACACTCCTCTGGGCCCACAGGGGCTGTGTGTGTTCTACATCACACATCACACCTGACTGCCAAAAAGAAAATCTCAAGAGTGTGCTTCTTTGTTGCATGCTTTTCTGTGGCCGTTTTATCCATGATTTATTTAGGATGAGGGGGAATAAATTTGCTGCACTAGCTTGGACCACAGGTCCTGGAGGACATATTTGGGGGGACAAAGGAGATATTGATATAGATATAGAACCCCCAAACTGCCCACCATCTTCATTATTCATTCCATATATAGGGTGACCAGATCTAAACTGGGAGGGAGAGAAGTATTGCATGTTTGGGACAAGTGTAAAACGTGTTGGCAACACGGTTAGCAAATTATATAGATCTTTATGTCATATTAAAAAAAATAATAATAATTCAGCATTTCAATTAAAATATAGCAGAATAGCTGATCTACAAGCTCAAATGCTCGGAGATCAGACAGCTTTTTGATGCGAAAGTACATGCAAAGTGGCCCCTCTGAAGTGAGGGTGGAAATATTGTGGCACCAGGGGAATACTCTGGCTATTTTAATAGTAGCCTATTCATTATTATTTTTATCTATAGCAGGAAAAGCGACAACAGAAAAGAAAAATATTAAGGCATTTCAACACTGAACTCTGTCGGTCCCAATGTGAGACAGAGGCTCAATTTGTGGGACACCTGGAAAATCTTGGAAATGATCGAGGGACTGTCCCACGCAAAGAGGGACATCTGGTCACCCTAATTCCACACTCTATTGAGCACCTGCTGTGTGTTGGCCGCCTTAAAACCTTGATAAGCTCACAGCATGCATGGTGTGTGATGAGAGATTCATATTGGGAGGTGACACTGACCGATGGAATGACTGGTCAGTGTCAGACAGCTGCTTGGAAGATTGTATTTTCCCCCCCAGAGATGGTACAACGGATATGCCGTTCTATAAGTTCACAACGTGTAACAAAGGGGGTCACATTGGGGGCTTGTAGATCTGCTATTTTGAAAGTTCATCTATTTTTTCCCACAACGTTCACATATTATGAATATGATATGTCCAGAATAGGGATGGGGTTCATGCACTTATAATAATTATGAGTGTGTGTGAAGGTAAGGGATTCCTTTGTTAGTTAATCAGTTCAGTCCCTGGTGTTCCTTGGCAAGAACTTTGGTCGGACACATCAGCCCAAGTATGAGTTTAACTTCCAACTCTGTTGGAAGGAAGGAATATGGGGACAGGCAATTGGGACAAATTGTGCGCTGATAGCTTGCAGTAATTGGATAAAAAGGAACACATTTTTGAAAAATAAATACATTTGAGTCATAACTTGGCAAAACTACAGCAGGATGATCTCAGAAACGTTTCTTACAGCTTTTTAGGCAGGGTGAATCATCACAGAGCAGTTCCCACCACCCCAGGCAGCAACAGCTGGAGGGGATGCAATACGGCAATCAGCTGGTAGTGATAATCTGACACATGTAGAAAACGCTGTTAAATTTCTATCTGTAATGAGCAGGCAGAGAATTAGGCCTCTTTGTCGGTACAGAATGATTTCTAGCACTCAGTTTTCTTTTTTCTTTTCTTTTTTTCATGAGAGATTTGCTGACTGATAAAAGACAGACTGTTGCTGGGGTTAGAGCTAGGCCACAAAAGTGAGCTGCACAAATTTCTTCCTACCGTTTTGAGAAATGAGTGGACAGTATTGGCATTGTGTTGCTACTGTACTGTAATCACATCACGCCACAATAATGGTATGAGACTAGAAAAATATTTGCAATATGTGCACTATATTTTTTTGTAATATTTAACCTCTAAAATTTCATTAAGCGATACAATTTGGGCCAGGAGGAGCAAAATCACGTTGCTAACGTAATCGCGACCTTTTTCATCGTGCAACCTTTTTACAGCTGTTCCGAACGTTTTAAAATTATAGCGACCAATTTAGAAAAAGGAACTCACCCTCCCCTCGGTTTTTGTAAGGTTAATTTTAGGGATAGCTAAGGTTAGGGTTAGTTGTAGTTGCGACCGACAGTTTGGGAAAACGGTTGGGGTTTTCTGACCTATAAAAAGGTCTTGACCATTTTTTGTGCACCTCTCTAATCTTATAATACTTTTAACTAGAAATTTGATTCAGAATTTAATAAATTATATCTTTACTGTGCAGTCAGTAAATTATTTAAAATAATCAAACCGAACCCCCAACACACACCAAGTTCTATGAACACATACAGCAGTTTAAAATAAGCTGTCCTAAAGTCAAATGGATGGCAGACTCCACACTACAACTATAACAATGTCAATGAGATTAATTATATGGTTGTAGTGCTTGGTGTGAACGTCTTTAAACCTGTTTGCAGTCACACACAGCGTCTCTGTGACGGATAGCTTTATGCTTGTTCGGCCACCAAGCCAGCTTTAATACTGGCTGCTGGGAAGACATAGTGTTTACTGTTTTACCTCTGGGGGGAAATGCCATCTGATATTCAACATCCACCGATGCAGTACTAATGTTGATGATGTGGCAGTAAATCTACAAAGTTTCACTGGTCTCTGCTCCCCTCCGTACGGCCTTTCTATCCCTGGGGAGTACAAGTCCTGCACGTTCTTGCTGGCTACTGGAAGTGAGAGCAGATGCCAGAGGGAACATCAGCTACAGTATAGAGAAACCTGAGAAAACGCACTGGGGAGCAATGGGTGTGAGATTTTATTCAATATACTTACTACGTTTAAACAGAGGTAACCTAACGGTGTGCTGCTGAGGCATGGTGTGGCGTAAGGCAAGTCCAGGTGTGTCTTGGCATTTTGTGACGATTAACCACACATTATCATTGTAATACAAAAAGTTAAACTCATTTCCCAATATACAGTAGAGGCAAAGCCTACCATTGATTTACACTTTTATCCTGCAAGGACCACGATTGTCATGTGCCAACATATTTTATTCCTTATTTATCTAATTTATAACAGAAGATCAATTATGATTGATGTTCATTAACATATTTTTTCAATACCATTGGTCATGATATTATATTTCACGCAATTAAAAAGTCTCTAGACTGGCAGCCCTTAAAAAGTCTCTAGACTTTTTAATGATCTTTAATCTTTCAGCTTTAACCTTTCCCCAGATAAAAGTGGGCTTTTCTATGTGAGCTTGTATAGGTGGCTATTTTTGCTGAATGTTTATCCCAGAGTAGCTACGGTATAGTAATGTACAAAGTGATTAACTATTGCCATTGAGCATGTCATTTCTTGCACCGCTCCATAGCGACCTGACCACCTCTGAATCCATGACTCATGTATTTGCGTTATACATTTTTGTCATACTTGTCCCTCTCTGACCTCTCCCAGGCGCCCTGCTCTTCCTGTTTGTTTGTTTTTGAAGGGGGGTTTAGTCTGTCTTCAAGAGGACGACGTGAGGAGTCTCAGGCCTCTGCTCCTGTTTGCTTGTGAAGCTGAGCTTCTGTTTGGATGCTGCGGAGGCGGATGTACAGGGGCGGATTGGCCATCTGGAGTACAGGGAGTTTTCCCGGTGGCCTGCGCCACCTAGTGGCCTGCTGGACAAGATCCAAAATGCACTAGTGGCACTTCCAAAATGCACTAGAATGTGCTAGATGCTCGCCTGGAACATACAGATCAAAATGACCCTTAATCTTGGGCTAATTCACATGATGAATATTTTAACTCTTGAGGGTGTAAAAATGAAACCAAATGGACCCGCAAGGGTCCATTTGGTTTCATTTTTACGCTCTCAAAGAGTTACATCTGGTTAACCAGCTGCCCCCACCAGGGTGGCCTGGCAAAGGCAAAATTGTCCCGGTGGGAAAATATGTGCCAATCCGCCCCTGCGGAGGCGGATGTAGAATCTATTCCTTTGGTTAAGGGATGGCAGTAGAATAGAGGCTTCTTTGTGTCAGCGCTTTGAATAAGTTCAGCCAAAGCTGGTAGGTCAGTTTTTCTGTTGTTGTAAGCAGGCCCTGACCCCCTCTGGACACGCACGTCTCTGGCGGAGAAGCAGCTTTGCAAATATTTGTGTGTCTCTGTTTTTCAAGCACTTTCAAGATTAGATACACTTCTGATGTAACCTTACTATGCTTCCAGGGTTTTCTTCTTTTTTTGCTGCCCACTGTACTGGCAAGGTTCCACACAATAGGACCCAGTCTCTGTCTCTATGTACCTTTTACAGAATAAATTCTTCTGTACAAACTTACAGTCCATGGCAAATGAGACCCATGCATCATGTACCGTATGATGACTTGACTTCATCGTCACATGTGATCGTCATGATCAGTTTTATTTTATTTACCACCTAGATAGTGGTGTAACCCTATGGCATTGGCAGTGATTTTAGATTTCCTTTTTGATACCAGGACCCACTATTTATTCAGCATTTGTCCACAATCCCAGGCTGGATTTCAGAAACAAAACAGGCAAATGTGGATCAAGATGACAATTCTTCTATACATTCTCTAGTCGTGTAGACATGGGCTGATTCAGATGATGAATATTTCAACTTTTGTCAACAATACCATGCTGGATTTGGGAAACAAAACAGGCAAACAATAGATCAAGATGAACATTATTCTACATTCTCTAGTTGTGTAGACTTGGGCTAATTCAGATGAATATTTTAACTTTTGAGAGTGTAAACATTAAACCAAATGGACCATTGCGCAATGCGGATCCATTTGGTTTCATTTTTACACTCTCAAGAGTTACATCTGGTTAACCAACTCTCCATCATTTAGCCTGGTGACCACCTGAAACTCTCTCAAGGACCAATGCCCCGAACCACTGGTTGCAAACCACTGCCCTATGGTATTATTGTTTGTGGCAGTGTGCACAGGGGATTGTGTCTTTAACGGGGTTGGTGGGCTGAGCTCGCCAGTGAGGAGGATTATGCGTTTTTTTTTTTTTTTTTGTTAAATCAGTGCTGCAAAACGGAGTTCCATTTATTAACGGCACAGTAAGATTGCTAAGGAGGAGAGACAGAGGAGTGGTTACAGTGGTGGTAAAAACATTCAGCCCTGTTCCATATTACACTGCCATACAATTCACAGTGAGCCAGAATGCTATACAACTGGATTGAGGGATACGGCTTGTATCTTTACTTCAAATCAAATACAACTTCATCTGATCAACTAGCCCAGTGGTTTTGAACCTTTTTCATACCAGGGCCCACTGTTTATTCATAATTTGAGCCACAGACCACCATTTGATGACATCTTAGCCTAAACTAAAGATTTTTTTTCTTTTGTCCACAATTCCAGTCAAAACAGGCAAACAAACAGATGGAAATGACCATTAATCTTCTACATTCTCTAGTTGAGTAAACCTGGGCTAATTCAGATGAATATGAATATGAAATATTCAGTGAATATTTTAACTCTTGAGAGTGTAAACATGTGGTTAACCAACTTTCCATCATTTAGCCTGGGGACCACCTGGGATCCTCTCAGGGATCACCGACCACCTGTTGAAAACCCCATGAACTAGCCAACTACCTTTCAAAATAACACAAACAAAACATTGGTTTATATTTCTCCATGGCATTTAATTGTGTAACTAATTGCATTTATTTTCAGGTTGATATAAAGAAATATATGTCCACTTCACCCCGGTAACCTGAAGTTAGTGTTATAAGCATGCTTAGCTGCCGTTGCGCAAGTTTTGGAAGAGAGCAATATCATAGCAGAAGGGGGTGTGTGACTTTTTGAGTGATGCTGTCATGATACATTTAGAATAATACCTTTGCTCGTTGTAAAAAATGTTTCTAAATACTATAGCTGTCAATCGATTAAACATTTTAATCGCGATTAATCGCATGATTGCCTATAGTTAATCTTTGATTAATCGCAATTTAATCGCATATTTTTATGAGTTCTAAATATACCTTAAATGAGTGTTTTTCAAGAATATTCATATGAAGGTCAATTATTTATTCTGCATTTGAGCCACAGACCACCATTTGATGACATTTATTTAGACTTCCAGACCTAAATTAAAGAATTTGTCAAAAATATCATTAGGAGCGAACATGCACATTTTGTAGAAAGTTCCCTACATTATCTAATTGTGTAGACTTATTTTAAAGTAACTTAACTGATGCAGATATTTAAAAATGATTCACCTGCATTTGGCGAAATTGAACCAAATGGACCCACTTGGCCTTTGGTTTTACTTTGAGTTAATTTCGCACTAAAAAAAAATAATCGAGTTAACTCACGGCTGGGTTAACTCGCGATTAACTAGATAAAATAATTATACAACAAAACAAAAATAAATCCATATATCAAAAATCTACCATTGTTAAGATATGTGGATGGGCATGATGCCACCAGGGCACTACCTCTCTGAGATGTACTGGAATGAAAGTCTTGCGTGTGCATGCATGTGTGTGTGTGCAGTATACAGGAGTGTTGATGTGGATATGTATGCACGCAGTAGCATAATGTTACAGGAAAATGGAGCCAGACATGGAAGGAGACAGGAGCAGTGGTTTTTGACAGAAACAGCCCGTCCGGGCCTCCAAATATTTACCGTTACGTCAGAATTCCCAGGGTGACACCTCACAAAACCCTGGTGCTCTCTCGTAAAGACTTGAAATAGCTCACTGTTGTTGGGATTCCTCCACAGGTCTCTCTGTCTGTCTGTCTCACTTCTTGGGGAAGATCGAGAGACCAAACAATGCTGTGACTGTTTTTCGAAGACACATACTTCGGGCTCCACTTTAGTTACATGCTAAACCCCTTATCCCAAACCGCTTATCCCTTTTTTACTATTTTTAAAAACTTTTGGGAATAGTTCAATGTGCCAATCTATTGACACGTTGTGAGCTTGTAGAGTGGCCATTTGAACTATTGAAAAATGATTTTCTTTATAGTTTAAAAGGGCAAAGAAGTTAAGGGATAGCCTAAGGGATTTAGCGATGAGGAAAATCTAGGCCTTAGTGCAGGGGTCGGCAACCCAAGATGTTGAAAGAGCCATTTTCGACCCAAAATTAAATTCAAAATCTGTCTGGAGCCGCATTTAATTATTTTTTTTTTCCTGAGTGTGTGCAAATGTGAACCAAATGGACCCTGGCGGGTCCATTTGGTTCCATTTGCACACTCTCAGAAAAAAAGGTTGTCAAAGAAAAATCATTAACATGGTGAAACACAACCTTTCTTCAGAAATGGAGTTTCTAAAAAAATAAAATAAAGGAGTTTTACAGAACTCCATTTCTAGTCCACACAACATCTCTAAGGTATATTAATGACATAGTAAACTGAGTAAACCTTTGGAAATGGGTGGTTCAGATTGAAAGATCCACCTCTGATAACTGCTGGGCTTTTTTGACATGGCCAAGTGCTACTTTAACTGGCAACTGTCAGACAGCGCAGCGCGTTTTGGGTGACTGAAATGTTTATATTATGTTGGCGGATCACCCCAGTGTGTGTATGTAATAATGCTACAGCCACTGAGCCACTAGGGCTGTGTTCTGGAGCCGCATGCGGCTCCTGACCCCTGCCTTAGTGCCTCCATGTGTTTGTGGGTCCCAAGGGAGACAAATAAACGTGAACTTGAACTTGAACTTGTCCTTACTGTATGTTTTTTTTCCATAAGGCCCCCATTGCAAAGTTGTCAACAGACATGACAGTGACAATAGCGCGCGTGCATGTGGATGTAAATGGTGCGTTTACATAGCGCCTTAATCCAAGGCGTTATACATAGTGCATTTCACTCACACACACACTTTCATATAGCACACCTATTGCGACAAAAGCCATGCCACAAGTCACAACCAATTGGGTGCAAATGGTTGTTCAGTGTATTCAAACCAAACCAACCCACGGATCATTGGACAACCTGCTCCACTTCCTGAGCCACAGTCGCCCTGCTGTGTTACTACAATCCCTAAGAAGAAGTCTCAACCACGACATTAGACATTTACACATTGCACATTAACGCAAGTGCATATTTCACTTAAGTTCCCTTGAAGGGTTTGTTATATAACTCAGTATCTGGAACAGGATAAAGTGTTAGCCTGTCATCGACGCAGGCATCAACAAATAATTATGTTTTATTGCATCGTTAAGCAAAACATTGCGAGAGAGAGAGGGAGAGAGAGTTTGTGAGTTAAGGCAAGCAATAGCAACAAACACTTAGAATAATCATCACTCTGAGAGAAGGAACAGACAGACGCCCAGTGCCTGACAAATAATGTTTTTTGTTCCCTTAATTGGTGAACTGAACTGCAGGCACGTCAAGTCATGTCCCGTCCACAGCTCTGCTTATTTCTGTCAGGATATAAACCCATGCAACACAAACACAGCCTTTGAGTGTTTCCCCCTTGGAAAATCATTAGCAGGACTATTTGTGTTTGTTCATCCCTCGATTAGAGATTTTTTGGCACTCGGCAAGATATGCCAAACTTATTACACGTACTGCATGGAGAGAGGATTCTGGACAAGTTGTTTTTACCTCCAGGGGTAACATATTTCTAGGCTTTAATATCTCAGCATCTCGGTGTCTGTACTAGATGAAAGCATTATAATGAGGGGTGAAGGCAGCTGCGAGTCAATATCTGACACATTCTCTTCTCACGCTGGCTGTGTATATCGCTCAAGGCAAAACACATCCTGGCCAGTGTTAAACAATTGGCCGTGTCGAGCATGGTTTTCATTGTCTGCTAATATTTGGACCCTTTATCTAGTTTTGACAGGTCATCTTTGTGTTCTTTACTTTAATTTGGTGCTTGAACTTGAATCTTTTGCTGGAATGGGCAACATCTGCTGCAGGGATTCTCTATTAGTCACCCGTAGAGGCAAAACTCCTGGCATGTGTACTATACCTCTCCTTCATAATAATGTAGACACGCACAGGCACGTGCGCACACACACACACACACACACACACACACACACACACACACACACACACACACACACACACACACACACACACACACACACACACATACACACACACACAGGCACAGGCCTGAAACACTAGTGGGTTTTCAACTTTTTACATACCAGGTCCCACTATTTATTCCGCATTTTAGCCACGGACACCCATTTGATGTTGAGTTTAGTCTCTCGGACCCAAAAGGGTTTTTAAGTGTGTGTCCACAATTTGGGAGAGATAACTGGCAAAACATTGGTCTTAATAAAACTTCTACTACATGTTCTAATTGTGTAGAGTGGATTCTTGAGAAATTAAGTAATTCAGATGTTTAAAATATATAATTTTAATATATAATTTTAATATATTTAAAATATATAATTTTAATATATACAATATATAAAATATATAATTTTACAGATCTATAAGGATCCATTTGGTTACCAACAGATAACCAAATGGATCATTTATCTAGGGACCACCTGGGGACCGCTGCTTGAAAACCTCTATGACACACATACTGTAGCAAAACACTGTGTATCCCACTGTGGTTATTGCAGAGAACCTCATGATTGATCTGTTACGCGGCAAAATTCTTCACACATTTGTAACTTTTACTTTATTGCTGCTCTCTCTCCTGGACAGGCATCACTCGTCAAGAACACCAAGGCCTCATGTAACGCTCAGAGAACATTAGTTCAATGTGTTTTCACAGTAGTTAGGACACACAATGTCAACAGTGCTCTTGAATTCTTTAAGGCCAATTTATACCCAACAACTGTGTCATATAACAGAATTATCATGCTTTCGACTGAAAGGTTTTGATGCGTTGCAACAACACATTTTTTCAGTTGAAAATACATATTTTCTGGTCGAAAGCACTGGGCCTTCATTGAAGAATAAGTGAACCTCGACTTCCGTACTGTAAAAGTCTGTTTGTTATTACAGCTTTTCTTTCCTCAGTTGTTTTGGCAAATTCCCTTGAGATCGTGAATGTTGGAGACATATGTCACATTCAGGGGTAGTTGATGATGTGCTAACATACAAAAATGTCCCCTGATGGTGGCACTATAATTAAAGTTTAAAATAGGGAAAGGTTTAAAAGGTATATTTCCCCAACCATACATGTGAAAGAGGCAAAATCTGACCAGTACACAAATTCAAGCATATTCACCACACCTTTGCCTTTTTGGTCTACAAAGCACTGCCGAATTTATTTCACAGGTTTATGATTTTCTGATTCACCCGTCAGTCTCCTCGTCCTCTGTGATGCTTTGTTTTCAAAATTCACCTCCATTGACATCCATTAAAACAACAATCCAACTCCTATCTCAAAAGCATCCATCGCTGCTCATGGAGCCCTGACACACAGCCTATATTCGGATGGCTATTGCATCATAATGTTCCATCGCTCCCGACATCCAAATGTTTCTAGTGATAGGCTAATGGTAGCAGCTAATGCTAACACAGGGTGAAGCTATCATAATAATATCCTGGGTCAGAGGGTAGAGGGTAAAGTGGAGGCTTCTTAAAGGCAACTTTAGTGTGTACAAACACTGTTTTGTAAACAGATTTGTTTAAAGTTCTGGACTGTCTGCAGGACAAAGCAGACAGTCCAGAAAGAGGGGGGGAAAGGCAAAGCTATGTATCTATTTTTTTTGGGCTAAAAAGTTGCCTCTATTACCTTTTAAGTGACAGTGAACTACGAGGCAATGTAACACAAAAAAATAGTTTAAGACAAAATGACCTATCCCCTTGAGAAATGGCTGACTTGGCATGTCTTTGAAATTGAATTCAGTTGTATACTTTCCTTCCTCCAAAAGTTGCTGAAAGGCAGACACTGCATTTGGCTGCATTTCTCTTTCAGTACCTTTCAGGTTTTGGGCTATAGCTACCTGAATCCATGCCACATGTGTGGAAACATATTCAGCTTGATTTTTATGATGAGTAATAAAATCGGCGACAGCCACAGAGGAAAAGCAACGACAGATGGCTGCTTTGCTTTGTTTTCTCTGCCTGACTGTCCGCAAAGCCGAACAGTCTCCTAAATCTCATCTGGTACGTCTACCAATGTGGATCATGGCTACACGTGCAAGCATGCGCGTGTGTGTGTGTGTGTGTGTGTGTGTGTGTGTGTGTGTGTGTGTGTGTGTGTGTGTGTGTGTGTGTGTGTGTGTGTGTGTGTGTGTGTGTGTGTGTGTGTGTGTGTGTGTGTGTGTGTGTGTGTAATATACACTCTTGAACTGATTTAGGAGTATCCCTAATATGCTCTGCACATAAATGACAGTAGAAGTGGATGTTGTTTATTTACTTAATGTCATGATGCATACCTGTACCCACCCTCAATTTTGATGAAATATTTTGATGTCTAGATGCCTGCAAGAAAGCTATGGAGAAATGAAATGCTTATCCTGTTTGATATTTTTTGTTTTATGGCATGGCCTCTGTGCATGCATGCGCAGCACTACAGCCCAATTTTGGCATCACACAACACAGATATCATAGACATAGACTAAGGATGTCATAAGATGGTTGATGTCATAGTCTGGGTCACATAGTCATCCCCATGTGGATCCTCAGCTCCTTTGATTTGCATGTTTTGATCAGAGCCCAAATATACAATATGGTATTTGAGAGACACAAGAGGGAATTTCCCTGTTATTAGTGAAATGTCTGTAACCGTTTGTCTGGCTCTGTGACTCAGTATGTGAACAATGCGCTTGTGTGCACAATAAAATCCAGTGAAATAGTTTATTTCAGTACAGTATGCTAGTAGCTATGAATGTGTTTCATATATAGAGCGTACCTAGTATTTACAGACACCTCGACAGTAGGTGCAGGGCCAATTGAGCTGAGCAGTTCCGCCCCCTCTTGACGTCGCCCGGCCTCCAGAAATGATTTCCCCATTCATTTTTCCTCAGGCTTTTTGAAAATGATCTATATGAAGACGATTACACCACGGACAAAGCCAACTTGGGTCGTAACAAATCATAACAACACACGCAACGTTTTGGGACAATCAAATAATTTCTACGAAGAAAAACAACACAACATTCTGTTTTTTTACAGTATGTCTTTAGATATAGTATGGTAATATTGTGCTTGTTGTCATGATTTGTCGCAACTCAAGTTGGCTTTGTCTGCTGCGTTCATTTCTGGAGCGGGGGCGACGTCACAAGAGGGGCAGGACTGCTCAGCTCTATTAGGCAATCCTGGAAGGAGATAGACCACACACCATTATTGAAAATAGGACATTTTTAAGCATTCCTTTACCTAAAGAATGGCGTGCAGACCTTATATACTTTCTTCATTGTTCACATAGACATTGTTGGGCTGTATGTGATTCTCTTCATGCGTCCATGCATGCACCATCCAGTTAATTAACCATCATTTTCCTGAAAGGAAGATATCATGCGAGAATGATCAGTATAGGCAATTTTCTGGTGTGTGATGCCTCTCTCAGTGACCTGTGAGACTGATACTCATGGGAATTAACCCAGAAGCCCTCCGAAGATGAAAGAGTACTGTCTCAACCCTGATGATCAGACTGGCTGGCTGGCTGCTCTGTCTTTGTCCCTGTGGCGCCCTGTCATCAGAGTCATCTAGCCTTACCTGAACCTGACTACAGTAGCTACTGTAGGGCCTTTTGTCTGGGACCACATCCAGACATCACTTGGGGGACGTCGGCTATATGTCTCGGGTTTGTCGCCACTTTCCAACATGAAAAGAGTTATAGAATTATAGGGATTGAATCACATTTTTTTTTAAACAACCTTCACCTTCGCTTTCACAGTGCTATATTCATTCTTTTTGGGGGGGTTGGATGAAAAGAAAAGAAGAAATAGCCAAAGTTTATCCTCTCAACTGAATTGTTGTGCCACTTCTGTAGCCTAACCAATCAGCATCAAACTCCAAGGCCTGTACAGAGAAATGTATTGTACAGTGTACTGTGTGCACTGAATATCACACTTGAAATCCAAGTGAAAATGTTCACGGCAGAATTTAAACAGAAACAAGACCCTGTTGAGTTCTTTTGAGTTGTTTTTTCTTCATCTCTGTTTGCAATTAACCGATTTAGAAAATCTGGCTTAATCCTCCGCTGGGTCTCTGTGTTGTTACTTCTCCCCTTCTAGTTATCCCCCTTTTATTCTCTCAAGCCTGATTTGTATATAGTTGTAAGCCATGGGGACGGCAGTGGCTTAAAGGGGTACTCCACTTTCAAAAAAACTTTTGGTCATTTTATGGTTTACTCAGCCTCACTAACGCCATTTCTGATTGGGTCTCCCGCCTCTCGATCTCAAAAAGTCCCCATGTCTGTTTAATAGGCAGCCTGCAGCTGCCAAAAAATATTCTTTTTTTTTTTTACCTATTTTCTTTTGCTTAAAATAATTTCTAAAAATAGTATTAATATAATACATAACAGCACCAAATGCTCACGGGACGTTGGCAAAATGTGGGAAGAAAAAGAAAAAGTTGAGGAAAGACGACGTTCCCGTTTCCCCAAAGCTGTTTTGAGTCAGAGCAAATTTAACATTAGGTTAAAGGTGATAGATGTAACCTTTAATGCAGGGATGTCAAACCCAAATCCAGAGTGGGCCAAAATAGAAAAATTGGTACAAGTCGAGGGCCGGAGATACCGGTCTGTGTTTCAACACCAGTTTACGATGACACCCCTGTCAAGCAGCAAAGTAATTTCCCTTCAAAAATCAATGTCTCTTAATGGCAAGATAAGTGTAAAGATGAAACTGCCTGCATTAAAAACTGTTTGAAGTTTTAATGAAAAATAGCCACTCTGTGGCGCGCTATGAGACGTGAACACCTGCTATTTTCGGGGAAATCTTTTTCTTCTATGATCCTCACCAAGTGCTGAGTTAATTGAGAAAGTAAATGAGACTGAGTTGAGGAAGTAAAACAATTAGTCACAATCAGTTCTTATCATGGTGTGTGCAATAAATATACCAGAGGGCCAGCCAAATATGGAGGCGGCTACATTTTGCAAAACAATATTTTAAAAATAAATGAAAACTGTAGACGCAATTCCACGGCCCTCTCACGTATTAGGAGGACAATATCAGTCACCAGAAAAAAGATGGGTTGTTTTCAAATAATCTGTCAGGGTTAAAATGGAGTTTTAAGTTATAATGGGTTTGTATAGGAAGGACGTTCCGGCAGACTAATGAACATCAAATATCTAAATACTGAAAGGAGTAACTTATAAACTGTCTGGTGTGTTCACATGAGGCTGAGTAGACCATAAAATGACCAAAAGTTTTTTTGAAAGTGGAGTACCCCTTTAAGGGGATAATAATTGCAAGGTTGCTGGTTCGAACCTGGGCTTCCTCAGAGTTAGTGTTGAAGTGTTCTTGAGCAAGACACTGAGCACCTAATTGCTCTTGATGTGTTGGTTGTGTGCCTTGCATGGTTTTACGCTGTGTGTGTGAATGGGTGAATGTGATGCTCCAGCTACGTTAAACGCCTTGAATAAAGGCGCTATATGAATGCACTCTTTACCATTAACCATGGTGTCCTGCACCAAAATGTCCAATCTACAGTACAAGCCTACAATGTGTGGCTTTGTGAGCCCTTATAAATCAGCCATCACTCCTCCACTGTAAAGGGAATCCTGATGGCAGACACGTGTGTGGAGCAGTTACCGCTTCACACACTGGGTTTTGTATGGAGTCGTGGGCATGAAGTCGAAGCAGGTAATTTCTACTGTAAACTACTGTACACTGGAGCATTGTACTGTATGCTCTCTATGGAAGCAAAAACATATACATACGTAGGCAAATTATTTCTTGTTCACTTGGGCATTGATTTACATAATTCATGAGTGCTTTCAAACAGCCAGCCTCTGACAGGAGGTGCATACCGTACTGTCATGTTTATTCATTTCAATTTACTCCAAAATTAACCGTTGCACGTGGCGGCACACTCCATGGCTCTCTGCGCCGCACCACTTTCAGGTTGGCTCTTGATAATGCAACCTTTAAATACTGTAGTGTACATCCTCCTCATGGCCTCTGTGTATACAGTACATTCATCATAATTTGTGTGACAGCCACTGTTGTGTACTGTTGTTCTATGTTTAGTGTTCAGGGAGAAGTATACGGTTCTGTTATGTAATTAAAGTTCCCCAGCTAAAGTGAGGATGCATGGGCATGAGCAGGAGGGAAAAAATCTAAACAAATACAATATGTAAGATTGCTAGAAGGCAGCAGCAATTCAGCCCCCGAAGTTCAAACGGCGGGAGGAACAGAATGCTGTTCTTGTGGTTGTGAAGCAATTAGTTATGAAACACACAACATCGGGTTTAGGTTTTTCCCCAGAACTATAAACAACTTAATGCGATTTCGATGGAATTGAGGAAGGAATTGATTTATCACATAACCACCTCCAAGAACAACTGCCACTCCCACCCTCTCCTATTCTCTCTGTCTATGTCTGTCTGTCCATCAGGGGTTGGACAAATGCAGACTAGAGCTGTTGAATCGTTCAAAGTGGTTGCATCCACATGGCTGATAGGGACTTCAGTCTGTCATATTATCATGAATATTGCATTAACAGAGTGTCACATCCGACACCATGTGGGAATGCTAAGCTCATGGGCCTCGCATAAACCTGCAAACTGACAAAATATGCATATATAACCAAACATCCACACACATAGTCCTACCGCTGAGTCTATACTAGCATAAAATATGGAACTGGAGAGCCATAGCATGACTGAAGTTTAATTAACACAGTGTATTGCAAAGCAGGTTCATAACGTCCATAAGGTCTCTAAAATAAAATTAAAAAAGAACGCTCTAAAGTCTAAACACTGCAATGGTGTCTAATAAGCTAGCCTTTTATGGTGCAAGCTGCCCATCATAGTGGTTCATATCACCAATATTTGATGTCAGCGGTAGGAAATGCAGTCACATACCTGTACTGTACTGTAGGTAGTTTGTTTCCCTCGGGGCATTCCAGTAGGAAGGCCTGCTGTTGGAATCCGGGCCTGAATGCATTTTATTGTCACAACGGGGCAATAATTTCATTGTTGTCCATTAGCTGTGCTATCAGCCATGATGGAAGCAGCACGTCTCTCTTCCGTGATGGTGGCACAGACTACAGAGGCCTGAGAGGCTGATAAGGCTCTGCTGGTTCATTTATCAGATGGAGCCCAAATAGCTGGGAGGTTATTATTGTGTCTGAGCGATAATATGCTGCGTCAAGGCATTCCTGCGCTGATCGACCTAGACAGCCTTGTCCCAGATAGTTGTTGTTGTTGGTATTTGGGTCTTGTTCACTTTTCAGTCAGCACTGCTGCTGGATGACTTGACGTTTCTTTTGCTGTCAAAAAAAGTGCTTATAGATTTGTTTTGATGGTGAAAAAGGCTGTCGAGCTCGGGAGTCGAACCTGCGGTGTGCCATCAGGGCGATCGATGTCCTGCAGCTTGTTAATTGAACTAATGAACTAAGAGTAGGCCTATTTTTACACTATCACAGTAAAATGAATGTGTATTACGTATATATGTTATGTATCTGTAAGAGTTTGTCTTAGAGTGTAAAATAAACTAAATGTATTGGACGGACCGTAAGGTTCCATTTGTTTTTATTTTACACTCAGCAATTAAAGGTATAGTAAGTAATTTGAGTGATTTTGAAAACCCTCCGGTCCCCCCGGTAGCATGATGTGCACATGCACACGCTCTACAGTGAGGGGAAGTGCCACCAACAGATACCCCAAGCGCTTGTCATCCTTACTGGACAAAAAGCTATTGTCCCAAAGCTGAAACTGAAACTAGGGTTTATTGACCCCAGGGTCTAACTGGGGACAGGGAGGAACACCTTATATGGTCACCACACTATAGTAGTGAGGATTAGTGAAAGAAAAAGCAAAAAACAGTATTAACAGTATAACTAAGTAACAGTATTTGAATTAAGTGAAATCCATTGCTATACCTTTAAAGATTGACACTAGTATAAGCGTCCATTTGGTTATCAACTCTACCTCTTTTACAGTAGCTGAGGACCACCTGTAACAGTCTCAAGGACCACTGGTGGTTCTGGACCGCTGGTTGAAAACCGCTGGGCTAGCAACAGATTCTTCACATTTTGACATTCTCATGGTGCGCTTTTATGGTATTTAAATTCGTTCACGGTCAACGTAAACGCATGCGACTGAAAAGTGGGAGGAATTCTCTGTAGGAGTCTAAGCTGTTGTTACATAATGGCCTTAATATGTCACAGAAGCCGGAGTAAGTCGCCGTATTACCGTCCAGATTGGACAAGTATGCCTTTGATGGAGGGAAATTGGAATGCTGCTTCTGAAGAGGGAGAGCTGGGGGCTAGCAGTCACACAGTCACAGGCAGGACTCTGGATGATCTGCCTAATATTGGCTTCACTGGGAGAGCATCATTTTTCCTACAGTATATTCCAATCATGATGTTCTGTTTCATGCGTCACTATTGATTAAGGGAATTAATAAATTTGATTATGTCCCAATCAAATGATCTAATTCCTCTCAGTTGATTAACCACATGAACCCATAAGAGTCGCTATGGGATACTGGGATAGTTTGACTAGCGTTTTACTCCTGAAAATGTTAAATGATTCCGTCATACATGTCACACAAATTAACCCTATTAGCAGTAAGACTCCTGAGGGCGACAAGCGATCTTCCCCCAAAGGGGCGAGGTGTCATGCACTGACCATATATGGAGCGTGTCTGGAGTGTACAGGGTTTGATGGGGTCAGATCAACATATGGAATGTCTTCAGGGTGGCAGAAGCTGGGTTGCTGCTTACTAGATATGGAAATAAAAAGGTACCGTATTGTCCCGAATATAAGACGACCCGTTTATAAGACGACCCTCATTTTTCAAGACCCATTTACAGAAAAAAGAACATTGAATGTCAAATAGTATAGCCCCTGAATATAAGACGACTCCATTTTTTGGGATGTTTCCATTGGGAAAAAAACATAGTCTTATATTCAGGCCAATAGGGTATTTACTTGCATGAGCAGAGCAAGCGCATGGTAAGCGATCGGTTCGCGGTCGTCGTTGGTCGTCCCTCGAATTTAGGTGGTTTAGGTGATGTTATTTTAGGCGACGTAATGGTTATGTAATTAGGAGACCTTTTTGGCTATAATGTCATGAGTATTATCTCCTGCTGAGTGCTGATCTATAGTTTATTTGAAATCTATTTTCATGAAGGGAAATGAACAAATGCCAGCTCCCATGTTCAGAGGTTTTAGGTATTAACATTTTCATTGGCCCTCATTGAGATTAATGATGTTATTCCGACATTATTAGCCTAAATAGAGCAAGCAAAACCACAGAAGTGATGCTAAACTCATCTTTGTATGTGCGTGTGTGCATGCATATGCATGTGGATGCGGATGCGCGCACGTGAGACAGTGAATAAATGGAATGGATGAAATTGATGCAATCCTTTCCATCCAATATAGTCCACACACATGGTTCTCCTCTGAAACGCTGGCCCCCAAAATGTCAAGGTCACCATGGTGGAACTCCTGCCTGTCATCAATCTTTTGGGGACATTTCTCATGTTGGGAAGCTTTCTTTCATTAGCAACCATCTCATCTTGTCATGGACATGATGTAGCTAATGGCTGCCAGCATTCTATGCTCTATGGAACAGCTGTTCATCAGTACTTCCACTCATTTAGTCCTTACATTGTGAGATACAGTACATAGTGAGCTTGTAGATGTGCTGTTTTCAAGTATGACTTTCCAGTGTGATTTTTAAAATCAAATGTATCAAATGTTACCCTTTTATACCGTACACTAAACAACCCCTCACGTAATTATTTTTCATAATTACTCACTGTGCTGTTTGGATGCACTACCGTAATGTCAACAAAACCAGCACCCCCCCTCCTCCTCACTGCTCCCCCCACCCACATTCACCACTATTTGTAGTGAATGTAAAAAGCATGTACTCCTTTAAGTCTATATCTTCAGTCTAGGTAGACACATCAGAGTATTTCTTTCTTCACTGATCCCTCAAGGGTATCCAGGGGGAGATTGGTATCAGGTGTATAGTTTTCCCTCCCTGAACATACATTTTTGTAACTTTATATAACTATTCTCCTTTTTTTTTTTACCGGTTAAACTCCCTGGTCAGTGTTGAGCAATATTACTTAGGGGAGTAATATCTTTACTTTACTTATGATCCCTTAGAAATCCCTTAACTTGTAGTGTAGGTCATGTGTGCAGAATGCTGCGGTGGATTACGATCTAGAAACTACAGTGCATCTCTGTTGTTATCTGTTGATAGCTTGTAAATCTGCTCTATTTTCACACAATGTTTTGGCAGAGTAACATAATTACTTATTACACTTTTTGGCAGAGTAATTGTCTTTACTTTCCTTTTGCTGGAAAAGGTAGTAATATTACAGTAATATGTAATATTTATTTAGTTACTGTCCAACACTGGTCCTGACTCATGATGGACTGGATGTGAATGTCACCCGGCCGTCTCTTCTCTTATAGTAGATCTGATTAGACATGGTGCCAAACACACTGAAGGGTTTACACACGGTGTCCAGCCACATGGTTACAGAGTGGATCCAAAGTAAACCATGTCATCATTCCTTCCACTTTACCTGTCCAGCAGTGAAGAGCGTCAACCTGACAGTCATAGGCGACTTTAGGCTCTCCTGCAGCAGGGGCACTTATAGACCTGTAACTCTTGAGAGTGTTAAAACGAAACCAAATGGAACCTTGCAGGTCCATTTGGGTCCCGGAAGTTCGGAACCCCTCTAATATCTCCAATGCTGGCGGGTTCTGTCCTGCTGACAGTTCAGACAGCATTACATAAGTTGAACGTGTCTTTAGTATGATGGTGAGGTGATTTGGGGAGAGGGAGCGTGAGGCAGGCAGCATTTCAGAGAGCGTGTTAAGCCCTCGGGGACCCCTTAGTGTGTGAACGATGGGTCCCTTGGGGACACTTCTCTCAGATCTATATGTGTGAGGCAGGGGGCCAGAGCAGCTTCAAGACTCTGTCGGTTCACACACTTTTATTAGTCACCCCTATAGGGTGACCAGGTGATGTATCTGAACTGTTCATTTGAGGAACAGAAGTGTGGGGAAAATGCTAACAGCAAGAAAGTGAGGGGTGACGTGGCGTTTTTGCCAATCTCCAGCAGTCTCTTAATGAGCCAATAGAGTGGAGGTGAGGTGGAGTCTGGAATTCTGTTTACAAACACGTGATTTTGTAAACACTATATATGACTATATTTCCTTTAAGATCTTGTCATATCATATATCTTGTCATGTCATATTAAAAAAAAAATCAGGATTTAAATTCAAACCCAGCAAAAATAGCTGATCTATAAGCTCAAAACACGCCCCAGTGCAACAACAGAAATCCAAATATTAGGGCATTTGAACACTGATGTCTGTCAGTCACAATGTGGGACAAACAGGGGCTCCATTTGTTCAGGGACACCTTGAAAAGTCTTGGAAATGAGGAGCTGTCCCATGCGAAGAGGGACATGTGGTCACCCTAGTCATCCCAGTCTCTGTCTGACCAGACACGGGGACGTACGGAGCCCCCGGAGTGGCGCCGGGCGTCGGGCCCCTCTCTTATTTCCACTATGCGAAGGAGAAGAGAAGGAGAAGGAGAAAAAAAGTTGCATAATTTCTTCCGTTTGGAAACTTATTTCTGGCAAATTTACAAATCATCAACTTTTTTTTCCCCTCCTGCTTCATTCACTTCCAATTGCATCCCAAAGTCATGGTGGTTTTATGTGATTTTCCTTCGTCAGGTTATTCGCCAGAGGCCTTCTGGGCCAATTTGCTCCTAATTTTTATGGGTTGTTGCTGCACCTCCCGCCTGCTGAACTCTGCCGCGTTAATGCTGTTTAAATGAAGTCACCGTTATTAGTGGGACTCTGGCACCCATACAGCACCAACCCTCGAAGGTACAGGGCACAACCAGGGTTACGTTCTGCCTGTGCGGTGGATTCTGCCAGTGCTTTTCAATGGGAACAGAGCAGAAGCCACGCAATGGCAACGAAACGCCCCGTTCCCTAAGAAAGCTCTTTAAAAGCACTGTCAGAATCCACCTCTGGTGTGTCTGGGGTTCTGTACCCTTAAATCGGGGGTTTTCAACCAGTGGTCCGGGGACCACTGGTCCCCGGTGTTCCTTGAGAGGGTTACAGGCTAAATGTTGGAAAGTTGGTTAACCAGAAGTAACTGTGAGAGCATAAACATGAAACCAAATGGACCCTTGCGGGACCATTTGGTTTCATGTTTACACTCTCAAGAGTTAAAATATTCATCATCTGAATTAGCCCAAGTCTACACAACTAGAGAATGTAGAAGAGTAATGGTCATTTTGATCTGTATGGCTGGTTTGTTTCTGGACAAAAACAACATAAATCTTAAAATGTCCTCAAATGGTGGTCTGTGGCTGAAATGCTGAATAAATAGTGGGCCCTGGTATCAAAATGGTTGAAACCACTGCCTTAAACGGACAGTCCAGATTTTTGTAACTTTACTTGTATGAAATACTTGCCGTTACTATAGTGGAGTCAACTGTATTAAGAGTATCGGAGTCCCGTGGTGGGAGTTCTGGTTTTGGTGAATTATTAAGTAGTTCCGGTCAGTTTGTGGGGGTCACTGGGGACATGCATTAAAAGTAATTGAATGCACAAAACTAAGTTTTGTATTTTTTCGAAAATTTTAGCTTTAGCACAACCTTCGAAGTAGTGATATGGACACAAAAATCTTGTCGTGGTCAAAAATGTGCTAATATTTTACTACCCCTTTAAGGATCAAACAGCACAACAAATCTTGTTTGAAGTGGATCCAGGCTGAACAAATCAAAAGTAGGGAAAAAGTGTTCTCGCAAATCCTCAGCTTGCTGTGTGATTATTTCCCTCATATCGACACTGTGGTTTTACCCATTCGCTATGCTTTGTGGAATTTGGCTGTCACAGGGTGATAATGAAAGTGCTGTTTACAGGTGAAAGTGGGAGTTTCCAAATCAAACATTGACATTCGTAGCATGCGTAGTGGTGGCCCCTATGGTGTTTAAAGGCCTTGCATAAATGATGCATTTTGCTGTACACAGGGCCTGCATATATCAGAGACACAGCTCCAAGCTCTCCATGTGCCAGACAGGAATCTGCTAGATTACAGACAGCTGCTGAAGGGAAGTCTGCTGGACTGGTCTGGTCCAGCACTGAACACACAGAGTTATGCCCGATTTAAGATCTGTACTCGACTTTGTAGAGCTGCAATTGCCGGTGCTTGACAACTTCCGACAAGTATAAATCATGTTAAAGGGAGCATGGAGGAGGGATTGAGTTAAGTAAGTCAAGGACTTCAAGTACGCTTGCACTTGCATGGAGGGCCCTGAACGGCATGACCAGTGTATGGAACTCCAACCTCAAAACAAACTCGGTTTCTTCTACGCGAGGGTAGACTCTGTTGTTCTGTTGGCAGTGAATGCTGGAGCCTATGAAGCCATGCAGAAGTCCCTTGACAGGTGCTACACCAGAATGTTGTTGGATCTCTCTCCCATCTCTCCATGGGAGAGAGATCAGAGACTGCCGTACACTGAGCTGAGTTTGGATGCAAGATGTGGCTTAAAAGTGTGAAAAGCGTATTTTTCAATTCACCAGTCCTTTAACATTTGACTATATACAACCTTAATGTGGTTGGTATATACTGTCCCATTTGGACGCTCTCAAGAGTTAAATTATATTTAAATCTGAATTACTTATTTTCAAGAATCTACACGATTAGAAAACGTAGAAGAATTATTATTTTGAGCAACATTTTGCCAGTTATCTCTCCTAAATTGTGGACAAAAACTCGAAAATCTTTGCTTTTGGGTCCGAGATACTAGGCCGACTGGGCCCTGGTATGAAAAGGGTTGAAAACCACTGGCCTACAGTATGCCAACAGAGTTGGTTTTGTTGGACCAATGCTGTGGGTGGTCTGGGCACTGGGCAGGACCTGGCGGACCTGCATGCATGGTGGGTCAAGTTTTGGAAGTGTGTGTGTGCATGCAAGCACCCGCAACCAACTAATACCACAACGCTATACAAGAGACAACACTGTAGGTCCTTTTAATGTGTCAATCATCACTGCCCTATCATGAATGAATGGTTGAATCAATTGTGAGTTATCTGACTGAAATATAGTTATACTATATACACGATAGAGTGTAACATTTTGGGATGTTCCTCTCAACCTCACTCTCCTCCTTTAAATGTGCCAATTGGATATAACCACTAGTGTTGTAGTCAAGACCACCTAAATTGAGACCAAGACCAAGACCTAGGGGGGTTGAGACCCAAAAAAGACAGAGACAATCTAAGATTAGACTAGCACCTAGAGGGATTCAGAACAATAGATGCACCTCTGTACAAGACAGCTGTCTTTTTCGAAAGGGCTCCTCGGTCCGAGACATTTGCTCCGAGATCGTGACCAGAGCAAGACAAATTGAGGACGAGACCAAGACAAGACCACAAATGAAGTGCAGAACAGCAGGACCGAGACAAGACCAAAACAATGGAGGGGGAAACAAAAACAAGACTGAGACAACGAAAAATTGTCTTGAGGATGGTCTTGAGAACTACAACACTAATATGAAAATAATTAACATAGGGTTTCTCTGTTCCTGTGGCCATTGCATCGGTGGATTCTGCTTGTGTGCCTGCCAGATTTACATCTTAACCTTACGTCTCTGTGCTTCTATTCTTTGTGACACACAGCCTCTGGGTATTTGGTGGCGTGGCCCAAATCTGCCACTGGAGACATGTACAACCCTATAGTGATATCCTTTTCCTTTGCAAAACTATTGTTAACGTACGAAAGATGAACAACGGGATGTCCAAATATTTGCTTTTTGCAAGCAACCCAGAGGCACAAAAGGGAGCAATAAATGCATGCAAGAAAGCATCCTTTGTGTGCACTCCCAACAACACTTAAGTGATACTGATTCCCCTTCATGTACGAGTCGAGGGCGTGACGACGTTATACTGCGGCTAAAAGAATCGGTGCCGCGTGAGAACGCCAGTGTCTGTTTACCTGTTTTTTGTGAGGGGACCCTGGGGGGGGGGGGGGGGGGGGGGGGGGGGATTTATGCAGGAAGCTGTCTGGGAGCTGTGTGCAGGGCAGGGCTGTATTTAGCCAGCCGTACTAGGGTGGGCTGGACGAATGGCAGGGTGGGTAACTCCAAAGTTTTTCATATGAAGCAGTGTTTTTTTTTTGTTTTTTTTTTACCAGGGACCACTATTTATTCAGCATTTGAGGATATTTTATTCCCACAGACCCCAAAACTATAAAGATTTATTTTGTCTTTTGTCCACAATTCCAGGATGGTTTTGGGGGAAAAACAGTCCAACATACAGATCAAAATGACTATTAATCTTCTACATTCTCTAGTTGTAGAAGATTAATAGTGTAGACTTGGACTAATTCACATGATGAATACTTTAACTGTTGAGAGGGTAAAATGAAACCAAAATGGACCCGCAAGGGTCCATTTGATATTGGTTTTCATTGGGTGGGCAGGATGCACATATGGGTGGGCTCTGCCCACCCCTGCCCCCCTCTAGATCCGGCCCTGGTGCAGGGCCCCCTTCCACTGTTCTCTTTGTTTGGGTCCCGCTGCTCCATTCATTGCGGCTTGGCCACGCCATGCACTTGACAAGTCACTCGAAAAAGCCCCCCCCCCCCATCCCCCACCCCGCCTCCCCCCTGCGTGCGTGCTACACGGGGGACAGATAGAACCAACAGACACTTGAAAATGTCAGAGACCGCGGAGGAGAAAGCAAAACGAGGAGGCTGTTCTCCTTCCAGACCCCGAAATGTGGCTCCAATTACTGTCAGGAGAATTTCCTTGCGGGGTGTGACGAACACAACCAGGGGCCCACGGCTGTTGTAAGGCTACTGGCAGTTAGACAGAGTCACAGAGGAGGCTGTCTAACTGCCTGACTGCTACCCCCCTACGCCTGGGTGGACGCCAGGGACTTGTACAGAGTGTTAGCAAGGGGCAGGGGCTGAAACCCCATCAGAGGGTATAGCCTGGAATCCAACCTCCCTTGCTACGTTGAAGCTCAAGTTCAACTAAGCAACTCGGTCTGGCAATCTCCGCAAGGGCTTCTGATTGGTCTCTGATTGTATGTTTTACCCCCTGTCTGTCCGTCCGTCCATGTGTCCATCTGTCCGTGCACGGTCCAGGTCGCACCCGATTGGCCGGTTTAGGTGATGTCATCATATTAGCTTGCTCCGCTCACATACGAGTAGGCCATGACCTATTGTTCGCTCCGTACCCTCGCCCCGATGTCATCACAGCCACAACCTGATCTGGCCTCGTGGAGACCTGTGCCACAAAGGTCTCAAGTAGTTCAAATATTAATCTTCTTAATTAGCCCAAGTCTACACAACTAGAGAATGTAGATTAATGGTCATTTTGATCTACACTGTGTTTGACCGTTTTATTTCCCAAATCCAGCCTGGTATTCTGGACGAAATCATTGTTTTACAGACGGATAAAATGTCATCAAATGGTAGTCCATGGCTTAAATTCTGAATAAATAGTGGGTACTGGAATCATTGTTTTACAGACGGATAAAAAGGCAGGGGCTGTAGCCCCCCTTTGACGTCTGTGTGTGCACGTCCCTGGTGGATGGGGAGATCAAAGACAGGAGAAAGGAGGAGCAGAGGAGGAGAAGAGAGTCAGACGCTTCCCTCCCGCGTTCTGTGTAAATAAAGAGGGAGCTCTATCTTTCAACGAAAAGGGAAGAAAAAAAGACGATTAGATACAAGACCGCTGTGTATATCTGAGTAAACTCTACAGTTGCCATAGTGATTCCTATGTAATCTTCATCGCTGGGCACACACAGTGGTGTGGTGAGAAGAAATGGTGGGACTTCTTTTTCAGATGAAAATGATCTCATAGGGCAAGGGTTTTCAACCTTTTTGATACCAGGGCCCATTATTTATTCAGCATTTGAGCCACAGACCACCATTTGATGACATTTTAGCCCCACAGACCCCAAAAACTAAAGATTTCTTTTTCTTTTGTCCCCCAAGTACCCCAAACTACCCAAAAGTACCCAAAAGCATACCCAAATATACCCAAAAGTACCCAAAACTACCCAAAAGCACCCAAAACTACCCAAAAGTTCCCAAAAAGCATACCCAAAATAATAATTAATATAGCTTACAATCCTAATACATAATCTACACAACTCACTGTTTTCCTGAACCAGAGCGCTTTGAGACTCGGTAGCCTGATGGTTTGTTGTAGATCTACTTTGTGATATTGTAGACTACATCATGTTATCCCGGGCTCCCCCAGAGTTAGTGTTGATGTGTCCCTGAGCAAGACACTTAATTGCTGCTGATAGTTGTGCCTTGCATGGTTTCCGCTGCCATCAGTGTATGTGTGTGTGAATGGGTGAACGTGATGCACAATCTATGTAAAGCGCTTTGGATTACGGCGCTATATAATGATCATTTGCCATTTGTGTGTGTGTGTGTGTGCGCGTGTGTGTGTGTTTATGTGTGCGTGTGTGTGTGTATTCATGAATATGCAGTTGCATAACTTGCATTCCATAATTTGAGAAACTAAGGTTTTCAATGCAGTGCTCTGTAGTAATAATAATAACATTACACTAACGTTACACTTTTCAAATATTTTACAGTATTAATAATTATCTACGGTATTTATTTATTTTATTTTTTTCACCTGAAAGATACCAGTAGTCATAACATGCAATTACCATGACGTCAACCATTCCTAGGGGAAAAAAAGAAAGTAAAGAAAAGAAAATAGAAAAAGAAAATCCCACAACATGCCTTCTGGGGAATTCAACGTTGTACAAATGATTTATCTTGTCCCTACATGAGTCTAAATGTGTCATCCATACCTCTGCTGGTTATAGTATCTGTGGATGTACAACATCCGCCTTCATTCTTGGCTCGCCACCAAGTGCACTTCAGAGGAAGAGTCGCTCTTTACAAGCTGACAGCAACTATTAAAGATACTCAGATACTAGCAAAGAAACGGCATAGTAGGCCAATATCCTGAATGTTAATTTGTTGAACAACTTAAAGGGGAACTCCACCCATTTTCAACATTTTACTATGTCATTGATGTACCTTCAAGGTGTTGGGTGGACATGATAAAAAAGTTCCACCATGTTGTGTTCCCAAGAAATGGAGGTCTGAAGAAAGCCACTAACATGCTGAAACATCTTGATGACATCATCAAGATGTATTTTCACCATGTTAATGGATTTCTTTAGACGCTTCTTTTTTATGAGAGCGTACGAATGGAACCAAATGAACCCGTTAGGGTTCATTTGGTTGCATTTGTACGCTCTCAGAAAAAAAATTAAAATGGGGTGCTATTCCCCTTTAAGCATGGCTGACAATATATCCTAGGCCAGTGTTTTTCAATCTTTACCACTATTTATTCTGCATTTCCATCCGCAGTCCCCAACATCAAACAAGAGAAAAGTTAAAACAAAACAAAACATAAATATAGCTGCAAGCAGCAATAAAACGGGATCAAGCAAGCAGCAATAAGGAGTAAGAACAATACGCACAAATAAGCCATAGAAACATGGGAGCCTGAACTTCAGAAATACATCAGGTAATTATGGGAGCAGGGCAGGGTTTTTGAGCCCTGCCCTGACTGACTCACACATTGTAATCTGGTGTGACTGAGTGAATGATTGGTGAGCTGTGAGTGAGTGGTGAACTGAGCTATGAACTGTCATTAGTGACAACATGGCCGAATAGTGACAGTCAAACAGCCTTGCCCAGCCATGAGGCCCATAGGGCAGGTGCCTATCTCCTGTTTCTGTAGCATGAGGCAGCTTGATGTACAAGTACACCCTCTGGACATGACGCTAGTATGACACAGGGTCTTACCCCCAATCCAACCCTTGATGCTGAGTGCCAAGCAGGGAGGCATTGGATCCCGTTTTTAGAGCCTTTGGTATGACCCGGCCGGGAATCGAACCCCGGCCTCCCAGTCTCAGGGCGGACACTCTAACCACAAGGCCACTGAGTTGGTGAATGAGTAAATGATTGGTGAGCTGTGAGTGAGTGGTGAACTGAGCTGTGAACTGTCATTAGTGACAACATGGCCGAATAGTGACAAAACACAACATGGCCGAATGGTGACAACCACCATTACATTGAGTTTTACCCTGGGTTACACATAGAACCATGAACTTAGATGTAGAAGACCACATGAGATTGTGCATGATTGACTCATATTACTAGGTGTCCGTGCCGGGATTTGAACCCAGGAACTCTCATTTCCATGTCATGCGCTCTACCAATGAGGCTACCCAACAGACACAAGACGTACTGGAAACAACACACACATTCAGTGGACTGCTTGGTAAATGGTGCATTTATATAGCGCCTTTATCCAAGGCGCTTTACATAGATTGTGCATCACATTCACCCATTCACACACACATTCATACACTGATGGCAGTGGGACAGGGACACATCGACACTAACTCTGCAGGAGCCCGGGATCGAACCGGCAACCTTGTGGTTACCATCCGGTTACTCTACCTCTGAGCCACTACCGCTCCTTAAATATGCACAAATAAGCCATAGAAACATGGAAGAAATACATCATGTGATTGTGGAAACACAGCAGGGTTTTTGGAGACTCAGACTTTGTATTGTCAGCAGTGGGACTTGAACCCTCAATCTTGTGTTCCGAAGTCAGGCACCCTACCGACTGAGCTATCCAGGCACAATGATTTGCTTAGTTGTTGTCATCAATGAAACAACCCAACAACACGCCACCAAGCAGTAAGCAATATGAACAATATGCACAATTCAGCAGTCCGAGGGTGGAGCTTAGTGGTCAAAGTGACAAATGGAAACAAGTTCCACATGCTTATTCCTCTCACACAATCTGGCACAATGTACTTGCTCCAGTGTTGCCAGAGAGAAACAAGCAGAAGAAGACTCTTCACAAACGAGCAACTTTCATTGGCTTATAAAAACGTCATTTTTTGATGAAAACAAATTTGCTTCTGAAGTTTTGTCCGGATGGGGCCAAAGTTCTCATGTAGCAGGTGTCATGCAAATTGATCAAAAATCCAGGCATAAAATCAGGCATGAGCATTTTTCAAACTGCTTAAAATGGCAGACACTCTGGGGGTGGAGCTTACCAGTCGAAATTACAGATGTGTTCCACATGAATCAAGGAACATGTAGAAACAAGTCCCATGATTTTAAGCCAAACGAAGCCTGAGTTATGCTTGTTCAAATGTTTCAGTTTCAAAGAATTGCTATAGCGCCCCCATTTGAGCGATTGGAGCAAGACTGGTTTTAGTGCTATTTGGCATCCCCCTCTACCAAACTGTAAAATCTCATAAACAGATTACTTTGCATGTGTAGATTAGGGATAATAGAAGAATTTTCACAAACAAGCAATTTTCATTGGCTCGTAAAAACATCATTTTTTTTCACTGAAAACAAAATTCACACCCATTTCATGTTTGTATGGCTTCAAAGTTCATGTGTAGGTCATTGTTATGCATTTTGATCAAAGATTGTAGGAGAAGAGACATTTTAACTGTTTTACATATAATTCAAGATGGCGGTTCATCTAAAGGTCAGAGGTGAAAAGTCAGAATACAAAAGTTGTTTGACATAAGCAGACGCATAAGTGAATATAAGTTACATTTCTGAGAGTCGAGCAGTTCATGAGTTATGAGTGTTTAAAGTTTGCAATTTCAGTTGAGTGCTATAGCGCCACCATTTGACCAGTGGTCACAGGCTTCGCATCATCACCGTTTGGCATCACCCTCTACCAGATTACCAATTTTCGCGAAAACCGACTGCACGGTTCAGCCAGAACAGCTATTTTTGGCGGAAGGAGGAAAATGAGACAAAAACAATCAAGGGATCAAGTCCACTTCGTGGACTGCTTGATCCCTTAAAAAGA
>CM076983.1:35558975-35616390 GCA_039105355.1 Benthosema pterotum | reverse complement strand
TTCATCGTTTGCCCCCCCCCCCCCCCGTTTTTTTTTTTTTTTTTTTATTTTTCGTTTTAGGTTTTTCGAAAATGAAAAAAAAAAATGACAAAATCTGGCAAAAACGCAAGGCTATAGCCTTATGGTCTTGCACAGCATGCCGTTTTTTCATCATTTTTGAGCATTTTTGAGCATTTTCGAAAAATGTCGAAATTTTGAAAAAACGCAAAGGCTATAGCCTTACGGTTTTTCATCGTTTTGAGGTTTTTCGAAAAATGACAAAAAATGACAAAATCTGTTAAAAACGCAAGGCTATAGCCTTACGGTCTTGCACAGCATGCCATTTTTCATCATTTTGAGCATTTTGAGCATTTTCGAAAAATGTCGAAATTTTGAAAAAACGCAAAGGCTATAGCCTTACGGTTTTTCATCGTTTTGAGGTTTTTCGAAAATGGACAAAAATGACAAAATCTGGCAAAAACGCAAGGCTATAGCCTTACGGTCTTGCACAGCATGCCATTTTTCATCATTTTGAGCATTTTTGAGCACTTTCGAAAAATGTCGAAATTTTGAAAAAACGCAAAGGCTATAGCCTTACGGTTTTTCATCGTTTTGAGGTTTTTCGAAAAATGACAAAAAATGACGAAATCTGGCAAAAACGCAAGGCTATAGCCTTATGGTCTTGCACAGCATGCCATTTTTCATCATTTTGAGCATTTTTGAGCATTTTCGAAAAATGTCGAAATTTTGAAAAAACGCAAAGGCTATAGCCTTACGGTTTTTCATCGTTTTGAGGTTTTTCGAAAAATGACAAAAAATGACAAAATCTGGCAAAAACGCAAGGCTATAGCCTTACGGTCTTGCACAGCATGCCGTTTTTCATCATTTTGAGCATTTTTGAGCATTTTCGAAAAATGTCGAAATTTTGAAAAAACGCAAAGGCTATAGCCTTACGGTTTTTCATCGTTTTGAGGTTTTTCGAAAAATGACAAAAAATGACGAAATCTGGCAAAAACGCAAGGCTATAGCCTTACGGTCTTGCACAGCATGCCATTTTTCATCATTTTGAGCATTTTTGAGCACTTTCGAAAAATGTCGAAATTTTGAAAAAACGCAAAGGCTATAGCCTTACGGTTTTTCATCGTTTTGAGGTTTTTCGAAAAATGACAAAAAATGACAAAAATCTGGCAAAAACGCAAGGCTATAGCCTTACGGTCTTGCACAGCATGCAATTTTTCATCATTTTGAGCATTTTTGAGCACTTCGAAAAATGTCGAAATTTTGAAAAAACGCAAAGGCTATAGCCTTACGGTTTTTCATCGTTTTGAGGTTTTTCGAAAAATGACAAAAATGACAAAATCTGGCAAAAACGCAAGGCTATAGCCTTACGGTCTTGCACAGCATGCCATTTTTCATCATTTTGAGCATTTTTGAGCACTTTCGAAAAATGTCGAAATTTTGAAAAAACGCAAAGGCTATAGCCTTACGGTTTTTCATCGTTTTGAGGTTTTTCGAAAAATGACAAAAAATGACAAAATCTGTTAAAAACGCAAGGCTATAGCCTTACGGTCTTGCACAGCATGCCGTTTTTCATCATTTTGAGCATTTTTGAGCATTTTCGAAAAATGTCGAAATTTTGAAAAAACGCAAAGGCTATAGCCTTACGGTTTTTCATCGTTTTGAGGTTTTTTCGAAAAATGACAAAAAATGACAAAATCTGGCAAAACGCAAGGCTATAGCCTTACGGTCTTGCACAGCATGCCATTTTTCATCATTTTGAGCATTTTTGAGCACTTTCGAAAAATGTCGAAATTTTGAAAAAACGCAAAGGCTATAGCCTTACGGTTTTTCATCGTTTTGAGGTTTTTCGAAAAATGACAAAAATGACAAAATCTGGCAAAAACGCAAGGCTATAGCCTTACGGTCTTGCACAGCATGCCATTTTTCATCATTTTGAGCATTTTTGAGCACTTTCGAAAAATGTCGAAATTTTGAAAAAACGCAAAGGCTATAGCCTTACGGTTTTTCATCGTTTTGAGGTTTTTCGAAAAATGACAAAAAATGACAAAATCTGTTAAAACGCAAGGCTATAGCCTTATGGTCTTGCACAGCATGCCGTTTTTCATCATTTTGAGCATTTTTGAGCATTTTCGAAAAATGTCGAAATTTTGAAAAAACGCAAAGGCTATAGCCTTACGGTTTTTCATCGTTTTGAGGTTTTTCGAAAAATGACAAAAAATGACAAAATCTGGCAAAAACGCAAGGCTATAGCCTTATGGTCTTGCACAGCATGCCATTTTTCATCATTTTGAGCATTTTTGAGCACTTTCGAAAAATGTCGAAATTTTGAAAAAACGCAAAGGCTATAGCCTTACGGTTTTTCATCGTTTTGAGGTTTTTCGAAAAATGACAAAAAATGACAAAATCTGGCAAAAACGCAAGGCTATAGCCTTACGGTCTTGCACAGCATGCCTTTTTTCATCATTTTGAGCATTTTTGAGCATTTTCGAAAAATGTCGAAATTTTGAAAAAACGCAAAGGCTATAGCCTTACGGTTTTTCATCGTTTTGAGGTTTTCGAAAAATGACAAAAAATGACAAAATCTGGCAAAAACGCAAGGCTATAGCCTTACGGTCTTGCACAGCATGCCATTTTTCATCATTTTGAGCATTTTTGAGCACTTTCGAAAAATGTCGAAATTTTGAAAAAACGCAAAGGCTATAGCCTTACGGTTTTTCATCGTTTTGAGGTTTTTCGAAAAATGACAAAAAATGACAAAATCTGGCAAAAACGCAAGGCTATAGCCTTACGGTCTTGCACAGCATGCCGTTTTTCATCATTTTGAGCATTTTTGAGCACTTTCGAAAAATGTCGAAATTTTGAAAAAACGCAAAGGCTATAGCCTTACGGTTTTTCATCGTTTTGAGGTTTTTCGAAAAATGACAAAAAATGACAAAATCTGGCAAAAACGCAAGGCTATAGCCTTACGGTCTTGCACAGCATGCCATTTTCATCATTTTGAGCATTTTTGAGCATTTTCGAAAAATGTCGAAATTTTGAAAAAACGCAAAGGCTATAGCCTTACGGTTTTTCATCGTTTTGAGGTTTTTCGAAAAATGACAAAAAATGACGAAATCTGGCAAAACGCAAGGCTATAGCCTTACGGTCTTGCACAGCATGCCGTTTTTCATCATTTTGAGCATTTTTGAGCATTTTCGAAAAATGTCGAAATTTTGAAAAAACGCAAAGGCTATAGCCTTACGGTTTTTCATCGTTTTGAGGTTTTTCGAAAAATGACAAAAAATGACAAAATCTGGCAAAAACGCAAGGCTATAGCCTTACGGTCTTGCACAGCATGCCATTTTTTCATCATTTTGAGCATTTTTGAGCACTTTCGAAAAATGTCGAAATTTTGAAAAAACGCAAAGGCTATAGCCTTACGGTTTTTCATCGTTTTGAGGTTTTTCGAAAAATGACAAAAAATGACAAAATCTGGCAAAAACGCAAGGCTATAGCCTTACGGTCTTGCACAGCATGCCATTTTTCATCATTTTGAGCATTTTTGAGCACTTTCGAAAAATGTCGAAATTTTGAAAAAACGCAAAGGCTATAGCCTTACGGTTTTTCATCGTTTTGAGGTTTTTCGAAAAATGACAAAAATGACAAAATCTGGCAAAAACGCAAGGCTATAGCCTTACGGTCTTGCACAGCATGCCATTTTCATCATTTTGAGCATTTTTGAGCACTTTCGAAAAATGTCGAAATTTTGAAAAAACGCAAAGGCTATAGCCTTACGGTTTTTCATCGTTTTGAGGTTTTTCGAAAAATGACAAAAAATGACAAAATCTGTTAAAAACGCAAGGCTATAGCCTTATGGTCTTGCACAGCATGCCGTTTTTCATCATTTTGAGCATTTTTGAGCATTTTCGAAAAATGTCGAAATTTTGAAAAAACGCAAAGGCTATAGCCTTACGGTTTTTCATCGTTTTGAGGTTTTTCGAAAAATGACAAAAAATGACGAAATCTGGCAAAAACGCAAGGCTATAGCCTTACGGTCTTGCACAGCATGCCGTTTTTCATCATTTTGAGCATTTTTGAGCATTTTCGAAAAATGTCGAAATTTTGAAAAAACGCAAAGGCTATAGCCTTACGGTTTTTCATCGTTTTGAGGTTTTTCGAAAAATGACAAAATCTGTTAAAACGCAAGGCTATAGCCTTACGGTCTTGCACAGCATGCCGTTTTTCATCATTTTGAGCATTTTTGAGCATTTTCGAAAAATGTCGAAATTTTGAAAAAACGCAAAGGCTATAGCCTTACGGTTTTTCATCGTTTTGAGGTTTTTCGAAAAATGACAAAAAATGACAAAATCTGGCAAAAACGCAAGGCTATAGCCTTACGGTCTTGCACAGCATGCCTTTTTTCATCATTTTGAGCATTTTTGAGCATTTTCGAAAAATGTCGAAATTTTGAAAAAACGCAAAGGCTATAGCCTTACGGTTTTTCATCGTTTTGAGGTTTTTCGAAAAATGACAAAAAATGACAAAATCTGCAAAAACGCAAGGCTATAGCCTTACGGTCTTGCACAGCATGCCGTTTTTCATCATTTTGAGCATTTTTGAGCATTTTCGAAAAATGTCGAAATTTTGAAAAAACGCAAAGGCTATAGCCTTACGGTTTTTCATCGTTTTGAGGTTTTTCGAAAAATGACAAAAAATGACAAAATCTGGCAAAAACGCAAGGCTATAGCCTTACGGTCTTGCACAGCATGCCATTTTTCATCATTTTGAGCATTTTTGAGCACTTTCGAAAAATGTCGAAATTTTGAAAAAACGCAAAGGCTATAGCCTTACGGTTTTTCATCGTTTTGAGGTTTTTCGAAAAATGACAAAAAATGACAAAATCTGGCAAAAACGCAAGGCTATAGCCTTACGGTCTTGCACAGCATGCCATTTTTCATCATTTTGAGCATTTTTGAGCATTTTCGAAAAATGTCGAAATTTTGAAAAAACGCAAAGGCTATAGCCTTACGGTTTTTCATCGTTTTGAGGTTTTTCGACAAAAAATGACAAAATCTGGCAAAAACGCAAGGCTATAGCCTTACGGTCTTGCACAGCATGCCATTTTTCATCATTTTGAGCATTTTTGAGCACTTTCGAAAAATGTCGAAATTTTGAAAAAACGCAAAGGCTATAGCCTTACGGTTTTTCATCGTTTTGAGGTTTTTCGAAAAATGACAAAATCTGTTAAAACGCAAGGCTATAGCCTTACGGTCTTGCACAGCATGCCATTTTTCATCATTTTGAGCATTTTTGAGCACTTTCGAAAAATGTCGAAATTTTGAAAAAACGCAAAGGCTATAGCCTTACGGTTTTTCATCGTTTTGAGGTTTTTCGAAAAATGACAAAAAATGACAAAATCTGGCAAAAACGCAAGGCTATAGCCTTACGGTCTTGCACAGCATGCCATTTTTCATCATTTTGAGCATTTTTGAGCACTTTCGAAAAATGTCGAAATTTTGAAAAAACGCAAACCTTACGGTTTTTCATCGTTTTGAGGTTTTTCGAAAAATGACAAAAAATGACAAAATCTGGCAAAAACGCAAGGCTATAGCCTTACGGTCTTGCACAGCATGCCGTTTTTCATCATTTTGAGCATTTTTGAGCATTTTCGAAAAATGTCGAAATTTTGAAAAAACGCAAAGGCTATAGCCTTACGGTTTTTCATCGTTTTGAGGTTTTTCGAAAAATGACAAAAAATGACAAAATCTGGCAAAAACGCAAGGCTATAGCCTTACGGTCTTGCACAGCATGCCATTTTCATCATTTTGAGCATTTTTGAGCACTTTCGAAAAATGTCGAAATTTTGAAAAAACGCAAAGGCTATAGCCTTACGGTTTTTCATCGTTTTGAGGTTTTTCGAAAAATGACAAAAAATGACAAAATCTGGCAAAAACGCAAGGCTATAGCCTTACGGTCTTGCACAGCATGCCATTTTTCATCATTTTGAGCATTTTTGAGCACTTTCGAAAAATGTCGAAATTTTGAAAAAACGCAAAGGCTATAGCCTTACGGTTTTTCATCGTTTTGAGGTTTTTCGAAAAATGACAAAATCTGTTAAAACGCAAGGCTATAGCCTTACGGTCTTGCACAGCATGCCATTTTTCATCATTTTGAGCATTTTTGAGCACTTTCGAAAAATGTCGAAATTTTGAAAAAACGCAAAGGCTATAGCCTTACGGTTTTTCATCGTTTTGAGGTTTTTCGAAAAAATGACAAAATCTGTTAAACGCAAGGCTATAGCCTTACGGTCTTGCACAGCATGCCATTTTTCATCATTTTGAGCATTTTTGAGCACTTTCGAAAAATGTCGAAATTTTGAAAAAACGCAAAGGCTATAGCCTTACGGTTTTTCATCGTTTTGAGGTTTTTCGAAAAATGACAAAAAATGACAAAAAATGACAAAATCTGTTAAAAACGCAAGGCTATAGCCTTATGGTCTTGCACAGCATGCCGTTTTTCATCATTTTGAGCATTTTTGAGCATTTTCGAAAAATGTCGAAATTTTGAAAAAACGCAAAGGCTATAGCCTTACGGTTTTTCATCGTTTTGAGGTTTTTCGAAAAATGACAAAAAATGACAAAATCTGGCAAAAACGCAAGGCTATAGCCTTATGGTCTTGCACAGCATGCCATTTTTCATCATTTTGAGCATTTTTGAGCACTTTCGAAAAATGTCGAAATTTTGAAAAAACGCAAAGGCTATAGCCTTACGGTTTTTCATCGTTTTGAGGTTTTTCGAAAAATGACAAAAAATGACAAAATCTGGCAAAAACGCAAGGCTATAGCCTTACGGTCTTGCACAGCATGCCATTTTTCATCATTTTGAGCATTTTTGAGCACTTTCGAAAAATGTCGAAATTTTGAAAAAAACGCAAAGGCTATAGCCTTACGGTTTTTCATCGTTTTGAGGTTTTTCGAAAAATGACAAAAAATGACAAAATCTGGCAAAAACGCAAGGCTATAGCCTTATGGTCTTGCACAGCATGCCGTTTTTCATCATTTTGAGCATTTTTGAGCATTTTCGAAAAATTTTTGAAAAAACGCAAAGGCTATAGCCTTACGGTTTTTCATCGTTTTGAGGTTTTTCGAAAAATGACAAAAAATGACAAAATCTGGCAAAAACGCAAGGCTATAGCCTTACGGTCTTGCACAGCATGCCATTTTTCATCATTTTGAGCATTTTTGAGCACTTTCGAAAAATGTCGAAATTTTGAAAAAACGCAAAGGCTATAGCCTTACGGTTTTTCATCGTTTTGAGGTTTTTCGAAAAATGACAAAAAATGACAAATTCTGTTAAAAACGCAAGGCTATAGCCTTATGGTCTTGCACAGCATGCCGTTTTTCATCATTTTGAGCATTTTTCATCGTTTTGAGTTTTTCGAAAAATGACAAAAAATGACAAAATCTGTTAAAAAAACGCAAGGCTATAGCCTTATGGTCTTGCACAGCATGCCATTTTTCATCATTTTTGAGCATTTTTGAGCACTTCGAAAAATTTGAAAAAACGCAAAGGCTATAGCCTTACGGTTTTTCATCGTTTTGAGGTTTTTCGAAAAATGACAAAATCTGAAAAACGCAAGGCTATAGCCTTACGGTCTTGCACAGCATGCCATTTTTCATCATTTTGAGCATTTTTGAGCATTTTCGAAAAATGTCGAAATTTTGAAAAAACGCAAAGGCCTTACGGTTTTTCATCGTTTTGAGGTTTTTCGAAAAATGACAAAATCTGGCAAAAACGCAAGGCTATAGCCTTACGGTCTTGCACAGCATGCCATTTTTCATCATTTTGAGCATTTTTGAGCATTTTCGAAAATGTCGAAATTTTGAAAAAACGCAAAGGCTATAGCCTTACGGTTTTTCATCGTTTTGAGGTTTTTCGAAAAATGACAAAAAATGACAAAATCTGTTAAAAACGCAAGGCTATAGCCTTATGGTCTTGCACAGCATGCATTTTTCATCATTTTGAGCATTTTTGAGCATTTTCGAAAAATGTCGAAATTTTGAAAAAACGCAAAGGCTATAGCCTTACGGTTTTTCATCGTTTTGAGGTTTTTCGAAAAATGACAAAAAATGACAAAATCTGGCAAAAACGCAAGGCTATAGCCTTACGGTCTTGCACAGCATGCCATTTTTCATCATTTTGAGCATTTTTGAGCATTTTCGAAAAAATCGAAATTTTGAAAAAACGCAAAATAGCCCTTTTTTTTCATTTTTTTGAGGTTTTTTCGAAAAATGACAAAAAAACAAAATCTGGCAAAAACAAAAGGCTAAGCCAACACTTGCACAGCAATGCCATTTTTCATCATTTTGAGCATTTTTGAGCACTTTCGAAAAATGTCGAAATTTTGAAAAAACGCAAAGGCTATAGCCTTACGGTTTTTCATCGTTTTGAGGTTTTTCGAAAAATGACAAAAATGACAAAATCTGGCAAAAACGCAAGGCTATAGCCTTACGGTCTTGCACAGCATGCCATTTTTCATCATTTTGAGCATTTTTGAGCACTTTCGAAAAATGTCGAAATTTTGAAAAAACGCAAAGGCTATAGCCTTACGGTTTTTCATCATTTTGAGGTTTTTCGAAAAATGACAAAATCTGTTAAAACGCAAGGCTATAGCCTTACGGTCTTGCACAGCATGCCATTTTTCATCATTTTGAGCATTTTTGAGCACTTTCGAAAAATGTCGAAATTTTGAAAAAAACGCAAAGGCTATAGCCTTACGGTTTTTCATCGTTTTGAGGTTTTTCGAAAAATGACAAAAAATGACAAAAATGACAAAATCTGTTAAAAACGCAAGGCTATAGCCTTATGGTCTTGCACAGCATGCCGTTTTTCATCATTTTGAGCATTTTTGAGCATTTTCGAAAAATGTCGAAATTTTGAAAAAACGCAAAGGCTATAGCTTTACGGTTTTTCATCGTTTTGAGGTTTTTCGAAAAATGACAAAAAATGACAAAATCTGGCAAAAACGCAAGGCTATAGCCTTACGGTCTTGCACAGCATGCCATTTTTCATCATTTTGAGCATTTTTGAGCACTTTCGAAAAATGTCGAAATTTTGAAAAAACGCAAAGGCTATAGCCTTACGGTTTTTCATCGTTTTGAGGTTTTTCGAAAAATGACAAAAAATGAAAAAATCTGGCAAAAACGCAAGGCTATAGCATTACGGTCTTGCACAGCATGCCATTTTTCATCATTTTGAGCATTTTTGAGCACTTTCGAAAAATGTCGAAATTTTGAAAAAACGCAAAGGCTATAGCCTTACGGTTTTTCATCGTTTTGAGGTTTTTCGAAAAATGACAAAAAATGACAAAATCTGTTAAAAACGCAAGGCTATAGCCTTATGGTCTTGCACAGCATGCCGTTTTTCATCATTTTGAGCATTTTTGAGCATTTTCGAAAAATGTCGAAATTTTGAAAAAAACGCAAAGGCTATAGCCTTACGGTTTTTCATCGTTTTGAGGTTTTTCGAAAAATGACAAAAAATGACGAAATCTGGCAAAAACGCAAGGCTATAGCCTTATGGTCTTGCACAGCATGCCATTTTTCATCATTTTGAGCATTTTTGAGCACTTTCGAAAAATGTCGAAATTTTGAAAAAACGCAAAGGCTATAGCCTTACGGTTTTTCATCGTTTTGAGGTTTTTCGAAAAATGAAAAAAATGACAAAATCTGGCAAAAACGCAAGGCTATAGCCTTACGGTCTTGCACAGCATGCCATTTTTCATCATTTTGAGCATTTTTGAGCACTTTCGAAAAATGTCGAAATTTTGAAAAAACGCAAAGGCTATAGCCTTACGGTTTTTCATCGTTTTGAGGTTTTTCGAAAAATGACAAAAAATGACAAAATTTGTTAAAAACGCAAGGCTATAGCCTTATGGTCTTGCACAGCATGCCGTTTTTTCATCATTTTGAGCATTTTTCATCGTTTTGAGGTTTTTTCGAAAATGACAAAAAAATGACAAAATCTGTAAAAACGCAAGGCTATAGCCTTATGGTCTTGCACAGCATTCCATTTTTCATCATTTTGAGCATTTTTGAGCACTTTCGAAAAATTTTGAAAAAACGCAAAGGCTATAGCCTTACGGTTTTTCATCGTTTTGAGGTTTTTCGAAAAATGACAAAATCTGTTAAAACGCAAGGCTATAGCCTTACGGTCTTGCACAGCATGCCATTTTTCATCATTTTGAGCATTTTTGAGCACTTTTCGAAAAATGTCGAAATTTTGAAAAAACGCAAAGGCTATAGCCTTACGGTTTTTCATCGTTTTGAGGTTTTTCGAAAAATGACAAAAAATGACAAAAAATGACAAAATCTGTTAAAAACGCAAGGCTATAGCCTTATGGTCTTGCACAGCATGCCGTTTTTCATCATTTTGAGCACTTTTGAGCATTTTCGAAAAATGTCGAAATTTGGAAAAAACGCAAAGGCTATAGCCTTACGGTTTTTCATCGTTTTGAGGTTTTTCGAAAAATGACAAAATCTGTTAAAAACGCAAGGCTATAGCCTTACGGTCTTGCACAGCATGCCATTTTTCATCATTTTGAGCATTTTTGAGCATTTTCGAAAAATGTCGAAATTTTGAAAAAACGCAAAGGCTATAGCCTTACGGTTTTTCATCGTTTTGAGGTTTTTCGAAAAGTGACAAAAAATGACAAAATCTGGCAAAAACGCAAGGCTATAGCCTTACAGTCTTGCACAGCATGCCATTTTTCATCATTTTGAGCATTTTTGAGCACTTTCGAAAAATGTCGAAATTTTGAAAAAACGCAAAGGCTATAGCCTTACGGTTTTTCATCGTTTTGAGGTTTTTCGAAAAGTGACAAAAAATGAAAAAAATCTGGCAAAAACGCAAGGCTATAGCATTACAGTCTTGCACAGCATGCCATTTTTCATCATTTTGAGCATTTTTGAGCACTTTCGAAAAATGTCGAAATTTTGAAAAAACCCAAAGGCTATAGCCTTACGGTTTTTCATCGTTTTGAGGTTTTTCGAAAAATGACAAAAAATGACAAAATCTGTTAAAAACGCAAGGCTATAGCCTTATGGTCTTGCACAGCATGCCGTTTTTCATCATTTTGAGCATTTTTGAGCATTTTCGAAAAATGTCGAAATTTTGAAAAAACGCAAAGGCTATAGCCTTACGGTTTTTCATCGTTTTGAGGTTTTTCGAAAAATGACAAAAAATGACGAAATCTGGCAAAAACGCAAGGCTATAGCCTTATGGTCTTGCACAGCATTCCATTTTTCATCATTTTGAGCATTTTTGAGCACTTTCGAAAAATGTCGAAATTTTGAAAAAACGCAAAGGCTATAGCCTTACGGTTTTTCATCGTTTTGAGGTTTTTCGAAAAATGGCAAAAAATGACAAAATCTGGCAAAAACGCAAGGCTATAGCCTTACGGTCTTGCACAGCATGCCATTTTCATCATTTTGAGCATTTTTGAGCACTTTCGAAAAATGTCGAAATTTTGAAAAAACGCAAAGGCTATAGCCTTACGGTTTTTCATCGTTTTGAGTTTTTTCGAAAAATTACAAAAAATGACAAAATTTGTTAAAAACGCAAGGCTATAGGCTTAGATCTTTTTGCACAGCATGCCGTTTTTCATCATTTTGAGCATTTTTCATCGTTTTGAGGTTTTTCGAAAAATGACAAAAAATGACAAAATCTGTTAAAAACGCAAGGCTATAGCCTTACGGTCTTGCACAGCATGCCGTTTTTCATCATTTTGAGCATTTTTGAGCATTTTCGAAAAAATTTGAAATTTTGAAAAAACGCAAAGGCTATAGGCTTACGGTTTTTCATCGTTTTGAGGTTTTTCGAAAAATGACAAAATCTGTTAAAACGACAAGGCTATAGCCTTACGGTCTTGCACAGCATGCCATTTTTCATCATTTTGAGCATTTTTGAGCACTTTCGAAAAATGTCGAAATTTTGAAAAAACGCAAAGGCTATAGCCTTACGGTTTTTCATCGTTTTGAGGTTTTTCGAAAAATGACAAAATCTGTTAAAACGCAAGGCTATAGCCTTACGGTCTTGCACAGCATGCCATTTTTCATCATTTTGAGCATTTTTGAGCACTTTTCGAAAAATGTCGAAATTTTGAAAAAACGCAAAGGCTATAGCCTTACGGTTTTTCATCGTTTTGAGGTTTTTCGAAAAATGACAAAAAAATGACAAAAAATGACAAAATCTGTTAAAAACGCAAGGCTATAGCCTTATGGTCTTGCACAGCATGCCGTTTTTCATCATTTTGAGCACTTTTGAGCATTTTCGAAAAATGTCGAAATTTTGAAAAAACGCAAAGGCTATAGCCTTACGGTTTTTCATCGTTTTGAGGTTTTTCGAAAAATGACAAAATCTGCAAAAACGCAAGGCTATAGCCTTATGGTCTTGCACAGCATGCCGTTTTTCATCATTTTGAGCATTTTTCATCGTTTTGAGGTTTTCGAAAAATTACAAAAATGACAAAATTTGTTAAAAACGCAAGGCTATAGCCTTATGGTCTTGCACAGCATGCCGTTTTTCATCATTTTGAGCATTTTTCATCGTTTTGAGGTTTTTCGAAAAATGACAAAAAATGACAAATCTGTTAAAAACGCAAGAATATAGCTTATGGTCTTGCACAGCATTCCATTTTTCATCATTTGAGCATTTTTGAGCACTTTCGAAAAATTTTGAAAAAACGCAAAGGCTATAGCCTTACGGTTTTTCATCGTTTTGAGGTTTTTCGAAAAATGACAAAAAATGACAAAATCTGTTAAAAGAGCAAGGCTATAGCCTTATGGTCTTGCACAGCATGCCGTTTTTCATCATTTTGAGCATTTTTGAGCATTTTCGAAAAATGTCGAAATTTTGAAAAAAAACGCAAGGCTACAGCCTTACCGTTTTTCATGATTTTGAGGATTTTCGAAAAAATTACAAAACTGGCAATTGCAAGGCTATAGCCTTTTAGTCTTGCTCAGCATGCTTTTTTTCATCGTTTTGAGCATTTTTTGAGCATTTTCGAAAAATGTCAAAAATTGAAAAAAAGAAAAAAAACAAACAAAAAAAAAAAAAAACGCAAGGCTATAGCCTTACCGTTTTTCATGATTTTGAGGATTTTCAAAAAAATGACAAAAACTGGCAAAAACGCAAGGCTATAGCCCTACGGTCTTGCACAGCATGCTGTTTTTCATCGTTTTGAGCATTTTTGAGCATTTTCGAAAAATGTCGAAATTTTGAAAAAAACAACAACAAAAAAACAAAACGCAAACGCCTTACCGTTTTCCATAATTTTGAAATTTTTGAAAAATGACAAAACTGGCAAAAACGCAAGGCTATAGCCTTACGTTTCTCATGATTTTGAGGATTTTCGAAAAATGACAAAAACGGTCTTGCTCAGCATGCTTTTTTGATCGTTTTGAGGATTTTCGAAAAAAAATATCAAAATATAATAATAAATATAAAAATAAAAAAAAAAATAATAATAAAAACGCTATAGCCTTACATTTTTTCATCGTTTTGTGGATTTCTGAGGATTTTCGAAAAAATATAAACCTGGCCAAAACCCAAGGCTAAACACAAGGCCTTAGGGTCTTGCACAGCATGCCGTTTTTCATCGTTTTGAGGATTTTTGAGGGTTTTCAAAAAGGCCATAGTTTTACCGTTTTTCATCTCTTTGAGGATTTTTGAAGATGACGAAAATGACGAAACCTGGTAAAAATGCAAGGCTATAGTTTTATGGTCTTTTACAGCATAGCGTTTTTCATTGTTTTTTTTTTTTTTTGTTTTTTTTGAAAAATGACAAACCTGGTAAAAATGCAAGGCTATAGTTTTATGGTCTTTTACAGCAACACGTTTTTCATAGTCTGGTCATTTTATGGGGGTCGTTGGGGCCACGCAGTGAAAGTACAATAATCCACAAAACTAATGTCATTTATTTAGTTGAAATTTTTCTAAAATATTAGTACCTCCTTCGTTCATTTTTGACCCCTATATGGACACAAAATAATAGTTCCATGTTATAGAGGGGTCAACGAAGGATGTCCTAATATTTTAGAAATAGGTCAAAATACAAATGACATTAGATTTTTTTGATTCATTTGGTTTTACTGCGTGATGCCAGTGACCTCCACAAAATGACTGGAAGTACTTCATATTTCACCAAAACCAGAGCAGAACTCCCACCACGGGACTCTGGACATCAATTAATACAGTTGACACCACTATATATATAATTAATTTTATTTTTCCTAAGTTGCCATTCAGCAATAAACAATAAATAAATAAATTAATTAATAATAAATTATTATTAATAAATAACGTAATAAAGTATTCAATCAATACATAGACTATAGCCTACTCTTTCCAATATATGAACATTACATTATATTTGATTTGGCTGTTCTTCCAGAGAGTACAAGTACTAGACACTTTATTTTTTTGCCGTTTAACCAATAAAATATTCTGGATTATTCTGATACAGTTCCGATAACAACACAGCTTTTTCATGGCTTTTTCGTGGCCTATTCCAATAATGCTACCAATTGTGCATCATTAATTAACTAGGGATGCATGATATAGTAATCGTGCAGCCCCAGTTTGTTTCACCAGCAAAAAATAAATAAGAAAAATGAAGAATTAGTTAAATGAGTTATATATATTAAATCCCAAGTGTCTACTACCTATAGTGTAGCATAGTAATAATGTGTATACATATGAAAGAGAGTATATTATATTTATTGAATACTTTATTAACAGGCTTTGAGGTCAATACGCCTCTATAGGGCTTATAGGCTTGTTTTCATTGTGGTCCTCTGTAGAATATCAGAGTCGTGATCAGCAGATATGACCTGAAAATTAATCAGAGATTGTATATCGGTCAACACAGTGAGCAGAAAATAAAAAATAAACCCTGTGAATACAACAGATTGAGCAGGGCACCGCAAGGAGTTGAACCCCGTTCCGGTAAACCAGAAGTACCACAACCAGTGCCTTAGTTTTGTGTTTTTGTTGTCATTTACAGGTTTTATTTTACTTAGTTTTGTTTTATATGTATATTGCTGCATTGTTTCTACTTCCTTTTAGTATTGCAAACTGGAAGCACTCATCATTAGTCACTGAACGGTCCTGGGTACAACCGGCTTAGAATTTGCACATAATCCAGGAGGGGCAAGCCCAACCCGTTAATACAAACGTGTGTCCCAAGTCCAGCACTTTCATTAAACTGACAGAAAGTAGCTCGATATCGACAGTGGATTTTTTTTAATCAAACAAATGCTTTGGCAGACAGAAAGAGGATAATTCAACTTTCCATACAGCTGCAATGTTGGTGATTTTAAGGTTGTTTAATAGCAGATCCCAGATGAAACTTTTTGTTATTGGAGAGTCAATGGGTATTGCAACCCTAGATTCATCCTATAATGAAAAAAAAAAATGCTTCCTTGGAATGGAATCACCTATCGACTTTGCAACTTTTATATTACTATTAGTGATGCGGTCATTAACAAGACGTAGTTGTGTTCCACAACCTCACTGAATCGCTGAAATCACCCTATTTATATCACATGCTACATAAAGCACAGTGACATTTTGTATGTTTTGTGCAAAATACCGTAATCAGATTTTTAAAGAAAATAAAAGGCATTCATTATTAAATAGCATTAGTTACCTTTAGATGAGATAATCGCTCCCGATGTGCTGGTCAGTACCTTGGTTTCTGCTGCCATTGGTGTGTGAATGGGTAAATGGGAACTACTATGTAAAGCACCTTGGATAAACATGCCAATACCAGTTATAACGCAAATAATTCCATTATTATGTCTAGTGATATGCAATGTGAATTCCACATTTATGTACAGTATGCTGGAAGACATGGGTTGAATGTCTATGGGGATGTCTGTCCCACTGTCAATGGACAGGTGATAATGGGTTATGGTGTGTAACCATATTGCTGAATAGATGGGCAAAACAATTTGCATGTGTTCCTTTTACTACGTTTGTATGATAAGTAGAGTGCATATAGTGATTGTGATACGTGATTGCGTGAATAGAGTGGAACATTTATGTGGGATTGGGAATCTAAACCACTGGTTTAGAGAGTGGACACACACACACACACACACACACACACACACACACACACACACACACACACACACACACACACACACACACACACACAGTCAGTAGCCCATCCATATCAAAGTGTCGCACGCTGTGTGCTTGTGTTTCCAGGGACCACCAAATGGAACAGTCCCTAAGTCCCTGATGCTTTCTGGGTACCTTTTAATGTGTTGTACAGTAACCTATTTTTATATCAAAGATAAATCACCACGGTCTGCGCGTCGCGACACAGCCGAAGTAAGTAGCAGGGGCGGCGGTGGAGCGAAGTTGAACATTGTTTTTGTTTCCTTGTCACACGTGCAAGTAAAAAAGTGACGGCGAAAACAAACTAATATCTTCCAGTTCGAACAATATTTTCAGTTCGGACAGTTCCCAAGAAGAGCCTGGATCTGTACATAAAGTGGGTGTCTGTCGTTCCTTCATAGCGTAAATCCATTGCCTCCATCCTGCTGCTCATCCAACACCGCGGCGAGAAAAGTGTATCAGAAGTAGGCTATATTCAGTGTGGATAAAGCGGGTGAATTAACTTCCAGTCCGCAGCCTGAGCCAAGCATAATGGATGCCGTGCCATCGAAACTATAAATACATACAGAGATGCAACGATATTGTCCCAACGTTTAGCGAAAACTGTAGCAGTGTGGATGACATGAGTAATGAGGGTGGCCCGTGTGCACTGCGCATGCCACAGTATAGCCATGGCAAAATTGTATGGGTCACCATTTGTTCCAGTGCTGGTGTAGCAGTGGAAATAGGGCAGTGGGGTAGCAGCGATAATGGTGGCCTGTGATTTGTTTAACGTTAGGGGGCCCATCGGACTTTCCCATATAAACCTAATGGGGAAATTTACACGCACAAATAAATTAATTATTAATCAACGGTGTGTTAATTTGGCCAAAGGGCTTCGTCACTCTCTTCATGATATTATGGTGAACGGCTGTGTGAAAACTTACAGCGATTGGTGGTGCCATCGCGGAGTTATTTGTGTTTCAGACATTCAGACAGACAGACAGACAACTCCTAAATTATAGTATTGATGATGATGATGATGATGATGATATTGATAAACACTGTGGAGCATAGCTGTGTGCGGACTTCCTTTATTATTTTGACATACAATGTTATACTCATGACAGAGTTGAATAGAAGTAAAGTTAGGGCCAGAGTGGAATGGATTGTGTGCACAGCGACTTAACACACTGGACTACCAGACTCTCTCTGTGTTCTCAAAAGTCAAAGTCAAAGTCGCATTACTTGTCACCACGTTACCACAGCGAAATTGGTTCTCCGCTTTTGACCCATCACTTGGAGTGGTGAGCTCCAAGGAGCGGTGAGCTGCGGTTTGCCGTGATCGGGAATCATTAGCTGATTTTGACCCCCAATCCATCCCTTTGATGCCGAGTGCCAAGCAGGGAGGCATTGGTATGACCCGACCGGGAATCGAACCCCGGCTCCCAGTTCCAGGGCAGACACTCTAACCACCAGGCCACTGTTCTGTCATGGTTTCTCCATCCATTATCTGATTAAAATCCATAACACTTAAAAGCACTAAAGACACCTTTGATGCACAGCAAATACCATTAAAAGCACCTGTAAATTATCCCAATAGCCCATTTGAAGTGACTCAAAGAATAACAAATTAGTGATGACAATCTATAGTCTGTGCAAATATTTTTTGAATATATATATATATATTTTTTGTTAAGACCAACGCTGCTGCACCTGAGTGCAACACCATTTCTCCTAATGACCTTTAGTGTTCATTTCATTCAAATGAGTGTACAAATGGAACCAGTATATTAGTTAAATGAACACTGCAGAAGGAGTGGTGAAGGCTGTTGCTGAAAATGCAAAGTAAGACGTTTGGTAACAAAATACATAATGAGGACTTATAAGTAGTGTAACTATATTACTTTATTTTAAAGTAATGCATTACTGTTGACAACACTGCTCATTGCCTAACTGTAGTCCCCGGATCCGTAATGGTACAGGACATGGATGCGTCTCCAACCAGGGACTATAGTTAACATGGTGAAATCACATGCCTGTATTTGTTGCACTGTAAAGGATTCAAACCTCAGGAACTGTATCCCTGTGCCACACAGACAGACATCCAAATAAAAAAATACACTTGTTCGAACCATACAACATAGCAGAAATCCAGGAATGGTGGTGTAGTAGAGCTCCACTAGTCACATCTCCAAGGACGAAGAAAATAGAGGGCCACAAAACGTTCCAAGTTACTTTGAATTATTAGTGAGGTTGCAGTAGGCAAGCAGACTATTGTTATTGTGCCACTTCATTCTTGTTTCTAGAGTAAGCTTTTTTCACCTCCACGAGATAATACTCATGACAACACTTTTAATCATGCCGCCATTACATCATCACCTAAATCAAAAAAGTGCCTAGATAACAAAAGTCTGGTTGCCAGTCACCCCCTCCTGTTGGCTAGCCAATAGGATTGCCATAGGGCAACCACAATTTGCAATTTTCCCCAAATTCCATCGCTCTAGTTATTTTTATCTTGAAGTGTTTTCTCTGTGAACAAACTCTGGCGCTTTGGGTCAGGAGATCATGCTGTCAAGCCAGTCCTCCAGGTCATCCTCTGTCATCTCCTGTTTGACTGGAGCAGCTTTAGGGGGTGGAGCTGCCTCCTCCACCTCCTGTTTGACTGGAGCAGCTTTAGGGGGTGGAGCTGCCTCCTCCACCTCCTGTTTGACTGGAGCAGACTTGGAGGGTGGAGCCACATCCTCTGGAACAGTCTCCACCACTTCTTCAGGCTCTACTGCTGATGAAGAAGAGCAAAAATTAGGTGTCATTATTGCATACATTTAAAGTGCCATTCAAAAGAGTACAGTATTCCATCATCATCGTGATCATCATTCATTCTATAAGCTACCAATTCTGTATGCAGAAGCCTTGTCCGTGCTTCATAACTCTGGGAGTGAAAAACGAAATGATCTCACATCTGGACTGCTTGATGGAACCTGCCAAATAATTTATTGAGAGGGGCTTAAGGATTGTAGAAAAAAAAAACATCTGAGGTAGAGGCACAAGATTAAAAATCCAGATCTGGGGCGGGGCACAGTGGAATAGTGGTACTGCTGTTGCCTCCCTGCAAGAAGGTTCTGGGTTTGATTCTAGCCAAGAATGCTGATGGTAGGAGCTACCGGTTCTGGGTTCTGTCTAATGTTACCATAAAAAAGCATAACTGCATTCGGTCAGTCACTTGCTTTGAATTGAATAAAGCCGTACCTGCACTGTGTTGCCTGGGGTATGTCGGCAATTCATGCATTTCCGTATCGGCTTGCTCTGGAGCAGAGGTCTCCGCGTCCACATTGCTGACAGGCTGAGCTCCTGGCGAGGCTGACAGTGGCTTGTCTAAACCAAGTAGCTGGTCTAGCTCCTCGTCCCCGTCATCCACGGACGGCTCACATGATGCTTTAGAAGGGCCCGACACAGGGCCGGTAACCAGGGGAACTCCCTGGCTTGTGTTCAGTCTTTTGAAAGCCGAGGCAGGTGGAGCGAACGAGGCAGCCATAGTTCCTCCCAGGTCCTGTTTTGGTGCCATGCTCAAAACAGGCAGCTCTACCGGTGTCGATACCTGACGGACATATAAAGGCTAGTGTGAATTACAATGTTCAGTTGCTTCGGGATAAGCAATGAGTTTTTATCTCAATGGCAGAACAGAACACAGATGTTGGCAGAATTTCATCCTGAGCGGATGAAGATGCGAGGGCAAATCAGCAATTTGATATAAATAACTTTATTTTAGTTAACAACTTGTTTAGACAAATACAAATTTAAATGTAATCATTAAATCTAATAGTGTATGTAATTATGTAGCTTTGTGAACATTTTGTGAAGATTCTTGTTCTTATAGACCTTATAGAACAGATTGCCCAGACAATATTTATCCATAAGATCCTATATAAGGCAAGAGTTGTTTTATTAAGGATTTTTTCATGATTCTGAACCCATTCCAATCATTAGTTTTGTACTGTTTGTACATCCTTGTTTGTACATTTACACCCTTCATTATGTGACATCAGCCTCTCTATTCCATTTCCATTCTATTGTAATGTTAGCCTGGCTAAAGACAGTCACGAATCAGTTGTTGGCAAAAAAAAGGCCTCTGGCCTAAGCTACTATAATGTAACACCAATGTCACTATTCCATTTTCACCCTTCTATTCTATACATCAGCACTAGTATTCCAATTTTCAGCGATGGGATAACCGTTTTTCGGTGGGTGGAACTCATTTAGCTTGCCATTTTGAAAGTAGCTCGCAAGTCAAAAATGTGTGGCCGCCGCTGACTTAAAATACAATTGCACACTGTACACCAGGGGTTTTCAACAGGTGGTCCGGGGACCACCAGTGGTCCCTGAGAGGATTACAGGTGGTCCCCAGGCTAAATGATGGAAACTTGGTTAACCAGATGTAACTCTTTGAGAGCGTAAAATGTTTACACTCTCAAGAGTTATAATATTCACCATCTGAATTAGCCCAAGTCTACCCAACTAGAGAATGTAGAAGATTAATGGTCATTTTGATCTGTATGTTTGACTGTTTTGTTTCCCAAATCCAGCCTGGAATTGTGGACAAAAGCAAAAGAAATCTTTAGCTTTGGGGTCTGTGGGGCTAAAATGTCTTCACATTCTGAATAAATAGTGGGCCCTGGTATGAAAAAGGTTGAAAACCACTGCTGTACACTATAAAGCCGGAGGGTTGTTTTCACCCAAGGCTAAAAATCAGGACACAATTGTTCACATTACAGTAACGGTCAATACTGATGTTGCCAATGTCAAATAATGGTTGATGTATTGGATTGGGCTCTGGTAGTAGAAACTCTCTTGATCCCAACAGCACGTCATCGACAAAACATCTGACCTCCTGGACTGTAGTCATATAGGCAGTTCTAATTGGTTTGCATACCTGCACCAGCTCAGCCTCCAGGTTCAGTCTGTGATGGAGAGGCATTTCCTGCAGACACTGTGCCAGCGCTGGAAGGTCCACAAACACAGCGGATATCTGCAGAAAGATGCACAGTGGAGGATGTGGTATGAAAACTGGAAAGGGTAACGGTTCTCAATAACTGAATGTGGATATTAGGGCTGCAACGAATAATCAATGAATCGCAATTGAATCGATTATTCTATTAGTTCTCAGCTATTTTAATAATAGAGATGAGATGTTGTGTGGACATGATAAAAAAGCCCACCCCCCATTGTGTTTCCTAGAAATGTAGGTCTGGCACATTAACATGGTGAAACACAACTTGACATTTTCAACCTGTGTTTCACCATGTTAATGATCTTTCTTTTAGGACATTTTTTTTTTCTGAGTGTGCAAATGGAACCAAATGGGCCCTAGCAGGTCCACATTTGTACACTGGGTGGAATCTCCCTTTATGGTGATAGCTAAATAAGAGTCATAATCTGATTAATCGATGAAACAGTTAAATCGGCCGATGAATCAATTATGAAAATAATCGTCAGATATACTTTCAGATTTTTTCAATACAATCCTAATTACAGTACGAGTAAATTGCGCTTTAGTAGGATGAGAGAGGTACGTGCTGGAGAATAATAAAACCTTTGTTATTACTAGTTTTCCTCTGGGGATCAAATTACACTTGAAAGGTGTTGGGAAATCTCAGCCAATGTTTGAAATGACATGAATTTCACACATTGGAATTCCAGCAGAGAGAGAGAGAGAGAGTTAAGTCATTTTTGTTTGTCATCCTTTTCACTGTGTAAAGATAGAATTCTGGCTAAAAAACTGTGTTGCATTCTTTTAGGAGCTTCTACATGCAACCAAATACGCTTTTGATTAATCAAGGAGCATCATGCTGCAATATGCTTATGAAATGTTTCGACATTACATGGTCATGAATAGCTTCTGATCTAGTTTTACGACGATTATAATAGATAGAATCAATTCATTTGATAACCGTTAGTGTTACTTGCAGCCCTAAGGATGATGAAAAAAAATCCCAAAGAATCAATTTCCATTATTACCTGACTGGCTGCCAAGGAGTCCATTTCCCAGTCCTTCTCCTCAGAAAAACGGAACTGGGTGAAAGAATCCCCTGTAATACAGAGACAAACGGCTGGATGGGTTATCACGATTAATCAATGAAACGTAATCAAATCATTTAATCAATTAGTTGTCAGCTATTTTAGTAATCGATTAATCGGTTTGTCAACAAGTCACTGAAGTTTTTAGCCGTTTTCACATTATGAAAATAATCGTTAGTTGCAGCCCTGTTAATGTGCTGGTGAATAAAAGTAAGATTGTAGTATCTTACTTTATTCACATTCACCCTCAATTTCATACATATGAGATCAAGGCCCAGTCATACTTTTGCCGCGTTAAGTGGCCATATGAATCTAGATGGAATTTCGTTTGCATGTTTATTTTGATTTGATCAATTTATTAATGCTTTTCCAATCCCAGGTCCAAGTAATTACGGGCCTGTCACTAGGGGGTGCTAGTGGACCTAGTAAGCCAGGTCCAAAACACCACCTCAATGCAAACAAGTAAGTGTCAAGCTATATTAAAAGATAACTCATTGCTATGAGTGTTTGTTCAATGACAGGAGTTAACTTCTTCACAGATTTAACACAACTTTTGGATCATTCTGTTATCTGCTTAGCACTCCAAAAGCCGTTTTAGGCTTTGTTTCATTAACAAGCTCATTGTCTCACTGCACACCACCTCTTGAAGTCCTTACGTGGTGATTGCACTACAAAACCCAGAAAACACCTCACACACTTTACACTATAATAGATAAATGCATTTAACTCTGAATGAACCCTGGAAACAGTGAAATGTGGAAAATACAGGCTCTTTTATACAAACAAATGAGCAGACACCAATGAAAATATAAAAAAAGAAGCCAACAAATAACTTCTCTTTCTCCTGAAATGGACCTGAAAATGTTGGGAGATTTGTTGCGTAATATAGACTATAACTAATTGTACCATCAAAATATAGTGTTTTCATTTTTCTAACCAGAACAAAAGGTTCTGTTTATCCACCACTATCAGTTAGCCTACCTTTAAGATTTTATGTATTGGTATCACTTTTTACTATTGTTACTTGTTATTATCATAAATCTTAGTGTTTTGGTGCTTTTGGTGTTTGTTATCTTTGCATTCAAGCCTGTTTGATCAACAACAGTGTTCTTCCAGTGTTCCGTGTGGCAATTAATGGATTCTCCATCATGTCTGAAACCACAAATGACCACAAATGACCACAAATGTTTCTCTGGTAACTGAAAAGCCGTCAATAAGTGTGGACAAATTGACTATCAATATGGAAGATAAAGGCCTGCAGGGTTTTCATACAGACACCAATTAAAAGACAACCTTTTCAACAAAAAAGCAGTGCGTTATGCCATCAATAAGCCATACATGAAGAACGACACCAATTATCCCTTAACCTCTATTGCTTTGTTGACTAGTGTCCCCCAGGAGTCTAAACCTGCCCACCCCCCACCGACCGTACCAGATCTCTTTGATGGTGTATAAGCTCACAACACATCCTGTTGCGACGTGTTGCTGGCCTGTAGTTCTGACACTTTCAACAAATGTTTACCTATACCTACTGCTGATACATTTACAACACGTGCCCAGAATATGGATGCTACTGAAGGAAGTGTTTACCGGGTGTTCTTTCATCACAAAAAATGCACACCACTGTGAACACTAACAAGTATTATGTAGTAGGAATAACCACTCCTGCTTTGTCTACTCTGGCACTACTTTCAAAACATCATGGACATGCCCCTTTTATTCCGAAACTCACTTAAGAGTAAATGGTGTCTGGGGACTCTCCGGGTTCTTAGTCTAGCTTTGACAGTATACAAAAATGGAATCAAATGGACCCGTTCCAGGGCTAATTTTGTATGGTATGGCAACGCGAGTCAATTCACTGAATTTCACACATTTGTATTCCAGCAAAGAGAGAGACAGTCATCAACACAATCAGAGGATGCATTTGGGTTAGCGTTAAGTCAGGTTTTCCTCATGCTCTTCACAGTGTAAAGATAGAATTCCGGTTTATAAAGCATTAGGAACCACTGCTGCACGAGAGCATGGAAGATGTCAGAGGGCGAAATGCCACGGAAGGTCTTTTGTCTGCGGGCCGTGTTCCTGCTTCAATCAAGCACATGGCAGAAGACGTGTGAATGAAGGCGATAACCAGGAGGCAACACAATGACTGCAGATAAGACGCTGAATGGGAATATGATGACATTTATCTGTTGGTCGTGGGGGCGATGGCCATTGCAGGTGTGGCGTAAAAAGGTACGCTATCAGGTGAAGGAAAAAAAAAAACAGTCACATAATGAGGTTGGCTGGATGAGGATGAGGTTGGCTATGACAGTGAAAATCCAGCTTAGAATCCAAATTATGTTCTTCACTTTATTTCACAGTTGGGTCAAATCTGTGTTTTCGCCAATACTGTACACAACTTCTCTTCAGAATTAGACATAACATTACAAAACGTAAACACTGAAATAAGATCGGCTCTATGGACATTTTCCTGCCTTCATTCTGAGGCTGATCCTATATGATCCTTTATGGCTGGTACACACTACAGGAGTTTTAATGGACTGTCATTATATCTGTGTGGCTTTCACACTAAATGAGACATTACCGGCATGATGAGAGCAATATTACGCTGCAAAATTGCTGATCATGGCGGGCTGCCGAAGTCCAGTTTCTGTCAACCTGATCTGTTCTCATGCAAATGCCTTGCATTGCGGTTCAGAGGAACTGACGCCAGCATGCTGACCACTGCCAGAAAGAATGAAGCATCTGTTAACACTCCATGGAAGACTATATAGAGAGATGACACATAAAAGTTGTGACGTGTGACAGTGGGTCCAAACAGACTTCAGTGACTTGTGTTTTTTCCCCCCCTCGGAAAACCAGCGGAAAAAACGCTGCTTAAAAAATAAATAAACATGCAGCAGTGTGCCGGGACCTTTAAATCCTCTGTCTGATCTTGGCTAAACCCTGCTCCCTCTGTCATCTTATGTCACGGTAAAGGCCGCAAGTAAAGGCCACATAAACATGTTTTCAGATGTGCAGCGTAGAAATATAAGCTGCACTAGCGAGCTTTACATGCAACACCCAGATTACGCACCACGACATGACATTGAATGCTCCATGTGAACCTAAACTGCATCTTAGCGTGTGTCCCATGTTATTTCAGCACACACCAAACATGTCACTGTGACTGAATAGTACAAAACTAGAAACTACCTCGCCAGACGCCAAGGAAAGCCTGTTTTGTAGTCTGTCTCTTATGTCAGTGGTTTTCAATCTTTTTCATACCAGGGCCCACTATTTATTCAGCATTTGAGCCACCGACAACCATTTGATGACATTTTAGCCCCACAGACCCCAAAACTAAAGATTTATTTTGCTTTTGTCTACAATACCAGGCTGGATTTCAGAAACAAAACAGTCAACCATACAGATAAAAATGAGTATTAATCTTGTACATTCTCTAGTTGTGTAGACTTGGGCTAATTCAGAGGATGAATATTTTAAGTCTTGAGAGTGAAAACATGAAACCAAATGGACACACAAGGGTCCATTTGCTTTCATGTTTACGCTCTCAAAGAGTTACATCTGGTTAACCAGATTTAGAATGGGTACCACCTGGAATCCTCTCAGGGACCACTGGTGGTCCCCGAACCACCGGTTGAAAACACGTCTCTTATGAAATATTATTCTAAAAATGGGTTAATGGTGGGTAACAGCAAGCTATTCATACTGTGGATAAATACCATTAGTCATGTTTCGTCAGGCCAAGTGGCTATACAGTAACTTAGCATTGTGTAACTCCAGCCAAGTGTCCGATCTCTTGACATATTGCGCGTTAGAAAGACACCCACGTTAACAGATTCGGTTTCACCAACCACCAGCAGTCTGGGAGGGTTATCTGTGGCTCTGCAACAGTGCCCTATCCTCTTAGCGTTTATATTCAGATCCATTCTCATCATCCTCACTCGCCTCACTCCCTGCCCTTGTGTTCCACACCGCTATTTTCCTGCTAAAACACCACCCAACCAAGCACCATTCATCTCCAACTCTGGCCTATTGAAAAGGCAAATGTTCTGCTTTGAGAGCTTCTGTTTAGTGCTGTGCACTGGAGCTGGCCTTGATGGCACACACACAGAAGGAAGGTGGAGATTATACAGCAATCTAGCTGTCCTTGAAACAGGATCGGGTCCACACAATGTGTGTGTTGTTGAGCTGTGACTTGAAGATTACAGTACAATAAGTCATTAAAACAAGATTAAACATATGCAAACGTAAAAGCCACACTCGCAGGCCCTGAAGGCTGGGCTGCTCCTTACACTGAGGCACAAGGAGAACATATTGTCTGGAAGTGTGAAGGTCTATCCAGTTTGCACAATAGAGCCAATTAGCCAGCTTGGGTCGTGACAAATCATGACAAAATACACAACATTATCATACAATATCTAATTAGTAAGAGTGGAAAAAACGTCAGGATACAACACTTTTTTCTTCTTCTCACAAATTCTTTGGTTGTTCCAAAACATTGTGTGTGTTGTCATGATTTGTCACAACCCGAGTTGGCTTTCTCCACGGCATAATCATCTTTATGTACATACAGTTGGGAAAGCTCTATGAGGAAAATGAATGGGCAATTCATTTCTGGACCGTGGGCGATGTCATAAAAGGGACAGGACTTGCTCAGCACCCACAGCAGGAATCGAACCCCCGGAAGATGGATTGCTGAGGTGGAGGCTTGGTTAACACCTACTACTTCTTATCCCACTACAATGTTATACCTAAGCTGTGACACAAGATCGAACACCTAAAACCTTGTTGTCCCAAGGCGAGTGCCTCTACCAACAAGCTAGTGTAGTGCTACCCAGACAGACACACATCAGGGGTTAAATGAAGCATGCTACTGCACATTGGAGGAAGCCCTTGCATGTGCAACAACATCACGTGAAACACACAGATGCAGACAAGCGTGTCAACCTTGGTTTACTGTTTACTGTGTGCCCAGCAGAAACACTGACATCCTGATTGTGACACTGTCATTCTTGTACTGTACACACACGCACACGCACACGCACGCACACACACACACACACACACACACACACACACACACACACACACACACACACACACACACACACACACACACACACACCCCCACACCCCCCCCCCCCCCACACACACACACACACACACACACACACACACACACACACACACACACGCACACACACACACACAGTATGTCTGATGACTCAAAATGACAAAATTCACAGGCGCATGCATGCAAGGCACCGCTCACGCCCATGTTGACGAGAGCATGCCTTTAAAGTGTACACTTGGCTGGTGGCGATAGGGACAAACCAGCCAACAGTAGCAAAGCTCCCATGCTGGCAGGCTGCCAGCTGTGTAAGCCTGAGGGGACAGAGTATGCGGTGCGTGGAATTAACTCAAGATTTGGATTGCTCCCTGGACTGGAGCAAAGACCGGTCGGACGAGGAAAAGCAGGTAGACAAACAACACTGACACCAAAACACCTCCCTCTCAAGGTGGAACCCGGGATACAAGCACGGGTTTCTCCATATCAATTTGCTGAAATACCAGCAGTAGGCCACCTACTGTTGCTACAAGAAACATTAACAAAAATACAAAGTTATGCACTAGGGGCGCTAGTGCATAACTTAAATATCAAGTCTTAAGTCTTAAGTCAAAACCTGGAGGTGTGGCAAAACAGCCAAACAGCTTCGCCACATCTCCCAAGTTTTGACTTCAGTCATAAGACCTGATATTTAAAAACTCAAAATAGATTCCTAGGAGATTAATGTTCATTTTAGCGGTACAACATGAAACCAATCACTATAGGTTTTAATACAATAATCAATCTTGTTGTTGTCATTTTCTGCCTTTTCTGCGAGACACCTTTGTACGACCAGGTACAAAACAGAGCTCAAGTACTTAGTCACACTAATATTTAATGAATTTAATCGATAAGAAATCAATCTCAATTCAAAAAAGGTATCTATAGATTTACTAAGAAACTAATCGACAGGTGTATCCTTAGGATAGCTCCCCGGAATGACATGACCATCTGAAAGCTGCTATATTAGGTGGAGAGATTTCAGGCCATATTTCCACCACTAACACCTTATCCCTGAACTTAATTCCCTGTTTTGTTATTTTGTAAAACATTTTTAAAATGTTGATTCCTATTTCTGGGTTTTTCAAAATAGGAGAAAAAAAAACAAATGACAAAGACGTTTAGGGATAAAAGCTATAGCACGTCTGGTGAACATAGGACCCTTGGGGCTCCATTTTCGTTACATGCTAAACCCCTTATCCCTTTTTTACCATTTTTAAAAACTTTTGGGAATAGTTCAATGTGCCAATCTATTGACACATTGTGGACATGTAGACTGGCCATTTGAACTATTAAAAAATGTTTTTTAAAAATATTTTTAAAAGGCAAAGAAATTAAGGGATAACAGGTTTAGCGGTGACGAAATCTAGGCCTTGGTGTAAAAGCAGATGGCCAATGATAGAGCCCTGGGGGACCATGGTCAAAATGGTGGTATATAGGGTTTAAGAAATGTTCAAAAGAAGAGCCAATGGTAGAAGGGACTTCAAATTTGTAAATACAACAGCTTGTAGTCAAGTTTACAATCCACTAGTTTACCCATGTCAGAAGCAGTTGCAGTATGGTTAGGACATAAAAAAAGAAAAAAAAAAAAATCTTAACTCTGGTAGTCAACAAATCACACTCACACAATAACACTGGATCCTAACTGTCTGCAGAATGTATGTAACAAAGAGAATAATATTTAGTCTACCCTGGCAATGTGACAGCTCTCTGCATAAACTTGCTTACTAATATATGTGGCACATATTTTGCTTGACAACTCAAAGAAAAGGCTACCATCTGTGAATTTTTGCACTTGTCTGCAAATCATGACTAATGAAGGGGGGATTGTGGAGTGCAGATCCAGAATCTGTCTTTTAAACTTGCACAAAGGCTGCACCAAGAATACAAATACAGTACACAGAGAAACATGTTACCAACATTGCTCTCTGTTAAGCCAAACCCAAGTAGTTGCCAACGAACCCCAAATATCCATAGCCTCTGGCTGTGATCCCTCTGCTATGAAAATGCTTATGAAATACTATAAATAATTCCAAAGCTCACATTTTGTTATAATCCATAAGCTCACATTTTCTATTTTCTTATCCTTTCCTCCCTTAGCGGCAGTGCGAACAGGGTTTCTCTATAAAATTGCTGCCATTTGTCCCAAAGAGACTGCCAATAATTGCTGCTATTTGTAAGACAAGACAAAAAAGGTCTACCCTATTATAACATTCATATGCAATGTGATGACTGTTTAAAAAATGCTGTACCCCTTCCAACTGTATACATATACCTCCCCCGACTGTTTTTATTATATTGTATTGATGACACTGTAAACGTTCAGTTTCTCATACCAATAAAGGGCTTTTCACACAAGGATCGATGAAACGCGCCTCTACTACCTTTTCAAAGAGACCTCCGTTTTGTGCTGAGAAGACGCCATGCAATGATGACGCAAGCGTATCATCGCACCCTGAAAGCTGAGTTGAAATGCAGAGCCGAAAGGATGAATGAAATGGCCCATAAATGCGAAAACTGTGCACTTACATACACCTGCATCCAAGAGCCTTTACAACTGTACATACAGTAGCGTATTACATTCACACACACACACGCACACACACACACACACACACACACACACACACACACACACACACACACACACACACACACACACACACACACACACACACACACACACACACACACACACACACACACAGATCATTGGACAACTGGTACAGCTGCCCATAGTACTGTTGCCATTCCCTGTGGATAGTGTACTGTACAGTAGGTCAAGGGGACAGCCGCTGAGCGACAAATAGCTGGCTTGAAGGCAGAAAAAAGGCCTTGAATTGTATGGACCAAGTAAACAGCAATTATAAATATAGCTGCAAGCAGCAATAAAACGGGATCAAGCAAGCAGCAATAAGGAGTAAGAACAATACGCACAAATAAGCCATAGAAACATGGGAGCCTGAACTTCAGAAATACATCAGGTAATTATGGGAGCAGGGCAGGGTTTTTGATTCCTGCCCTGACTGACTCACAATCTGGTGTGACTGAGTGAATGATTGGTGAGCTGTGAGTGAGTGGTGAACTGAGCTATGAACTGTCATTAGTGACAACATGGCCGAATAGTGACAGTCAAACAGCCTTGCCCAGCCATGAGGCCCATAGGGCAGGTGCCTATCTCCTGTTTCTGTAGCATGAGGCAGCTTGATGTACAAGTACACCCTCTGGACATGACGCTAGTATGACACAGGGTCTTCCAACCCTTGATGCTGAGTGCCAAGCAGGGAGGCATTGGATCCCGTTTTTAGAGCCTTTGGTATGACCCGGCCGGGAATCGAACCCCGGCCTCCCAGTCTCAGGGCGGACACTCTAACCACAAGGCCACTGAGTTGCTGAATGAGTAAATGATTGGTGAGCTGTGAGTGAGTGGTGAACTGAGCTGTGAACTGTCATTAGTGACAACATGGCCGAATAGTGACAAAACACAACATGGCCGAATGGTGACAAGCACCATTACATTGAGTTTTACCCTGGGTTACACATAGAACCATGAACTTAGATGTAGAAGACCACATGAGATTGTGCATGATTGACTCATATTACTAGGTGTCCGTGCCGGGATTTGAACCCAGGAACTCTCATTTCCAAGTCATGCGCTCTACCAATGAGGCTACCCAACAGACACAAGACGTACTGGAAACAACACACACATTCAGTGGACTGCTTGGTAAATGGTAAATGGTGCATTTATATAGCGCCTTTATCCAAGGCGCTTTACATAGATTGTGCATCACATTCACCCATTCACACACACATTCATACACTGATGGCAGTGGGACAGGGACACATCGACACTAACTCTGCAGGAGCCCGGGATCGAACCGGCAACCTTGTGGTTACCATCCGGTTACTCTACCTCTGAGCCACTACCGCTCCTTAAATATGCACAAATAAGCCATAGAAACATGGAAGAAATACATCATGTGATTGTGGAAACACAGCAGGGTTTTTGGAGACTCAGACTTTGTATTGTCAGCAGTGGGACTTGAACCCTCAATCTTGTGTTCCGAAGTCAGGCACCCTACCGACTGAGCTATCCAGGCACAATGATTTGCTTAGTTGTTGTCATCAATGAAACAACCCAACAACACGCCACCAAGCAGTAAGCAATATGAACAATATGCACAATTCAGCAGTCCGAGGGTGGAGCTTAGTGGTCAAAGTGACAAATGGAAACAAGTTCCACATGCTTATTCCTCTCACACAATCTGGCACAATGTACTTGCTCCAGTGTTGCCAGAGAGAAACAAGCAGAAGAAGACTCTTCACAAACGAGCAACTTTCATTGGCTTATAAAAACGTCATTTTTTGATGAAAACAAATTTGCTTCTGAAGTTTTGTCCGGATGGGGCCAAAGTTCTCATGTAGCAGGTGTCATGCAAATTGATCAAAAATCCAGGCATAAAATCAGGCATGAGCATTTTTCAAACTGCTTAAAATGGCAGACACTCTCGGGGTGGAGCTTACCAGTCGAAATTACAGATGTGTTCCACATGAATCAAGGAACGTGTAGAAACAAGTCCCATGATTTTAAGCCAAACGAAGCCTGAGTTATGCTTGTTCAAATGTTTCAGTTTCAAAGAATTGCTATAGCGCCCCCATTTGAGCGATTGGAGCAAGACTGGTTTTAGTGTTATTTGGCATCCCCCTCTACCAAACTGTAAAATCTCATAAACAGATTACTTTGCATGTGTAGATTAGGGATAATAGAATAATTTTCACAAACAAGCAATTTTCATTGGCTCGTAAAAACATCATTTTTTTCACTGAAAACAAAATTCACACTCATTTCATGTTTGTATGGCTTCAAAGTTCATATGTAGGTCATTGTTATGCATTTTGATCAAAGATTGTAGGAGAAGAGACATTTTAACTGTTTTACATATGATTAAAGATTGCGGCTCATCTAAAGGTCAGAGGTCAAAAGTCAGAATACAAAAGTTGTTTGACATAAGCAGACGCATAAGTGAATATAAGTTACATTTCTGAGAGTCGAGCAGTTCATGAGTTATGAGTGTTTAAAGTTTGCAATTTCAGTTGAGTGCTATAGCGCCACCATTTGACCAGTGGTCACAGGCTTCGCATCATCACCGTTTGGCATCACCCTCTACCAGATTACCAATTTTCGCGAAAACCGACTGCACGGTTCAGCCAGAACAGCTATTTCTGGCGGAAGAAGGAGAAGGAGAAGGAAAAAAGAGACAGAAACAAGAAGGGATCAAGTCCACTTCGTGGACTGCTTGATCCCTTAAAAATATATGGCCAACTCTTTGTCCAATTCCACACACATTAAATACGGCTCCCTCCCTCGTTCTTTGAGAGTGACGCGTTGGGTGGCTGTTTATACAGTGAATGAGCTATGCAGCGCTATCAAGGAGAGGATGCAAACAAGAGGCTGAATGAATTTGAATGGCTGCCGTGGACCGTGTTGGCGTGTTTCCACCAGCTGGGAGCGGTTATAGTACTGTGGCTGTTTGGTGTTGTTGTGTAGATGTATAGGGGAGGGGGGGCTTGGAGTTAACTGGGCTTTTTCTGTACATGCATGGCATTTAATAACTGTCATCCATCTTGATTCTAAGTCTAAGGTCATGTTCCTTTGTGAATGCAGGTCACCTGAGGCTTATCGAATGTGAGACGTATACTCTCTAATTGGGACAGTTCAGAAAATGCCACAGAGTCATAGACCATGTCAAGCTGTATAGAGCACGTAGAGAAATAACCGGAGGGATCGATTTAACGTTATATATCGCCTAGGTAGTTAACATATTCTTTTCTATCGTGCGGCGCCTAAGGAGGCCACAGAGAATACACACAACGCGTCATACATAAAGGGCTTATTCATTGATATCAACCAGATAATCAAAACCAGATAGTCAATCCGAAACTTTTGTTTTCTTTTGGTGCTTTGGAGGCCTATCCTTCTTTAATATCCTTTGAGATATTCCGGTATTGCGTTGACTTCCTCTCTCGGAGGAAGAGACGGAGAGAAAGAATGCTGTGTATGTCCTTTTCTAGAGCAGTGGTTTTCAATCTTTTTGATACCAGGGCCCACTATTTATTCAGAATTTGAGCCACAGACCACCACTTGAGGACATTTTAGCCCCACAGACCCCAAAACTAAAGATTTATTTTGTTTTTGTCCACAATACCAGGCTGGATTTCGGAAACAAAACAGGCAAAGCATACAGATCAAAATAACCATTAATCTTCTACATTCTCTAGTTGTGTAGACTTGGGCTAATTCAGATGATGAATATTCCAACTTTTGAGTGTAAACATGAAACCAAATGGACCCGCAAGGGTCCATTTGGAACCCTCTCAAGGCACTGGTTGAAAACCAGTGCCTTTTCTGACCGCAACCATCATCTCGTTTGGAATAATAACGCTTCTAGCAAGATGTCGGATGTCACAGTAAGGTTTTGGATTGGTCGCTTGATGGGGGCGTTCAGAGTAAAATCTTACCGGTATCTTAAAAGCAATCCCAGTACTGATTGTGAGAGTTTAGGCATAGGCAACCGGGATTGAAAAATGTTAACAGTGCGTTTTAACAGTGGGTTACCAAAAGCGTTTTTTACTCACAAATGAATTACATTGGATACCCGTATCACCCCGATAAAAATCAATTACATTATCTTTTCGCCCGATGTTGCCCCACCCACCCGCCTGCTATGGGCAGATTCACCAGGTCCCATAGACAAATAATGGAAAGTCTATGGCTGATGTTAAAAACGTATCGTTACATCTGGGTGGCCTGTGTGGCCACAAACATTATGCGCCGTTTGAGATCAACACCATTACAAAGTGAAGCATCTGCAGGTGAACAACAGTGGTGTTGTGATGAATCGAAAAGGCTTTTAGGAAACATGTGTCTAGAGATAATGGGGCATCATTATCAAGTATGCCTTGTTATTTAGCGCCGCAGGACAAGTGTGGCAGCGTGGGAGGTTTAAAGCACACATCCCCTTTTATTTTTAATTGAAGCAAAGAACCCTACCATTAAACGGCCGATATTAGAGAACCAAATGGACCCTCACGGCCATCAGTGGGTGGATTGTTCATGCATTTAATCTGGTTAGTTAATGAGTTTAATTGAGACCCAGGATACAGTCACACAGAGGCCAGCATGTGTGTGTGTAGGTGGAGGCCTGCGAGTGCCATGTTCCCACTAGACGGGAACGGAGACGTGGACATTTATCTTACACATCTCATTACTCTAGCTTCCTTAGGGGGTCCACAGTGGATCACATCCACCCCCCTAACAGCGGTCTCCTGATGATCAATACTGCGCTTTGCTGGCCCTGGCGCTCTATTCAAGTCTCAAACACAGAACACCGTCACAAAGACATGGGCAACATGAAAGAAAAGACTTTCACGCAAACACGCAGTGCTAGTATGCCTTCCCAATCAATTTAATCAAACAGACTGAAGCTGATGAGTACGTGCAGAGGCTCTACAAAAAGGAGAGAGCAGACAAAGTGGCTTTAATCAATACTGAGGGGACGTGGGGATGAGACTGACTGATTGATTGATTGAACATTTTAATAAAAGTTTTGAGAATTGCAGTACAGTTCAGGCACAACTTAAACACAAAGACTGTTAACAGCCTTAGAGCAGTGGTTTTCAACCATGTTGATACCAGGGCCCAACATTTATTCAGCATTTGAGCCACGGACCACGATTTGAGAACATTTTAGCCCCACAGACCCAAAAGTAAAGATTTCTTGTCCTTTTGTCCACATTACCAGGCTGGATTTTGGAAACAAAACAGCCAAAAATACAGATCAAAACGACCATTAAATCTTCTACATTCTCCTACATTAAATCTTCTACATTAGCCCAAGTCTACAAAGTTGTGTAGACTTGGGCTAATTCAGATGAAGAATTTCCTAACTCTTAGAGTGTAAACATGAAACCAAATGGACCCACAAGAGTCCATTTGGTTTAATTTTTACGCATTTAGCTGGGGACCACCTGGAACTACTCTTAAAGGTAGGGTAAGTGATTTGAAATTCATTGTGTAGTACCAGCCTGGTGCACTAGGGGCCCCCAAGAGTAGCTATACTACCGGTATGTGAACCTGCTGCTCGATCCTGATTGGAGGAGAATTCACCCTCCACCTGGGGAACTTTTATAGGCTCCTCTGCTAACGTGGGGGAGGGGGAAACTCCATATATGGTCTGCACACATTATAATAGAGCATTTTAACAGATTTTTTTTGGTGATATCTGACAAAAGTGAAATCACTTCCCCTACCTTTAAGGACCACCAGGGTCTTTGAGCACCATCGGTTGTAAATGATAAGATGAGTGGGGGGCATACTGCGTTACGAAACGGTTAATAACGCAGTGGCAACAATCGTGACTATACCAAACACTACAACCTCTGCATGCCGGAAACAGTGGGAGTAGGCACACAAATTATAGATCAATTCATTCCTTGATGAATGAATTTATCTATAATTTATAACCTTACTAAACAGTTTACCTGGATAGTTGATATCAAATATTCATTTCAGAATACATGGCCAGTCAATGACATCTTTTATGAGGAATAAAATTAAATCCAGCGAAGCGTTAGTTCATTGAGGCACGGAGGGCAGAAGGTTTATTTAATTCCCCTTATTTTCAATCAGTAATTCATTCTGTTCCTTTAAATCTGCAGTCTCTCCATGTCAACTCCCCTCACTCTCTTTGGCTGTCACCATGTCAACTCCCCTCACCGTCATTGGCTGTCAGCTAGTCAGTCACACCCACATTCAATCATGTGCTCTATATAAGCAGTCTCTTCTCTCTCCCTCTCCTCTCTGTCTCTTCCTGCTAAGCTGACTCTGTCCTGTTGATCAGATATGTGTTCAAATTTCCTCCACCTCCCCGGCCTCCTCCCTGTGGCACCAGTTCAGAGTACATGAGTCTCTGATTAATCATGATTTAAGGTTGTAACTATTGTGGTATCTAGTTCTGTTATGGTATCCGTGTTTACTGTGGACTATGTTTTTTTTTTCCGTATCCATGTAGTTCATGCATTTTGGAATTTGGATAATGTTGTAGTGTCTCATGTCAGTCTGCACTGGATATGATGCTCATGTGTTAATGTCTTGTATTTTACTGTTCCTTGGCTCTGCTCAGTGGGGGTTGTTGATATCAGAGCTGTACCTCAGGTGTGCAGGTAATCGGAGATATCAAATGTGATATCAGACCTATGACTCAGTTCATAGATCGTCTGATATCACATGAGCAAGAGCCATGCCGCCATACAAACATGCAAAAGCTTTGCAATAAATGGTCTATGGTCAATCTTATTCTGAGCCGAAGTGTGTCAATTAAATGAAAAGAGTCACATCACAATGCAGAGGTCCAGTGAAGACTCATCACAGACAGACGGAACACCGTAACAAAGACATGACTCACATGAGCACATGAAAGAAAAGACTTTCAGTGCTAGTATGCCTTCTCAATCAATTCAATCAAAGAGACAGACTGATGCTTGAGTATGTGCAGTCGCTATTTTTACAAAGTGGTGCAGCCAACGTGCCTTTAATCAAAGGCGGATCTAGAAATGATGGGCCCCTGTCTGCCGGTGCCAGCCAAAGGGCCCCCCTACATCAGAGCTTTCTTCTTTCCATCACGGCGCATAGTGTTTGTACACACACAGGGCTTGACACTAACACTTGCCCGCTTGTCCGGGGCAAGTAAAAAAAAATGGTGGGGCAAGTGAAGACTGCTAACTGGTTGCCCGATCGGGCAAGTGTGCAACTTAGTGCACTATAACACAACACAAGATAAATTTGTCTTGAAGGCAGTCATTGCACTCTGCCTCTGTGTCTTTCCCTGCTTTATAGATATCCACAATTCCAGGCTGGATTTGGGAAACAAAACAGGCAAATTAACACACCAAAATGACCATTAATCTTCTACAGTGTAGACCTGGGCTAATTAAGATGATGAATTTTAACTCTTGAGAGCGTAAAAATGAAACCAAATGGACCCGCAAGGGTCCATTTGGTTTCATTTTTACGTTCTCAAGAGTTACATCTGGTTAACCAACCTGGAACCTGGGGGGCAAGTGACCATGAGCTGAGGGCAAGTAGAACCTGACTTGCACTTGCCCGATGGCCAAGTGCCTCGGAGACCTTAGTGTCAACCCCTGACACACATATCAATTAAGACATATTCACCTGCATTTCAGCAGGATTTACAGCAAGGGATTGCTACAAAATAATAATCACTGTTTTAGTTATTCAGTAAGGTACCATTAGCGACACAAATTAATAAGCCGCTGTCAATAACAGTGACAGGACTGTGTGTTATTCACCATTATCCCTTTTTTGTAATATTACAAGTTACTGCATTTTGGTAATATATTACGTAATATATGAAGTTACATAGTGCGCATTACCTAACACTGTGGCGCGAGCGTGTGTATTAAATCGTAGGCAACATCTACCGAGCTCAGTAGGCCGGCACGATCCATTTAAACAGCACACATCGGGCTCCAGTTTCGTTACATGCTAAACCCCTTATAGCAAATCCCTTATTTAATTTTTACTATTTTGAAAAACTTTTTGGAATATTTCAACATGTCAATCTATTAACACGTTGTGAGCTTGTGGACTGGCCATTTGAACTACTGAAAAATGTTTTTTTTTAAATAGTTTAAAAAGGCAAAGAAGTTAAGGGATAAGGGGTTTAGCAGTAACGAAAATGGAGCTGGGCACTGATTCCATTGGAAGCAGGTGGTGTTGGATAATCCACCTTGGCTTTAATCAACACTGAGGGGCGTGGGGACGGGGCTGACTGATTGATTGAAATTTGTATTAACGGTTTGGAGAATTACAGTACATTTCAAGGCTAGGCACGACTCAACTAACCTGACTTGGGCAGTAGCGAGTACACGGGTCAGTTTGGTTTGGACCAGTGAGTTGTCCTTGAGCAAGACAATGCACCCCTAATTGCTCCCAATGAGTAAGGTGGTGACTTGCATGGTTTGACTCACCATCCGCTGTGCATGCTGTCGTCTGAGTGGTAGCAGCATTTGGGTTCAAACACAACTCAAGGCGTCATAACAAGTTAGATACTTAAAGGGGAATTCCACCCATTTTCAACATTTTACTATGTCATTGGGAGGACATGATAAAAAAGTTCCCCCATTTTGTGTTCCCAAGAAATGGAGATCTGAAGAAAGCCACTAACTGTTAATGGATTTCTTTAGATGCTTCTTTTTTATGAGAGTGCATTTGTACACTCTCAGAAAAAAAATGAAAATGGGTGGAATTCCCCCTTAAAACGTATAGTATATTGTGATGCCAAAACTTGCATTTGGAGAACAAGAACCAGAAGTACTTGGAACAAACCGGAAGTCCTCGCCTTTTTTCCTCTTTCTGGGGTACCCTGTCTCCAGGCTTCCATTTCGCAGCGCAGATGTAAGCCTTGAGATCAAGGCTAACATAACACTGGCCCCTTGAGCTTACCTGAACAGCTCTATACGCGAGGTTGATGGCATGTTGAGTAACATGTGACCCTGGGATAGTCTCATTGTGTCAGGAGCATTTGTCCAGCTGTTGTCAAGGTAAAGCACAGTGGAGGAAATAGCTTCTGAATTAAAAAAAGGAAATACAATTATTATGTTGAAAGGGAGCAACATAATAACAGTGTACACAAAGGAGCCAATATCTTTGACCAAACCCTGTCAATATCAGATTGATCACGCATTCATATAATTATTTTATTGCACTCAATATTGAGGCTTAATGAAAATTAATGGAAATATATCACATCTACAACGTACATTTTACATTTCTTATCCCATTTTTTGTGGGATACTATTCCCTCCCTGGATACTGGAAAAGGGGAAGCAGTTATAGCAAAGCAAGGTGCACAGTTAACTGGTGATAAATATTTTTGTTGCATTAAAGTAGGTGTTTGTGTGGACATCATGAAACCACTGGTTTAGAAAGCTGAGAGTGGTGAGTCTTAGTAGCGCACGCGCACGCGCACACACTAGAGATCGACCGATCAGACTTTTGGCCGATGTTTCCGATCACCGATTAGTGGAACATCAGAAAGGCCGATAGCCGATATCAGCCGGTACGATTATTATTTACTTTAATGGAATAAAAGTGCGGAAGCAGCAAAAGTGTTTCAGTTTCCCCTCCATCACATGCATCTTTTTTAATTCAAGTACAGGCACAGAGCTTCAGACATAATAAAGAAAAAGAGAAAATACATTTAGGATAATTTGGATAAATCTATAAATACATGAGGCGATAGAGTCAGAGACACACAGTTATACATCTCCTTACCCCCACAATCTACCGGATCTTCAATGAAAGTGGTCAATGTACCATTTTTGAACATTTATAATAAATACAAATAATCGGCTGCTCTTTTTTCGATTATTTATTTTGAGCACCGATACCGATTATTAATAAAATCATGAATATCGAATTCGATAATCGGCCGCGGCCGATAATCGGTCTATCACTAGCACACACACACACTGTTTTTGTTTCTTTGTCACACGTGAGAGTAAAAAGTGACGGTGAACAATCTAATATCTTCCAGTTCGAACACATGTTCAGTTCGACAGTTCCCAAGAAGAGCCTGGATCCCTTCACGTAGCGTAAATCAATCCCGCACCCCATGGTGCGGGATTGATTGAGTGTACAAATGCATGGTCCTGCTGCTCCTCCAACACCACAGCGAGTAAAGTTTATCAGAGGCATATTCAGTGTGGATAAAGTGGGTGAATGAACGTTCCAGACCTGAGCCAGCATATTTATGCCTTGCCATCCGTTAAATCGAAACATACAGAAATGCAACGATATTGTCCCAAGGTTTAGCGAAAGCTGCTACAGTGTGTAGGCATAGTGTGTAGGTCAGCAACTGCGCATGGCTATTGGCAGTATAGCCATTAGCCAATGGTTAGGCGCAAAATTGAATGGGCCAACATTTGTTCCAATGCTGGTGTAGCAGTGGAAATAGGGCAGCGGGGTTACAGCGATAACGGTGGCATGGGATGTGTAACGTTAGGGGGCCCGTCCGGACGCTCCCCATATAAACCAATGGGGAAATTTTAATGCACAAATAAATTATTCATTAACAATTGGTTATTTTCAGAAAAGGGCTTCGTCAGTCTCTTCCTAAGGTTATGCTCAATGAGCGTGTGAAAACTCAGAATGATTGCTGTTGTCAGTGAGGACTTATGCATGTTTCAGACATTCATTCATTCAGACGGACAGACATTTCCTTAGTTATAGTATGGATTGTTTGCCTATTACCCAAGTACTTATTCTGCCCAACGTCAGTTGGAAGCAGTAAATAGACCTAGTCACTTCAGAGCCCATTCCAAGGTAACACCACACCCATACACACGACCGGGCATTATCAACAAATATTCAATCCAACAAGTTATCTATAGATTGCCTGAGAAAATAATCGATATTTGCAGCCCTAGTTAGTTTATCCATGAAGGAAAGCCGCCCTGAATAACAGCAAATAATGGCCAAATTAGGGCGCTAGTAGCAAAAGTAGGGCCCTTGGTGTAATAGCAGAGGGCCAATGATGGGGGGCCCTGGGGGAACATGGTCAAGTATGCAGGGTATAAGTGGTCAAAAGAAGAGCCAATAAATGGCAGAGGAAAGCTTGCAGTCAAGTTTACAATGTCAGTCTCAAAAAATAAAATAGAAAATGAACCTTGGTAGTCAACAAATCACACTCACACAATAACACTGAATGCTATTGCTAACTGTCTGCAAAATGTAATGTATGGAACAGAGGATAATATTTAGGGCTCGATTTTCGCTCCACGCGATGTCCCTAACGTTACCCGAAACCCACAGCGAATTCCCTTATTGGTATTTTTTTGTCACCTTTTCTCTTCCCTTATAGCCACTATTCTTTATGCCGACACCGTTATTTGTGACTGGAGGTGTGGTCATAGGCGTGTTTGTCGCGCAGTCCCTTAAATTGCTAATTTCGTCAAATACATTTGGGAACTAGATAACGCCATTCAAAGCACCCGCTAACCGATACGAGAAGGCAAAGCCACGTGCGCACGGTGCGGGCGTCTGTGCGCCTTGGAAATGTCCACGACTCCACGTGGAAAGGCGCCAGTTCTATTCATCTCCTTATTTATGGATTGTCCTATAAACAGCTGTAGATTACCTAAACACAAGGAAGTGGCCGACAGCAGGCAATGTACAGTATATAATATAATTAAATACATTAATTAACTTGTGACGCAATGCTGTAAATTGCAAAAAAGTCGGGATTTTTCGGCAAAAAAGACGTCTTTTTGATCATTAATTTCTCGGTCAATTCTGGACCATTTTTTACATTTCAAAATGCAGCGTGATGGGCACACGCCACTCTTGGTCCACCGAACGGTCCACCGAATCCCCAACAGTTACATTTTGCTCGATCCCACATCGTAGAGAAGACCTACCCACATATTCTATACAGCATCTGAGAGAGTGGCGTGTGCCCATCACACTGCATTTTGAAATGTGAAAAATGGTCAAGAATTGACCGAGAAATTAATGATCAAAAAGACATCTTTTTTGCTGCGAATTCCCGACTTTTTTTTGCAATTTACTTTATAACATTTCGCAGACTTGGGATAAATGCACGCCACATACAGTAAAAAAAAACATGGAACATGTTTTTTCAACATAACATGTTGAATGGTAAGAAATGATTGAGAATTGACCGAGCTATAATTGTTTCAAAATGAGAGCTATAATCTTTGAGAATAGGCTACTCATGCATGTGTCTGTCCTAAGCCCGCAGCCAGGCTGCGTGCTTAGGAGGGTCAGACATAGCAGTAGGGATAAGGGAAATAGATATGGGATGAATTAAAGGGAATGGCAAGACCAACACGGATTGGATGAAAGCTAAAAACGCCCAAACCACACCTATGCATAATGTAACGGATATAGGAGGTGTTAAAGGGAGATGGCATGGTAATGAAATTATCAACTTTAGTGTGGGAACGCCTCTTCCCCAATGCTAAGTGCGTTAATTGCGTATAAGGGCTAATGTAACCAAAATCGAGCCCTTAGTCTGCATTGACAATGTGATCGTGATCGTTCTCTGCATAAATTTAGTAATGTATAATGTGGCACATATTTTTGCTTGACCAGGCATTAACAAACACCTAGCCTGGCCTACCTTGAATTGATTTTGGCCTGGGCGAGGTGCCGTCAGAGCTTGGACGGCAGATGAGCTGATCTGATTTAATCTCCCCGTACCACCCCTCCACTGCTGTGCTACGTCACGCAACTCGCGCAACTCAGACAAAAATGAAAGCCTGGGTGTCGAGGCTAGCAAAGACCTAACCAAAACGATCAAATTCATCCTCAACCAATTGAGGCATGACTAGCAACAGTGTTTTGATGATTTGAATTGTGATCTGTGATTTCGATTCAGAGAAATCAGCATCAGCGGATTTTGCCTCCTGTGTTCTAATAATGGACGGAGAATCATTTTGCCGACTGACCAATGCTTTCCTGTTTATGAATGTTGTGCAATAGACGCGGTTGTTGAGCGACAGTGTGTAGCATGTCATTTGGCAATATCAAACAAAATATGAAGCAATTAAATTAACTGCTTAATCACCATTCTGGGCAGCTAAACTGTTAAGCAGCCCTGCCCATTACCCCGTGATGTCACAGTGGGTGCCCTTCACGTCCCATAAGTGATTCTTTTTGAAAGATCTATAAGATCCCGAGATCTGTGAGGTCTACTGATTTAAAAAGCATTTGTATAACGGGCCTCAGGTCTTAACTTAATTGGAAACTGAATGGAATGCAGTTACATGAGCATGTCAAAAGCATATGCTTTTTTTTTTTTTTTTTTTTATAAAACCCACACACCATTAAATGTATTATCGATACTTTCTCGTGACTCCTTTCCTAGTTCTGTAATACTGCAAACTGTGAATACATATTTTAATCAAAAGCTCATGTCCTTGAGTGAATCGAACATGCTCAGGAAAAAAAACTATCTGCAATACATCAATACCTCAAGGGTCTTTAGAATGCTCCACAAGGACGCACAAAACTGTCTCAACTTGACCTCAGCTTACTGAAAGACTTAATGAAAAGCCATGTGACTGCAGAAGTAGCTAATAGAAAGGATTCAGGCACAGCCAACACGCCACCATTGAACAAAGGGTAGAGTACTAATTAAATTAGAAGAAGCACAATTGGTCTGAAAAACACAGCCTTGAAGAGGAAGCTGACAGCATCAAATACTAATTCGCAGGTATGTTTTATGGGTGAACCCGTCAAGGTTGTCCCTCAATCTACTTTGTTACCTATCCTGAAATCCATTTGAACATATTAATTGTCAGACAATTGAGGTTGAATTGCTGGTAATATTACCCTTCTAAATTTGAAGGGTAATCTTACCTGTTGATTTTACTTTAGTCCCCGTTTCTCCACTCAATCCTAAGTGACCCCTTTTTCCACTCAGCATGTCTTTATATTTTTCATGTTTGTGCATGGGTTGCGACTATGCTCAAATCATTCAGACATATGAAGAGATATTTGGCATATCTTAGCATACAAATTCAATTTGTTACTTTGGTGGATGATTTGTTTTGAGAATTCTCACACACACATGTAATTTGTGTGAATATTGAAAGCCGATACTGTGACTAATTGATTTATTGATTGAGTAAGTGTGACTGATTTATTTTATTTTTCCTTACAGTTGAATCGAGGTACTATTTTTTGCTTTGTTTGAGTCCTTCGTGCCTTCTCATGTTTTTTATCCCCTGAAAATGATGCATATGTGCCATCATCTTCAGGGGGATGTGAGCAGTGGCTCTTCTGTATTTCTGAAAAAAAGAATCTGCCTTATTTTCAGCAGTTGGATTCCTTGGCCCGAGCTCAGCAGACATGATTAATTTTATTGAAAACAATTCAATTTTATTTTCAGACGCATTCAATATGCCCCTTTCTGTGGTGTGGGTGTGACTTCCGTTATGAGAACATGCTTATCTTGTGAATGTCTTTGACTAATTCTAAATTGTGAAAGGGTAAATAGTGTTTTGTGTCCAGGTTTGTGCCTGGATCTGATCTCTGATCTGTAAATGTAATAACTAAATTTGGTATTGAATCATTTGCTTCATACAGTGTTGGAATGGTGTGTATTGGGTTGGTGCTGTTCATTTGTTAACACTTGTCAAGTTCTGTTTGTTCTTGAATGGTTTGTTTAAAGGGTCTTGGCTTGTGTGTTGGCAGTCTAATGCTTTTGTGATTTGTGTTCTTGCTATTGTCACGATATTTTCTGGCTCGACCCACAACTCTCATTTAAAACTCATACCACCCCTAGAAAGTAAAATTTCAGCTTAAAAGTACTTTATCGTTCAATCAACTGTTTCATACTGCAGGCTAGGAAAATAATAATCTCACAACTAATCCTTCAAATATTAGATTATGCGGACATTGTTTATCAAAACACCCCCAGATACACACCTTTATCCTCTCAATATAAAATCTTTGCAGATTCATTCATTGAGAATGTCCCTATGTGACCCACCATTGTGCCATGTATTGTACAAGTCCCTCAACTGATTCACACTAAAAGCTCAAAGACATTATCACTGGTTATTATTGACCATTAATCTTCTACATTCTCTTGTTGTGTAGACTTGGGCATATTCAGATGGTGAAAATTTTAACTCTTGAGAATGTATTGTAAAAATGAAACCAAATGGACCCTTGTGGGTCATTTTTACACTCTCAAAGAGTTACATCTGCATCAACTGTCCATCATTTAGCTGGGGACCACCTGGAATCCTCTCAGGGACCACTGCCACTGGTGGTCCCCGGACCAGCAGACCACCGGTTGAAAACCACTGCCTTACCATCGTCTGCCTCCATCGTCTCTCATCTTCGAATACCTTGCTCCTATTTCTAAATATATCTGACATCGCCGTTACTTTTGCATATTTAGTGATTTATGGTTACTGGCATTGCGGAATATCTCATTGACCTCTCTGCTATGGCTGTTTGACCGGTCTTTGGGATATGTGTAGCTTTTTTGCCTCTATTGAAGCATGAAGCCTACTATTCTATTAGCTAGGGAGGGAGCAGCTATAGTTTTAGGAGATTTTTTTGTTTTTGTTTGTGTGCATGACATGTATGTATTTGTTGTATTTTGCATTTGTTGTATGTTTCCGGACTACCTCTAAAACAAGATATTGTTTTGTGTGAGGTGTTTTCTGGGTTTTGTAGTGCAATCACTACTTAAAGGACTTCATGAGGGTGTGCAGTGAGTTATGAGCTTGTTAATAAAGAAAAGACTAAAACCAATAAGCAGACAACAGAATAATCAATCATCCCAAAAGTCCTGGTAAATAGCAAGCTCTTCTCCAATGTAACCAAAGCCATTATTTCTTTGAACCAGAAAATAATCTAAAGTTTTTGTTTCTGTCAAGAGGAAAAAGGAAGAGGAAATAAACAAATAATCTTTTGTAAATGCTGTCTCCTCATGATTATGTTATTAATATTTCCCCCCGGCCCCTACCTTAGACAGGGGATTGTTAACACTACTCAATTTGCTTGGCAAACCAAATGCTGTTCAAATACTATGACACACCAGGGCCACAACTAACGATTATTTTCATAATCGATTAATCTGCCGACTATTTAACCGATTCATCGAGGATTCCACCAGTTTCAACATTTTCCTGAGTGAGCAAATGTGAACCTAGCGGACCCTAGCGGGTGCATGTTTGGTTCATATTTGCACACTCAGAAAAAAAAGACCACAAATGAAAAATCATTAACATGGTGAAACAAAACTTGACGATGTCTTCAAATTTATATATTAATTATGTAGTTACAGGAGGAATTTGTTACACTTAACAGTTGACAACTAATAGACTAATCGATTTGCTTACAATTAATCGATTAATCGTTGCAGCCCTACTCAGCACACATCGCACACACACACACACACACACACACACACACACACACACACACACACACACACACACACACACACACACACACACGCTTTACTGTTGCACACACCCCCACACCTCTTCCTCCGCTCCATACTCCTCCTCCTCCAAGCATTATTATTTTTTCATCCTCCTCTCCTCTCCTTGCATGCGTCCTCTCTCTCCTCTCGCATGTTGCTCAGAGCCTCCTGGTCCTGATAACATGACCAGCCTCCAGACAGGCCCCCCTGTGGGAGTTTACTCTTCACAGCTCTATTTATTTGTGACATGCCGTTGTGAGTCCGAAAAAAAAAGTGTTGCCGCTGCATGTGCACTGAGCGAGAGCAGCTGAGCCAGATAGATGATGCCACAGAAGTTCAGGTGGAAGACGTCATCTCATCTGACGTGTGTATGGAGCCAACGACGACGCAAACTTTAGAACTATATATACACACATTGTGTTGACAGTGTGAAGCGCTTACGGTTACACTGCCATCCCACTGAGGAGGACATTGAAGAAGCTGTGCTTTTGTGGTTAACACCGCTTTTTTTGCCGGGAAGAGAAAAGAAAATGTACCGGAGCGGTCCCGGAACCCGGGGAATTCAATTTGGCGCAAATGATGAAAGCAACTTCATCACCTCATCAGGATGGGAAATAGTCAATGTCGGGGAAGGGTGATGATCACACACCAGCCAGTGTGTGATATATAACCAACCTGAGCGAACACTTGTGGATTCCAGCATCATTTGATGAGAAATGATTCAGTGATAGAGGGAGAGAGACAGACACACACAGAGAGACAGAGAGAGAGAGAGAGAGAGAATAAGAGAAGGACAGAAACGAAGTGTGGCGCGAAAGGAGAGACAGTCACAGAAAGCTCTGACACACAGGCTGAAGGACTAAGAAAGCCACAGTATTGGGCTGAATCACAGGCAGAAAAGGAAAACTGTGTAAAAAAAAAAGACCACTTCCCTCTGCTACTGTAGGATCCTGTCCTTCCTGTACTGCTTTTGGAGTCATAAAGGGGGTAAGTCATTTCTCTGGCAAAGACAATGTTTTAATTGAACTAATATATTTGTTATTATTAGATCATAATGAATATTTCACTGTAATATTGTAATACTGTGTGTGTGTGTGTGTGTGTGTGTGTGTGTGTGTGTGTGTGTGTGTGTGTGTGTGTGTGTGTGTGTGTGTGTGTGTGTGTGTGTGTGTGTGTGTGTGTGCGTGTGCATGCATGTAATACAGACAGACAGACAGACAGACAGACAGATAGATAGATAGATAGATAGATAGATAGATAGATAGATAGATAGACGTGTGTGCTGGTAGATCAGCTATATCGCACAACTCTCTGCTACAATAAATCAGAAAATAGGTCTGTTCCCAAGGTAGAAATGGGAAAGAGATCTTACTTAGCAGCAGTGTATTTCATCCCCATGCTCAATTAGCTTACGGTACAAAATTATTATTAAAAAATTAAAAGTACACATGCTGTTCTTTGGTTATAAATTCCTTCTTCCACACTGGCCAACAATCAAGTATCCGTGAGAGATTAAAAAAAAAAAAAAAAAAGAATGCTGTGATTGAGACTATTCATCTCCGTTTGGTGTAGGGGGGGATAAACATCCCTTGTACTTGTCAATCTAGTTAGGTGAATCACTGAACGTTTTAATGTCATTTCCTTTAGTCTCATTAGGAATTAGTCCTGATAGGTGCCCATTAGCGGCCCTGGTAAACTACGGCTGCGGGGGAGGTGGATTGATCCTCGTGCGGCTAATGTGTGTAAAAGTGACGTTCGGTTGGCTCTTCAACAACTGCACACACTAGATAGAACAACAATCACAACAACATGCGACCACATCAGCGTGCAGATTATGAGATGAGCGAGGGCAAATGCAGGGAGTCGCGACAGGGGCGGATGTAACATTTCCCAATGGGGGGGGGGGCAGTAGAAAATGGAATGTGTTGTGTTGTTTTGCATGCCGGGGCAGACTGGGCATTTAGGGGGGCTTTGCCCCGCCATGCCCATGCCTCGATCCGCCCTTGAGTCGCGTGCTTGCATGCATGCATGTGTTACGAGCAACACCAGCACCATCAACAAGCTCCCTGATCTGATCTGATGGACAGGCAAGACTTGACACAAACGCTTGAAGGCAACACAAGGGAGTTGCCTTAAGAGGGAACCAATACAGTCATGGTCAATTAAAATTATACTCCTCAAGTCTCCACTCCTCAAGTTCTCAAGTCTAGGACAGCCAGACTTTTGAAGATGTCACGTGACATCTTGAAATTGCCCTTTTGTTGATGAGAGTAAAGGATTTCTTTCCCTTTCATATCCTAGTAGTATATGCAGTACTGTGCTTCATTGACTTGGGGTCCCCCGGGGTTTTATACTGAACCTGGTTGTCAAATTTATGCCTAATTATTTCCCCCTTGATCAAAATTCCTTTGAGGAAATTGGCAGATGTACAAGCTCACAACTCCACAGTTTAGAGTATATAGACTCTAGCTTGCATGTGAATAAATAACCTCAATAGGTTCAGTCAGGCAAACTAGAAACATACTAAATAGTCTGCAAACTAAAGACATGCTATACAATCTTTATATAATAAAATAATATCCACTCTGGCTTGGTATGAAAGGCTTATATAACAGAACGGGCGTGTAAGAGTCGCCGGCTGGAAGCACTTGGTGGAGTGTTTGCATTAGCGCACTATAGTTAGGTACACAACAGTCATTCAGTGACTACCAAACAATACAGTTCAAGGTTGTTGTTTTTTTTCATTATTTGATCATATTGTCATCAAAACACATGATTGGATTGGGATTAAAGGGGAACTCCACCCATTTTCAACATTCTAATATGTCATTAGTCTACCCTAGCGGTGTTGGGTGGACATGATGAAAACGTTTCCCCATTCTGTGTTTCCTAGAAACGGAGGTCTGAAGAAAACCACTAACATGGTGAAACATCTTGATCATCAAGATGTATTTTCACCATGTTAATGGATTCCTTTAGACGCTTCTTTTTTCTGAGAGCGTTGAATTTGTACACTCTCAGAAAAAATGTTGAAAATGGGTGGAGTTCCCCTTTAAGGTTGGGCAATATATCAACATTGTATTAGTATCAATAATAGAACTAGCTTATTTACAATTTCACACCTTGTGTGATACGCAGAGGAGCATTTGCATGTTTTTACATTGTTCAGTTGTCAGTGGACCATCCCGAATCTTCACTCTGTTTTGTCAACTCCAGAGACAACACACTCATCTCTTAAGATATTTCACAGCACCGTCCGTGTTGGTTAGCTTTATGGATATTAGGGCTTCACAATTGAAGAATTTGGACAATGTAAAACAATGAAAATCGCGGTTTCCTCTTTCCTACCACATTTACGGTAGAACAGTGTGACACTTGCTACCTTCCCCTTAAAAGGCGATAGTGAGAAAAGAAAAGGTGTTAAAAGTGAGGTTCTCCCCTCATCAATCATCTTTGTTCAACAAGAACCAGCCTATTCTCTGTTGTAGGGAGGAGAATCAAATAAAAACATATTTTACCCCCCAAAAAATCCAAATCGAAAATCAAAATTGAGGTTTCAGAGAAAAAAGGTTTCATTTTTAGGCAAAATCGTGATGGATATACTGATTCTCTTTTCCAGCAACACTTGGCAAATGCCCACAGAGCCAAAAAAACCACTAGTAATAGGTGTAGTACTGTGCTTAACAGAGCAGCCAGCTGGCCTAACCTGAACCCCACACAGAATGTAGGCTGTATTGTGTCAAGAAGAAGGTGTGAGACACAGTAGATTCAACAATACAAAACAAACTTACAGATCTTACAAAAGCTTCTGTAACACCACAACAAGCTTTACGTGCACCTCCTGGGGAATAACCTTTTTTAATGACATTACAGAGGAAAAAATAACTCTTTGCCTCTGGGAGGTCCCTGGAACAACATATTTTCAAAAGGGGGTCGACAGCCAATTACATATAATTTATGTGGTCCTTGACATGAAATAGTCTGAGAGCCACTGATATGGACAGAAAACAGTCATGATTTATTAGACCCTCTTCTAGTATCCGGTCTCAGGTCTCCTTGGATGAGTAATTAGAAGCCGCCCATGAGACGATGAGCTACACTACAGGAACTGAGTGACTAAATTCCAATTCATACTTTATACATTGTGTGATGGAGGATAAAACAGGCTTTACAAAGCAAGTACATGTTACTAAGCAACAACCTCCTAAGGCTCCCACCTCACATAGAATCCGTAACATTGCTTGATTTAAAAAAAAATCCATCACAGCCTCAGGCAGTAGAAAGTAATTCACAGACTCTTCATAAGATGAGTTCCATATGGGGTCTGATCCCACAATCAGATGCTTGTGTGACAGGTGTCTAAAAGCATGCAAGACTAGGTGTTTACATGTTGTGGCATCCTTCTCCCTCTCTGCTATTCTCTTAACTATACTGTTTGTTTTCCCTCACTCTGCTTTACAATTGGCCCTCCAGAATAATGCTCTCTGTGGCTCTCCTGGGGACCACAGCCCTTATTTTCAAGAGAAAATAACATGGATTTCTAAATTTGGTTTTAATACTTAATATCATATTGTATATGTCCCTCAACCTTACCTCTAATGGTTTTGGGCCTTAATCACCACTGATATAACCAGTCCTTGTCATTTTTTTCTGGACAGTTTAGCTGCAGTACCACAATGTGCTGAGGTGGTGGGGGTGCTGATAAGTACGATATATTATAGTCATTAAAATAGTGACGCTACATAAAAACAGTTTTTTTTTTTGTTTTTGTTGTTGGAATTTCATGTTATTTCCCCTTTAAAATATACTATTCTGGAAAAATACAAAAAATTGACTGAGCAAACAGAATGAATCCTGGCTGGGAGGGTAAACTACACACTCTCTGACCTGTCTAAGCCAGTGGTTTTCAACCAGTGGTTCAGGGACCACCAGTGGTCCTTGAGAGGGTTCCAGGTGGTCCCCAGCTAAGTTGGTTAACCAGATAAAAAATGGGTTGGCCAGATGTAACTCTTGAGAGCGTAAAAATGAAACCAAATGGACTCTTGCGGGTCCATTTGGTTTCATGTTTACACTCTCAAAAAGGTTGAAACCCCCTGGTCTAAGCTACTGCATGCAACCAAACAAAAGCAAGAGCTCTTCAAACACTACCGAGGGCCTTGTGTAGTACTGTATACAAACATACTGTAGGTTCAGATATAGGCTCAGTGGACAGTTCCTGATTTCATGGCTGTTAAGTGGCCAGGAAAACAAACGCTACTTGAGTACCTCCCTCCCACATACAATTAAGTGCCCTTGAGAGAGTGCTGAACGCATGTTGGCTGTACAGCATGACTAATCCAACAAGTGGGCAAAACTGAAGGATGAGAGATAGGAGTCAAACTAATTACACGTTTGACGCTGCCTCTAAAAACACGCAAATTGCTTATAACCACTCGTCCTGAGTAGCAGAAAAAACTCAACAATGTTTCAAAAATAAAAACTGTCTGCATCACGCAGTTGCCTGTAAAGAAGGCACAATGATGCCCTGGATTTGTTTTTGAACCAGCGACTAGTGCACCGCTCTCATTTCATGGACGAGGGATCGTATTTGTTATGAAATACCTTCCCCACACAACAGGAGGTTCAAGATGAGTGAACTGAAATAAAAATAGGAGGGCAGGAAGGGATGTCTTTGGAAGATATTGTCCTGGACTTCATGGCACATTTACTTGGCTGGCAAGTCAAATCATTTGGAAAAACTCTGAATTACTTCCTGTGATCACAAGGCTAACCTGAAATTGTAACTGCCTAGCAAAATTACTTCGCACGGCAGGAAGGGGTGGGGGGGTCTATATTAACGATTTAATAGCTCACCTAAGCAGATCGAGCTGATCTGATTTGATCTCCCCAACATCCCAGGCTCCTCCACTGCTGTTCTACGTCACATCATTTGGAGCGACGCCCTCCCTGAAAGGTTGACTCACACATCTAGGCCACCGTGGCTAACAAATTAGTCCAGGCCTTCCGTTTCTAGTTTGCATTGTTTTTTTTGTGCCATTACAGTAGTTTAGACATGGTTTGGACACAATTTCCAGACCTGTCAATCCAAATCATAAAATCTTACACAAATCGGCCTAAATACTGACACGTGACTTTTAGTGTGTATATTTTAGCTCTGCATCTCAGTAGACAATCCACTGCCACGATGTAGGAGAGAGGGTTGGTGTAGTGTGAAGTCAAAGGGTGATTGATGTAGATTAAAGAGGGCAGCTACTGACTTGAGAACCCCACAGGGCTTTGTGATAGGGAAGGGTGTCAACACTGTAATGGTATCACATGATGGTGGGTGTATTTAAAAAAAAAAAAAAGATATATTATGAGATCAGATCGTAATACACGATATCTAAACAGTCTAAATTATGGACACTACAAAGTAATACACCCTTATGTACTGTATGTATTTTTTTCTGAAACAATCCAGATTCTTGCTGTTCTCTTTCTCTTCTCTTTTTAATATCTCAGGAGGACTCTCCCCTGGGCCTATATGTAGTGTCTGTTATGTAACATCTGCCTGCTGTGATCAGCACCAACACCTCTCACTGCCACTGGCATGTCATGTGACCTTCTCCGCCTTAAAGACTATATCCACAGGTTGTGTCAGGCTGACAAACCAGCCGGAAAATCAGAGAGACACGCCATTGGCTGTAATTGAATGGGACTAGGGCTGCAATGATTAATCGAAATCAAATCGATAATTCAATTAGTTCAACTATTTTAGTAATCAAGATTTCTAGTTTCATTAACATAATATTTTTGCAGTTTTCACAATTGCATTCATAACTCGGTGGCGCGCTATTTGTAGATCTGCTAAATAGCATAATGCAGAAGTGTTTACACCATTTTCCCATTTTCCAGTGTTAAGTGTGACAAATTCCACCCATTTTCAACATTTTACTGTCATTAATTAATATACCTGATGTTGCGTGGACATGATAAAAAAAAAAGTTCTCTCATTCTGTGTTTCCTAGAAATGGAGGTCTGAAAAAAATCAGTAACATGGTGAAACACAGCTGGACGACATCATCAAGCTGTGTTTCATCATGTTAATGATTTTTCTTTTAGGAGCTTTTTTTTTTTAGAGTGTACAACTGGAACCAAATAGACCCGCTAGGGTCCATTTGGTTCACATTTGTACACTCTCAGGAAACTTTTGAAAATCCCCCTTTAAGGTGATAGCTAAATATGAGTCATGATCCGATTAATTGATGAATCGGTTAAATAATTGGCGAATGAATCGATCATGAAAATAATCGTTAGTTGCAGTCCTAAATGGCAAGTAGTAAAAAGTAAACATTATTTTATTTAATGTCATAATTATTGAAGAGCCGTATCTGAGCTACTTTTATATATCATTATGCTCGTCTCCATTAGCACCTTGCACTTCATCACTACAGGTGCATTTCATCTTGTTGGACTTAATATTGGACTTAATACACATATTCTCTTGTAGGATAGAACTGTAAAGGCAATAAATCAGACCCAGGAAAGGGACTGAGGATAGACCTTGTGGCCAAACATAAACTATGGAAGCTGTTTAGTTTAGTGTTATAGCATTTGATACCTAATAGTCTAAAATATTATTTTATTACTAGCCTATACCTGCACAGTACAATCTCGGCCGGAAAAGCATGCATTGAGGGGTAAGAACCTGAGATACTGTAATGCCATTCAAATAGATATAGAAAGGATGTGGGTGCAAAAAGAATATAAACGGCCACACCCATGGTGTCCCAAATAAACTGCGTCAAAAAATCTAGCGGCTAACAACCCGATCGCATCAAAAGATGGATACAAGAATGTAATCGGCAAGCAGCATGGGTAGCTTTGTGCCAGGCATACATCAAGGCCGCGAGATGGAAGCCTGGAACCCAAAACGACTGTGAAAAGGCCAAACTTCCGGTTTGTTGACTTCCCCCGGAAGTTGCCGGAAGTTGTTATTTTTCAGCCAATCACTTTGCACACTTCTATAACTGCTTTGTTCGTTGAAATCATTATTTCTGGATATAAGAGTGAACAAGTCAAGTCACTAGTGAGGACTGAATAGGGTTATTTCGCTGGGGACTGTTCGGCAACTACCGTCAGCAAATTCTGCAAGTCCCACTCACAGTCTCTGCCCAGCATGGTCTATGAGGACCTTTGCATGACCCAGTCGTAATTGGCTGGCCTAGTCTGTCCCCACACTACGAGGGTGTGTGTGCGTGCGTGACCCAGAGAATAGGTTGTGCACGTTAATAAAGAGGAGACTACTATTAGACAACTGGAAAGAACTGATGATCAATTAACGCTGGTGGTCCAACCACCAACACCACCAGCAGGGCCCAAATCTATGGTACCATGGACACCCCCGAACAACAATCAATAAAACCAAGACATGGCTGCATTTCTGGCCTATGTGACTACAGATGCTGGCCTTAGCCTGTGGCAAATGATATGCCAATAAAATCCTGTCCCTGCATTTGCCAATGGTCAATGCATGATCATTACAACAACAAATCGACTGGTCAGTGGTCAACCCAAGACCTTAAAAAGAAAAAAAAATCAATTCATGGTAATTGGGACAATTCAGTAACAGACAGAATTCACCAAAAAGCTAATGCATAAATTAATTTTAAATCCTCAGTCCCTGATGGTCATTGTTTGAAATATTAAACCACTGAGGAGAAAACTGGACAGAGTTGTCTTCACTTTGTAGCATTTAAGGTTCGAGATGGTTAATAGTAGTGAGGGTCTGATGGACAATACTTAGGGATTCAATTCCATTTCACTGTACATTTGATGATGTTTAGCACATATACAAAATCATTGTATGCATTTTGTATGTGCCAAATGTATTCATCTTGATCCTATTATCAATATTGATAAATATGAACTGACCAACTTGTGAGTGATTATTAATGAAATCTCTGGGCCAGTTTAAGAGAAAACATTTGGAACTGACTGTTGCCCTTTCAGAAAAGGTTGCCTACTTGTATTCATTGCTTTGAGAGATTCATTGCTTTTAGAGGTACAAAAACCTTGGAAACAAAACCTTGAAAACAACATAATAAAAATAGTAAAAATATGATTTACGTTGTCCCAAATGGTTTCAAGGCTATAATGATTTCCTGTGGCCACTGTACCGTACAAGTGAAATACATACTGTACCTACCTATAAGCAAGACAAAACACTGCATATTCACGCAGCAGACATTCAAACATGTAATACTTTATTATTTTTGTTATAATACGCCTATTAGATCAGTTTCCTCTCCTCCCTTAGTTGTCATCAGACAAGCCCTACATACTACAGTTGTTTTGAGTGCTCCCTCTGATCTACACTTCTTGCACATTCTTCATTCTTTGAATTCAACCCTTCCCTTGGGTTACAGAGTATAACACTTGCATGTGTCTTTTAGCTCTGTATTGTGGATTGCACCTCGAAAGGCATACACAGCTAGCATCACATTAAACTCTTCATGGTTAATTAATCAGAGCGCAGCACGTCCAAATATAACCAAACGGACCTGTATGCTGTATAGGTTCATTTCGGTTAAGGTTGTACCTTTGCACCTTCTCCAAGTCAAAACAACACTCCGGATTTGACTGTGGTTGACATAAGAAGCAAAACACCTACTGTAACTAACCAACACCTTACCTGCTGACTCCAGCAGCACATGGTAGTCTGTTCCTCTCTGTGTGGGAGTGTCATCATCAGCAGCTTCCTCCCTCTCAGACTCTGCATATCGATCCCAGTTGGATTCCAGTTTCCTCCTGGAAAATGTCTCCTCGAAACCGTCATCCTCCAGTTCCACGCCATTCCCATCATCCGGGCCCTAACGAAGAACAGAACACAAAACAAACAAACAAACAAACAAAAAATATATATATAAGCCCTATACACACACTGTTAACCGGAGTCTGCCAACAGGTCTATCCTGTATCGTTAGCACCACTGCCTTTGCCAGGTTACACTAAGTTTCTATTTTTCAACCTTGAAAAAGCAGGAAGGCAACAATCCGAGCACTCAAAAGTTTAAAAACGAGGAGATGGGATATAAAAACAAGGTACTTTATTATATAATGAAAAAAGCCAACAGACTCAAGGAGTCTTTTTGATACCAGGGCCCACTATTTATTCAGCATTTGAGCCACAACTTGAGGACATTTCAGCCCCACAGACCCCAAAACTAAAGATTTCTTTTGCTTTTGTCCACAATACCAGGCTGGATTTCAGGAAATAAAACAGGCAAACATACAGATCAACCATTAATACATTAATCTTCTAGTTGTGTAGACTTGGGCTAATTCAGTTGGTTTAATTTTTCCGCTCTCAAGAATTACATGCGGTTAACCAACTTAGCTGAGGACCACCTGGAACCCTCTCAAGGACCACTGGTGGTCCCAGCCCGGACGTTGAAAACACCTTCTGTAGATTGTCTGTCTTCTCCAAATGTTCCATCATTACATTACCTTCATGTGAACAAGGCAGACGTAGGGGACTAAAAGTTCATGTCTAAATCAGTGTTATTTCTCCAACAACACATAATAAAGGGCCCGGTGCTAATTGGACCCATTTACAAGTTGCCTCTCTCTGCTAGCTCAGGGCTAAAAGGTGGAATTCTTGGAAAATCAAGTCCTGGTAGAATTATATAGCTAGGACAACTAGCCATGGGCACAAGTCTCGGAGAAGACAACAAGCAAATGAGCCAATTTCCTATGATTAATGACACAATTAGCCCTGGGCTAGATGGAAAACAAAACCTGCCCTGCAGTGTAAAAAGCTCCAGGGAAGATGGTTGGTTTTCTTGATCAATAGCTGCATGTTGCTCTAATCAATTCATTTTTGAATCACCGACTTCTTTCTGAGAGCACTTTTACACTCAGGGCACGATTTCTCATAAGACAAGGACAGGATAGGTCATCCACAAAATATAACCACAAGCTCAATTCAAAACATTACATGGCATTGATTCCAATACAAATATGATTAATACTTTGCCCTCCCTACA
>CM076983.1:35538975-35556475 GCA_039105355.1 Benthosema pterotum | reverse complement strand
TAGCTACACTGTCTGCAATCGTGAGCTTGATAACAATTGTCGGAAACGTGTTGGTGATGTTGTCCTTCAAGGTCAATAGCCAACTGAAGACTGTGAACAACTATTACCTGCTGAGCTTGGCCTTTGCTGACCTAATCATAGGACTGTTGTCCATGAACTTATACACCACATATATATTAATGGGATACTGGTCCTTGGGAAACCTTGCGTGTGACCTCTGGTTGGCACTAGACTACGTGGCCAGCAACGCTTCGGTTATGAACTTGCTAGTTATCAGCTTTGACAGGTATTTCTCCATCACAAGGCCGCTAACATACAGAGCCAAAAGGACCCCAAAGCGAGCCGCCATCATGATCGGCCTGGCTTGGCTGGTGTCGTTTGTGTTGTGGGCGCCACCGATTCTGTGCTGGCAGTACATTGTTGGAGGCGAAAGACAAGTCCCCCCGGACCAGTGTCAGATCCAGTTCTTCTCGGAACCCGTGATTACATTTGGCACAGCCATCGCTGCTTTCTACATCCCGGTCTCTGTCATGACCATCCTCTACTGTCGGATCTACAAGGAGACGGAGAGGAGAGCAAAGGACCTGGCGGAGCTCCAGGGGCTGGCGCCGTCCGATGTCCCTGAGGGGGACAAACCGCAGAAACTCAGGTCGTGCTTTGACTTCACCAGTGACAGGAGGAGGGACAGGAACCAGGCCTCCTGGTCGTCCTCTAACCAGAGCAATGCCACCAAGACCACCAAGGCAGACCAGGCCACTTCCTTCAACAGCTACACCTCCTCTGAGGAGGAGGAGCATCACGTTTCCAAAGAAACCACACAGGGGTCGTGCACAGATCAGGCAAAAGGGCAGAGTAATAAGAACGGCCAGGCAGCGGAATACGAACAAGATGGGCATATTGCCGATCCCCAGAAGAAGAACAGTAAGAAGGGCATCTCTTATAAGTTCAAGCCTGCACCAAAGGGCAAGGACCCAGACCCAGCCGCCACGCGTCCAGGTCCCACTGAAACAGAGCACACGGTCAAGAACTCCTCCCCTTCCAGCGCCGCCACGCCCAATCCCATGGACCCGGCCCTAAAGAGCCAGATCACCAAGAGGAAGAGGATGGTGCTGATAAAAGAGAAGAAGGCGGCCCAGACCCTCAGTGCCATCCTGCTGGCGTTCATCTTGACCTGGACGCCCTACAACATCATGGTGCTCATCTCCACCTTCTGCTCGGATTGCATCCCGACGTCCCTCTGGCACCTGGGCTACTGGCTGTGCTACGTCAACAGCACCATCAACCCCATGTGCTACGCCCTGTGCAACAAGACCTTCCAGAAGACCTTCCGCATGCTGCTGCTCTGCCAGTGGAGCAGGAAGAGAGGGGAGGACAAGCTGGTCTGGTGCGGACAAACCCCCAACATCAATACTAGAATTAACTGATATAGCACTGAAATAAGATTTGTTAAAAAATAAATAAATGAATAAATAAATAAAATGAAATAGCACAGTGATTTATAACCACTGCTCATTTTCAATTTCCACAGTTGTATACAGGGTTACAATTTGTGAAAAAATAAATAAATGTGGTAACCGTGACCACTAAATCCCACGAGATGTTATACTGCATGTGATGCGTACCTTTTTTGACAATTGATTTTCTTTCCAATATTTTTGTTTGTCTTATTCTTTATATGTGTATTATAATGTACATTTTTACATCAAACATAAAAATGTTGTATTTAATTCAGTCTGTCCAGGAGCCAGGATAAAACATGGATAGATGGTGAATGAAAAGGAAATGACCAATGATTATTAAAAGCAGAGCATTGATTCTTTACTTGCACATTTTTCCTTTCATACTGACAATACAACGGCACATGCAGTGTGGGGCTGTCCATATGAAAGATTATATTATATTTCAAATGTATGAACATTGCCATTTATATCAGTGTTTTGTGAATATTTTCTGTCTTCAATAACCATGTTAAACCTAGCTACTCCGTTTTGATGTTTTGATTCAAGGGCTAAACGTGTATCTGTATAATGTTTACTGTTTCACTGTGGAAACATGATGATTGTTGATCGCTCTCCAGATCTGTTGAGATTATTTCAGAACTGTAGGCTAATCATCATTCGGCAGTAACACATGAAGCCTTTGGAATTGAGATTAATGAAGCCGTTGTAAATGACTGCACTGTCATTTAGTTTACATGATTTAACATGGAGAAATGTACCTTGCTGAGCTCTACCTGTTTTTCCTGTGTTTAAAAAAATGATTTGTTAATTCTTGTTCTTGTATTGTGTGACAACATGTGTGTAATATTTTAAGAAATTCAGTAAAGAAAAATGTCAGGTTTACGTCACTATTTTCAATTAGAACAAAAAGTTGATATGTATGACTTCATTCAAGAGTTGAAAGGTGTTCCAGCCTGGAACTGCAAGAGTCTATATGAGGGTCGTATGTTTGAGGCCACATTCCAATTCTGATCAATGGACAATTCTTGCACTCACTGGTAGTAGGCAACAGACGTATAAACTTTGTTTCAGATTTAAATTTAATTAATAATATTCTATTTTTATAAATGTTAACTTATAATAAATATGTAACTTGTAATATGGAGTCATACATCATGGATGACTGTCAGTACGGCCTCAATAAAATGAAGACCAGCATCCACAATGCAATCACGCTCCCACGTATCTTGATTCACTTTCAATTGTGAAGTACCCGATCTACAAGCTCATACTGCCTGTGTGCTTGTAGATCTAGTTACTGTGTGCATCAAAGTGCTATTCAGACTTAAATTTGAGTGTGGAGCCCTTACTGTAAATGGAAACCAGGTTGCAGAGATCCACAGCAGAGCCTCCTGCCTCTGCCTACATGTGTGAAGTGTTCTTGGTCAAGACACTGAACCCCAAATTGCTCCCAGTGTGCTGTCTGTGCCTTCACTTTGCACAGTTTTTGCTGCAATCAGCGTGTGTATGCAAAGCATCAAGGCGCTGTATTCCATTGCACTATTTTCCATTTACCTTGGTTCGGAGAGCTACAGCAGCTAAGCCTTGGCTGCATTCAATGAGACACAATTGGTCTGCATTACATCAGCACGACTTCGCCTGTGCAACCAAGAGACAGGTCATAACCATAACCAACCTCCCTGGAGCTTTTAGGGTGTTGCCTTTGTGTGTGTGTGTGTGTGTGTGCGTGCATGATATTTACAAAATAGTATAGAATATGTAGGTGTAGTGATATAGCATTAATATAAAAATACACTTTACCTTACCCTAATAGTGCCTTCAAAGGCAATAGACCACTTTATGGCACATTCCAGACAATAGCAGGACCCAGGCCACACTCACATTTGTAAAGTTCTTTAATTTATTTTTAATATTATTTAACTCCCAATAATTAGTTTTTACAGGTAGCAGACAGTAGCTCATTAATGCACTGAATTATATTATACAAATCAAATCCTCAGTCAATAAAGAAAACACATCTGTAATATCATCACAATTTTATTTCTCTTTTAAATAAGTCTTTTAGCTATAGTTAAAATTCAATTCATTTTCATTCACAGTCGTATTAATAAACTCAGAAAAATGGAAGAAAACAAAAAAGAATATTGATATACCGTAAGTTCTCTTTGAAGTAGTCGAAGTAGAAGCGACAATATGAATCTGACAGGCAGCAGCAGAGAGAAATACCAAAAGGTTAGCTTGTCCATCCAGAGATGAAGGTTATACCACATGGATGAGAGTCAAAGTCACAAAACTTATGTACATCAAATGAGTGTAAAAATCGACCTCCATGGTTCCACTTCTACGCTCAAAGTTAAATATTCAGGGTTTGTCTGTATCTTTTGCATGGAGATTGTTTACAGTGCAGTGCAAAAACATCTTACAGCTTTGCTCAGTAATTTTCTTTTTTTATATTAGATGCCCAGGCTAATGTGAAAAAAAAAGAAAATGACCCCTTTAAAATGAAATGAAAAACAAAACTGTACAATAGACCCAAGCAAAAAAAAAAAAAAAAAAAAAAAAAAATCTTCTGAATTCTTCCATGGCAAGACTAGTGCTTCTTCACGAAGATTTAGGAGGTGGTAGAGTACTACCTCCGTTTCACAGCTGGCCTGGTCCCTTTGCTGCTGCCGCCAGGCTTGCTGGAGCCCTTTGAGCCAGAGAATAGCTTGGTCATGAACTCTGAGACATCTGGCAGCTCGGGGTTGGGGTTCAGCATGTTCATGGACTGTTCCATTTCCTAAAAGGGCAAAAAGAAAGAAAATGTCACAAGGAGTGAAATGAAATGCTTGCACTGTATGATTCTGAAGTGCGTGCATTGTACTGCCGCATGATTGCTTGCTCAAATGTGAGTCACGATTTTCCTCTACAAGAATTGCGATCATGATTCTCACTTTGTCCATGAAAATATTGAATGTCTTTAGTCTGTAGTTGCTGGACATTATTGTATTCAAAATGTGGCACTTGGAACTAAGTTTAACTAAGTCTCCTGTCGCAATAAAACTAAAATAACTAGTGCTGCATGATTCTTGCTCAATTTTCGATCATGAATTGTGAAGCACTAGTACAGATTACAGGTACATAAACCATTAAGAACTTTTAATACTAATGTTAGTTGAAATTAAACTACTGCCTCTCTACAACGTAAAAATATCAGGTTTACTTGCATAGATAGACATGATGATATGATAAATATGACTGCTTTACCGGTTTTAATGGATTAAAGAAATTGCGATGCCAAATTTCAGGGGTTGGTTGGAGGGGTTATGGCTGCACAAATAATGTTCATCAGAATTTAAAGTTACTTTCTCTCTACTTTTCCTCAGTCAATTGATCATTTTTGAAACAATGCACATCTGCATCTCATTCATGTTAAGTCTTTCATCAGCTCAGCTGAGTTCAGGTCTGGTCTTATACCTTTCTCATCTCTGGGTCATTGGTGTTGACAACCTTGGGAAGCAGGACAATGATCAGCAGTGGAAGAACCATCATCATAACCTGCAGATGAAATGGAAACATGCAATTAGCCCAACAGGAAACGCATGATTGTGAGCGTCATTGTGAACTCTGCCAATAAATGGAAAACATTAACATGACTGAGCAACATGGTGAAGTCTGCCAATAACAGAGACATTAACATGACTGAGTGACGTTGTGAAGTCTTTCAATAGCATGGAATATTAACGGATACACCAAACCAATTTGATAGACAAGAACAAATATCACTGCCTAGATATTAGTAGCCCCATATGTCCATACTGTGCCCGATTGGTCCCTTGCTTTTTCAATAAAATTAATTGAAAATTATTCAGGGTTGACAATGTATGCATGTATACATTGAAATTACATAATTCCACCTCTGAGGGAGTGAAATGCAATCACAACTAAACATTGTTTTTTGCAATAGATTTGTGTCTATTTTCCAGGATAATCTTGCTCAACCAAAGTTGTATATATTGTATATATACAATATATATTGTATATATACTGTCCAATTCTGGCCCAACTATTTAGACTATACTTTCAGCCTACCGACAAGGTTAAATCCCATTTCCAACTGTTAAACCATATTCTCATAATTCTGGGTATAGTTATGAGGATATGGCTTAACAGTGGGACCTGGGAATTGTATTTATGGTATTTTACACTGCTGGAGTAATGGGCCAGCAGTGTAATCATGACGTGTCGCTGCTGCAAAAGTATTCCAACACTGTCGGATGCAGCTATAACAAATACAATCTCTTCAAAACAAGACATTATATTCACTACAACACAAATCACAGCACAGAAACAGTGATTCTGTGTATGCCAAATTATAATTAGATTTAAAAGTGACATGGCGCCTATCTCAACCAATTCTGTTCCGTGTTAAAGGTTATTCTCGCCCTCTGACATAGTCATCTTGTTGCTGTTCTTGTACACTGGAAATGTGTTCTGCCATGTCTTGTCTTAAAATAATAATGAGGAGGTTACAGCTATGGAATCAATCCAAAACATTAAAAGGGCGGAAAAAAACAACCTTTTAGGTGAAGTCAGTGTAAAAGCAACGTCAGTGGGTATGTAGTATACTACAAGACCACGGTGGAAAAAAAATCAAATTGTGTATTTGTATTTCCTGACAAACATGAGTACAGCCTTCTGCCGACATGTGTGTTTATGCATGTGGGAGCATAATCGTTCCTACACCACTGATGGACAATACAAACTACACAGTTCATGGATATGGATTATAGAAATAGATTAATATTTACCATGGGATTCATGAGGAAATCTGTCCAGCCCCAGGTTTCCCTCTTCATGAAGTAGGTGTGTGGGCCACTAGCCCTAATCTGGAGGGGGTACGGCTGGCGGATCACTTCAGAGGTCTTGATGTAGTTCACAATACGAGCCCTATAAAATGAATAGCAGTTTAGGGACACGTTGCATGGAAGCACACATCAGGACATTTTAACATGACACACCAAACTGTATTAAAGCCACCCTTACCTCATTTTCCCTTTGGAGGTAATGTCCACACGTACTGGTTCAAATTTATATGCAGGTGTCACCACCTCCACAACGTAAGATCCCGAAGGGACATCGTTCACAGCGAAACTCCCATCAGTTCTGCAAAAAAGAAAAGACAATTTTGTATGACTTCACAACACTGTAGAACCCATGTTTATGTCTTACATTCAGCGGGCATCTTTCTATATTCTTACATGGTAGCTTAGACTTTTGTCTTGTCTCAGCACATTTTAGATGCACGACAATTACATTTTCTTACTGAGCAAACATTAAGCTAAGCATAATATTCTGTTCTTTTCCTTTTAAATTAAACAAAATGGACCCTTGAGAATAAATGTGTGCACTTGACAGTTACTTAAACTAAGCAGTAAAATCACTTTGAGACTGAAGTATCCTTTTCAAGTGTGAACCCATTAAGACAGTGGTTTTCAACCGGTGGTCCGGGGACAACCAGTGGTCCTTGAGCCTGAGAGTGTAGTATTTTGATCCATGTTTGACTATTTTGCTTCCCAAATCCAGCCTGGTATTGTGGCCAAAGGCAAAAGATCTTTAGTTTTGGGCTCTGTGGGGCTAAAATGTGGTTCGTGACACAAATTCTGACTAAATAGTGGGCCCTCGTATGAAAAAGTTTGAAAACCACTGGACTAAGACAAAAATACAAACCTTAACCAGAATGACACTCCAGGAGGCAGTTTCACCACATCACACCAGTTATGTTAATTAGATTTACAGTAACATACAATGTAGAGGAGAGAGGGTCCCTAGCTCTGATCCCAGAGCTGACTGCTTGCTACTATTCTATGAGTCTATGGTTCGCAAGGCAGAATCATACTAGCAGTGGAAGAGATATGAACCAGAGCTAGGGGCCACCAAGACAAACATGATGAGTCCTTTAAGTCAAGAGGGGTTTAAAGGGGAATTCCACCCATTTTCAAAACAATTCCTGAGAGGATACAAATGTGAACCAAATGGACCCTAGTGGGTCCATTTGGTTCTATTTGTACCCTCTCAGGAAAAAGGGGTCTGAAAGAAAAATCATTAACATGGTGAAATACATCTTGATGATGTCATCAGATGTATACCACCATGTCAATGTTTTTTTCAGACCTCCATTTTTAGGAAATACAGAATTGGGAGAACTTTTTTTATCACCACCACACAATATCTCTAAGGTATATTAATGACATATTAAAATGTTGAAAATGGGTGGAGTTCCCTTTAATGACTGTATACAAAAACAATCCGTCCGCAAGCAGGGGTGCACAGTGCTAACGAAGCTAATGCTAGCCTGGTGGTGATGGTGATGGTTAGTGGTGGTTCTAGTTCATGTACGACGACAGTAATTCTCCAGGTCTTCTTACCTCAGAAAGCCGATGTATTCCTCCCCTTCCACGAGGATCCGGGCCGTAGAGACCCAGTCCTGCGTCTTCACGCCCGGAACGATGGCCCTTCCCTCGATCTTGAAGCGATCTCCTCCTCCGTTGCTCTGTGCTGGGACGGCCCCTGTGCTACTAGGCCCCGGTGCTTCCATGTCGGTGAAACAGCAAGCCAAAACGAACAGCGACTGAACCAAAATACATAATGACGGTGCTATTCTGACTCCGTGGTGCAACATTGTCGCTGATTTTTGTTTATATTATAAAGAACCGTACGTGTGTCTATAATATGCTGGTAAACATCTAGGCCTGTATGTGTCGTTCTCCGGGGAGGACAGCAGCTGCGACGGACGGCAGATCGTTTGGTTTCCTCCTTCCTTCCTTCCGACTACTAGCAGTTCAGAGCCTTAGAAATAGACAGAGTTGCGACATTGAGGGGGAAGAAAATAGTCTGGTCACGTGGTTCTAGTAGCGCCAGCCCATAGGCTCCAATCCACTCAGTAACTTCCGGCTGTCACTATTTGTTGTCACTATCCCATAGAAGTCTATGTAGAAGAGCCGCCATTGCCCTGGCCCTATGAAGTGAACGGAGTTGGCGTAACTCTGTATTTCCAAAGCTCTGTAGCAGTTGCCCTCTGCATCAGCTGGAACTGTCCAGACAGAGCCATCTAGTTGAAGAGTTGCGACATTGAGGGGTCAGAAACTTAACGCTCGAGCGCTGCTCCATGCAGCCTGAATAGGGACACACGGGCATCTTTTGGCATCTGTGCAACAAAAGTATTGTACAGTAACAACTACATCACAACTGTGATGTTTAAGTTGCAATACTACTGCATTAATAAAGGGATTTAACAAGATTAAAGCTGGGCCGTTGCCTATTGCCAAGTAGGAAGAGTCTGGCCCCATGAAATGAATGGAGTTTGCGTAACTGCTCTGCAGCTGTCGAAAAAAATGACGTCACGGACAAAATAGCTTTATTGACTAATATGTCCGAGGACAGAAACGCAACCAGCAGCTCAGCCTCAGGCTGATTGGGTGCTGGATAAAAAAGTGAAATAAGGACTAGTTTGGACTTATTCATTTCCTGCAACAGTATTATTCATAATACATACTTATTCCCATTTAGACCATGCAATATGCCACAGTCCCTTACAATAGACTTTTGTCTATTTGTCCTTGTAACTGTAGAGGAAGCAGAGGACAATCATTTTACTGAACCATTACTTGTGGTCCAAACTAGAGCAATGGGGTCCCCATAGGCTGCTTTGAGTAGGTCAGGGTCAGACTACATATTGTTTTCTGACCTTTCTGATTGCCCATGGCCTCTGGACCTTCTGTATACTCTAGAACTGGTTGTTTTGGCAAACAGTGCAGGCCTTATGTACAGATGTTTGTATAGAGGTCCTATAATGACCCGTTATTGAAGCCCCAAAAGGTCCCTTTGTGTGTCATTGACTTGTTTCATTTGACTTTATTAATTATGTCACCAAATGACTATCACAATGTTTTTGGTTGATACAGGGTTTTTTGTGAGGAGTCTCTCATGTCATTACTGGAATTATAAAAGCTGCACCATTTTACAATTATTCCTACTGATATACTTATATACTAACTGTATTGGTCACCTATAAAAAATACCTGATTTTATTGTATTCCTGCATTAATGTTATTATAATGCAAGATCCCTGAGCATTTTTGTATTCATGAAAGTTGTGCATAATACAGTTGTGTCCTTTCATTGCAGCAATTAATCTAATGGTTGATTAATTCATCTGATGGTTCAACCGAATCACTAGCTTCCCCATTATCTATAATATATAAGGACATGCTATATGGACAGTTTGCCAGTGGGCTGCTCCCGATTGTGGTTCAAAGATGTTTGGAAGTGCGAAATTCAACTGTGAGGACACTGCAAGTGATCGTGCCTGCCTCCAGCAGGCACGGGTCATCTGTAATGGAATCCACAAGAGCAAAAGCAGAGCTGAACAAAGCAGCAGCAGAAAGGAGAGCTAGGTGAAAGGCACCCCAATCAGCGTCAGAAAGCCATGACAGTGCTTTCAAATGCAATCACTGCCAAAAAGACTGCAACTCACGTATTGGGCTTGCACCAGCCCAGTCTCATGTCAACTCGTTGAAACAGCATGGACTGATACCCTGCCATTCAGTTCACATAGTAGTAGGTAGGTACCCTTAGTCAAATCATATCATACTAAAGTCCCCACCATTGAAATTGGTACCCTAAGTCCGTTCATAGGCTTATTACTACTGTGTATGGAGGTGTGGCTTTCATAAACAGCACAAACCCGGAACTTACTGGCTGGATTTTGGAGTATGGGTTTTATATTTACCATAATCCCTATAATTATCCCTTTAATTATTTAAAAATGTTACCATTATTTTTTTTTTATTTTTTTCACATAAATATCATGGTTAAGGTTGATTGTTTAGAATTTCACTGAAATTGGTCATGATATTTGCGTAACAATACCCCCAGAGGCTGCAATTAGCCTCTTCAATTAATCTCTGGACTTAGTGCAATTTTTGATGATATTTAACCTTTGACCTTTAGCGTTTAAACCTAATAAAAGTATGTAAAATGACAGCAATAAATATATTTGTGATTATTAGAATGCCTAGAACATGTACATTCATTATATCAAAAGATATCCTTCCAATTTCTTAAAAAATATATAATTAATTCTCGTTTTTTTAATACATCATGGTAGTACAACCTAGTAGTAAGGTTGAAAAAGTTTTTTTCAAGTAGAAATAAGTCCGGGCCTTGGAGGGCTAAGGGAGATGCCAGCCACCAGCCGGAGAAAACTCATTTCGGCTGCTTGTATTCGCGATCTTCTTTCGGTCATGACCCACGCTTCATGACCATAGGTGAGGGTAGGGATGAAGATAGCTCGGTAGACAGAGAGCTTTGCCTTCTGGCTCAGCTCTCTTTTTCGCCACAACAGTGCGGTATAGCGACTGTAATACCGCCCCTGCTGCTCTGATTCTACGGGTGATCTCCTTCTCCATCCTCCCCTCACTCGTGAACAAGACCCAGAGATAATACTCCTTCACCTGGGGTAATGCCTCATTCCCTACCCGGACTGTACGATCCACCAGTTTCTGGGCTGAGAACCATGGCCTCAGATTTGGAGACGCTGATCCTCATCCCAGCCACCGTACACTCGGCATCGAACCGGTCTAGTGAGAGTTGTAGGTCTCCGACTGACGAAGCCAACAGGACCACATCATCTGCAAAAAGCAGTGATGCAACCCTAATCTCCCCAAGCCGAACACCTTCTCCGCCATGACTTCACCTCGAGATCCTGTCCATGAAAATCACAAACAGGATAGGTGACAATGCGCAGCCCTGGCAGAGACCAACCCCCACTGGAAACTAATCCAACTTACTGCCAAGCACATGGACACAGATCTTGCTTTGGGAGTACAGAGATTGGATGGCTCTCAACAGGGACCGCCTCACTCCATACTCCCTCAGCACCTCCCACAGGACCAGATGTAGACTGCATAGGCATAGTCCCAGGCCCTCTCCAGGATCCCTGCAAGAGTATAGATCTGGTCAGTTGTTCCACGGCCAGGACGGAATCCACACTGCTCCTGCTGAATCTGAGGTTCGACTATCAGCTGGACCCTGCTTTCCAGTACCTTGTAGTAGACTTTCCCATGGTCTCTCAAGACTGAAGGCCGCTGTAACCACCCCTCAACAATATCAACACACTTGAATATTTGTTTGAGGAATGATTTAATAAAAAATAAAGAAAGAAAAAACAAAAAAATGACATGAACAAAACAAAAAGAAACCTTAAGACTGGTGCAGTTTCATGTTCATGATTCAAAAGAACCAAGGTGCAAAACTGTGCAAAATGATTTCTTGTTTTTTGCAGAAAGGCTTGCTGGCTCTGTTTCTTCATGGTTTCCCTCTCCAACTGAGGGAGTCGGCTGATTTGTATCAGTTCATCAATCCCATTAGCAAGAGGTTTGAGTGGAAGAATGAACCAGTCCATTTCAGCTAAAATAAAAACATCGGTCTTCAAGCAGTAGTGGTCACGTCCTCAGTGCTATGTTGATTACGTTGTCAGCACAGTTGTGATAGGCAAGACTCAATAGCCTATAAGAGGGAAACAAATGTTATATTTACAGCCAGTCATATTCCACGCACGCGCACACACACATCTACAATTATTTGCCAGGTCGTATCTGCAAATACAGATGCTGACATTATACAGAGGACTAGCTCTGGTCCATAGCTCCACTGTGCTATGATTCTGCCTTGCAGTGGAGCTCTGTGAAAGACAACTAAGAGTAGAGGGAGCAAATCCTGGTTGTTTTTCTGGTGAAAAACAATTCTGGCCAAAAGGTAAATTTTGTGTGGTATGGGTAGGATTGTTTCCTACCGTAAGCTTTCTAATCACACAAGTCATGTTTGTTTATGAGTATTAAATTAAAATCAAATCAATAAATAATAGTATATTTAATAGTATATATAATTATAGTATACCTTTTCCTGAATGATATGAACACACACATTACATAGAATTTAACCACTGACTGTGACATTTTCCCAATGGTATTTATACGCCATTTCCAGTTACACTACATATTACATTGTGTGTCTAAATAAAAATGTTCCATGTCTTTTACATTTAGATTCATGTTAAAATATGATGTGTTGCATGCCCTCTCAGACATTTGGGACACAGTACAAGGATTTCCATTTTCTTGCATTGTGGTGTTGTGTTTTGAACTGACAGAAATTACTTCCAGCTGCTTAGTGCCAGACCAGTGGTTTTCAAACAGTGGTCCTTGAGAGGATTCCAGGTGTCCCCAGCTAAATGATGGGCAGTTGGTAACCAAGTCGACCCTTATAGATTGATAGTTACTCTCGAAGGCATAAAACCAAATGGACCCATTGGTTGCATTTTCTGCTCTCAATTGTTCAATTATATTTAAACATCTGAATTACTTAATTTTCAAGAATCTACACAATTAGAAAATGTAGAAGGATTGTTATTTTAAACATTTGGCTAGTTATCTCTCCTGAATTGTGGAAACAAAATTGAAAGTAGTTTGGGGTCCGAGTCCGATGGCTGAAATGCAGAACAAATAGTGGGCCCTGGTATGAAAATGGTTGAAAACCGCTGTCCTAGGTAAAAAGCCGATATGGTGACTGTGAGATTTGTACGCATGTTTTGACACAGCTTTCATAAATAACGTTACATTACAAAGGCGGAATGCTCTCACCTTAGCTATGTCTCCTGTAGTTCCTGGAACTAAACATAACTGGGATTCCTCAGTCCACAAGTCCTTCAGTCGCTGCTTCATGACTTCAAGATTTCTGAAAACAGAATTGTGAAATGCTAACTGATTAACAGGCTCAATGTTTGCTGAACAACATTACTGTTAATAAGTAATAGACGTGTGGAATTTTAATTTCATTCATAAAATCAATCATCTCCAGTTTCAAGTCTCTTCAAATTGTGGCCTCTTTTTGCGTCTTTGGCGTGCGTTGTCCCACGGTAAGAACACGACGAGCGCGACTCTGGCGATCAAACTATTAAAAACGTTCAAAAAAGGTAATGACATTTAGTCTGCTTTTCTTTACCGTTTTAAATGACTCTGTCCTAGGTAATGTAATTACCATTATCCATGTCTAAATGAATGGAATCTAATGGGCACCTCAAAAACCTGTGTTGTAGTCGATTTTCCAGTCTGTCAGTACTGCAATCCTTCAACTTCTTAGAAAAATACTGCAATGACCATTTGGATGTATGGAACAACCTACCGGTCTTCTGAGCATCTGTCCTGCAGACTTTTGCCATTTGTGGAAAGTTCCGGCCACCATTTCTTGATGATGGACTGGAGCCAGTGTAAACCAACAATTATATGTCTGTCAAAGAAAATACAACTGATAAATAAACTCTGCAAAACATACTCGGATTTCAAAACTATAGGAAATCTCTGATGATGAAACACATCAAGCACATATACCCACTCTTCATATTTACTGCCAAGAATCACTTTCAATTGTGGCAGAAGGTCGATACAGCAGCCAAGTGATAAACATGGTGCTTCATCTTGAAGGCTGGAGAGTCAACAGAAATTCTCATGTCAGAATATTAAACAATACATAAATACGTCCAAGTGCACTTCATAAACCTGTCTACCAGTGACATCATCATCAATAGCTCGAATTCTCCATATGCATGATAAGGCCAGTTGTCCTGTAACGTTAGATACAGATGGCTACCATCATTCTAGATTACAAATCAATAAAATAACAAGTGCATGCAGCAGATAAAGGCATTACAAGCGCCTACAGCAGATAAGCCCTGTGTTGCGATACTAATATACCACTGTGCTGCAATGATTATGCAGTTCAGGCAGATGAAGTCTGGCCACGCAGCCAGGCTAGCAAGTGGCCAGGACTTCCAAGGTTTCACCTTAAAGCGATGTGGAAGATTGGGTTATATTATTTTAAATATACTGTACATCATATCGACTGCAACATATTTATCTGGATTTATGAGCTACAAGTATGATCTTGAGAGACAATCTTGAGTGATTGAGTAATTGCAGCTTCCAGTAACAACATTTGGACATACATCATGTCCATATAGCTATATAAACAAATTTGACTGATGTTCAACATCGCTTTAAAGTGGTTTATAACAAATTTTCACTATTGTGCAAGATCACGCAAACATGCACACACGATCACAAATATTGTGCTGATGAACATCGTGCTTGCAGTTTGCCCCGCTTTCCACTGAAAATTAATTTGTTCAGCCCAGGTGGTTAGCCTGGGCACCTAGGCTGCAGAGGCAGCCTGACGGCGTGCCGTGGATTCGAATCCAGATCCCGACAGACTTTTCCACGTCTGACGTCTTTACCCCGTTCTCTCTCCCCATTTCCTGTCAAGTTACATTGAACCGCCCCACAAAAAGAAAAAAAAATCATAAAGTGCCTCCCAAAAATCTATAAAAAAAAGGAAATGAATTGGTTCAGAACCCTAAAAGTTGCTTTGGAACTGGAACCAAAACATACTTTGGCATGTCACTATTCTACAGGTGTGATAATAAACAATGGCAAAGGAAGTCAGTTCTCAGCTGGTCACATAAACACCAAGAATCTATAGCGTAACCAGAATATTAGTTCTAGAACCAATATCCTTTTGCTGCAAAAGGGGCCAATGTGTGGTGGGTTAGGTACGATATTCCATTCCCACAAGTTCTCAATGAGCTCAGACTTACTTTTTTGTTAAGACAGGTAGGCAATCGAGCAGCACACCCGAATCTTGAATTCTGTTAACAAGGAGACACAAACACAGCAGGATATGAAGCAAAGTTTCTAAAAGATAAACGTCACAACCAAAATAAATAATGATCATGAATTACCTGATTAGATAAGCAACTAATTCACTGGCGTTCCGTCGCCATAACGTCTGAGCAACTTTTAGCCGAAGTTTCCGTTCAAAAAGGGCATGATTCATAGCTTCATGGTCCTTTGATATCTTTGGGGAACAAAACAAAAACAAACATGAATTCAAGATAACGGAATTCAAGATATTGGGGTGTGAATAGGATCTACTATCTATATAAGGCACCTTGCATAAATGCACTGTTTTCCATTAGTCAAAGGTCTCTCACCTCTGCAAAGTAGTCACCATATTTGGAGCCAGGCCCTGCCATTTTGGAGGCCTCGGCGCTGTCGGCAGAGATCACAGGGAAGGCGCAGTTGTCATTGTAGTGCACGGCCCGAACTTCCTCGGCGCAGGTCAGCTCATTTTCCTTGTTGGCCATGCCGGTGTCAGAGGGAAGGCCTGTATGCGTCCGGCGGCGACGCCTCGGATTCGCCACCGCCGAAGTACGCCCCGTCCTCTTGATCAACAACTTTCGTTTCACTTTGCCTGGTCCGTGTATTATGTAATCCTCTCCAAACCTGTCGAGATGGGAAGTCGAGACGTACTAAAATGAGAAGCTTGAGACTAGAGGCAACATAATAAATACATCTGAAGATAAGATTCAGAGCCATTGCCATGGTGCGTATGCTTATGGAAAGGTAAGTGCCTTGGTGGTGGGACCAGTGACTGACAGTGATTATCTGTGGGACACAGACGGGTGAGCATTATGAATGTTATGATTCGATGAGACCCCACAGGTGTGGATCAGGACTCACCTGTCTGTATCTAATTCTTCCTTATTTAACTTATCCACCTAAAACAAAAGGATAAGGGATAAAGACACTACAGTCTCTATTCCACTTTATAGTCACCAAGGTTTTTTGGCATATAAAAAAACAACACAAATTCATGTTTTGTTTTGTCCTATTCAGATTGAGCCCACCTACCTCCTTCATGTTCTTCTCCGCAGCAAGATGCAGCAGGCCGGGTTGCTGAAAGGCATGGGCTGGGTCCTGGTTGGGACCAAGGGATTTCCTCTGGAGCCCATCATACTTTCCTGCGGCCATAATAGGGGACGCTTTGTAGGACACAGGGAAAGTCTCAAGTTAGCACACTAAAACCCAAAAAGTGATACTTGTTTTAAATTCTTGAGATCTAGCCTGAAACAACGTTGTTTTATGGCCAGGGTGATAAGGTGCCCTGTCAGGATCGCTCAAGACACGTCCCTAAAAGCAAACATTGCCCCATGAAACAATATTTGTAAACAAATAAATACTTAAAAAAAAAAAAAAGTACAGGAGGCGTTGGCTATACAGCTGCTAGACCTGTCTGTCTTATTAGCTCTAGAGCTACACCTTTAATGTCACTTCCACGGAATGAAAACGATTCGTTTATTAGGTGTAACCAAGTTTAACGCCCCACTGTGCGACATCCGATATGTTTGAAGCTAGATCTGGTCGAACTTTAAATCCCGAAAAACTGGACCGTCTATAACTATGAAGCATAAACACCACTGAGGCCTCTGGTGCGGGCTAGCCACTTTAGCTCAGAGTTTAGAGTATAGACAGACAGAGTTGACGCAAACTCCGTTCACTTCCGTGGGTCTGGTCTAATGGCGGCTCCTCTACATAGACTTCTATTGAGAATGGTGACAACAAATAGGGACAACTCCAACTCAGGCCAGCTTATGATCTTAAATCACTTTATTTTAGTTTTTTATTCTACTTTTTGTAGTAATCGTGCAACATAAACATTACCGAGACTGTAGTCCTACTGTACTAAAATACTTTTAGCGCCGCCCTCGTTGAAAACAATATATATTTTTATATTATGTATTTTCAACTGCTTGTCCTTGTTCAAGGCGACAGCGCGCTGTTTTCTGCCCCCTCAATATCGCAACTCTTCTACTAGATAGCTGTGCTTTAGCCATCCAAGTATACCAAACGGAAACATATGGTTTCAACAAACAATGCCGCTTCAGATCAACGGTTAACATTTTCTAGGGTAACAGTGCTGACTAAAATACTAACCGTCTCATGTTGTGAAATGCCGTACAGTCTGGTGAGCGAAGTAATCCAAAAAGTGAAATAACAACGGTGTAAATATGCTAGTGGTAGGTTCTGGTTGGCCCCTTTCCGACTTTTTGCCATTCAAATGAATACACAGCAGCACAGCACAGTGGAGGCAGTGTTGCCAACTGC
>CM076983.1:34868975-34931475 GCA_039105355.1 Benthosema pterotum | reverse complement strand
CGAGGTGCACCTCGAAGGCAACTTAGCTTATGCCTCCCTGCAGTGATACCAGCTGACCAAACTCAGTATGAAAAGATCAGATCATGACCTACTCTTGTATGTGTGTGTGTAGTTTACTGTGTGTACCGCATATGTGTACACTTTGTGTTGCACATGAATCAGCGGGAGTGTTTTTACACACAAATCTGCTAATGTGTGAAGGATGGCAAAATACGTACAGTATGTAGAGGGACTAAGATTCCATCGAATATAATTTGAAATGTAGTAATGTACCAGTTCTCCTGCCCCCCGGCCACCCCCACACCCACCAGCAACTGCCAATACAGTGGTGTGGCTTCTCTGCCTAGCAACCTCCATCAAATTGGCTAAAAGAGCAGAGGAAAATTCAAGCAGCTGGTCACGATTGGTGGGTTAGCTTCAGTCTAAACCAATCAGGAGGATAATGACGGGGTATTTTTTTAAAACATCATTGACTGAGAAGACCTGAGATGCTCTCCAACGTTTGAGGCATGATTGATCTATGAAAGGTTGTGGCAGTCTTTCCTGGAGTACCTTAAAGTATATACAGTATAAATAAGTAATAAATCTCAGAATTTTATTGGCATTTTTTCTTCTTTTTCTTCTTTATCTTAGACCCTTCCATTATTAGATAATTTCCTGAAAGTTTCTAGTATCTATGGCAGGAGTTGCAGCCCTTAAAAAATCGTAGTCCTCCTCCACCTCCACATTTGACTCCACCGGCCCTCCCTTTTTCCTTAATCACAGGCAGCTCAGCGGGGCTTTTCCTGATTGGTTCAGCCCACAGGCCCCGCCCACTCAGCTGGGTTCTGTGGTCTGGTGTTGTGATGAAGAGTTTCGATTTATCTCGTCCGGAAAAACGGCTCGGCCAATGAGCTGGAGTTGGAGGCGGGTCTAAAAAAATAGCCAATCAACACCGAGGATCATCTAACTGCCACAACAGAACAGTTTCCCATAAAAAAACAGCACACATCCATTCAGTTTCATTGTAACTAAAGTTTCATTGCAACTAGAGTTTCATTGTAACTAGAGTTTCATTGTAAATAGAGTTTCATTCTTTAATACGGCATTTAGTTATAAATAGTGAAAATGTCCGACGCCAACTGCACTGCTAGTCAGTTAACTGCTAGTTAACTGCTAGTTAACTGTTGTTGTCGACTGCAAACAACGTCTCCAGTGATTGGTCGAGGGAAAATCAAGGGCCCGCCTCCTTGTAAATCGGTTACAATGGGGCCAATGTCAGACTCTTGAGCCATGGCTCAGAGTCTGACAATCAGGCAGCTCAGCGGGGCTTTTCCTGATTGGCTAAGAAGTACTCCCGCATAGACTATTGACAAAGCTAATGACAAAGCTTATAGGGATTTCTTTGGGGGCCTCCTGCAGCCCCTAGAAGCGTCAAAAAGACTAGTTTTTTTTTAGATGATCTAATTAAAGGAAAACTTCATGAACAACATAAAAAATAGAAAAACAATGTAATTATTATTTTGAACATAAAATTACGTATTGGAGCTTTAACACCCTCCCACATGCCTTCAGTCTTCAGAAAGCCATCCCTTTCTCTCTCTCCTTCTTTTGTCATGGCTTTATAATTTATATTTTACTATTTATGTGATGCCAAAACAACTATTAATATTCACAGTCATATGCATTGTATTTTTGTGTTTGTTTATTTGTTTTGAGGGGGTGTCTGTCCACAAACTTTGTCCTACGCAAACACTTGTCCCTTTGACAATGAATGAGAATGAGAATTTTACAGTGTATGAGCAAGACTACTGTCTATTTTACATCATGAAGGGAGATGATAAGAGCGGCCCTCCATTCACTTGGGTGTGATTCTTTAAAGCTACATATTGGTTGATCTTTTTATATTCCTGGTGAACCATGGGACTGGATTCTACGGTTCAGTTAGATTTTATATGGATATCCAATAATACAGAGTGCTAATAGAATTAAAGATCTGAAAGGCTCCCCTTTTTGACCAAGTCTGACTTTATCTCGCTATCTGACTACAACTACAACCGTTTTTTTGGTATCTCACTCACTCTCATTTCCTAGGAGTTCTGGCTTGCAGTTATGTCCTTGGTTTCTGTCATTTTGCTTTGTTGTTGTGATGTCTGCAGCTTCCTGGGAATAATGGGTTCTTTGTATAGAATCCAGATGGATAAATAATTTATAAAAAATGAAGCCCTCTTTGAAGATGTACATCTATGCATTCAGTCCTGTATACAATCTTGCTGTGCTGCTTCAGTGATTGTGCTAAAAAAAAAAGGTAATTGATTGTGTAGGCCTAGTTTAATGTTAGATAATGCAACACTAGAACAGTCACAGTATCCTGTATATTAACTGCAAAGGCTGGGTATGCACATAGTGTTGTCCACTGTGTGTTGGATTAAAATAAGTGATCTTGTCGGCCAATAAGTATGTATGTTGAGTGTTGTCCACTGGCCAATAAAAGAACACCGTTCTTAATGACTTAACTAAAGTACGTTTGGGATGAGCTGGGTATTCATGTACTTATATGGATGTTGGGGTAAGAATGGTGGTCCCTTATTGGCTATGGTGGTCCATGTATGGTGTACAATAAGTTGGCACCTCGAGTGCATTTATAGTTCTTACTGTACTGTGTTGAGATAGATAATATAAAATAAAATCGTAAGTGTTCATTTGACTCTAGTTTAACCAAAATTAATAGACAGAAAGTCCAGGTCCAGCAAAGATATACAAACAAAAATCTTAAGCACGCCATCCGGGAGTCGACTCTAAAGATGAAATATCTGATACACTACTTTTCCACTTTAGGTGCCGACTCTGGTCACAGACTTATTATTTTTGCATGAGAAACAATTCATCCTTACTCGTAAAGAGGGGATTTCTACCACTTCTACAGTACTACTAGGCATCCCCGTGATCAAAGGCAGGAAATATCTTTCCGACCTAATCCCCTTCCTCGGGGGTAGCGGAGAGGACGTGAGGTTGTTGACATCAGACAGCAAGTTAACATTTAATTAGACATCTAGTTCCACAGTTGCCATCAAAGAGCTAATATCTCTCTAAGTTGCAGGCACTGATCATAACCGGTTTGATTCAGTGTCATTATCCTCGCAGTGCAGTGTCATGAGAGGGAAAACAATTATGAGAAAACCCCTCAGTCATACAGGGACAAACAGGGAGAAGTCTAATGTTTTCAGAGAAGTATTTTACATCCTTTTTTTTTTATCGTGGAGGGACAGAACTGTTTGTTGTCTGCTGTGAATAATGTACTTTTGGCCTTATTGGTCCCAGGGCTAATGGGACTGGCCTGGCTCAGTGAGCTAGCTGATAAAGCAGTGTCTGGTGTTAGAAAAACCAGCCTCTAGCTACTGTATAATAGAACTGGGGGACAGCTATTCAGTCATTCTCATTCTGCATGGGTGACTTATTGACTGGATATGGGAATGAATCAGAGCAGCTAATTAAAGTAGCTTTGACTCAATCTTTGATGTCCTCTGCGTGTGTGTGTGTGTGTGTGTGTGTGTGTGTGTGTGTGTGTGTGTGTGTGTGTGTGTGTGTGTGTGTGTGTGTGTGTGTGTGTGTGCGTGTGTGTGTGTGTTTCTACTCATTTCTGCCTGAGAAATGAGTAGAAAAATGGAAAACAGCAAGTGGAGCCATATAATGACAGAACTGACAGTGGAGGAAAAGTGAGAGGGGGGAGGAAGAACAGGATGAAGTGGAAGGAAAGGGAATTTACATTTAAAATAGTAAAGGGCGTCATCAGCTCCTCCCTAAGCATGAATCATGATACACAACAGCCACACTACTGGTAAACAACACATAATTATAGAAGTAAACACACATAATGATGCTTCTCCAAATCATGTAAATAGAACTCAGTTGGAATTAGGCAGGAAGGACTCTGTCTTTGAAGCCCCTATGGCCTCTGTAGCCCAGCAGATTATTTTACAATTAACTCACATAGATCCTTGCACGTGCGTGTGTGCGTGTGTGCATGTGTGCGTGTGTGCGCATGCGCATGTGTACAGGCGTGAGTGTCATATCTATGTGTGCAACACAACTAAGGGCCTCGTTCATTCGACCCATTATGTTTACCTAGTCCCTATAGCATTTTTTTGCTTACAGAGCTTAGAATTAATCTGATATTTTTGATTTTGTTGGTTGTAACAAAGCCTATTAATGATGCATGGGAGTGTGGCTGACTGCTTTTGACGTGCTCATTGGAGCACACTGGTATTTTGGTTTAATAGACTGATAAGAGTGTAATACAACTTATGCACGAGTGTAATACAACTTTTATAGTGAGGCCTACTGTACTCCTCATTCAAACTGGTAGTTCTCAACAGGTTAAATTCTTACCTTGAACTTGGCGGTCAGCTGCTCCGTGGCCTCCTGCTCCTTCCGGAGGTCTCCCATCATCCTCTGGTTCTCCCCCAGGAGCTGTAGCTTCTCCTCGGCCAACAGAGAGTGGTCTTCCCCGATGGCCTTCTTCTCCCGCTCCAGTCTTTGCTCCTCCTGCTTCACGTAGTCCTGCGCCTCCTTCTCCACCTCCTCGTCTCCTTCGGTCTCCTCGCCGCCGTCCCATGACCCCTCGCCGTTGCTGCCCACCTCCTCCTTCTTGTGTTTGCTCCTGCCCTTCCTGTGGTTGAGCTGGGCGCGTAGGCGCGCGATCTCCATCTGGAACTCCCGCAGCAGTGCGTCTTTGGGGTCCTCGTTGACCCGGGGCTGGTTCTGGATGTTCTTGGCACGGTTGGCGTAGCGGAGCGTGGTGAGGGTCTCGTCGTAGTGCTGCGGTGAAGGGCCTAGCGTGGCCACCATGACAGTCCTGGCGTTGCCGCCCAGCGAGTCCTGCAGCAGCCGGGTCAGCTTGGAGTCCCGGTATGGCACGTGGCCGCTGCGCCCGTCCGCCAGGGCGGAGATCACGTTGCCCAGGGCGGACAGGGACAGGTTGATCTTAGCGGCCTCCTTCAGGCGCTCTCCGTGGACGCCCGTCTTGGCCTGCCTCTCACTGCCCGCCAGGTCCACGAGATTCAGGCGCCCCACGCGGATGTGTTTCCGCCCGTCAGGCCCGGGCTGGCTGCACTCCACCGTGATCAGGAACAGGGCATGGGAGCGGGACGAGTGCTCGTTCATGTCCGTTGCCCCGACCGCCCGCGCCTGGTTCCCCACGTTCATCACCTCCTCGATCTCCTTCACGCTCTTGCACACGCACGATGTCAGGTCACGTACGTACACCCCGGTGTCAGGGCTCTCCCGGAGCTCCAAGGCCCTGGCCTTGCCGTGGTTGGGATCCAGCAGGTCCCTGACATCCTCTCTGTAGATTTCCAGGTAGGAGGCCCGCACCAGGTACTGCCTGTCAGACTGGGCTCGAGAGATGTGGGTGAATATGTGGTCAAAAGCGTTAGGGATCACGCCCCGTGTCTCTGGGTCCAGCCACGCACCCAGCATGGTGTACGTTTTCCCCGTGCCGGTCTGCCCGTACGCAAAGATGGTGCCATTGAAGCCCTCCAGTACGGAATCTATGAGAGGCCGCACGGTCTCGTCGTACAGATCTCGCTGTTTTGAATTCGAGTCGTAAACCGCATCGAAGGTGAACGTTTTCTGGGGCTCGGTAGCAGGTGCTCGGGGATTCCGTAGGACCACTTGGCCCAGCCTCAGGTCCATCTGTACGATCCCCTCTCCTGTCGCCTCCTCTTTTCGATTCAGCGGCCGGCAGCGGACCACCACCTTCACAGACTCGCTGCTCTTATTTTTAGACATGATTGTTTTGAGGCAATTAATTTTTCTATGTGAAGAAAAAAATAAAGCTATTCGTATATTTACCCAACCGCCAACAAAAACAGGGCCACGTACGAACCCCGGTGTTTTGTAATTAGCATAAATGGCCCGTCTTTTCTGTCAATGAATTGTGCACTCATTAGCCATTAAACGGCTATTATTATATAATAAATAGGCTATTCGCAAGGGTTATCTCATCATCGTGCTCAGAATAACCGGTTCTAATCGCATAGATCGGCTGCTTTGCTAATTATCTTATAATTAGACATAGAGGATAAAGAAATTGAACCGCCAGAAGAAGCTCTCACGCACTATGTCGACGTTCCATTGCAGCCCGGTGTCCAAAATGCCATTCGTTGACAAATTAAGCATCACACTGCCGACACATTCATTGGTGCTCCTCCGACGTCTTGTGGTGGCATCATGTCCTCTTTTTTAACGAGCCTTCTTTTAGGTCAGCTGTAGTCGACCGCTGTCCGCATCTCTGTGCTGTCCTGTCTGTCGGCTCACTGGATGCTGAGGATTGGATTCGCTGCGCTCAGACAGACAGACTCTGCCTCTCCTCCACGCACATCCACTCGGCCACACCCCACATCACTGCGGAGCGGCGCAGAGCACCATGGGATATGGAGTTTTGGGCTTCCTACTTGCGGGACAGGACCGGTATTTGAGAGAATCCTTCAAAATTTATGTTCAATTCAATGACACATTTTTATTACAAATGTGATATCAGACAAATTACTGACTAGAAAGCATAAATAGGTTAAAGGAGAATTCCACCCATTTACAACATTTTAAAATGTCATTAAATATGTTGTGTAGACATGATAAAATAGTTCCCCCAATTCTGTATTTCCTAAAAATAAATGGAGGTCTGAAAAAAATCATTAACATAGTGAAATACATCGGATGACATCATCAAGATGTATTTCACCATATTAATGATTTTTCTCCCCTTTTTCCTGAGAGGGTACAAATGATGGAACCAAATGGACCCGCTATTTGTATCCTTTCAGGAAAACTTTGAAAATGGGTGGAATTCCCCTTTTAATAAGCCTTTTCCATAACAGACGGCTACATGGATAAATGACGCCTGACAGTGACATAACATTAAATAATATCAGCTAACAATAATATCTAACAACAATAACAATACCAATAAAATAGTGCAATAATACCAACTATTTAAATTATTGAATGTTGACTGTAAACAGCTGAACCCCAAAATAATAAAACGGTAGTTTAGGTCTACTAAAATATGACACAACAGCATCACCTGGTGGATCAAAGTTAAAATACACTTAATGATTAATGTTTCACAAAAACAAAAGTAGGCCTAATCTATAGCCCCTATATGATTGTGTATTAACGTTTTTATTTTAACAATCTTAGAAAGGAACTGTCACCTCGTGGCTCACAAAAGCTGCAGTGTCGGCCAGTCATGTAGCCTAGGCCAGAGCCTGTAGGCGACAGGAATCTTCTGCACACCTCTTGTATTGCTTCACCATCTCATCTAGGACCCTGGGGTGGGTTCTTGTCTTGTGGCAGTACATGCAATTATATGAAAGATGGAAGATGCATTGTTTCAGTCATCTGAGACAACCTTTTCCATTATGTACAACTATCTGCTGCTTCTGACTTTATAGAATTGAATATTTGTGTATCTCTATATGTTTGATGATGAAATTAATGGTTTCTCCATTCATAGTTATCACTTATTAGTTTGTATTCGGTAACAGTCGTGCTTGAGTTGTACTGTAAAGCCCATATACAGTATCTTATGAATGCAATGTGTAGGTCTATGTATGCCATCAGGACAGATTTTAATGGACTTCCTTGGTTTGAGCTAAATACACCCCACCCAGGCCTGAGCTATGAGGCCACCCTTTAAATATGGTCATTATTACATAGTTTATCCCACTGGTTTATCCATCATCCACAACTTGATCGCACCCTATTAGGCTGAAGTCGAACATTTGTGTAGTTCACTCCAAAACTGAGAAGTTGGTCAGAACAGATTATGTTCCCAAATTGACAATATTTCTCATCTTTGCAAAAACTACGTGTGGTGCTGTGCATAGTAGCCTACTGTCTATTGGTGAAACAGTGCCCCCCGTTGGTACGCTAAACATAGGGACATAGCCAGGCACATTAAGTAGGGACGGACAAAGCCAGGCTCTGGAGTGGTTACACCACTCAAAAATCAGACTTCTGAAGTGAGTGGTGAAACAGCACCCCCTGGTACCCTAAACAGAGGCGGACAAAGGTACCCGACGGATATTGCTGAAAACGTGAATGAGAATTGAGAACAGTGGCCTACAGTGCAAAATTAAGGCAAACGTACATTAATTTGCTACAAATAATTGAAAACAAGAAATTGCTAAAATACTTTCAGGCGAGCTACTGAACAAGCCCGTTAAGCAGAGCTGGTGATACAAGATCTAGTGGATTATAAACTTTTCCAGGTGTAGGCTGACAACCCCTTGCCCCCAAGGAGGACCCCTGGTGCTCTGTGGCGTCACTAACATCTGTTTTACGTTTGTTTTCTCCTTGTTTAGACTGGCATCATGTTTCCACTGTGTCAAGTCTGTACTTGGCAGGAGGAAGCAGGGGGAATACTCAACATTCCTGAAGGAGCGCCTGATCTTCCGTCAAACTATTCCGACAGCCAGGAGTGGAGAGAGACAATGGGTGGGGGAGAGAGAGAGTTCTTGTATAATTCTTGTGGGCTATATATCATAGACTATTACACTGTGGTATTCCATATAGACAATGTTCTTGGAGTTTAGGGAGAGGATGTGGGGGAAACGCCCGCGACAAGCACACATAAAGTGGATGACATCACTTCGCCTGACTCACAGCTGGGATAGTCTAGTCACCGAGTCAAACAGGCCAACATACAACCCACACAGGCTGCCACCAACCAACCAAACCCCGTCCAAGATCAGCATCACTCAACAGAGAAACTGGAGGCCATGTTGGATCATAACTTGTCATTTCAGCACTGGAGTGAATGGTTGAAAAGGGTTGAATCAGAGCCCACATGTCCGAAGCGGTTACGCAGTAACATTTGCCCTTTCTATATGTCAATTTTAAGCACACGCCCATTTACCCTCGGGGTACGCGCAAACAACCAATCGGGCGTGACGATTCGTTTGAAAGGCAGTCATTTGGGCCATTCGGAAAGGGGCGTTTTGACAGAAGGGGCGGGAAAAAGGGCGAGTCTAGGAAATCTAGGGTGTCGCCGTGGTGGCTCCCATTCGAAGGCGACGGCGGTCGTCTGTTTCGGCTTCTAAAATCTTGCGAAGAAACCCCCCATATCTGTGGAAACAGCCGCGTCCCCGACACTACCATCACACGGTTCCTTTTTCTCAGACTCTTCTTCTCGGACGAGGTTGTAGCTGGAATGGGAATGACGTGGGTGTGCCAAGAATTTGAATTAGATCGCTGTTAGTTTTGGAAGAAAGAGTGAGTCCGGGCAGAGGGGAGCCATTTTGTCCCGACTGGTGTGTGGGAGAGAAAAGAAAGCGTGGAAAAAGAAAGAGGAATCCACACAGGAGGAGGATACCCTGTTGTTTTGCCTTTCCATTTCTCAACGCCGAGAGGGAAATCTGTTGGAATTTGGGGGAAATAATAACGCTTACTACTTATTGGACACGGTTCTGGCAACGTAATTTGAAGCAAACTACCGTATAGCTTTAGCCAAAGCTAATCAACAGATCCACAAATTCTATCAGAGTCAACAAGAACCAACCCAACACGGCCCACCACCAACCAAGGGGGTTGGCAGAAAGGAAAGAGGAGCTGGCTTTAGATCCGACAGACCCCGTGCTATAGATTGATCTCTTTCTTTTTTATTGTCTTGGACACACTTTTTGGTTGTTTTCAAATGGCGAAGAAGACGTACGACTTGCTGTTCAAGCTGCTTCTGATCGGAGACTCGGGCGTGGGGAAGACGTGCGTGCTGTTCCGCTTCTCTGACGACGCCTTCAACACAACGTTCATCTCCACCATAGGTAAGCAATGCGTTCATTTGCTGTGTAGGTGTCTTGTCTCGGTGTCTCTGCTACCCGCAAAAAAATCCGATCGTAGCGTTGTTGTTGGCTTGTAGATATCTGCTCAGTGTTTGGGGCCAGCCAGAGAGGCATCTAGCAGAGGAGTTGTGACATTAAGGGGTCAGAATCTGAGCTCTCGTGGCGCTGTTCATAGAGTTGGAAATGCGTTGTTTTCAACTAGGGCGGCTATAATACGAGCTATTTGTGCAGCATGTCAACTGTTGTGAAGTATTGCTCAGTAACAAAAGTATCTGTAATGTTTATGTTGTGCTACGAAAACGATCTAAAATAAGTTGATTTATGTTATGATCTCTAAAAGCCGGGCTGTTGGCACAAGTCAAATGTATTCGCGCCTACTTCCGGAGAGGACTTGTCCCTATTCGTTGTCCTCATTCTCAATACAAGTCTATGCAAAAGTGCCGCCATTGGACTGGCTTCATGAAGTGAACGGAGTTTACGTAACTCTGTCTATACTTCAAGGCTCTGGCCAGCCCTCCTGCGATGGGGATGGAAAAAAGTAGTATAGCATTTAGCCTCCCACAGACAGAGGCCTGCTAACCGCTATGGAGTTGCATAAATGGTGTTTTGACGTTTTAGGCTTTTAGTATCCCGTGTGTTAAATAACCAGTAGTAGCAGCTGGTAGTATTTCGACATTGTTTTTAGCATTTGCTACCAGTCGGTACAACCGGCGTTAGGTGCTACAGTAATGGAATTTGCTGTCATCATGATGGCTGTCAAATGTAAAAGTTAACGTGAACTGTTGCCCCGTCAGTTAGCAGAGGAGAGGGGAGGGGGGCGTGCTAACAAAAGCTAGCTGGGACTGACTGCAAGTTCAAACTAAGCAAGCTATCTGCCCTAAAACTGTAACAAAACATGGCGCTTGTTGTCATTTTGGGACTTCTGAACACCTTTCAGAATGTGTTGCGGACTTATTAAGAGTCCCCCTCCATCCCCTCACATACACACAAGAGAGGATGTTGGCTAGCGTGTGGGCTATTACAGCTGTCAAGTAAACGAGTCCCAAAGACAAAATCATAAACAATTCATCATGGTGGCGTCATTGGCTTCTCCCCCTTGTCTTTTCACTAACCTGTCTACGCATGCGTGTCCAACATCAATTTCGCATGAGTCAAGTGTCAAACTATGTCAGATCATCAGACCCCTGCATGTTACTATATGCATGCATGCATGGCACCACAGGCACCAAAGCTCACCTTACTGACTGTAACGCCCCTTTGCGTAAGTTCAGCCAGGGAGTATTGACAATGACAGCCCAGCCCAGATGTTTCTTAAAAGCATTCTTTTAGTTGTGTGTCACTGTGTCATTGCGAGTAATGTGTGATCGTGTACAGTCACAGTGTGTACTGTCCTGTCCAGTCATTGTCGTGATGCTAATCCCATGCTTGATGCCAGAACTGAGTGGAATGGGGTGCTCTAGTGCCAAGAATAACTTCCACCACCCTTGGCTATGTCTGTGGCCATTTAAGAGGCCCGATCCCGCTTTCACTTTTTGAGCTTTCTTTCCAAGTCCAGCAGTTTTGCCGGCAGCAGCTGTCTGGTTAACAAAAACACAGATAACCGACCTGGCAGCAGTTGTGAGAACAGACCACGTCATAATGGCCATTTTGGTTTATAATGGCATTCAGGTTAGATTACAGTTGTTGATGTATAGCATCACTTGTACTTTGATCCTGCAATGGTCTGCGTCACGAGTTTGAATTTACTGTTTACTTGCGACGTGGAGGGCACAGTGAGTTTTACTTTTACTTTGCCTTAGATCATAGGAAACACAGTCTCATGCACACCTGATTGTCCCAGGGTGCGTAGGTAGGGATCAACATAAAAAATGTGCACAATGACCTGCACACTTTATGGACTTAGCAATATGGAAACTTGGTATTATTCATCAGATGGCTGAAGGTAGTGTTTTGACCGAAATGTTGCTTTAAACTAATAAGAGTGTTTGTATTGCGAGTGCACATTTTCTGCATTTCTGGAATACTTGGTCTTGGATCAAAATGTTTTTTGAATGTGTCACAAAAGTCTTGTATCTGGCTATTTAACTGCACTGTTGACTGCTGGAGCATTGAAAACCACTGCTATCATGGCATGTTAGCCACTTAAAACGCTTCATACTTCAGTTGACTTAAGCGACGTATTCGGGAATTTTCTGCTATTTTCAACAAATATTTGCCTTTTATGACCTGCCCAGTATAGGGACACTAGGGTTCACATGGTTGCTCATGACAGAGCTGAGGTAAAGGTGTCAAGTGACTAGACGTCAGACAGACAAGTTCTTCAACACGCGGATCATTCGTAACCTTTTGGAAACTCTGGACCTTTCATTGGCCATCAAACTTTTGAGGCAGCAGCTTCAGATTTAGTACTAGTATTATCTTTTCCTGGCAAAAGATTCCTGGGTTGATTCAGTCGTTTCCTTTAGATTTTCCTTTCTAGGGCTTATTCTTTGTGGTACTTGACAATATTCAATCACGAAGTTTCACTGAAAGCCTTAGTCAGTGTTTCCTTCCTTTCTGGAACTGACGCAACAGTTCCAAAATAGTTGGAATGCTATTAACATTTTTTCTCTTCTGACCCCCCCCCCCCCCAGTTTTAGCGATAAATATTGCAAAAACTGCTCACATCCATTTTTGTCTCCACTAGGCCAAAGGCGTGGGTTACGGGTAGAGTGCTTCAAAAAGTTCATACTCCATCCCGGTTGGCCAAGGTTGGCTTCCAAAGTTCACAGTGGTGCTCTGTTTTGAACAAAATCTCACAAATCATGAACACATTGTGTGATTTTTGTGAAACATTGCAGGCACATTCCCACTAGGCAGAGAAAGAATAGCTGTAGAAATGCCACTTAATCATTTTCCAACCAGCCCTATGGTGGCACTATAAATGACTGCGAAATTTGTTTGTACTCTAGGTAGAGGCAAAGGAAAAACCCTTTTCCTGTATTTTTCACATCTGCTCTTTCATATTACTCATAATTTAGATTTGAACCAAATGTCATGCAAATCGGTAGACGACGAGATCTCTATAATCATATGATTAATACGGGTCTCATAGTCCATCCTGATTGGCTTACAAACTTTCCAGGAGTGGCCGTGTTATACAAAATGCTGCAAATCATGAACACATCATCCCACTGCAGTTTTGTTTGTTTTTTCATATGCCTATGGAATCTCCTATCAATGTAATTCAAATAATATGACTTGGCCTATGTCGTAAATAAGTATCAAATCTTTACTTCTACTGAAAACCAAACACGACATCCCCTTTTTATCTAAACACTCACGTTGGTTAGCTTTCTGCTGTGAAAAAAGGGCAAGTCACACTTTAGCACCTCACTTTCTGCGCCTCTTATTTCTTTAGCTTGTGAATGTACCTGTGAGTTCTTTATCCTTACAGTATAACATGTAACCTTGTTATGAACCCTAGTCTGCCTAGTGGACATTTAGCACAAATATCAGTTCTATCCGCACCCAACACATTGTGTTGCTACACACAGAGCTTGTAATCAGCAAGTTTCAGTAAGGCATTTGGTGTTGATGAGGGGGAAAAAAGTAGAGCTCTAGTAAGTATCATTGTGCAAGTTAGCCAAAGATCATCTGAGAAGTACTGTAGGACAGCCAACAAACATCGAACAGAAGACGAACATAGAAACATTAAACTGCCACCTGTATTTTGTTGCATAATGGCAAGTGGATCAAATACCTTATTTGCAATTCAGACTTTAGAGTATTGCATTTACAGTGGGGAAATGCTGTGACACGTTTACAGAAATAATACTGAATGCATTACCAAAAGAGCAGTGTCTTCCTCCTTAAGGGAACAGCAGAGCCAGGACACAATCGGGACAAGGAGTTAGGACATTGTTGCGAGTGAGAAATAACAGTGTGTGGGTGCATCCTCTTCATGCAACACTCCTACTTTTGGAGACAGAGATGCACAGCTGCTTGTCAAAATAACTGCACCGGAAACCCCCCTCACTAATACCATTCCCTCCCCTCCTCCTTCTCCTCAGCCTTGTGGCTTACGCTCTCCTCTTCCCTGCATTCTCCTTCTGATGTACCTGGCGATGGCCCCCTTTCAGAGCACTGAAAGGGGACATACTTTTTTTTTATATATCACGTTCAGAAATCCACTTCCATTCCCCACAATGCATGTTATAACTTTGCATGGATGGAAACTGGTGACTCGTTTCACAGAGGAATTTCTACCGGTACTTGAGGATCCACGGTCCATCAGGGATAAATGGAATGTTTGCCACAGCTGTATGTTGGATGAATGGTCATTCGCTTCTTACAGGAAGACATCCAACACCCCCCCCCCCCCATAATATGGGTAGCCGCATAAGCGCATACTGATTCCATATTGTTTCCTTGCCGAGGTGTAGGTTTAGGAATTGGTCTATGCTACGTCTATGCTAGCGCTGCAACTAACGATTATTTTCATAATCGATTCATCGACTCTTATTTCGCACCTTAAAAGGGGAATTCCACCCATTTTCATTTTTTTCCTGAGAGTGTACAAATGTGAACCAAGCGGTAATTGACCCTAGCGGGTCCATTACTGTGGGTCCAAACTATGGTCAAGTGGGAAAACAACTAATATAAAAACCTCAGTGATTAGTTGACGAATCGATTAATCGATTACTATAACAGTTGACAACTAATTGAATAATCGATTGGATTACGATGAATGATTAATCGCTGCAGCCCTAGTCTATGCAGACTTAAGTTCAGGTCCATTTCCTCATAGTGAAAAGTACAGACCTGGAGCTGAGATGTTTGTTTTTGGATGAGAAAAAATTGCAACCCATTTATTTTCACACGGTGTCAAATGTAATCCTGGGCGCTAGCTACACTTCCTTTGCCCACCTGAGCCGGATCGGTTCTTTCTCAGTGACATGATGAACCCAGGTGTCCCAAAGTAAATGTCCTAATCGAAAATAGAGGAACACAACTGATGAAAAGTACCTGTGTTGTGAACTTGTTGATGTAGATCGACTATGTCAGCTGTTGACCAATACATACAACAGTGTATGTAGAATTGAGTTTGAGCAATCATTATTCCCTTGCTGCAGAGACATTCTTTGTGTGGGGATGGAATTGAGTTGCTTAACTTTTCTCTGTCACTCATTTTGTTTTCACGCTAGTAAATCTGCTTTATCACAGTGGTTTTCAACCTTTTTCATAACAGGGCCCACTATTTAGTCTGCATTTTAGCTATGGACCACCATTTGATGTGGAGTTTAGTCTGACACAAAACTAAGGGTTTTCAGTTTTTGTCCACAATTTAGGAGAGATAACTGGAAAGCCTTGGTCAAAATAACAATTCTTCTACATTTTCTAATTGTACTCTTGAGAGCTCAAGAGCAACTCTTGAGAGCGTAAAATGATGCCAAATGGACCCATAAGGGTGGACCCATAAGGGTTCATTTGGTTTCATTTTGTGCTCTCTATTTACAGATCTATAAGGGTCCATTTGCTTGCCAACTGTCCATCATTTAGCTGGGAACCACCTGGAATCCTCTCAAGGACCACTGGTGGTCCCCGGACCACTGCTTTATCAGATTTTTTTTTTTTGCCAGATTTCGCACAGTCCTCACTTTAGTAGTGTGAGACAGTGATAAACAAATACAGGTTAAATTTGTGTCTTTTGTGCCAACCCTCCTTTCCTCTTTCCCTCCCTCTCTCAGGGGTGTGTATAGAACACAGTGAGTCACACTTTGGCAGCCAGATTGTTCATTATTCTGTGGCCCTGCCCCACCTAGAACACAGCTGTTTCTCAGACTTTACTAGCTAACCACTCTCTTTGTGAGCACAAATCACTGACTGGACAGTTTCAACTCTTGGCCCACAAGTTGAGGAAAAGACCATGACCGCCACTAAACATTGCCAGTTGGTGATTATTCAACTAACCCTCGAATGTCACTTTTGATACATTAGATTAGATCTTGAGATTTCACATTGCATCAGAATAATGCACTGGTTTTCAAACTTTTTCATACCAGGGCCCACCATTCATTCAGCATTTTAGCCACGGACCACCATTTGATATTGAATGTAGTCTCTCGGAACCAAAACTAAATATTTTCAAGTTTGTGTGACTTTGTGTCTGCAATTTAGTATAGATAATTGGCAACATGTTGGTCAAAATAGCATTTCCTCTACATTTTCTAATTGTGTATATTCTTACAAATATAGTAATTCAAATGTTTAAATATAATTTAACTCTTAAGAGCGTAAAATTAAACTGAATGGCCCCGTAAGGGTCCATTTGGTTTAATTTTACACCAACTGTCCATCATTTAGCTGAGGACCGCTTGGAATCCTCTCAGGGACCACTGGTGGTCCCCGGACTACTGGTTGAAAACCTCTGTAATAATAGAATCATTCAACTTAAAAAAAAAAAAAAAATAATTCAATAATATAGATGGGCAATGTCGCAAATGAGGCAGATTCTTAACAATATAATATGATGGCAGATGTAGAATCGCCCTTGTGACTGTATTGCTGTTCGCTGGCACAAAAATGTTACTTATTTTTCTTCCAGTCAAAATCTTGCCCAGCCCAGGCCCTCTTTAAATAGCTTGGTCGACACAACCACTTTTATCTTACAGACGGACAGTAATTCTGAACCAACATGCTGGTCAGTCAGTGGGACAGTGCTGCCTGCAGATAGGCCAAGGGCCTGGGCATGACACTGCAGAATCAGGAAGAGATAATGCCATTGTCTCCCTGATGGAAACACTTGTCACTCACTTTCCATTTACCCCTCTCTCCCTCGCCGTCTCTGAATATCTCTATCGCTGCCTGTTTTCTTTTTTTCTTTCAATCCACATCTCACATTATCTGTCCTTATCTCTCTTGGGTTGGTCCCTTTCTTTCCTCTGGGGATGTGGTCTCTTTCTTCACCTCTTCCTTATTCTGTTGAGAACATTCCAAATAATCCACTGCTCTCATGCAGACTTCATCCCTGTTATGGCAGGGGTTTTCAACAGATGGTCTGGGGACCACCGGTGGTCTCTGAGAGGATTCCAGGTGGTCCTCAGTCTAAATGATGGACAGTTGGTTAATCAGATGTAACTCTTGTAGAGCGTAAACATGAAACCAAATTGACCCTTGCAGGTCCATTTGGTTTGATGTTTAGACTCTCAAGAGTTAAAATATTCATCATGTGAATTAGCCCAAGTCTACACAACCAGATAGTCTAGATTAATGGTCATTTTGATCTGTATGTTTGAATGTTTGGTTTCCCAAATTCTGCCTGGAATTGTCAAGAAAAGCAAAAGAAATCTTTAGTTTTAGGTCTGTGTGGCTAAAATGTCATTAAATGGTGGTCCGTGGCTCAAATGCTGAATAAATGGTGGGCCCCGGTGTCAAAAAGGTTGAAAACCACTGCTCTAGGACGTGGTCTCTTCAGCTCTTCCTTATTCTGTTGATAACATTCCAAATAATCCACTGCTCTCATGCAGACCTCATCCCTCTTATGGTGTGCATATTGAGCGATCCTGTCAGTAGATCTAGCAGTGTTAATTGGTGTGGAGAGCAGATGCACCGACGCCCAACACCAATGTTGAATGAACCTCAAAGCTGATTCAGTGTTTTTCTTTGTTTTTGTTTTTACAGGAATAGACTTCAAGATCAAAACTGTTGAATTGCAAGGAAAGAAGATCAAATTACAGATATGGTGAGTCAACGACTGTTAGGAGGTGTGGCTTTTTCGTGTACAGTTGAATTCATATCTCTGAGTGGTTAAGTTTTATGGGTGGCATACATAACACAATGGGCTTTCATTTGATAGTAACACTGACACATTTCACTGTGATGGCTCCGATATCAGCACTTAAAATCATTTCTACCGTATGGTGCATGAAATTGGTGTGTTGACATGACCTTTTTTATGTGATCATTTTAATCTTGAGATTTTACTTCTTTACTTACTCTTTACTTTCTTTACTTTAGTTTGTATTTCCGAATGCATTTCGTCTCCCCGGTCCTTAGACATGCACGGACATGCATCATAATTTATGTAACAAATATTATGATTTTGGCAGGTTGTGTACCGTATTGTAGTATGTACATAAAGAGAAAAATAGTTCGCACATCATACAGTAGCTCCCAGGCAGTTGAATTGTATTGACAACATTTCGACTTGACGAAGACCCACACAGGGTGGAAAAGTTGTCAATAAAATTCAATTGCCTGGGAGCTACTGAATGGTGTGCGAACTATTTTTCTCTTTATGTACATTTCACATTTTTTTTGTTCTGCAACCAAAAGTTTAGTTAGAGTTTTGCTACCGTTTTGCTACCTAATCCTGGACTAGTTCCAGTCTCTGCGAATGTAACATTAGATGTAGGCATGCATCAAAGTGTACAAAAATTGTATCAGTATTGCATGATGTGGAAGTGATAGAAAATCGCATACAATATGAATATGTTACACAATACTCTTTAGTATACAAAGCCCAGCTACACAGTAACACCATTTGCACACGGGTGGGATTGGGTGTATAGCTAAACCGTATCGCCATAGTTAACCACATGAAACCTAGTATTATTATGGGACAAATGTATCAGATCTACAACCTCACAGTGCAAGCTTCATGTCTATTCTTTGTAGCCAGTGATGACTGATTGAAGAATTCAGCTACATATGTAAAAGTAGCATGATTTTAAAGTGCCAGCAATTTATGACAGTGATACATTGGCCCATTATTACTGGCTGTCTGATGCTTATGTCTCTTGCCTTCTTCTTGTGGCGAAACTGTTGAGGTTGAGACTGTGTCGTACGATAGTGATTTCACAAGAGAATAAAATGGCCAAGTTCACTGTCATTTCAAAAAGAAAGAAAATATGAGCGCATCTTTAGAAGGAGAATGAGATGCTCTTATGTGTTTTTGCGTCCCTTTACTCACGTTACTTTTCCAAAGTCTCTAATATCGGCAAATAAGTGTGGTGGTTTGTGTAAGGAAGAAAATGCGATTTTTATCTAGAATGTTGATGTTTTGCTCGACAGACAATGTGATAACACTGTTCCAATGGCATATTATTGCCCAGGTCTACTTATAAACCAGGCACCGCATGCAGTCTGGATGCTCAGTTTGATCCAATCATGTAATGCACCAGTGCACCCAGCGTGTATGCCACCATAATGCTTCATTTAGGCTCCAACGCTTGACGTGCCGCACATGGAAAACAGGTGATCTACAAGCATTACATTGGAGGCACATTGTCAGCCTGTACATTCAGTGCTGCCAACTGCCAAAATGCACTAGTGGCACTTCAAAATGCACTAGTCAAAAATGGTGAAGAATTAGGGTTTTATCTCTGGCGCCTGTCAACCAATTTTGCCCCAACTCACCAGCAAAAGATCACTAGATTTTCCACCAGTAGTTTTTCACTAATTTTGGCACTAGGGGGGGTCTGGAAAAAAGCTGAATGTAGAGACAAATGCACCAAGTTGGCAACACTGTGTACATTTGGTGTGTTCTGCAGGTGCCTCCCAGCGTGCAATGAATTGTAAGCCAGGTCTAAGGGGATCAATAAAAACATGCCATGTAGAACGACACAACTCAATTGATGTTTGTTCTTGTTTCCTGTATTTCCGTAGCTGTCTGATGTTTTTAGCAATTGCTGGACACAATTTGACGTTGAAATATTGTCGAATATAGAAGACCCTCGCTTTGACCATTTGTGTATGCAAATGAAATAGGATTTTAACATGGCATAGTTGCAATATGTATCTAAAAGATAATTAGTTGAAATCAGAAGGAAAAAATTAATTGTTTTTTCCTGAAAACGTCTTTGGTCTAAGTTTAGAATGTACTCTGCTTGACTGCATCATCCAAGCTACTTTAGTCATTGATTAATGTCATTAGTGTCTGCCACCAATGTACCAAAATGTTCCCTCAAAACCTGAAAACAAACAAACAAAAAAACACCACTGCTGAGCAACATATGACGACAGCTTTGTGTAGGCTATACTGTGGTCATGTCAGGAAAGTCAATACAATCTAAAGAGGAGTCAACAAAATTACAATGCATCTACATATTGACACGTCTAAAGCAGGTTGCCGTTGCTGAGAAGTGGCATCAACAGAATATTACTATGCATTTGTAGGAGACTTTAGGATGCAAGATTCCAAGATGAATAAAATGTAGGTGTGTATTATGTGAACATTTAGGTTTACAACTGGTTAGCCCTGTCTGTAGAGAGGCGGAGTGGGACTAGTAGCCTCGTTCCCAGGCTTACTCATCTGCGAAGAGAAAAGCTAGTGATGTATCACTGATCACCGGCTGGACACAATTTGATGTTGAAATATTCACTGTCACTGGCGGCTAGGCATGTATGCAGGTTTGCTGTGATTAATTTCACAGGCATTGAAACAATATTATTAACGCAATGGGTGCTGGACAACAGTGGCTCCTGGATTCCTTGGATACTTGTGTTGAAAGTAGGTCAAATCAGTGGCAGAAACTGAAAGGCACTGGCAAGCACATTTCTTTATAAACTAAATGCTTGTGCCTGTCCTTCAGATTCTTTCAATGCTTGTGGCTGTCTAGTGCAGATTAACTTCAGATAAACCTCATGTTTAATGATTTGAAGTTTTGAACAGGTGATTGCTTTGAATGAAAGGCTAGACATTTGTTGAAGGAATGTGGACGCCTGCCATGTTCATATGCTCCATGTCTTTTTTTATGGTTCTTAAGTAAAATCTCCAACGCATCTGTTTCACCTATATAATGTCTAACGCCCGGGGATTCGAACTCGGGTCTCCCTAGTGAAAGTCCAACATCCTAACCAGTGCCACCAGACCAAAAGGGACATCCTCTTGGTCCAGGGCAGATATTAGACTTTGGAGGCCATCACCACAGAGGCTGTAGCCACTCCATGGGGTTTCGCAATCTGACATTGTGTAGCTTCACTGCAGTTGTATTTGAAATCATATTGCTGACCAGTGCTGTGCAAATTTGTGTGACAGGCCCTTAAATCGCCATGGTTAATGCTTTAGTTGGCGTTACATAAATTGTAAATGTAAATGTCTCAATATATTCAGCACTGCTTAACCATTAGTTGAATAGATGCTCACATTATTGGTGGCAGCATCATCAGCATTGTTATGGATTTCACACAGATTGGTGGGGTTTTTGTATGTTTTCAGTGCACGACAAACACATGGATCTTGCATGTAGAGAGTCTGAACTCATTTAATCATCGTCGCTTGGACTGGAGACAACAAAATTCACAGGGGAGTTTGAGCTTGGGTGTAAACTGAAAAATATAAATCAATGTCCCTGAATGGTTCTATTTGAACTTGAGCTTGAACTCAATTCAATGTCATTTAGGCGTATGCTCTTGCTCTCATGTCTACACCTCGACAGCAACATGTCAAGTTTGTTTTTATTCAGTATCCACATTTTTATATTTTTAGCCCATCCTCCACATCTCATTGCGCATTATGATAGACTGCGCCCTGATGAGAGGGAATTCGATCACATACGGTGTGAGCATGTCCACGCAGGCCATGTGGCCTGGCTCCCTGGATCACTGTTCCAGTTCACACTGAAATCTGGTAAATCCAGAAAGTTTCATGAAATCAGCCCTGATAAGACAAGCTCCATTTCATTTCCAATACAAGTCATGTGATTTCACTTGTCAAACTTGTCCTGTCTGCTGTTTTCTATTACTGCAACTAACATTTGTCAATCGATTCATCAGCCGATTGTTTAATTGATTCATCCACTCAGATTTAGCTATCATCTTAAAGGGGGATTCCACCCATTTTGAATTGTTTACTGAGAGTGTACAAATGGATCCAAATGGACCCGCTAGGGTGTTCAGAAAAAAACTTTATGAAGGCAAATGACATCAAGTTGTGTTTCACCATCTCTAAGGTTTAATTAATGACAGTAAAATGTCGAATGGGTGGAATTTGTTACACTGGAAAAACTATGGTTAAGTGGGAAAAGCTATGGTTAAGTGGGGAAAAACTGGTTAAGTGGGAAAACTGGTAAAAACGTCAGTGATTAGTTGACAACCAATTAATCGATTACTAAAATAATTGACAACTAATTGAGTAGTTGATTTGATTATGATTCATCGATTAATCGTTGGAGCCATACTGTTTTCTAACCCCCCACCCAAGTCAAGATTTTGACATCAAATTCACGTGGCTCCTATTGGAAATGAAAGGAGCTGGTCTTATCATGACTGATTTCATAAAACCTCTGGATTCACCAATGTAAAGGTGTGACTGCTGGCCTCTGAGCAGCATGCTTCATACGTTCATGTGTTGACTGTTGAGATTAGAACACGTGGTAATGTGATCACACTGTAAACTGCTGAACCACTTGAACATCCAGCCTCCATATTCTGGCACCAACACTTGGAAAATGCAAATGTACCTGTTGGTGCATGTGTTATCTTCAGCAAAGATATTGTAGATAATGTAAAAATTAAAAAAAAAAAGCAAAAAATAGAGAGGTCGCACAGCTCAGTCACAATGCAAAACACCAATGTTTTGGACCCACAACACCTTCTTCAGGGTATGTACAGTAGATGGATACTGCAGATTTAAAGTAGTAGGGGGGAGCTTTTGTAGAACCTGTTGTTTTTATTAATTGGTCAAGTGTTTCTTGTGCTTGTAGGCTTCCGTCTCATCACTAGTGTGCTGAGGCATGCACAGTATGTTGACAATGTTCTCCAGTAATGTGAAAATGTCATGACAGAGGTGTAAGTTGATGTACACATGCAACAGACATTGTTAGCCTGCGGGGAGGCCCCTTCCTTTTTCATATGGGTTTGCTCAGAGGGGCACCGTGGTGGTCAATGTCATGGCATTTTTCTTTCTTCCAATCCTCAACTGAATTTCTTATATTTAGATGTAAAGAAAACTTAGAATAGTTAGTCCCTTGCTCTTTCTTTTATCCACACCCTTTCCTGAGAATTACAAATGATTGCTTTGAGATCAGGTTCTAAGTTTACGTGTATGTATAAGAAAGTTTGAAATAACTACTTTTGTGCAAGTATACTGTAGCAGTTGCCCTCATCATGGTCCGTCTTTGGTTGTGTTTGTGTACAGGGACACAGCGGGACAGGAGAGGTTCCATACCATCACCACCTCCTACTACAGAGGAGCCATGGGCATCATGCTGGTCTACGACATAACCAACGGCAAGAGCTTTGAAAACATCAGCAAATGGTTGCGCAACATTGACGAGGTGATGATCATATAACCACTTTACCACCTGGCAGTGCCAATTGTGTGCATGTGATTACAGGTGGGGGGTGAAGTATCATATCAACTCGTCATATCATATCAAATATCAGATAAAGTATTAAGTAAGTAGCCTCGCCAGGCTATGATGTCATGAGGCCCGGTCGAGCCGTGACACCCATGGATATATACAGTGTATATATAAAGGCCAGATGGATCGAGGCGGAGTCTCTGATGTAGTTCACCAGTGGCCATCTTACTAGGGTACTTCAATACAGTATGTTCTATGGCAACTCAAACAAAAAATAGCTATAACTCGCTCAAAACTTGACAGATTTTCAAACGGATTGCTATTGTTATTGATGTGACTTTTCTTCATTTTATATTTTCTAAAGATCCATTCTAAAGAGCCATCTAGCTTTCTTATATATATCCAGGGCTGCACATAACTATTTTGGTCTGGTACTCAGTGGAGCACCAGGGGATGTTACCTGGTGCTCCAAAAATGCGGCGACCCATATGGAACTGTTACATTTGTACACTATCAGAAAAAAAGGCCCTGAACGAAAACATATTAACATGGTAAAACACAACTTGATGCCATCAAGTTGTGTTTCATCACGTTAATATTATTTTCAGACCTCCATTTCTAGGAAACAGAACGGGGAAACCACACAAAGGTGTATGTTAATGACATAGTTAACATGTTGGAAATGGGTAGATTTCCCCTTTGGGTGGAATTCCCCTTTGGGTGGAATTCCCCTTTAACACACGTCCTCACACATTATTGGAAAGGGGTGGATTTCCCCTTTGGGTGGAATTCCCCTTTAACGCACGTTTTTGGGAGAGTCCACGTAGTTTCAGTTTGATGATAATTTATTGTTTCAACTATGCTGAGGTGCTCTTTGCTTTACTCGTGTTTATCAAAAACTGGGTGACTGAAACTCTTTGTCCCCTTTATGAAAATGCCGTTTTTATCGGCTAGATTTGGAAGCCCCGTTGCTACCGGACGAAGCAAAATAATTCCTTAATGACGATGGCTTCTTGGACATTTTGACAAGAGTTTAGCTGTAAGTTAGCAGAATAATGTGTCAGTGGGCTACTGGCGAGCAGCATGGATCGTTTGAGGAAGGAGGAAGAGACTTGCGCTGTTTGTCCCTTAGAGTAGGCTATAGATGGAATAGAATTTCGCCAACTCCATTCACTTCATTGGGCCAGTCCAATGGCGGTTCCTCTACGTTGTAAACAATGTATTTTCAACTCCAGCTGTCCCTATTCAGCCTGCATGAATACCATTTTGAGTGCTCAGTTTCTGACCCCTCAATGTTGCAACTAGATGGCTCTGCTCCCCCTGGCCAATCACACCGTGTTTTGTGGAAAGAGTGCACCCATGTGTCCACAACATGTCACCCAAGCAGGGCAGGAATCCAACCCCAACCTCTCAGTCTCAAGACTCACTCTAACCACAAGGCCACTGAGGTGGTGAAATATTGGAAACGTGGGTGATTTGTACATGGCCAATCTACAAGCTAGTTCTACAAGGCAAACTAGATTTTCAAATGAATTTGGAACATTTTAGTGCTTCAATGACTAAACTCACAACCCATCTCCTGCCCCCCTTTTTCTTTCTCTGTGGGACGTTGCCATGCAACCTCAATGCCAGTAATGTCCCTTTTTTGGAGGGGCGGGGTGCTATGTACACAGGGAACTATGTGCCAACGGAGAATACCTCCTCAACTGTATTTCCTAGAGGCTAAAACGTCTTTGGTTTAAGTTTAGGATGTACTCTGGCTGATCCAGCTACATGAGTCATTGATTAATGCCATTAGTGTCTACCACAATGTTCCTTCCAAACGTTCACCGGCCTGGAAAAAACAACACTGCTGAGCAACAGTATGACGAGAGCATTGTGTAGGCCATGGGTTTTAACCAGTGTATTGCAGGTCGTCCCTGGGGGGGGGGGGGGCACCTGCAATACAATTTCATAAATAATGAAATCTAGCCTGCTATCCCTACTGTATATACACAACAGCTTTTAACAAAAGCACAAAAGCCATGTAAGCCTTAATTCTTTTCCCATATCTATAATTTGAGGCATGCGGGACAATAGTGCTATTTTGGGACAGACCCTTGAGATACTATGTGACAGCCCTGGTCAGCCCACGGGACACATTAGTGGTAGTCCCCAGGTCACTCTTCCCCCCGAGGGGAAAAAGGCTGAAAACACCTGGTGTAGGCTATACTGTGGTCACGTCAGGAAATTCAATAACAATCCAAATACGAGTCAACAAAATTACAATGCATTGACAAATTGACACATGTCTAAAGCAGGTTGGCCTTGCTGAGAAGTGGCATCAGCAGAATATTACCATGTATTTGTAGAAGACGGACTGTAAGTATGCTCTGTACGGCTCGTGTAAGTTGCATAATAATTAAGGTGTGTATTATGATGTGAACATTTGGTACGCCTGTAAAACATTTAGCTCTACAACTGGTTAGCCCTGTCTGTAGAGAGGTGGAGTCGGGCTAGCAGCCTCGGTCCCAGGCTTACTCATCTGCAAAGAGAAAATCCGGGGCACAACCTCAGGCAGAGAGTCTCACATATGTTTCCCCTGGATTTGGCGGTACTTCTTAGCCTGGCCCAGCCTTGGATCATCACCTTAAAAATACTACCTTATTTTTTTCCCTGTGATTCAAGGCCTGGCTTCCTTGCCTTTGGGGTCTTTGGTGCTGGTTGAAAATCCAAGCACAGCACCTAATTGGCCAACAGCCCTGTCACTCATTATTCATTTCACTTGATTATTCTTAAAAGAAGCGTCAGGCTTTAGGTTTTGTAAACATCATCCGACATATTTTACTGCTTTTGTTCACATGTCACTTAGCAACCGGGCTAACGCATTAGCCATAATAATGACAACGTTGTCTGCTTTCCCAATATTCTTATGGGCTGGTATGAAAATGGTGAAGAGAGCCGCTTTAATAATGCCCATCCCAGAAACTGCTGTGGTGGAGAGGGACTTCAGTTTGAATAATGAAGTGAAACAAAATGACAATTCAGAATGAGGTCAGGCTAGGTACTTCTGCCAATCCCCCAACCTCTGCTTATGGACTCTACTAGTTGTACCTTGAGCAAGTGCCATACTATGTTTTATAGTTTTTTATACAGTAAGCTCATTCTATCCTTTGTACAGCCACTTTAACAGAACTTGAAGCTAGGCCAATGTTGATGCACAATATGACCACATTTTCAAACTGTGGACTCACTAGTAGTTTGTAGGTAGTTGAGTTGTTCAGGTAATGGAAAACATTTGTGATTTTTCTCATCTCACAGCACATCCTGATCCTGACAGATATCAGAGAAGTGGCAGCATGTTGTTTAAAAAAACATGCTCCATACAGAAACCATACAGAAACTGGCCCACATTAGGAGGAAAATTTGCTACAACTCACATTTTGTGAGTTTGTGCCCCATGTTAAAACACAGAGCTGTTCCTTTATATTCTTTTGGGGAAGAGTTCAGCTGTATTTGGATGAGGGCCCACCGACTGTGGTCCTCTTAGTTTGAATCACTTCCGTCCCTGCTTGAAAGCCACTGCTATTTTTTTTAAAGGAAATCCAAATCATCTCGCACAATCTCAGTGTTTGATGGCTTGAATCAGAAGCACAACTCGTTTAGCGAAGCTTTATGTAAAGCTTAGTGAAGTGATTCTTTCTTTGTTCTCCTCTCATTTCCCCCGAGATCCCTCACAAGATGTATGCAAGCACTATGTCAGCAACACCACAGTGAGGAAGTTCAGATTAACCACTTATCACTTAGAATTGTTGTTGGCGAGTGCCTCAGACCTTGCTGGAATTGCCTAATTGTTTCATGTGGATCTCTACTTAATTCATCGGAAATTTTGACAGGCGCTGCTTTCAAGGAATGCATCCAAGCGGGCCAACTAGCCGTCAATCCACTGTAGCGATAGGCAAGTGTGGAGCAGGTGCTTCCTACTGAATTCCACTGGCGTGGACCTAATTATGCTTGAGTTAATTAGTTCCATTGTATACTGTACATTTAGAGGCTCCAAGAGCATAGCTGGGATAGGTTGTAGCCACAACGGACAAGATCAAGCCTATTGAGTGTTGGAATTTGGCTGCCCAAGGAAGTTGCGATTGAGGCTTTACAGAGCTAGGTTTTGAACATGGAAGAGATGTCTTGCTTCAGAATAAAAAGATGTGCTATCAGTAACCGGTGTCCAGATGCAAAGGCTCACACATGTGTTGCGCATGTACACAGATAAACAAATTAATTAAAAGAAACTGTTGATTTGAGATTTGAATTCGATTTGTTTTGCATTAGCTGATGGAGATTCATTTTCAGTTTGTAAATGTTGTTTGGAGACGCATTTACAAAATGCATTTATATTTTGTAACGCATTTCCAAAATTCCCCGCCCACTCTAGGCCAAAATAATTTCTGGTTAGGCCAGGCTATTGGCGTATTGATTGGGGACCAGATCAGACCAAGACTTCAACAAACATAAATTCTGCACTCTTAAGATGTACGCCCTGCATGAATCACAGAATACGAGAGGCCACATCTTCACCAGATCTGGCCTCAGATCTGGTGAAGATGTCAAGGAAATTATGTAAAGGACCTTCCCCGTATGGGCTTGTGATCTGGCCTCCTAGTCCTGGATCATTGATCTCACCGGAGGACGGCGTCATTTGGCTTGCTGGGACAAGTCTCAGACCGGAATCAAACTGGGGACACAGCAATTATGTGGTCAAACATTAAATTCCTGTTGACAATAAAGGAGAATGTACGTCATGTGGAGAAAATTGACATGCCGTGTTGATGCACTGTGATATGAGCCCCTCACTTCACCCAGGTTGTTTACAATGTGCACCTGCATAAAAGTAGCCTTTGTGGGCCATATTGTCATGAGTGCCAATCTTCTGTTTCAGTAGAGCAGGGGTTTTAAACATGTGGTCTGGGGACCACCAGGATTTCAGGTGGTCCCCAGGATAAATGGTGGATGGTTGGTTAACCAGATGTAACTCTTTCAGAGCGTAACAATGAAACGGGTCCATTTGGTTTCATGTTTACACTCTCAAGAGTTAAAATATTCACCATCTGAATTAGCCCAAGTCTACACAACTAGAGAATGTAGAAGAGTAATGGTCATTTTGATCTGTATGTTTGACTGTTTTGTTTCCGAAACCCAGCCTGGAATCGTGGGACGAAAGCAAAAAGAAATCTTTATAGTTTTGGAGTCTTTGCGGCTAAGATGTCATCAAATGGTGGTCCATGGCTCAAATTCTGAACAAATAGTGGGCCCTGGTATGAAAAAGGTTGAAAAACACTGCTGTAGAGTGAGGCAGCACTGTACAAGTACACTCCTGGACGTGACGCTAGTATGTAGCAGGGACGTACCCATGATCTAACCATTGACACTGGGTGCCAAGCACAGAGGCATAGGGTGACATTTTTTGGACTCTTTGGTGACCCTATGCGGGAATCGAACCCCGACCAGGGGTTGACACTAAGGTCTCGGGAGGCACTTGCCCATCGGGCAAGTGCAAGTCAGGTTCTACTTGCCCTCAGCTCATGGTCACTTGCCCCCCAAAAATATATTGTAAATTTTGCAGATGTAACTCTTGAGAACGTAAAAATGAAACCATCATTTTCACACTCTCAAGAGTTAAAATTCATCATCTTAATTTACCCAGGTCTACACAACTAGAGAATGTAGAAGATTAGGTCATTTTCATGTGTATGTTAATTTGCCTGTTTGGTTTCCCAAATCCAGCCTGGAATTGTGGATAGCTAGAAAGCAGGGAAAGACACAGAGGCAGAGTGCAATGACCGCCTTCAAGACTAATTTATCTTGTGTTGTGTTATAGTGCACTAAGTTGCACACTTGCCCGATCGGGCAACCAGGTAGCAGTCTTCACTTGGCCTGCCTCACAGTGTCAAGCCTGCACCTTGACCACATTCCACTGAGCATACTCTGACATTATTGTCAGATAACCGCACACCTAGAGCTCCTCCAACAGTCCTTGAGCTATTTATGCAAGATGCCGATCACGTCCTTATTTACGTCCGGAAAGAATGCCTTGTATCTCCTATTCTAGGGAGCTCTTTGTGTTTTCTCATTTAATTTGGACTGCGACGTTGCTTTGTGGAAGATCCGAACACGATTGTATTACGTTGTCTTAAATCCCATTTCTCGTAGCCAGAGGACTGAGCAAATAAATGTGTAAACATAGGGAGCGTGTCAGTGAGCATCTGCCTGCCTCTGTGTCATCCCATAACAGGCATAAGGTCATAAGGCCAGAGGAATGTAGGCTAATGAATGCAGTCTGCAATGAAATCAGCCACAGTTCTGCCTGCAGGGACAATATTTCATAATGATGACGCTGCAGAATAACTGTTAGTCATATGGGAGATCTAGTATTTTGCAGTCTTAGAACTAATAGTCCGCTCCAGTGGTTTGACTTTGTCTCAACTTTTGTCTCCAACTAATTTGCCTCTTTTTTTTATTTGATTCGTCAACCCATTTTGTCCTGACTACATTCTATTTCCTGTTTCTGACACTAGTTTCTAGTTTCTGACACTAGATTTTAGATTCATATACTAGATTCTAGTTTCCGACGCCACATTTGGTTCCTGACATTCTAGTTTCTAACACTAGATTCTGTTTTTACTGGAAAAATCAATGTGCCTGTGTCAGTGATGCTCAACATATTTCATACCAGAATATCTATATTTGGCTGCAGACCCCCATCTAAAAACATGTTTTAGCTGATTCCCCCAGAAGCAAAGATCTGAGTTAAAAATGTTTGCTTCTGAAATATAATATTTTCACGTTTCTTTTCAAATATAGCAGATCTACAAGCTCATAGCACGCCACCGAGGCTCATAGCGCGCCACTCGGTGGCGTGCTATGGGCTTGTAGATCTGCTATTCTTCAATATCTAAAGCAGAGCATAATGCCTAGAGAACACCAAAACATGCAATACCTAGCTGGCACCACATGAAGCCATAATGCAGTGTCTGCTATGAATCCGCCTCGTTCTTGATCCATAAAGTTGCGTTCAAAATTGGATGGTTAAAGCAGATACAAAGTCTTACAAGAGAGAGGTTTCGTGAAGGGGCGTGACGTGGCCAGAGAGAACCGAGCCGTCTTGGGTGGGTGACAGGACAGGTCCATTTGGTCACACTCCAAGTATTAAATTAGGTGTTTTCTACAGCCAATCTGCATGTGATGCGAGCAAAGGAAATTTTTGTCTTGCCGACATTGGCATGCACGACCAACATGAAGCGATGCGACTCACTAGAAAGACACAGCGAACACACCTTTGCTCCTTCCATGCTACCAATATTGACCCAAATCCATCCTAACTGCAGTACGCTCACTGCCCATTCTTATATTTCACATAAAATCACATTCTTGTGAAGTGAGGTGGCAGGAACGCTTGGTGTTCTAAGCACTTTAGCTATTGAAAAATAGCATCTTCAAGCTCTTCAAGCTCTTAGCACTCTGAGAGCTTGTGGGTCGGCTATTTTTGAGAAATTGTTTTCCTTACATGAAATATTAAGGACCGCTGACATAGAAACCACTTGTTTGGCCTTTTTAACTATTTTGAAAAACATTTTGGAAGCTAGTTGAACAATTCAACAATGTTTTTCTAAATGGTAAAACAAGGCAAGGAAGTTGGGGATGAGGATTAGCGTATGACAAAAATGGAACCCTGGAACTCTCAATCGTTCTTAATGTGCTGGTCGACACCTCGCATGGTGTCCACCGCCATTGGTGTGTGAATGAGTGAATGTGATGCACAAACAGTCTATGTAAAGTTCTATGGATAAAGGCGCTATATATAAATGCACCATTTGTTTACCATTTTGTGAACCATTGAATTTGAGTCGGTCTTTGGTTTTGATGTAAAGAACATTTATAGCTTGTTTAATGTCGCACATAGACATGTTTAGAGGGGACAGTGTGTCTGCCAAAGCTGTCTGATATCAACACTAAAGCAATCTAAATCATAATCTCTGTTCATAGGTAGAGCAGAACTGGTTCCAATGCCTGTGTGAAGATGTCAAATAAAGGGAAAATGTGTGTTAGATTAGGCCAGATCTGACCCACCACACCAGAGGAGAAAAGATAGAGCAGACTTTGTTGGCTCTTGGTAAAGTAAAGCTCAAGAATTGCTTGTACAAAAACCATGGCAACCACTCAGAGCATTCCATACAGTGCATGGAAGTTGTATAGGGGACTGTCAGTGTGGGGAAGGCAGGATATTCCTAAATGCATTTAAAATGTGTTGTTTCATGTTACTGTAAATTTTGGTAATTAAAAGAAAAAGTTCTCTGACAAAATGTCATGTTTAGTGGTGACAAAAATAAAGGCCTGGATGTTCGAGAGCACTAAACCCCTTATCCCTTAACTTCTTTGCCTTTTTAAACAATTAAAAAAAAACGTTTTTCAATACTTATAATGGTCAATCTACAAGCTCACAACATGTCAATTGATTGGAACGTCGAACTATTCCAAAAGGTTTTGCTCAGTGACACAGACACTTCCTGGGTTTGAACTGGCAACCTTGTGGTTTACTATCCAGCCACTCTACCCCTGAGCCACGGCCGCCTACAAATGTTGTCACGTCAAGGACCCCTACCTTGTGCATGTGTTTGCCCATGGACGCCCATATAAAAGATTTTGTACCAGGGATACCCACACGATTTGCAAAGAACATCACTTTGCGTACCAGTGATGTAATGAATGGACTTTCTTTTCTTTTCTCTTCTCCAGCATGCGAATGAGGACGTTGAGCGAATGCTGCTAGGCAACAAGTGTGACATGGAGGACAAGAGGGTTGTACCAAAAGCCAAGGGGGAGCAGGTGAGTTGTTGTGGTTGAGTCTCTGCCAGATGTTGATACTGCTGTGGAGCTGCATGTTCATCACAGAGAGAGGTTGTCATGGGAGGAATACCATCAATATCCCAGCAGGACAACACCATTATTTACTTATTTTTGCACATTCGGCCGTGTTTGGACATAGGCCAATGAGAGGTTAGAGAAAGAACACAATTGAATTGAATTCACAAGTGTGCATAACCAGTGTTATAATAGTTTGGGGTTTTTCATTTTAGTTTTTTACATTTTATTTTCTAATTCAGTTAGTTTTAGTTGGTTTTAGAGTGGGTTTGTGAGCTTTTATTTATTATTGTTTTTCGTTTGGTAAAAATGCTTAGTTTTAGTTTATTTTTAGTTTCAGTTATTTATTTTTTTGTGCTTTAAAGGTAGGGGAAGTGATTTCACTTTTGTCAGATATCACCCACATTTTTTTTTCTGTTAAAATGCTCTATTATAAGGTGTGGAAACCATATATGGAGTTTCCCCCTCCCCCACGTTAGCAGAGGAGCTAATAAAAGTTCCCCAGGTGGTGGCGAATTCTCCTCCAATCAGGATCGAGCAGCAGGTTCACATAGTGTAGCTACTGTTGGACGCCCCTAGTGCAATAGGCTGGTACTACACCATGAATTTCAAATCACTTACCCTACCTTTAAGGTATTTGTCAGGTAAGATCAGAGTCAGTAGAACTAACAAAAAAAAGAAAAAAAAAAAAAAAACATTTAAAAACAAACTCATGTTATGATAGTCAATCATTTAAAAGAATCACATTTTGAAAGTTTATGTATTAAATAACTAAAATGTATATAAATGTTGCTAAAAACTAAAACTAAGGGTATTTTGTTGCTAATTTCAGTTATTTTTAGTTAGTTTTGTGACCACACAATACAGTTTCAGTCAAGTTATCGTTTTTAAATATAATTTTAGTTTTAATTAGTTTCAGTTAACTTAAATGTTTTTTATTCTAGTTTTTGTTTTTTAGTTAGTTTTAGTTAACTATTGTAACCCTGTGCATAACATGGAATTGACAGGACGGTCTCAGAACATTTCTTTAAGAACACTGCGTCTCATAACACTGTGCAGTTGTTTGAGTTCCAACCTTCAATCATTGAACCCGCAAAAGGCAATAACGGGATCATTTTTAGAATGCACGCACACATAAATGTTTTTATATTCTTGAATGAATGAAGACAGTTCCTCGAAAAAGACATGACAGCCCACAGCCTTGAGGTTAAAGAAATGGGTTTAAATGACGGCTGGGAACATCCAAGTGGAGAGAGAAGTACAGTACAAGTATATACGCTGTGTCAGAAGTGCTGTTATGCAAGTCCCTTAACTTGGCAGCTGTTCATCGTTTAGTGGTCTCACATCTGATGTCCCACAAATGAGACTCGTTAAGCGTGTGCAACACTTCTTGTTCGTGACTTCACAGGCCAAGAGTTTTGCTAAACATCACCACATTTTCATATTGCCAATAGCCACTGGCAAAATGTCACAATTTGCTTTATTTGCTGAAATTCTGCTATGTAGATTTCCTGTCCTCTCGCTTCATACACTCGCTGTAATGCAGGAGGGTTGAAATCCATTTGTGACGGTCGTCGTGACGGTTTTATGACCGCCACAAACATGTTTCATAGCGATTGCGGCCGTTTTGCATAACGGCCGCGGTGGTTTGCATAACTGTTTTGCTGAGGTTATGTTTAGGGTTACGGGTTATGGTTAGGTTTGGTTAAGGTAAGGGTTAAGCATAGATTTTATTGAGGTTATGGTTAGTTTTAGTAGTGAAAACGGTCGCGACTGTTATGCAAAATGGTCATGACTGCCATGCAAAATGGGCATGACTGCTATGCAAAACAGCCGTAGGCGGTCAGTCGGGCGGTCAGTCGCAAATGGATTTCGCTGTCTCTCCTGAAATGAGGTGTATGAATAATTTGCAAGCTTAGAATGTGTGACAATTCTTTGACATTGTAGACTTTGTCTCTTTCTCTGTACCTCTTGTACAATAACTGTTACTTGTAAACTGTTACTTGGCCTCACTCCCCGATCCCACCTCACCCCTGCCCACTTTGACAGACTAGTTGGCTAAAGGCTTTAAAAATCAATATCGGAAAATAACGGTATCAGGGAAGATATTGCAAAAATACGACTTTTTTTTTTTTTTTTTTTTGAGAAATCAGTTAAACACCATTCACATGTATAGAGCCACACAACCAGGGAAAAATAATATATGGGGGACCTCCAATTATGATTGAGTGGTGGTAGGCCTTGGTGTATCTGACTGAACACATTGCTGGTCTGTAGGTTTTTTCCAAATCACTGAATGCTCCCAAAAGTCAATATTGGACCTCTATTTATAGGTTTGTTTATTTAGCTCTGTCGCTCTTTTTTGTAAATTTTCTATTAGTTGCTTAATTGTTGTATATTGTAATGTACATTGTATCGTACAAACCACATGGTATCCAAACGGAAATAAGACTGCAAGGTCTTTCCTCCATACTTCCTTTGAACAAACCTATGTGTAATTGTACTTTGTACTTTTTTTTGCATCATTTATGTCTAATAATATTATCAATCAGTCAAACTAACTCAGCTGGTGACCAACCCTGACCAGTGAGGCTGCAGATATACAGAAACCTCACCTACACACACACACACACACACACACACACACATGCACACACACATTTCCTCCAAAGGGGCTGACAGAGGCTAGTGAAGCCCACAGATACCTGATCCTGCTCCTGCTTCACACAGGAGATCATGCAACTTTATTTTTGTCTGGGACAACCCCCTCTTAACGTTATCTGAATCACCCCCACCCTCCCTCCTGCGTTCTCTCTCTCTACCCCCCCCCCCCCCTCCCATGCCAGATTGCGAGGGAGCACGGCATTAGGTTTTTTGAGACGAGTGCTAAGGCCAACATCAACATTGAGAAGGCCTTCCTCACGTTAGCAGAAGACATCCTCAGAAAGGTAAGCATTTGTTTTCTATCACCGCTTAAATGTGCAGCACTGTGTAAGCGGGTGAATCGTGTGTGTGTGTGTTTTTTTTTAATGGAAATAAATGCTTGGAATACTGTACTGCTTGAATTTACGTTTGAAGGTGTTTTTGACCAACCCAGTGTGTATTATTTACACTCCAAAAAACTTGTTTTTCAAACAGTCAGACCTTCATTGAGATATCTTTTTTTCTGAATGGGTGTCTGAATGGTCCTTTTAAATCATCGGAACGATGTGGTGATCTGTGATTTTCATTTATTTCTTATTTGTTTTTGTTACTTGTCCATTGACAGACGCCTGTAAAAGAACCCAACAGTGAAAACGTTGACATCACCAACGTCGGTGGAGTCACAGGCTGGAAGAGCAAGTGTTGTAGTTGAACAACTCACCTCTGTCTCACGCACACACACTCACACACACATGCACGCACACAAGACACACACACGCAGGCAGTACCTACATACATACACTCTTTCTTTCTCTGTCTGTCCCTAACAACTAATTCTAACTCTCTTGCCCCCCCTAACTTGTATCATGAGATTTCTTGCACACTGACACATGGGGCCTAATTCACACTTTGTCGTACATCTGTGTCGGTATGTCCAAAAACGGTGGATCTGCAAGCTCACAAACCACATCGTAGACTTGTAGATCATTGGTTATCTTTGGCACGTTACGCTGTTGTACGACGACGGATGGATCTGGCTTTAATCTCTTTCTTTCAAAGTAAATAATGAACCACTTCACTTGTCTAACAACTCTCCCACCCTTCACCCCCAACACACACGCACTCACACACATGTTCGTCCACTCTCAACTGCTTTCTGATCATGATTTTTATTTCCGATAAAAAGAGAAATCTTGTCATGTTTCTTGTCTTTTGTTTTAAAGATTGCTAAAAAAAAAAAAAAAGAAGAGAGTGTGAAAAGACAAGCTCACAATTTTTAATCTTTTCCTTTGCCTGAGCTCACCTTGGTTGGACCGCCCCAACCCTCTCACATTCAGCCAGAGGAAAATGACAAATAAAAAAAACAAATAAAAAACAAAATAAAAAAAGATTAAAACGAAAACAAAAAAGACAAATGTAGGATTAACATTTTGTATACTTAGTGGGGTTTTCTGTTGTCTAACCGTATTTGGTCATTTACAATTTGTAACCAAGTGACGGAGAGGGCGTGGCTAGCTCCTTTTGTATGTTGGGGTTTATTTTGTCCTGTGCCTTATATGGAAGACAGGGGGCGGGGGCTGTGTGGAGGGCGGAGCCACATCCACCCAATGAAATTTACAATTTAATCTGTTATAGTTCTGGCTCCTCCCTGCGAAGCGGAACTGAAAGCAGAAGCGTTTGAATTTCTCCTCCAGCCAAGAGAACGGCATTATTATATGTATTGTTTATTGTTGTTGTTTTTTTGTTTTTGTTTTCTCTCTGTATGATTTATTTTACATATTTGATTTCCCCCCATCCCTCTTTATGTTTTTTTTTTCTCCCCCTGCATGCAGATTTCTTTGGGTTGGAAACGTTTCTATAGCGTTTCTGTAACGTTGTGTATAACGTTTGCCACTGGGTAACTGTGGGGCGGGAGGTTCAAAAAGTTCTCTTTGGAAATTCAAACAATTTTGCAGATCCATTAAAAAAATAAGCTTGTTTAAGTTAACTTGTTTTTGTCCTCAATGCTGTCCCATGTGTAGTGTTGTACTTCTGTGCGGTGTTGCCAACTTGGCGCATTTGTTGCTATATATATATATATATATTTTTTTTCAGCCCCTCCTAGTGCCAAAATTATTGAAAATCTAGTGCTTTTTTGCTGGCGAGTTGGGGCAAATTTGGTTGACAGGCGCCAGAGATAAAATCCTCATTTTTCATCCTATTATAGTCCTCCTTCCTTCTTAGAAAGGACCATTGGTAACCAAATGGACCCTTATAGATTGGTAACTCTTGAGATCGTAAAATGAAACCAAATGGAACTTGGGGTCCATTTGGTTTCAAGAGTTAAATTATATTCAAACATCTGAATTACATAATTTTCAAGAATCTACACATTTAGAAAATGTAGAAGAATTGCCATTTTGACCTTCATTTTGCCAGTTATTTCTCCTAAATTAGTCCGATAGACCAAACTCGACATCAAATGATGGTCCTCCGTGGCTAAAATGCAGAATAAATAGTGGGCCCTGGCAAGAAAATGGCTGAAAACCCACTGCTCTAGCGCCTTCTAGTGCATTTTGAAAGTGCCACTAGTGCATTTTGGATTTGGGCAGTTGGCAACACTGTTTCTGTCTGTGTGTGTGTATGGGATGACTGAATGATGAATGCATAATAATCTACTGATGGCTTTGCCATTTCTTCCAGAGCCTCTTATGGGTTTTTTTGAGATGTGGGAGACTGGGAAGTTTCTGATTAAGTGGAGAGGACAGTTCTGTCATGAGATGCTGAACTGGTGGGTGGGGACACGTGACCTCCATTCAGGCTTGAGTCTCTGGTTACTGTGTTGTCTTCCCTCATGCGTCCTTATTATTCAGACATTTCCCAATGAACCATTCATCATGTTATGCTCCAAAGAATTATGGACTTCGGAGCATGTTTACTTGCATTCTCTTGTCTTTTTTTACTTTTACTTCTTGGCCCTTTTCTGTTCCTTCAGATGTGACCGTTGAGCTCTTCAGAGGCCTGCAAGAGTGTGTGAAAGGATTGCTAGTTGGACCTGTAAATGGCAAGTCGTGGAATGGTGGGGGAAACTATCATCTCGCAACACGATCTCACAGATGGTAGTACACTATGCACGGAATGGCACCTACGGAATTGCGTGCATACACTACTAGAAAAAGCCAAAATCTGTGAATATGTACTTGGGCTTGGTTTTCACAAACACGGAAGTGCGTCACCATGGATAGTTGAGAGTTGGTTAGTTTGGGTTTTAATATACTTACTATTCTGTCCATAACACATCGCAACTCGGACGCGGTTGAGCGACCTTCGCAATGCTCAGCACGGCTAGGCTAGCGCCTTGTTCATTGGTGCGTCACAATGCTCAAGGTCATACATACATACAGACGTATTTCAGTATAATTTGTACAGATTCATTTTTTGGTATAATGTGCACAGGTTTATTTTAGTATAAAATGCACAGATTTTGCGTGTTTTCCGTGCATATCCTACTAAACTTCATGAGACTGGATAGCATCTCTAGTGGCTGGTCACTAGGTGAAGAGCCTGAAGATACATAAAGGGTTAACATTGTAATCCGGTTTCTAACATTTTCAGATAGGTTGTCAGTGATCAGCGCATCCATGTGTATTTGTGTGAAATCGAGGGAAGGCAGAGATGGACAAATTAAAACTACTAAACTTTAGTAGAACCTCTTTCCCCCCCCACTTTTTTCTCCCCAATGTAGCTGACACATTACAGTTAGCAAGAACTGCTCTCATAGCAAATATTGTGCCAAAATAGACATTTAAGTGGTGTACTAGTAGTATGGCACCCGGATAAACCCAGCCCATACACTTCACTTCACCATACACTTCAGAAGGAAAAAGAAAAAAAACATAGGCCTGATGTGTCTGTCGGATAGAGCCATTAGATGGTGCTGTTTCTCCATGTAATTTTTCTATTGGACGGTTGATTGCCATAAGCTTTATATTGTGTGTGTATAGTTATATATATATTATGTATGTATTATATATGTATATTATATATATATATATATATATGTATATATATATATGTATATATATATATGTATATATATATGTATATATATATATATGTATATATATATATATATATGTGTGTGTATATATATATATATAATATTATTATATATATTATACAGTATATATATATATATATATATATATATATATGTATGTATATTTATATATATGTATGTGGGGGAAAATGGAGCCATATGAAAATTAACAATAGAAAGTCTAAATGGTCCTCAAATGGAAAGTGACTCCCTGTTTACACCCTCAAGCAGGTCAGGAAGATTAAAGATTAACCAACACAAAAAGACCACTGCTGCAGATATAAATTGAACCTACAAATATTACCCTATTGGTCAGTTTGGTAAGCTATGGTCAATATCTCCAGCCTTCTGTGAGCAATAGCCACCGAAATGTCTGAAATAATTCCTCAGAAGACAGTTGTTTGGAGCTCTCTAGCCTGGTGACTAGTCACAGCAAAGCAAACCTTCATACTAAACGGCACAGGTAAAATGCCTGACATTGAACATGTAATGAATTCGCTTCAGGTATGATGCATAGTATGATTAAGAACTGCTGATTTTCTTTTGTTTTTCCTTTCTTAAATAAATAAAGAACCAAACGTTCTCTAGTAGCCTGAGGCGCTAGGATTGAAAATGAGAGCCATCCATCCCCTTGAAGATTGAAGACTCATGAAGGAACATGTAGCTCCAGCCAGGGATTTCTTTCTTTAGCTGCTTTCACAATGTGAATTTCTGGGTAAGTAACTCCTTCATTTTAAGTAAATTAAGTGTATGTTTTTGCAGGGAGATTGTCTTTGGAATATATTTGATCACCAAATTCAAAAGCACAGATGACTCATTTCATGGGCTACTGTGTGATCAAAACTAAAGCACATATAAACCTATTATGGCATATACATTAAGCTTTCCTCACGTGTGCAAGTAATGCTGAAGAACATCTGCACAAGAACATGAGTGAAAGCTACTGAATACCACACCAACTCAACTAGCATTAGAACAGAAGGACTAATTGATTTCAACAGGTTGAGTATTGTAACTCCTTGTCCCAAATTTGTACCTTTGCAAATGTTTTGCTTAATCCCCACCTCAAAACTCAAGAGTTGCACATGAGCTTTTTTGTGCACTTTGTGGTTAACGTTGTCGATTCTATTAGAGCAGTGGTCTTCAACCTTTTTGATACCAGGTCCCACTATTTATTCAGCATTTGAGCCATAGAACACCATTTGATGCCTTTTTTGCCCCTAGGGCCCCTATTTCCTTTGCTTTTGTCCACAATATCAGGCTGGATTTGGGGAAACAAAACATGCAAACATACCGATCAAAATGACCATTAATCTTCTAGTTGTGTAGACTTGGGCTAATTCAGACGATAAATATTTTAACTCTAACTATCTACATCTGGTTAACCAACTCTGTATCTGGTTGACCAACTTAGCTCGCGACCAACCTGGAACCCTCTCAAGAACCACTGCTGGTCCCCGGACCACTGGTTGAAAACCACTGTACTAGAGTCGATCAAACACATCTGATTGCAGAGAGCAAGGAGGGGGAAAATGAACAATCTCCATTCATTGAGACAGTTTTCCTGAAACCCCTCCTTGAAATGAGTTGCTTCAAGTGTGACCCTATTCCCTTGCACTGCTTTACATAGTGAGGTAGAAGTGTAACCTCATTAATGACCCACCTGCATGTTGAAGGGTGATATTTCATTAGAAACAACAGCACCTGGATTCTATTTTACCTTTCCGTTGGCCCCTTTTTTCAACATTCAGATCAGCCTCTTAAAAGTAGTAGTTTTTTTGTTTTTCATACCCAAGCCAATAATTTGATGTATTGAAGTATTAGGATACTATTTGAGTCCTATACATCATCGGTGCTTATCGAATTATTATTTTATAGGAAAAGCATCATCTCTTTAATAAACTGAAATGTTCAGGCTGTGATTGCAAATTTGTCCAATCTGGGGGAAAAAAACTACATAGAAGTAATCTACTCTTTAGGTTCAATAGGTTCATGGTTAAAATATATATTTTTTGTTTTTGTTTCAGAATGTCCACAGCTGTTTGGCCTACAACAGTATATTCTCATTGAGTTTTCTCTTGATTGGATCACCCATCCTGAAATCTATTTTCTGTTTACTAAGCAGAGAGATCCATCCATCCATCCTTCCTTCCTTCAGATGTGTTTTATTCAATCCTCATGTGAAAGGCCCTATAACAGTAATAATATACAGTAAATGTCACTGGTAGAGAGGGTCAGTCAAAATCAATGGAGGTGAAATATGACAGTTATCACTGCATAGTGTTTTTAGTGATAGATTTCAAATTTGAAGTCATGTAGTCATTAAATGAAATGTTAGTGTTAATTCTAATAACTTCCTGTAACCTTATGATGTAAACTGTTATGGCCCATCAGCGTTTAAAGGTCCAGTTATTCCTGGACTTGCTGTGCTTACTCTTTGTTCTTAATCACTGAAAAAGAACACACTGGGCATTGAATTAGCAGAAGCAAAAGCACTTTCATGTACTCAGCCCAGCCCCTACATGGAAGTAATTGTACAATTATTTAATTAAAAGGGATTAGCTGAAAGACTTCCCGCGTCCTGGAGAGTGTAACTGATTACGGGTCATAGAGCATGACTCAGTAAGTAGGGACGGCGATGATTATGCTTTATTTAGATAAGATTTATATAGACTGTCACTTGGCCCTCAAGTCTGCTGGTCTGACTGCTGCCATTTGAGTGCTGCTTCTGTCTTTCCAGGTTTTTAATGGTTTTTAATGGATAAATAAGGGCAGTCAAAAAGCTGGCAATAGCAACTTTCACCTGGACCTGTCTGCTGTCTTTAGCATTAAAACATGTTCTTTGCCAAGCAGCTGTGTCTCACCTGAGTCACCTCTTTTCAACAGGAGGCCTGTGTCTATTCCTCTCTAATTGTCTCTTATCACATCATTGATGATAAGAGCTCATGTCACGGATGATTAAAAAGGCTGCTCTAAGATAAATATTAACCTCTTTGAAAATGCACAACGTATTAGAGTCCTTAGAGTGAAGAATGACTAATGGGGATTCTTGCTAATTATTTCCACGAGAAGGATGTCCTCTTTCAGTGGGTGGTAAGTATGGCACTCCTCCACTCTGTTGGCTTTGAAGGTTAGGATTAGGCGTTTAGCCTACATTCAAAATGATATGATAGCAAAATGGAACACTGTCTAAAGGTGTGAACCTGTTTTGAGAGTTCATGATCTGTATAACATCAACCACAGCCTGTGGTCAACATCAACACCCAATAGTCAAGAATACTATATCAATCACTATCAATGTGTAATTATTCATATACAATATACATTGTAGTATAGATCGACAGTGTTGGGACATGTGCACTACGTAACTTAATATATTACATAATATATACCAAAATGCAGTAACTTGTAATATAAATATATTACCTGACAAAAAAAACTAATATATTATACTTTTCTTTCTGCATTACTGCTTTACTTTCAATATTACTTTCTGTCAATCTGTCTCAAGTGTTCTTGTGAAATTATCTTGACAACTGCAGAAGTTATATTTACTATACTTTACGTTTTTTCAAGTTGATTTAAAATGGATTTGTCCAGATAGCCAAGTGCGCTTGCTTTATTGTATGTATGCCACTGGCCTACGCAATATTTGATTAATAGTGACACCAAATATTTAATTATAATATTTTTTAAAACGTTTTTTTAAAGTAATATGTAATAGTAATATTAATATATTACACTTGCTCAGACAGTAATGTTGTAATATAATATATTGCTTTAAAATGAAGGTAATAATTAATAAGTAATATATTAACAAGGTAAAGTAATATTCCCAACACTGTAGATAGACCACAGAACCCTGCATCTGTAAAGATACTGTACCAGGGAAGCACATCTCAAATAATGATGACAGCAGGGACAAAATTAAGCGATCTAGGTGTTTAGGTAATGTAAGATACTTTTATAACTAATGTCATGAGTAGGCCTATTGAGCCCGCTCTGCCCGCTCTGCTCACGCACGAGTAGGTCCTGGCCTGCTTGTGTGCAATGCATAAGTTTACACCGCTGGTCTAGTTAGTGTGTTTGCCACGCAAGCGGGTTGTATGCAACCAGTGTTTGTTTTGGTGAGTAGATGAAACGGTCTTTCCTCAAGATTAGGCCTATGCAGGAAAACAAAATTTAAGCTACATTATTTTTTAGACTTATTAGCATGGCCAATCTTTTTTCGTCATTGGTCATAGTTTCAAGCTCGCGTTAGGTGTGTTAATTTGGGGGAAGTATGTGTCCCTGATATCTTGGTAGGCTACAGTGGGCAGGAGTCATTCCAAAGAGTCAGACCATTACCCATCTAGGTCTGACTGTGACTGGAGGAGGAGGAGATGGGAGAGAAGAGGAGGGGGAGGAGGTGTCCACTCCGGGCGGATCCACAGTGACACAGAGAGCGAGAGAGAGAGAGAGTTTTCGCTCCCTCCCTCCGCCCCCGCTGCATGCACTGCACAGCCCCATCCATTCAAACATGGCGAGACTCTGTGCGCCTCCAACACCATCGGCCCCTGCACGGACTCTACCACCACCACCACCACGGCTCTGGAAGAAGTCTCTGGTACTACTGCGAGCCCGTGAGAACCATTATGACCCGAGAGGATGGACAAGTTGTCGGCGAGCCTGTCGGAGATAGCGTGGAGCCCGTTGGCTCTGCCGCTGGACGCGGTGGTCAGCAAGTTCCGTCTGCCCACACTGGTCCGTCTGGCCCACGGTAAGGACACAGAGCTTTTCCCACGGCCGGCGATTCGACCCCAACGTCACAACTTTAGGGCTGTTGCTGCATCCTAAACCAGTGGTTTTCAACCCTTTTCATACCACTATTTATTCAGCTTTTGGGCCACGGACCACCACTTGGTCCCAAAACAAGACTTATTTCGTTTTTGTCGACAATTCCTGGCTGGATTTGGGAAACAAAACAGTCAAACATACAGATCAAACCATTGATCTTCTGCATTGTCTATTTGTGTAGACTTGGGATAATTCAGATGGTGAATATTTTAACTCTTGGGAGTGTAAAGATGAAGCCAGATGACATTGGTTGCATTTTTACACTCTCAAAGAGTTACATCTGGATGATCTATCTGCTTAATGAACTTTCCATCATTTAGCCTGGGGACCACTTCGAATCTTCTTAGCGACCACTGGTGGTCCCCGGGACCACTGGTTGAAAACCCCTGTCCTAAACCAAGTGGTCCCCATATCTTATCTCAATTTCACCCCCAAGTTGTTTTTTTTCCTCTCTTGCCCGTGGACCCCATGGCATCTGTGCGGCTACATAGCAGTCGCTTTCTACCATTTTTCGTTTCAAAAACCCTCAGTTTGACATCATGCATTGTGCTATAAGGACGCCCCATTTTAACAGCATTTCTATCTCCGGGCACCCCCATTTTTATTGGAATAACTGACTTAAATCCGAGAAATGGACCCATAACCGTCCATCTGTTGCCATTTGTACATTATCGGCGCCACAGGGAATTTGGCTATCATTTAGCTGGGGACCCCCGAAACTCCCTGAAGGACACCTCGGGGTCCCCGGACCTCACTTAATTGGGAACCACCGTCCTAAACCCTGCATCGCCTGTTTTTGATCCGTTGTGTCACCGTCCATGTTTTACGCACAGAGCAATGACTAGGCCTATATGCTATATGCTACTGTCAAAATCTAGAATCTAGGGTTACACAGAAAATCACCTTCAAAACTTTACGTCAACCTACCCTTTACATGCAATACATTCAATATAGCCTGCCTAAGTTATGCAGTCTGCTATGCTCAACGAAAACGTATTATGTTCTTTATTTCTTGGTTGGGTGTCATGGACAAAGTTAGTTCCAGGCTGCCCAGAAAGCCACAAAGTGCCTGTTGTGTTGCTGAAGTGCTGCTCAATTCTTTTCATATGTAAATGATGTAATCTGTCGGTGAATGTTCTGAATACTAACGAGCAGCGAAGAGGAAACATTCAAGTTTCCTAAACATTCCCAGTACTAAAGTGAACACGAGCAGCGCGCACCCTGTCACGGTTCCCAACATTACGCACCGGTCCGTGCGTGTGTGTGCAATAGAAGGAGAGTGTGGGTGTTTATTAACCGGACTCCGTTTATCCCACAGAGGCAGGGACGTGCAGAGAGTGTTAGGAGGGGCAGGGGCTGAAATCCCAAATCAATGTCAATTCAATTTAAAGGAGATTTATTGACATGCGAAAACAAACGTTTACATTGCCAAAAATGCCAAAGACATAAAATCACAAATACAATGCAATAAAACAGTTTGGGGGGCACAACAAATAGCAGCAATTGTTTGCAGTCTCTTTGGGACAAATTACAACATTTTTCCTCAATACTTTACAGAAAAACTAAATGTAGCAGTTCTGTTTACATGGGCAAGGAAGGAGTAGATGTATGCCTGGATACAGTAAATATAGACGGGCTGTAGCCACAGATAGTACATATAGTAGTCCTTAGGGTGATTGTATTCCATTTGCCAATCTTTTGTCACGACGGTTCACAAATCTTGGACACTCAATTGGACCAAAATAGCAGATCTGCTATTTTTTGTGGCACAAGCAACACAACCCAGGACTCTTTAGCGAGTGGAGATGTGATGAAATGATTTATATGTGGATTTCTAAACAGATTTGTTCAAAATGCTGCGTTCAAGTGGAGTAGAAAAGCAATTATCTGGAATGGTGCCTTCTGGCATGGCTGTGAAAGGAATTGCCTTTTTCTTTTCACCTTATAGTAAACTGCATTTGTTTTCTGGAAAGGGCAGTTGTTTTAGAGACGGCTAAAAGGGCAGGGACTGAAGTCCCCTTTGGTATCTGTGTGCACGTCCCTCCACAGATGACTAGTTGTTTGCACAGTCAGTCAGTCCCACGGAGGTTATTTATTTACAATGGATGCCATCAGCACTTTCTGGATGTTATGACCTTATTCTGACTATTTGTGACAATTTACCATTAGTGCTTGCCTTTTATACGTCCTGGCCTGTCAGCCAGGGGCGGATCTAGGCATGGGCATGGGCATGGGGAGCAATGCCTCCCTAAATGCCCTGACAGCCCCACCAAACACGATGCCATGCAAACGAGTAACGACCCAATTTTCGAATATATTTCAAATAAAGTGCTTATAATTAAATTGATTTGAAACACTACTACTGCTACTGTAACTACAATTGTTGTAGCAAACGAACACCATTTCATCATTCAAACAGAAAACTCTGAGTTAGACCTTTATCTTGATGCATGCTGCGTGTCTGTTGCAACTCAACAACAGCTGATGTTATTATTGCACTTGCCTAATACAAATCTAATACAAACCTGTAACCAAAAATGCCCCCCCCTCCCAATTGGGAAATGTTTCATCCACCCCTGGTCTGTCAGCAAAAGCATGGTAGGAAACTGAAAGCAAAATGTAGTAGTTGAGTAAATAAATACATTCTTAAAAGGTTTGTCCCACTGTCCAGTTTAGGTAATTGAATATCTCTGTGGTTTTCAGCCATTTTCATACCAGGGCCCACTGTTTATTCTGCATTTTAGCCACAAACCAACATTTCATGATGAGTTTAGTCTCTTGGGGCCTGAGAGACTAAACTCAACATCTGATGTTTAAATTTTAATGTAACTCTCGAGATCATCATCTTTCACTCTCAACAGTTACAGTTCTATGAGGGTCCATTTGGTTACCAACGGTGCATCATTTAGCAGAGGTCCACCGGGAATCCTCTCAGGGACCACTGGTTGAAAACCACTGGAATATGGAAACTATAACCCTCTGTGGATTTATATTATTAACAGTTTCCTTTTTGAATATACAAAGCATCAGTGATCAGTGATTGAATCAGTTTTTCTGTCATGGGCCCTTTGCCCTGTTTCAGTTTCAACTTGTAATGAGGATTCACCTGCCTGTTGCAGGATTTACATGCAACAGGTAACACACTCTAGTCTGGGTATCTAAACAGTAATGGAAAAAGGCAAAGACGTTGTTTTTTTTTTTATTGTTTTCACACACCACTGTCGCAAGGGAAAGAAATACTTCTGATTTCTCTTCAGCAATCCTGTTTCTGTCGAGCTTGACCTCTGCGTCCCCAGATGTCCACTAACATTTACCACTTATTCAGGAAAATGGCTCTTTGTAGAACAACTGTTCATCATATCAAAAATAAGCAGTAGTTCCATGAGCTTGTGTGTGTGTGTGTGTGTGTGTGTGTGTGCTGTCTCGGTCTCGCCCTCAATTTGCCTTGCTCTTGTTGCAATCTCGGAGCAAATGTCTCAGGTCTCTTTCGCCATAAAGACCAATCGAGACGAGATGCAAAGGAAATGCTCTATATCCATTATGAGGACCGAGGAGCCCATTCATAAAAACAGCAGAGCGGAGTTCAGCATTGGATGAATGACGTGCGTATCGCTAGCAATCCACAACTACAATGAGAATTTAAGCATGGATGGAGCACAAAAAAGTGATGTCTTGACTTGGTCTTGCCTCGCAGTGGTCTTGCTCTCTGTCTTGGCCTCGGCTTTGGTGTGACCCCTCTAGGTCTTGGTCTTGGTCTCGACCCCATATCATCTTGGATCTCGACCCCCCAAGTATCGTGATCGTCTCGGTCGTTTTGGTTTCGACCCCCTAGGTCTCGATTTAGGTGGCCTTCACGACAACACTATAGCAGATAACAGCAGGGAATCAAACCCGGGGATGACACTAGACTTTTTGAGCCCATCGTGGCAGAAGCTGTGAGCCATTCTGCAGCTACACTCGCCTGAGTCACAACACCAATTGTAGTGGTGTGGGATTCAAACTCGGGTTCCCTGTGTGAAAGTCCACATCTTAACCACTAGACCAAAGGGACATCCCAATGGTCCAGGCGAAAGATACTAGACTTTTTGAGGCCATCATAGCAGAGGCTGTAGCCACTGCTACGCATGCGTGAGTGAGTGAGTGAGATGGATAGGAAGAGAGAGAGAGAGTGTGTGTGTCAGAGGGAGAACCTGTGTGTGTGTGTGTGTGTGCGTGCGTGCGTGCGTGCGTTAGGCTCTGTGATTGAATTGTGCCATTGTGCTCCCAGCAGAAATCAATGCTACTGTGCTACATGATGGCTTTAGTGGAAGCGGGAAAGGGCCCGTGTGTGTGCGTGTGTGTGTGTGTGTGTGTGTGCGTGTGTGTGTCTGTGTGTCTGTGTGTGCATGCACACACTGCGCTTTGTTGTCTAATAGAAGGTTGCCAGATAGCGGGGTCCTCATGAGCAGGTTAGGGGTGGAGAGCCATCATTGATAGGGGTAATTACCTAGTCCCAACAGACTCTGAAGAAGTGTGTGTGTGTGTGTGTGTGTGTGTGTGTGTGTGTGTGTGTGTGTGTGTGTGTGTGTGTGTGTGTGTGTGTGTGTGTGTGTGTGTGTTGTGTGTGTGTGTGTGTGTGGCACGTTGCTATTGCTGTGTCTATCCCTGTGTTTGTGTTTATATGTTGACAGTAGGGGGTTGGGTTATGACAGCGGTTGGGTTTGTTGTGAGTGTGGCAGCAGTGTGCTGTTTACAGGATTTAGAGAATGCTCATCTCTCAGTTATTTATGTACTGTATGTATGTTATTACAGTGTGTGTTGTATTTGGCTTTTACATAGGTTACATTTACACGGTAGGATTAGAAAATGTCATTTGAACACGTCTAGGTCACTTGACTGTTGCTTATGTATGATGTATGTATGAATGGTACACACATGTAATGATAATACCGGAGTGGTATGTGTATGCATACTGCATGTGTATCAGGTATGCCTCTTTAAGTGAATATTGATCCATTTATGGCCATATAGTAATGGCATCAAGAGTAACAGTCAGTAGCAAAGTGTGGAGCTGTTTACAGATATTTTAGCTCAAGACCCTAAAGAGAAATCTGACGCTTGCCCAGCAGCCTACCACACATAATATAGCCTACATGTGGTACAGAATTATTTATAATGTAGGTGAGAAAGTGATTAGGGTGAATTGGAAAACCCTCCTGCATGATAGACATGCACACGCTCTACATTGATGGGAAGTACAACGTGCCAACCACACATACATCAAGGCCCACCCCACATACTCATCCCGATTGGATGAAATGCTTTTCTCCCAAAGTCCAAACTGAAACTTTTTGACCCCAGGGGCTCACTGGGGACAGGGAGGAACTCCTTATAAGGTCACCATACTCTATAGTGGGGAGGATTAGACAGAAAATAAGAAAACAATTAAAATATTTGAATTAAAGGGATATTCCACTCAAAAACAGTTTTGCTCATTCTATGGTCTACTCAGTCTCATGTGAACACACTAGAGTGACTAGACAGTTTATAAGTTACTCCATTCACTATTTACTTATATATTTGATGTTCATTTTAGCGCCTCCAGCTCCGTCACATACTAACCCATTATAAATTAATACTCCATTTTAACCATGACAGATTATTCAAAAGCAAGCAATCTTTTTTTCTGCGGACTGATATTGTCCTCCTAATACGTGAGAGGGCCGTGGAATTTCATTTACAGTTTTTATTTATTCTAATAACAATATTTTAAAAATAAATGAAAACTGAAAATGAAATTCCACGGCCCTCTCACGTATTAGGAGAACAAAATGGAGTTTTAAGTTATAATGGGTTTGTATAGGAAGGGGGTGGGGCAGCTAAAATGAACATCAAATATCTAAATACAGAATGGAGTAACTTATAAACTGTCTGGTGTGTTCACATGAGACTGAGTAGACCATAAAATGACCAAATGTTTTTTTTTAAGTGAAATATCCCTTTAAGTACTACTTACTATACCTTTAACCCATTTTGGGTGGGGTGGCGTTCTAAGCATTATGTTATACTAAAAAAATAGCATATCTACAAGCATCTACAGTACATAGCTATATTTGTTTGTGTGTTCCAGAGTGGAGGGCCTTCTAATTGTGTGTGTGTGTGTGTGTGTGTGTGTGTGTGTGTGTGTGTGTGTGTGTGTGTGTGTGTGTGTTTCCTTCCTTCCAGGTGAGTGTGTGGAGGGTCTCACAGAAGACGATGTGGTTCTGTTGCATTCCTGTCGACAGTGGACCACGGTGACAGCACACAGCCTGGAGGAGGGACACTATGTCATAGGACCCAAGATAGACATCCCACTGCAGTACCAGGGTGAATAGTACACACACACACACACACACACACACACACACACACACACACCAGGGGCGGATCTAGGCATAGGCATGGGGGGGCAATGCCTCCCTAAATGCCCAGTCTGCCCCACCAAACATGATGGCATGCAAAACAACCCAAGATATTTCAGTGCTTATATTTAAAAGTATTTTAAACACTACTGAAAATGGTGTGGGTGCGGCTTCATCGCCCGTGGCACGAAGCGACACGGGCGATGAAGCTGCACCCATACCATTTTCTTCTGCCACCCCCCCCCCCCCCCCCCCCCCCAATTTAGTAGACCTGGGATAATTCAGATGATGAATATTTTAACTCTTGAGAGTGTAAATATGAAACCAAATGGACACGCAAGGGTCCATTTGCTTTCATTTTTGGTTTCATTTTCCTCTCAGGGACCACTGGTGGTCCCCGGACCACCTGTTGAAAACTCCATGTTGCCAAAAGACACCCAGATGACACCCAGCAATTGAATATTCCATATTTCCATGCATTTACTAACTATAAGTGTCGCCAACATGGAGGCACTCCAGTTGTGAGCATGTGATGCAGTTTTCAACATGCACAGTGCAGCTCTGCTGGAAGTTGGAACATTCAGTTGTTAACCATTGAGTTTGTCACATTTCACCCAGCATTTATTACACAAGGTGAAAATAAGGAATAAGATAATTACATGGTGGGGAACAAAGAAGGCCTTATAAGGACATGGGTGGTGGTGGTGGTGGCAGTCAAATACCGAAGTATAGGTTTCCAATACCGTAACTGTACTGGACTGTAAAATCTCATACCACGCCATCCCAACTACAGACGGTAGTTCTACAGGTTTTGCTGTGCATTTTAGTGACCCCACTAAAATGCACTACTAGTAGAGACACTAGACTATAGAGACACGTTGTTGAAGTTCCAGCCAACATTTCCCGTTGAGTAACACTTAAACCCTACATGGCACGTACGCAACACCGCTTCTTCCCACTCCTGTGTTAATGAATGACCCAACGCCCACGGACAAAAGATTTGTGCAGTGCATTTTCACCTAAACACATTGACTGTAACCAGACATCGCAGGTTTAACCACACTTTTCTTTTGGGTGGGGGGGGGGGGGGGGGGGGGGGGGGGGGGTGGTCTGTGGGGCTAAAATGTCATCAAATGGTAGTCCATGGCTCATATTTTCAATAAATAGTGGGCACTGGTATGAAAAAGGTTGAAAACCACTGATTTACAACTCTTGAGAGTGTAAATATGAAACCAAATGAACCCGTGAGCCTGGAATTGTGGACAAAAGCAAAAGAATCTTCAGTTTTGGGGTCTTTTTTTGCACAGCACGGACGAAAATTTAAGCCTGGGTATCAAGGCCATTTCCCACTTACTAACAGTTGTTGGAGGTGAAGTTTTTGGTTACAGGACTTTTATTAGGCAAGTAAAGCATCAATAATAACATCAGTTGTTGTTGAAGTTGCAACAGACATGCTGCATGCATAAAGTCTGACTCAGAGAGTTTTCTGTTTTGAATGATGAAATGCTGTTGGTTTAGTGGTGCCGCAGCTATAGTTAGTTAGTCGAAGTAGTAGTGTTTCAAATCATTTTAAATATAAGCACTTTAATTTGAAATAGTATCTTGGGTTGTTTTGCATGCCATCATGTTTGGCGGGGCAGTCTGGGCATTTAGGGGGGCATTGACTGGTCATCAGCGGTACCCATCCAGGACAACGTTACCTCACCAGGGCCTTGTCCCCATCATCACATCCCCATTGTTCCAAGTGTCCCATCCAGCAGCGCGGCTCCCTGAGTAACAGGATCCTAATGCCTCCGCTCCGCTGCTTCCTCTTTGGATGGGAGCAGTGCTGATGTCACCCCTACAGGCTCCCACTGACTGCTGTGTCTGAGCTCAGTCATCACAATAATGAAAGACGTCTCAGGGACCGGATGGTCAGGAGGGATTTTCTTTTCTTTTTTTCCTGACGAGTTGAGATCGGGGCCATTGTAGGAAGTCGCATTATTGATGTTTTTTTTACAGGAATTCTAATAGAGTAGAGCCATTTCAGGCTACCTGACCTGCATTAGTTGACTGATCTCACGGATGATCTCTTAAGGCAGGGGTTTTCAACCTTTTTCATACCAGGGCCCGACTATTTATTCAGCATTTGAGCCACGCACCCACAAAACTAAAAATGTATTTGTGGGTCCATTTGGTCATCAAAAATGGTCATCAAGAGTTACATCTGGTTAACTAACTTTTCATCTAGTTAACCAACTTAGCTGGGGTCCACGTGGAACCATCTCAAGGACCACTGGTGGTCCCCAGACCAGACAAACTCTTGAGAGCATAAAAATGAAACCAAATGGACCAAATGTTTCGGTTTGTGACAAATCATGACAACAAACACAATGTTATCATGCAATATCTAATTAGCAAGAAGAAAACAATGGCAGGATACAACACGGTTTGCTAAAATGCAGAATAAATAGGGGCCCCTGGTATGAAAAAGGTTGAAAACCCATGCTCTAGTGTGATCCAAACAGGAGTTGAAGGATCAAACCAGAAACCTTTCCGATTCTCAGTCAACCACCTGTAGGAGATGATTACGTAGATGAAAGTCCTGATACCTATTGATCTTCATGGTGGTAAGAGTAGATCACTCCACGTCAGCCTCTTCCTCGTTGCTGTGTGTGGTTGCTGCTCGGTGTCGCACGCCACAGTATAGTCTGTCATCATAGTTCGTACCGTTAAAGCGATGCACTCGATACAATGAGAACACATCCTATAAACTGGAAAAATGAATCAATTTGGGATCGCTTTGATCTCTCTCTTTACAGGATGACGAATGAGCTGGTAGTGATGCGTTCGGCGGAATCATCGTAGATGAGCTAACGTCTGCCTGATGATGTCATACAGGAAGTACAAATAGGCTTAGGATGAGAGCAATATAGGTTAATTCTCCCCTGGGATAGACAACAGGATGTTACCCCCCTGTCTCTGTCTCTCTCCCCATCACTCCTGAATGAGTAGCTGATGACCCAAGGTTAGATTGTTTTATCTAGAAAAACTGAACAATCTACTGACATACGTTTGATGGGAACAGGGGTAGATCTAGGCATAGGCATGGGGGGGGCAATGCCCCCCTAAATGCCCAGTCTGCCCAACCAAACATGATGGCATGCAAAACAACGCAAGATATTTCAGTGCTTATATTTAAAATTATTTGAAACACTACTGAAAGTGGTATGGGGGCGGCTTCATGAGAAGCTTCATGAAGCAGCCGCCTTACCATTTTCTTCTGCCCCTGGAAGGGAACCAAGAGAGCTGGGCAGTCCTGCCCCTTTCATGATGTTGCCCGTGTTCCAAAAATGGAATTCTCATTCATTTTCCTTTTAGACTTTTTGAAATCTGAAATCGATATAAAGACGATTACGCCACAGACAAAGCCAACTCGGGTTGTGACAAATCATGACAACACACAATATTACCATACATATCTAATTAGCAAGAAGAAAAACACGACAGGATACAACACTTTTTTTTCTTAGAAATGATTTGATTGTCCCAAAAGATTGTGTATGTTGTCATGATTTGTCACGGCCCGAATTGGCTTTGTGTGTGGTCTAATCGTCTTAATATAAATCATTTCGAAAAAGTCTATGAGAAAAATGAATGGGGAATTCACTTCTGGAACAGGAGTGACGTCACAAGGGAGCAGGACTGCTCAGCTCTATAACATGGACAATAAAATCCATAGTATTCATTTAACCAATTAAAGCCTATATAGCACACCTGGGCATTATGCAGCCCGGGGGCCAAATGCGGCCCTTTGGCTGACTCTGACCGGCCCGGGGACCACCAGTGGTCCTTGAGAGAGTTCCAGTTCAATATGGAAAGTTGGTTAGCAGATGTAACTCTTTGAGAGCGTCAACATGAAACCAAATGGACCCTTGCGGGTCCATTTGGTTCCATGTTTACACTCTCACGAGTTAAAATATTCATCATCTGAATTACCTAAAATCTACTCAGATGATGTAAAAGAATGGTAATTTTTGATCTATGTTTGACTGTTTTGTTCGCCAAATCCAGCCTGGTATTGTGAACAAAAACAAAAGAAATCTTTAGTTTTGGCGTCTGTGGGGCTAAAATATCACCAAATGTTGGTTCTCTGTGGCTCAAATACTGAATAAATAGAGGGCCCCGGTGTCCAAAAATTTGGTCTTACTCTTACTTTCGTCTTGAAATTAAATTAATATAACGCAGACTTTAGTTCAGCCTTTAGTCTTGTCCCTCCACAATATTTCATGGATCTCATGTGGCCCCTTGGGAAAAATAATTGCCCACCCCTGCTATATAGGCTGATTTATTGATTGGAGTCCCTAAGAGGGTTTATCCCTGCCCCACATAGTGTGTCTGCTATTTTTGATGATTGTTCTCCGCCTATAGTTTGCGTCCAGAGAAATAGGGATGTAGTTCACATGGTTAACTCTAATTAAGGACATGCAAACAACGTGTTGATGCACACGAAAATGTGCCGGCCCATGGGAGAAGACTGCAAAACAAGAAACATGTCTTACATACAGTACCTCTAATCAAGGGCCATTCACACAGAGCACTATAACTCTAACACCACATGCACATGATTAAGTAGCAAGGGCCTTTTTCAATATAAAAGCCTTCAGAGTTTGGTGCCAAGTCAGGCATGATATACACTTCAGTTAAGTCATGTCATGCAATGAAAGATTGCTGTTCTTCAAGCTCACAACGCTGTAGCGCATTCTGATGAGCTTGTAGATCACCAATTTGTGGTGCGGTGTACTGCACACAACTTCATGTTGTGTGCAGTATATTTATATGTTTATGTTCATGTTCATTATTGATATGGACATAACAATTACATTGCTCATTGCACAAGTGCACAATTAGTAGATACAATTAGTAGATACAGTTGATAGACTACTGGTCCTCTGTAGTACACATTGCTGTGGGCAGAGAGTTCCACATGTTTGATACCTTTACTGAGAAGGCAGACTGTCCAAATGAGTTGTTACACCTGGGAACAGTACAGTTACCACGTGTTGTGTTGATGCTCTACCAGAGCTTGGAAGTCTTACAGTCGGTCCAGAAAACAATGTATAAATCAGGGGCCAGATATCGACGGGAATCACAACAGAACTACAACGTCCGACTCTGACACTCCCACATACACATTCTTCCGACAAAACTTTACACAAAGAGTGGAATAATAATGTCTCCAAACAAACACACTCCATATACCGTATTTTCCGCGCTATAAGGCGCACCGGACTATAAGGCGCGCCGGATTATAAGGCGCACCTTGTAAAACTGTTTTCATATAAGGCGCACTGGATTATAAGGCGCAGAGAATAGAAGCTACTGCAGTTAACATAGAAGAGAAGCTACTGCAGTCAAACGATCCATATATAAGGCGCACTGGATTATAAGGCGCACTGTGGATTTTGGAGAAAATTAAAGGCTTTTAAGTGCGCCTTATAGTCCGGAAAATACGGTATATAATGGAGAACAATATCAGCCTAAATTTTGTTCTTCTCGTAGTTGAAGGTGCGTAGTTGTTTGCAGGAATCTTTCTAAAGCTGTGTTGAATGTTGGCCTTTGCTGTCTGATTTGTACGTTTGGCTGCCTAAGCGTGCAGGTCTGCTATAGTTTAGCCTTTAGTTTGTGTTTTTTGGCCGGTGAAGTGTTCCGTTCAGTCACCTTGCGCCTCGTATCGGCTGCTGTGTGTGGGGGTGGGGGGGCAGGACCTGTTGAAACGTAGCACCACTGGTTGTTGGAGGTGGAAGCATAGTGGCTCCTTATCCTCAGTGCAGTTTGAACAGGAGAGGAGACAGGGCCGGATCTAGGCATGGGCATGGTGTGGGGGCAGTGCCCCTCTAAATGCCCTGACTGCCAAACCAAACATGATGGCATGCAAAAAAAAAGAAACACATTTCAAAGATATTTCAAATGAAAGTGCTTATATTACATTGTGGCACTACTAAACCAACACCATTTCATCATTCAAAACAGACAACAGACAACGCTCTGAATCAGAGTTTTAGCTTTATGTATGCTGCGTGTTTGTTGCGACTTCAACAACAACTGATGTTACTTCTTATTGATGCTTACTTGCCTAATATACCGTAAGTCCTGTAGAAGATATAAATCTTGTGGTTCACAGAACTAAAGAATTTAAATGAAAATGGTATGGGGGCGGGCGGCTTCATCGGCTGTGGCAGGAAGCGTCACAGGCGATGAAGCCGCCCTCATGCCATTTTCGCCTGCCCCCCCCCCCCCCCAATAGGGAAATGTTACATCCGGGCCGGAGAGGAGAGGAGAGGAATGTGGACATGTTGGCCTGGCGCTTGTTATTCTGTTCGGCCTGCCAGACTGGGAGAAAAAAATAGTTTCTGATCTCTTTCTCACATATGCACACACACTGTGTCCCACACGTACACACACACACACACACACATGCACACACAACATAAGACAGACACAAACGCAGAGACACTTGGAATGAGAGCTACTGCTTCCTTTCCTTATCCGGAATACTTGGTTCAGAGGGAGAGAGAGAGGGGGAGAGAGAGAGAGCAGAAGTGTGTAAGATTTACGGATGGGGGATTGTGTGTGTGTGCGCGTGTGTGAGCGTCGCCATGGTGATGTGTCTCTGCTCTGCGTAAGAATGGAGGTCCTTTATTGGTCGCCATGGCGACCACCATCGGCTGTCAATTGACTGACAGAGAGCCAGGTCGTAGGTCACTGAGGTGAAACTTGTGCCCCCCCATCATCCCGAGTGTGTGCGTGTGTGCACGCGTGTGTGTGTGTATTTAAGTTAGGAGGGTTGATAATACAAACAGGAAGAAAGTGGGGGGAAAAACAAGAAACAAACACAAAGAGAGAGAGAGAGAGGGAGAGAGAGAACAAATTAAACAAAGACGGAAAGGAAAAAAAGCAAGGAAACAACTTGTTAACCCTCTCCTAGCCTCGACGCCCAGGCTTTCATTTTCGTCCGCGTTGCGCGAAAACGGAAAGCCTGGACTAATCTGTTACCCACAGTGGCCTAGAAGTGGGAGTCAACCTTTCAGGGTGGGCGTCGCTCCAAATAATGTGGCGTAGAGCAGCAGTGGAGGGGAGGGGGCAAATCAGAACAGCTCATCTGCCGTCCAAATGCGGACGGGACCCCGCCCCTCTAGGCCAAAATCATTTCAGGTTAGGCCAGGCTGACTCTCTCCTCTCTCCACAGGGAGGTTCAAGCTCCTGGACGAGGACAGAGACATCAGAGATCCGGTCCAGTTCTTCTCCAGCGTGGAGGAGGTTGCGGGGGCGTTCCCCGACCGGGTCTTTGTCATGGAAACCATCACCTTCAGCGTCAAGGTTGGATCTCACACTAAGGGCTCCATTTTCGTTACCGCTAAACCCCTTATAGCTTAACTTCTAACTGCCTTTTTAAAACTATTTTAAAAAACATTTTTCAGTTGTTCAAATGGCCAGTCTACAAGCTCACAACATGTTAATAGATTGACATGTTGAAATATTCCAAAAAGTTTTTCAAAATAGTGAAAACATAATAAGGGATTTGGGATAAGGGGTTTAGCATGTAACTAAAATGGAGCCCTAACTGTTTCCCCCGATAAAATAATACCCTGTGCTGTGCAGAGTCCCAGGGGCCAAATCACGCTTGTGAATGAATTATCTTCAGCCCGCCTGATTATATTTAATACATTAACCGCACCTACCTGATGTCCCCTGCACCGAACTGAGCTTGTGGATCGTCTATTTTCAATGTGTGTGTGTGACACCGGCCCTCAAGTGTGTGTCCTACACTAAAGCCTAATTCACACACACACTTGAAATTTTCATTTCAAACCATCAACACTGAATTTGTCATACTACTCAGGCTCTGCTACATTTTTTCCCCCTGCTCAGCACAATTAGATATAGATAAGCATCACTATCATAAGCCATTAGCAGCAGGGAGATAGATATACAATAACAACCTCCCATGGGGAACAGATGGTGGTGCTGGGGTGGCGGTGGGAAGCAAACAGAGCATAACCACAAACCAGGGATGTGTTCAGAAGGAACAGAGAAAGAACACAGGCTTACGTGAGCTTAACTAACCCGCCCAATTGCTCAGCTGATTGCCATGTCAGTGTGTGATGTATGTGGCTTGCAGTGCACTGTGTTCAATACATGGTGAATCACAAGTGTCTCAAAGTATATACTGTATAGGCAATACATGTCAAATTTTTAATGGCATTTCTTCCCTTCTTTTTCTTCTTCATCTTAGACCATTTCATTATTAGATCATTTTTTGAAAATATCTAGTATCTATGACAACCATAGGAGCCGCAGTGGCCCTTTAAATCCATCTCCACATTTGACTCCACCCGTCCTCCCTTTTTCCTTAATCAGAGGCACCTCAGTGAACAAATAGTCCAGCTGGGACTATTTGTTAGCCAATGACAGAGCTTATAGCTTATTTGGAATAAAGGAAGACTTCATGAAAAACATAAAAAATGAAGTAATTATTAGTTTGACCTTAAAAGTACATATAGGAGCTTTAATGTGGACTGAACGAACTTGCAGGCTATGTATCACTTTATTTCATTATACAATTCTGTAAACTGTTAGCTTGGGTTCCAGTACTGATTTGCTGCTGTGTTCCGTGGATCTGAAAATGTCACTTCACAAATCATTTAAAATCAATGATTTGCAAAGTGACAACAGGAAAAATCACCTCTCAGCCATACTAGTATTGAAGGACTATACCTTAAGTCTTAAGTCGTCAAGAAAAAAATAATTCAGCATGGAAAAACACAAAAAAAATAAAAAACAAAACAAAAAACAAAATCCAAATATAGCTGCAAGCAGCGATAAGACGTGACCAAGCAAGCAGCAATAAGGAGTCAGAACAATACGCGCAAGCCACAGTAACATGGGAGCCTGAACTTGAGAAATACATCAGCTAATTGTGGGAGCAGGGTAGGGTTTTTGAAGACTGACAGACTTGCGCTTTGGATTGTCAGTCGCCGGACTTGAAACCACAACATTCTGTTCCGAAGTCTGGCGCTCTACTGACTGAACTATCCAGACTGAATAATTTCCTTCATTGATGTTAACAGCATGGCAGTATGACAAGCACAATAAGCCATATGTAACCCAGGGTAAAACTCAATGTAATGGTAATGGTGGTTGTCACTATTTGACCATGATGGTTTTGTCACTATTCGGCCATGTTGTTTTTTGTACTGCCTATACCCTTCGCAGGAAATGAGGAAACAGATCCATGTTTGCCTTGTAGTTCTCTTGTCCACTTGTGTTGTAAAGAAGAAGGAACCCCGGGTCCATACAATAGCGTATGAATAAATGAAATTTGAAATATCTACAGTAGCCTACATGTTAACTTGGCTTACTACAACTAAACTGATAAAAGCTTGGAGAATTACAGTACAATTCAAGTACAACTAGAAGAAATTGAAAAAAATGTGATTGGACACTAGTTAACAGTTGTTTAACAGCCACTTTGTTCAAGAAGTTAATCCCTTATACGGGAATCGAACCCAGGCCGCCATGTTGCAAGACCAATGTTTTAACCATTAGACTGTTAGGTGAAGTGATAACCTACCCTTTGATTGGGTAGGTTACTACTGGAATTCTAGAATGTCGGGGTATGACCCGGCCGGGAATCGTACCCCAGCCTCCCAGTCTCAGGGCGGACACTCTAACCACAAGGCCACTGAGTTGGTGCCATTACCATTACATTGAGTTTTACCCTGGGTTACACATATGTAGCATATAGTTTGTGAGAATATGTTTTTGGACCAGTACTGCGACAGAAGTACGTAGTTTTTAGAAGGAAATTATAATGAACCATAAAGAACACAGGACACTGTAAATTATGCTTAATTAAATTATTATTGAATTAATGAAATTAATGAAATCCAAAACAAACAAATAAACAAATGCAAATTAATTAAATTAAACCAACATAGATTCGACCCAAGTCAGTGTTTAGTCAATTGTCCAAAGTTCATCCGGGATCAGTGTCATTGAGAGTCAGAGTGTGTGTTTGGGCATGGAGGGTCCTACCGTCCGGTTAGGACAGAAACAGAACAGTAGAGGTTTGTTTTGGGTTAGCTCGCCATTGTCTTCACTTTCATCGTCACCATGATCAGACGGTCGAAGAGTTAACTGGAAAAACCTGGCCTGAACACAAAAAGGCCAAATTAAACATCTACAATAAAACAATAAACTAACTGATCTACAAGTTCAAATAACAAAACAAATCAAATCAGCATTCACAAATAATGTCAATATTATACCATCAAATCCAAATGAACAATGCCAAAAAAAAACGGATCAAACAAATGTTTCCAAAACAAAACTCACCAATTCGGTTCAGATTCACAGCTCATTCATGCTCAGTACGTTCACCAGTGGGGTTTGTATGTAGGTCTAAAAGGATGTTAATCTATGTTAGTATAATGCTTTATATTGCAATGTTTGGGAAAATGTTTGAGAGAAGGAGAGCATACAGACCTGTCCCCAGCCAGTGATGTGCACCTCACTGACTGAGACAGAGTGCTGGCTTTATACTGGGGGTGTGGTGTGTGTGATTGCAACCAGTGTGACGGAGTGAATGATTGGTGAGCTCTGAGTGAGTGGTGAGCTGAGCTGTGAACTGTCACTAGTGACAACTTGGCCGAATAGGGACAGTCAAAAAGGGACAAACGAGCAATTTTCATTGGCTCGTAAAAACATCATTTTTTTCACTAAAAACATGATTCACACCCATTCCATGTTTGTATGGCTCCAAAGTTCATGTGTAGGTCATTGTTATGCATTTTGATCAAAGATTGTAGGAGGAGATGCATTTTAACTGTTTTACATATAAGTTCATCTAAAGGTCAGAGGTCAAAAGTCAGAATACAAAAGTTGTTCGGCATAAGCAGACGCATAAGGGAATATAAGTTACATTTCTGAGAGTCAAGCAGTTCATGAGTTATGAGTGTTTAAAGTTTGCAATTTCAGTTGAGTGCTATAGCGCCACCATTTGACCAGTGGTCACAGGCTTCGCATCATCACCGTTTGGCATCACCCTCTACCAGATTACCAATTTTCGCGAAAACCGACTGCACGGTTCAGCCAGAACAGCTATTTTTGGCGGAAGAAGAAGAAGGAGAAGAAGGAGAAAAGCAGTCAATAACAATGAAGTGACCAAGTCCACTTCGTGGACTGCTTGGTCACTTAATTACCGGTACCAAGCGGAGTTGACTAACACAACTATTTGCGGGCATTTTGCAGGTGGTGTCGGGAGAGTTCAGCGAGGACAGTGAACCCTACAGCTTCACTCTGCAGGAAGGAGATGAGCTGTCACTCATGGGGAAGGCGGAGCTTCTGTGTGCCACGCCCGCCAGGGAGAGGACTGGACTGAGCGCGCTCCTGAGACGCCTGGGAAAGACCCCCAGAAGTAAGGCCTGTGACCAACTAGAGCAGGGGTTTTCAACAGGTGGTCTGGAAACCACCAGTGGGCCCATTTGGTTTCATTTTTACACTCTCAAGAGTTAAAATACTCACCATCTGAATTAGCCCGAGGGATATTCTACTTTCAAAAAATCTTTGGTCAATTTATGGTCTACTCAATCTCATGTGAACACCCCAAACAGTTTATAAGTTACTCCATTCAGTATTTAGATATTTGATGTTCATTTTAGTGTATCCGCCTCCTTCCTATACAAACCCATTCTAACTTAAAACTCAATTTTAACCATGACAGATTATTTGAAAACAACCACAAACAACACATCTTTTTTCTTGTGACTGATATTGTCCTCCTAATACGTGAGAGGGCCGTGGCGTGGCGTGGAATTTCGTTTACTGTTTTTGGAATTTTAAGTTAAATGGGTTTGTATAGGAAGGAGGCAGACACGCTTAAATGAACATCAAATATCTAAATACTGAATGGAGTAACTGTCTGGTGTGTTCACGTGAGACTGAATAGACCGTAAAATGAGCAAAAGTTTTTTTTTAAAGTGGAATATCCCTTTAATGGTCATTTTGATCTTGGACAGTTTTGTTTTCTCCGAAATCCAGCCTGGAATTATGGACAAAAGCAAAAGAAATCTTTAGTTTGGGGGTCTGTGGGCTAAAATTTCATCAAATGGTGGTACTTGGCTCAAATGCTGTATAAATAGTGGTATCAAAACCCCTGGTCTAGACCCCTCAAAAGGTGGACGGGGCCTAACTCATTCAAACTTAGCGGGTATGCTAAAAACTCATCCAATCTCATCTTAGGCATGAAATGGGCTAAGTGAGATATCTTTCTTTGATGTACAACGGTAGTTAATTGATGGTTACCCTAAAGGCTCAATCATACTCCAGGGTGTGGTGCGTTTAGGTGATGAGTTTTCACTGTGGTGTAGTTTATTTAACCCTGGCTCACCCTGGCTCATACATATTCCAGGGTCAGGGTGAAACTTAAACACCCTGGAATATGATTCAGCCTTTACTCGATGGTTATTTGTGCACAAGTACAGTATGCTTGCACACTGGGGTGCCTTTCTCCTCCTC
>CM076983.1:34791475-34863975 GCA_039105355.1 Benthosema pterotum | reverse complement strand
CATTATTAATCAATAATTTGTTCATTTGAAAAAAAAGGGCTATGTTAATCTCTTCATAATATTATGGTCAATGCATGTGTGAAAAGTCAAAGCGATTGGTGCAGCCAGTGAGGAGTTACGGCAAGTCCCAGTGTTGCCAACTGCCAAACTCCAAAAAGCACTAGTGGCACTTCCAAAATGCACTAGAATGCACTAGAATATACAGTTCAAAATTACCATTAATCTTCTCCATTCTCTAGTTGTGGATAATTCACATAATGAATATTTTAACTCTTGAGAGTGTAAAGAGAGAGTTTTTACGCTCTCAAAGAGTTACTTTTGGTTAACCAGCTGTCCATCATTTAGCCTGGGGACCACTGGTTGAAAACTACTGTCATAGGAGGAAAAATAGTGTAAAATGACGGTTTTATCTCTGGCGCCTGTTAATCAATTTCGTCCCAACTCATCCGCCAAAAAACACTAGATTTTCTACCAGGAGCTTTTCACTAATTTTGGCATTTGAGGGGTGTGAAAAAGCTGAATATAGCGACAAATGTGCCTAGTTGAATGTCTGTCTGTCTGTCTGAATTTCATATACAGACATTCAGTCATTCAAACACATATTTCCTTATTTATAGTATGGATTAAACCAAGCTTGACAGTGACCAGAATCCTGCTGTCTTGTTCCCTAGCTGTTCTCCGTCTCCAGACACCTCTCTGTACTGCTATCCCTGCTCCTGGGCTGACTGCCCCGCCCCCAACGCCAGCCACTCCAGCCCTGAGCCAATCCCTGCCGCCATCCCTGCCATCACCACCTCGGCCAATCCTCAGCCAGCGGCGCACCACCAGGCCACCTGGTTGGAGCCGTCGTGGGCGGACTCCTCCTATAACACGTCGTCCCACGGGCCTCGATCCGGTCCGAGGGGAGGGGGGGGAGGAGGAGGAGGGGCGGTCCCGCCGCCTCCCCCTCCTCAGAGCCGCTTCGCTCCCTTCGGCGCGCTCAACCCGTTCAACCGCCAGTCGCCTTGTCCCTCTCCGGAGCCCGCGGCCGCCAACCCCGCGTCCGACTCCTCCTCCACCTCCCGAGGTGCCGAAGGCGGCGGTGGGACTGAGGAGTCGTCGTCGTCGTTGGCCGTCGCCCTCCTCCCGGGCAGCGACCCCACGTGGCGGCCGCCTGCCGACCTGTCGGCGCTGTCGCTGGAGGAGGTGTCGGCCTGCCTGCGCTTCATCGGCCTGCCGGAGGCGGCGGTGGCCGTGTTCCAGAGGGAGCGCATCGACGGCAGCCTCCTGGTGCAGCTGACCGAGGACATCCTCCAACACGACTTCCACCTGAGCCGCCTGCACGTCACCAAGATCACACAGTTCATACAGGGCTGGAGACCCAAGATCTAGCACACACACACATACTGTATGGGGTTATATACTCAACAAAGATATGAAATGCAACACTTTGGTTTTTGCTCCCATTTTTTGATGAGATGGACTTAAAAGATCTAAAATTCATTCCAGATTGATACACAATATTACCATTTCTCTCAAACATTGTTCACGAATCTGTCTAAATGTGTGATAGTGAGCACTTCTGCTTTGCTGAGATAATCCATCCCACCTCACAGGTGTGACACATAAAGATGCAGATGTTACATCATGGGTGTGCCTTAGACTGTCCACAATAAAAGGCCACCCTGAAATGTGCATTTCTTTTTGCTTTATTGGGGGTCTGGGGACTCCGAACCAGTCAGTATCTGGTGTGACCACCATTTGCCTCATGCAGTGCAACACATCTTCTTCGCATAGAGTTTATCAGATTGTCAGTTGTGGCCTGTGGAATGTTGGTCCACTCCTCTTCAATGGCTATGTTGCTGGATATTAGTGGGAACTCATACACACTGTCGAAATTGTAGTATTGTTTATATTGTGTGTGAATCTTAGATCTTTAAGTCCATCTCATGAAAAATGGGAGCAAAAACAAAAGTGTTGCACTCATATTTTTGTTGAGTATAATAGTGCCAAAACTATTTGTGCATTTTTTTCTAAAAACGCACAAATAGTTTTAGCACTATTATAACCTCATAAACACATACACACATACACAAAAAAACACACACAGACTACAGAGTCTTTTTACTGATAATGTGCCTGTTGGCCATTGAGCCGTCTGAATGTGCCTTCCACTTCCACTAAAGGGCCCCTACTGGCTGCTATAGCCCTGCCGACACGAGGGAAACCATGACTCCTTGTGGTGAAACTGTTACTGACACCTTACAAGACTGGCATGGTGTCTGCCTGAACCGTGACCAACTGACTTGACTGATTTTAGCCTACCAATGTGAAGATGAAATCCAACACCGGGACGTAGTTTACTAACTGACCACAGCAGGCAGTCTGACAGACTTAACTCCGATTTATACTCCCCATTGAGTCAATCTATGAGTTCACAATGTGCTGTGGTCATGTGTGTGACACTTTGTGAGCTTATAGAGCTGCTATTTCCGGCGTGCAGCGCCATCGTACCACGGTACACGAATTGAGCACGAGACAGATGTACTGTATGTCAAAACGTATCTCTTAGCATAAGACAACAAGTTTGGTTGGAGGCAATGCTTGGATGGGTAATTGCCTGAGGGGTGAACGCACCCATACACTCCTGCACATCACGAGCACTGCATCACTGATAGCAGTTTCAAACCTCACACATCTGGATTTTGTTTCAATAGAGCTTGCATTTAGGCCTGACCTAAGTTTTTTGTTTAAAAAAAACTTCAAATATTTCTATAGCAACATCAAACAAAATTGAATGTTTGAAAATGAATACTGTACAGAATCCAAAAATGGATTCCTGGCCTGAAAGTGTTAAAGGGTGTTGTGTGTGTTGTGAAACAATGGTGAAACAAAACTCTCTGGCTCCATATGAAGTTGTTTTTTTTTAGTTAACTTTTTGATGAATGGATTCAAACTTCCATTAGTAATAAATGTGTGACATTTGACAAGTCACATATTGGTTTGATTGTCTGATTATTGATCAGGTGTCTATTTTTACACTGACATCTGTTCATTCTGATGAATGCCGGGCAGCAGGCTGAAACAACAAATTAAACACAACTTCATACAGAGCCGATGTGACACCTTTTACTTCTCATTAAAGTCACAACAGCCATCAGTGTGAATTACCATTTCTACCTACAGGGTTTTCACAAGACCATCACTAGATGCATAGATGTGTTGAAAGAGTGCACTGACTGGTCTAAGCTCTGACCATAACAAACTGATTGGGATCTACAGTATAATGGGATATACAGTATAATTTTCTACTGCCACGCAAAGTGAATTGTTAGGATGTACAGCAGGGCCAATGATTCATATTGTCTAGACTCAAACGATAATTAATGTTTGGCAGGAGGGCATGCCATTGGACTTGTTTTTTTTTTCCAGCATCAGCTATATTTTGGCATAACTGCTCATGTTTTTTGCAGTTGTACATACTGTATTGTGAAATATGTGAAACTGATAGTGTGTGAGTGCCATCTGCTCTGAACTGTTTGCTCGATACGTTTTTCTCTATTGTTACCCCTCAAGGTTGTCATTGAAACTCTGAGCTGGTGTAATACAATAGGGGGCAACAATCTTGGCACACACAAAGCCCATCTAAATTGAACCCGTTAGCTGAGGGGGTAGCTAACATTTGATTACTCCAGTACAGTGGTTTTCAACCTTTTTCTTACCAGGGCCCACTATTTATTCTGCATTTTAGCCACAGACCACCATTTGATGTTGAGTTGAGTCTCTCGGACCCAAAACTAAGGATTGTCCTATTTACCACTCTCTCTTATCACAATCCAGTATTTGGATTGACTTGAAAAAGTCGTAGAACTAAGGATTTTCAAGTTTGTATTCACAATTTAGGAGGGATAACTGGCAAAATAAGAATTCATCTACCTTTTCTAATTAAGTAGATTCTTGAAAAGTATTTCAGATGTTTACATCTGATTTAACTCTTGATACTGTAAAATGAAACCAAATGGATCCGGGAGTGTCCATTTGGTTTCATTTTACGCTCTCAAAAGTTTCAGACCTACAGTATAAGGGTCCATTCGGTTACCAACTGTCCATCATATAGCTGGGGACCACCTGGAATCCTCTGAAGGACCACTGGTGGTCCCCGGACCACTGGTTGAAAACCACTGCTCCAGACTCCATGCAGACAAAATTGGCCAGGAGAAGTTGAAATTGTGAGTATTCAATTTACTATTTTATTGAAATCACTTTTGGGTAGAATTTTGCAGGTTTACAAATTTAAAAAAAGAGCAGGAGTCTGTTCTATGAAGTCTAACTGTAATAGAGATCCGATCCATGTCAGCACATGGTTAATGATCATTTAACCAGGAACTGTAGCCTAAAAACAAATGCTCATCTAGAAGCAGGCTTACCCAATACAGCCAGAGAACTGTGAAACACAATTCTTCTTAATCCGTTTTGAATAATTTGTCTTGGGTCAGATTATCCATTCGGTCCTGTGATGTCTGCAAGCCAAACGACTGATGATTTTGTTATCAACTTGAAGAATAACTTAATTATAGGAAGTTATCTAGTCACCAGGGAAACCGGGTGATTCAGGACACTTGATCTTTGTGGCATCTTCCTCCTGGACATTGTTGTTCTAAATCCACATTGTACTGATCTACTCTGTGACGATGTAACCATGACAGACCTTGCAACAAGAGGAACCGATAAATGAATTTAAAAAAATAAATAGAAACTTAATGACCTCTGGAAAGAAGTAACAGTTTCCCTTGTGTATTTTAATTCTTTTTTTTTAGATGGCGGTGAACATGGATACGGCCGGACACAACGCAGCAATGCTTTCAATGCTTATTGCATTGAAAGACAATTAGAAAACAAGCAACAGACTAGATACAGTTATCAGACATTGGAGTGCAACAGCCAGACTCCCTTGAGTAGGCCAAAGACAAGTCAAACACAGTAAATTATATAAGCATGTTACCTTACACACAGTCCATCTTGTGTCATATTTGTCCAGTTTTTCCTAATACGGTTTGTTAACTCAGAGATGAAGTACTGGCATGAAGCATAACTCTGTATTTTACAACCACAAATAATTATTTAACAATCCAAATAATCTAAAACATATCCAATGCCCAATCTATCAGATTGGCCATTTTGCAGCACTGCAGCAGTTAGTCAACCATCAGCCAATTGAAAATCAGCAGTATTATCACAGTAGCCTGGCTAAATCAGCTGTTGGCAAAAAAAAAAAAAAATGCCTGCACCGGGGCGGCACAGGCTGGTGCCGGAAGTTTGCACATGCTCAGTGTAAACAGGAACTGCAATGATGGAATGTTCCAGCAGAGGCGCTAGAGTTGCTGTCCCTGAACTGAAATAATAAACCTCCCGCACCAGCCTGCACCACACCCCTGTGCACCATCCTCTTTCTTTATCATAGTCAGCAGATTGGCCTGCTGACTATGCTCAAACTCTAATAATTGGGGTGGCCAATGAGGACAGTATGCAAAGGTATTTGAATACTGTGTCCTGGCTGGCCACCCCAGTTCCCTGGAGTTCCCTGGAAATGGGCATACAATTGAGCTATCCCAGATCAATCCGCTGACAGGCATTTTTTGCCAACAGCTGATTTGGTCTGGCTTTGGCCAGGCTATTATCACAGCAGCATTCAGGTAAAAATCAGTTCCAAGCAATAAATGCTAGTTTGTAATGCCGAAAAACCCTGCAATATTTCTGCATAATAATCAAATGGGAAAAAAATGTGTGTTTTCCTAGCTCTAGAGACGAGTGGAATCACAACTATGTTTTGCTGCTCGCAACAAAACGTTGGAAATTGCACTTGTTCAAAGCAGCTGCAAAGTCATTTATGGGCCGTCATGGTCGCACATGAAAAGCCCAGTGATAGCGTGAACGGTGGGTCTTCAAAATGGTCTCTTTGTGTGCACTTAGAAAGATGTTGTGGTGGTGGTTATGGTGGTTACACGTGGAACTTCTTGCTGGAATCTTTGGCATGGTCCAACAGTAGCTGGCAGGGGGTGAACTGATTCCCGTAGACGTCCTCAAATCGCCGCATGATGCCCACCAGACGATCCGCTCCTATGGAGTCCACAAACCTGAAGGGACCTGGTGATAGAATAATACGATTATAGTGGCATGTCCCCTTTGTCCTGTTCCATATTTAAGGCAATTTTTTAACTTTTTATTTTTTTAATTATGCTAAATATTAATTAATTAACTAAATATTAATTTAATTTGGAAAACTCTCTGGGCCCCCCGGTAGTAAACTGCACATGTCCAGTTAGTAACAGTTCCAGTTACTAATGATGTTTCTGGATATGAGTAAATGCTCAATCACTGAAGAATAACACCTGTCGTGTGAACAGTGTTGGGCAGTAACTAATTTTAGATTACATATTACTGTAATATTATTACTTTTGCTCCAAAATGTAAAGTAACGAGATTACTCTGCAAAAATGGGTAATAAGTAACGCATTACTTTACAAGTAACGCCAAGTTACTTTTTTAAAATGAGCTTGTTGTTGCATGCAAAAATAGAACAGATGTACAAGCTATTGACAGGTACTGTAACAACAGAGATGTGCAGTAGATTGTAGATCCAGTCCACACGCTGCATCCTGCGCAGTTATGTACACTACAAATCGCTTGCTGCCTTATTTTGTAATAAACGGATTATGTTGTACTTCTCTATTTTTTCAAAAGCGGTGTTGAGAACTTGGGAAAGTAATAACGTAATATGTAATATATTACTCTTCAAATCCAGTAATAAGTAAAGTAATGATATTACTTTGTCTACGGGGTAACGAGTAAAGTAAAGAAGTTACTTTCCTAAGTAATATAGACCAACACTGCGTGTGAATTTGTGTGTGTGTCTTACCGCCCAGGCATGGAGGAAAGCCCAGTCCAAACACTGCTCCAATGTCTCCCTCCAAAGGGTTTCCCAGAATGCCCTCCTGCAGACACAGCACTGCTTCGTTCACGAAGCGAGACACAAGCCGGTACTGAATGTCTGAGTCAGTGGACCTGCAAAAAACACACAAACGAGCACACGATGAGCGACTGACTGTCCACAGGAGAAAGAGCAGTGAGGTTGAGTAGAGCTTGTTTATCTTACACGGTGGGTGGAGCCGGTAGTTGGTACTTCTTCAGGATCTCTTCAGCTTCAGGATTCACACTCTTGTCTTTCTTCCCCTTGCCGTACACGTAGCAGCCCTTGCCAGATTTACGACCTGCACGAAAAACAACGCGTTCATTGATCCACTGCTGGATAATACATTTTCGAATGTAAAGTCAAGACTATGGGGGAAATTCTATTTACACCGGTTGTTGTTGCTGTACTTTTTACACCCACTGATAACACCGCTCTGTACACAGGCTATAAATAAAGGAGTATTTATTCAGGGTAGATTTACCTTTGAAGCCTTTCTGTACCATAATCTGAAGAGCTTCGACGTTCCCTCCTCCAAGACGAGAGCCAAAAGCCTTTCCCAGATCCTACAAACACACAATGTGATCAACGTTCAAGAGGCTTGTGTCGTACTTCACTTTATTTTCCACGGCAATTTTAAAACAGTAGGTAGTAAGTAAGCTTCAGTTACCTCTGCCACGTGTGCACCCACGTCAATACCAACTTCATCCACCAGGGTTACTGCGCCGACGGGGAAGCCGAAGCCTGTTGTCAGGGCGTCCAGCTTTTTAAAGCCCACTCCTTCCTAGAAACGACCAAACCAAAAAGCTTACAGTATTAACATCTCTGCATTTGTATAGTTTTGAAAAATGCCATTTACAGTTGTTGTAAGAGAGAAGAGAAGTTTAAACAAGCTCTCCTAGTAAAAGATGGAATGCCATGACGATGGCTCACCTGGAGTGCACGGACAGCCTCTGCCAACATTGGGCCCAGACAGCGAGTGGTGTAGAAGCCAGGGCCATCCTACAGTACAGGGTAATAAATGCACATGTACATTAAAATAAAGAGAGTGAGCAGTGGAGGGACTGGGGTGCAGAGAGGAAATAAAAGAATCAGAGAAAGGCAGGGGTTTGGTCACAGAGAGAAAGAGAAAAGGTGGATGATGATTATAGGGCGTGGACACACCAAATTCACACTAACTTTAAGGTAACAGAACGAGGGATGCTCTTTTTTTAGTTAACTCTGGAGGAGTTTACTGTGTAATGAGGGACGGGTCCTCTCAGACTTTACTGTGTAATGGGGGGTCCTCACCCCAACCACGATGATGATCTTGCCCTGTTTGAGGCCCACGCTGACAGCCGAGGCCACGGTGTCTTTAGACGTCTTGTCGGTGGTGATGATCTCCAGCAACTGCATCTTGTCCACCGGGGAGAAGTAGTGCATGCCGATCACCTGCGCAACAAAAGAAACAGAAGAAAAACTCCAATAGTTCCTTATTCATGTAGATTCATAAATGCTTAAATACACCGCTGACTGCCGTGAGAACGAGAGTGGAAACCGACACAACCCTACAACGCGGCTCCTTGGGGAGGTAGAGTTCTCGCTCCCCTACTCCAAAACCTCTCAGCTTTGAAGTGGGCTGTTAGCCCCGAGAGCACGCGTTGTCCAGATTATAGCTGACCTTCTCAGGACGCTTGCTGGCGGCGGCGATCTCTTTGATGGGCAGAGACGAGGTGTTGGAGGCGAACACACAGTGCTCAGGGATCACCTGAGAGAACACAGCCAGGGTCAGAGTCAGTACAGTGGGGAGAGAACAGGGATCAGCTGACAACACAAAGAGCTACCGTTATAATGTAGAGCAGTGGTTTTCAACCGTTTTCGTACCAAGGCCCTGGTCAGAATTTTAGCCACAGACCACCATTTGATGTTGAGTTCAGTCTCGAGACCAATATTTTTCAGGTTTTTGCCCACAATTTATGAGAGATAACTGGCAAAACGTTGGTCAAAATAACAATTGTTATACATTTTTTTCTAATTGTCTAGAATTGTTAGTTTAGACTCTAAACTCTAGACTCTAAACTAATGACATTTTACATCAGTCAAAGGTTTGTCAGCACTGCATACACATACAGGTATAGCTGGATAACTTTAACTGTTGGATTTCACACATCAGTAGGAGATCTCCAATCGACTCTCCATCCCTCCCTCTTTGTCTCTTGCATGGCAACAGTACAACACTCTACCACTTTGGACATACACGGACACTGCAGTTTCTTGGAGTGGCCCCACCACTAAAAAAAAAAAAAAACTTACCGCTTCCACCTCTTTGAGCACTTTGTGTTTGACGTTCATGTCCTCGAACACGGCCTCGATGACCATGTCTGTCGTCTGGAAGCCGGTGTAGTCCAGCTGTGCTGACAGGTTGGACAGGATAGAGTCACGCTCAAATGACGTCAGGGCCTTCTTTTTCACCTTGTCGTTAAGGCTGAGGAGGAGTGGTGGCAAAAAGGGAAATAAAACTTGTTAAAAGTTTACCAAGTTATGGACATGCCGAGTACAGTGGTAGAATGGTGACCTCTAGTGCAAAAGGCATGCTATTGCAGGCATTTCCCCAATAGAATAGATACCCCAATGAAGGCATTTATAGTGATTATAATTATTACCAATATAATTTCATTTATAGTTTTGTCATTACACAATTAGTTGATTTAAATTCCAATTTCCAACTGTAACCCTGTCTTTTAGCAACACAAAAATCTAAATCTCTAAATGCATTTGTCCAAAACAGCGAGTGTGCCTCAAGTCCTGACTGATATTGACCAAAACAACCGGAATAAAGTTGCCGAAAGTGTGATAAAACGGACTGCATCGCGATGTGGCGAGGATGCTTATCAACTCAGTTGGCAGGCAGCATGTGACAAGATTGGCCTGATTTCGCTACTGGGAATAATCACTTGATTTACGGTATAATCGGTTGAGATTATTACCCTTTGTAGACCTGCTGTTCTCCCCTGCTGGCTCCCTCCTCTGTGGTGTCCTTCAGGATGGTGCTCAGACCCTTGTCCACTGACACCTGAGCTACACCTGCTCCCATCAGCCCTGCACCAAGGATGGCCAGCTTTCTGACAAACACACAATACAATACATCAGTATGACAACACATAACATATCACATAACAGTAATAGTGTTTTGTTTCAAGGGGTTCCACCATGAATTTTACATTTTTCCAAGATTTTTGGTGTTTTTAACATCCCCATTGTATTTTTAGGTTTAGTTGTTGTTTAAACAGTCAAACCTAAAGCATACCTGTGTCTGAGTGGGTGTGCATGAATGGACACTGTCAGATTCTCATGTTTAGTGATGTCACTAAAAATACCAAAAATACCAATTTCTATAGTCCCGTTGCAAACTTTGGTGTGAGGGGAAATTGCATGGCGTTATTTCACCATGCATGTTTGGGTGTGATCTTGCACTTGGTGTACCGTGTTCACCCTGGCCACTGGACTTACTTCACTTCCCTGACCGGCGTTCCATAGTGGTTCTTCTTACAGGACACCTGACCCTGGTACAGACCAATCAGAGCCCTGGATTCCGACGTCATCGCCAGCTTCCCAAAATTCTGAGGAAGAGGACAGAATCTGGATGAAATGGCCAAGGAGGAAGTAAATCCCTGAATACCTTTCACATTGTGAACACAATCCTTTGGTGTCAATACTTTTCCCCCACATTTAACCAGCAGGAAATTTGCCGTCTACCCAAGAGTACTCAGATGTGACATGGCCATTACCAAGTCACAAATGTGGACCTCCACTCAGTGTTGCCAACTTTTGTTGCACATTTGTCAGTATATTTAGCTTTTTTCCATATTTAGCTTTTTTTTTGGCACTCCCCTAGTGCCAAAATTAGTGAAAACCTCCTGGCGGAAAATCTAGTAGTGCTTTTTTGCCGGTGAGTTGGGGGTGAAATTGGTTGACAGGCGCCAGAGATAAAACCCTCGTTTTTCACCACTTTTCCTCTTATAGTAGATCCCTCCTTCCTTTCTAGAAAGGACCATTGGTAACCAAATGGACTCTTATAGATCTGTAACTCTTGAGATGTAAAATTAAACCAAATGGACCCTTAAGGGTCCATTTGATTTCATTTTAACACTCTCAAGAGTTAAATTATATTTAAACAACTGAATTACTTAATTTTCAAAAAGCTACACATTTAGAAAATGTAAAAGAATTGCTATTTAGACCAACATTTTGCCAGTTATTTCTAAACTCAAGAGAGACTAAACTCAACATCAAATGGTAGTCCTCCGTGGCGAAAATGCAGAATGAATAGTGGGCCATGGTATGAAAATGGTTGAAAATTACTGCTCTAGTGCATTTTGAAGTGCCACTAGCGCATTTTGGATTTTGGCAGTTGACAAAGTTGGGGAGGGAAGAATGGGGATGCCTGGGCATGGTGTCTAGCACCCGGAACCGATGGCAAGCGAATGGACTTGTGGAAGCCAAGTCAGGGCACAGCCAAGGTGAAAGGAGGTGAGGCTGGCACACCACCTACATAACACACATTGCGATGTGACTGCGGACGTGAGTATTACTCACGTCCGCACCGAGTAGCTATAGAGCTCTGGAGAAGGTCAGTGAGAGAAGGAGGAAGTGGAGGGCGGTCATCTGGGAGTCTGAGTTGGTGTCTGCTACTCTGGACACTAACAATGCATTACATATTGTAACTATTAAACTAAGGCTCTTGAAAATAACAAGTTAATGTTAATGCAATTAACAGTCAATGCACACTGACTCAAGCCTCATTTTCTCATTGTAATAAATGGTTAGAGCACGGTTTTACAGAGACCTATAGCTGTGTGACTCCCTTAACGTTTTAATCATTCAATAGCCCTAATTCTAAGATTTAGTTACAACCTCACATTGTATTTGTTGCCACATTCTGCTACAATATAGAACTTGAAACCACTCTGTAATCTGTGTGTAACCTTTTGTTTTGCTTTAATCATAAATACATTGCATGGTTGATGAACATGTAGTATGTCAATAATACTCTACTCTTGAGGTTATGACTGCTATACGCCATTAGATATATTGGCACTAGTGTGCTTGCATCTGTGGCACAATGTCAATACGGTAACGACAATCATTTATTGACATGATGCTACATCAATGTTATGAGTGTTTGAGACTAAATTGACTTTACGTTAACACACAGTATGTGGACCAACTCACCTGAGCTTCAGCCAGGTAACCCTCCTCTGATCCCTTCTCCACACCAGCCTTGACACTCTGTGTATCAAACAGAAAACACTGAATGTCAAGTACACATCCCCTTACATTGTGTGGATGATATACATTATAGTTTATGTATTATAGCACAATTTATGTATTATGTATTTCAAACATTGAATGAATACGTTTACAACATTCACTGGCAACACACATTTTCTGTTTTTAGTTAGTAACAGTAAAAACAGAAAATGTGTACCCCTCTAAAAATGTACTAACTTACATTTTTACAGGGGTACACTGGTTCTCAAAGCAGAGTCAAATTGACTCAGGTCCCCTTGAGGGGGATCCAAATCAATGATTGGGATTGGAACCACTGGTTTTATCGTAAAGGTTTATGCTGCCACACAATGACAAGAAGAGAAGCAAATCCCCTTGTTACTGGCATCTTTCCCAATCAAATAAACAACACAACAAGTAACAGAACAACGTGCATGACAGAATATCTGTGAATTTCTCTGTAGGAAATAGGAAGACTGACCTCTATGATTTTAACAGGAGCAGGGTACAGGCCTTTGGTCTGTTTCTGGACCTTCTCGTTCACCGTCTTGTAGATCTTGTTCCTCACTGGGCCCAGACCCATCACTGTGTCCTGCAGCTCTACACAAGCAGAGTACACACACATTTATACTTTTCACACTATATTGGAATCCACTATATATAGATAGAGAGGGATGTGAGATAACTTACTCTGCATGAAGCCTTTATCCTTCGTCAATTTAACAGTCTTGTTGGCGATGCCTTTGGCCACGCCCACAGCCACCTCCTCCAGGTATTCAATGGTTCTCTCCTCTGCAGGCTTCAGACCAGGGCCTAGTGCACCACACACACACACACACACACACACACACACACACACACACACACACACACACACACACACACACACACACACACACACACACACACACACACACACACACACACACACACACACACACACACACACACACACACACACACACACACACACACACACACACACACACACACACACACACCCAAATCTAAATACATTCTCATTTACACAGTATTTTTCTTGGCCTGTCGTAAAATGGTCAATTAAGCTGCATTTCTTTGACAACTCCAAAGTAAAAATGGGAAGAACTTATAACTTTGACTTTTAATGCTTTATTTGGAATTTAGCCTTTCCACCAGGTTGTTTGTTCTCTCTGTATCTACTGTAACTATTATATTATCGACTTGGTTTCTGAGATATTCTGTGAACATTTCATTCATTTTAATTCTCAAGAGACATTGAGGTTGCCCTCATTTGCACCGTCATGGGGATACATTACAATATTTATCATTATGTGTCTAATGTTTAAAAAGTTGACTTGGGGGCAAGTCTGCAAAACACTATATAAATATAGCAGTTTCTGTACAACACTGCCAAGTTACCTGTGTGGAAAAAAACTGTGGCATGTTGTATATACCCTATTGGCCTGAATATAAGACTATGATTTTTTCTCAATGGAAATATCCGTAAAATGTCGTCTTATATTCAGGGGCTATACTATTTGACATTCAATGTTCTTTTTTCTGTAAATGGATCTTGAAAAATGATAGTCGTCTTATAAACGAGTCGTCTTATATTCGGGACAATACGGGTATATACTATTTTTAGCATGCAACCAAGTGCCTTTGCGTGAATGCAACGGCAAACATGCAATATGAAATGGTGATAGAGCTGTGGTATGGGACATGCTGACCAAAGACTACCAAGATGTGAATTTATATACCAGACAGACAGACACCTTACCTAGAGGGTCCACAAGCTGATGCACGAGACCCATTTTCTTTGCCTTGTCAGCCCTGATGTTTCTGCCTGTCAGCATCATGTCAAACGCTGCAGGAAGACCCAGCTATGCACACACACGGACGCACATAGAAACAATTCATTAATTGTGATGTTAGTGCAGTGCAATAGCAGGACATAGACATACTGTAAACCACTGGAGTGAGTTATTTTAGGACCATACAGGCAATACATGTTATTGTCTATTCAGTATTCACAGCTCTAGCCATGCAAAATAATAATATGAACATAGACCATTTTCCTGTAAATGGCTTTATTTCAACATTATTGCATTGTTGTTGAGGTTTTCTCCAAAGTCATTTTAACGCATTGGCAAAATCAGCTCTACAAGCTCACAACATGCTGCAGTGTGATGAGTTGAGCTTCAGGAGAGGGCTAGGGATGATTTTGAGTTTTGGACTGATACTGATGGTTACGTGGTCAAGAAGTAAAAGTTTGTCTATGGCAGTGGTTTTCAATCTTTTTGACAACAGGGGCTATGTGGGCCCTGTTGTCCACAATTCCAGGCTAGATTTGGGAATAAAACAGTCAAACATACAAATCAGAATGAATCTTACATTCTCTATTCATGTAGACTTGGGCTAATTCAGATGATGACTATTTTAACTCTTCAGAGTGTAAAGATGAAACTCTCAAAGAGTTACATCTGATTAACCAACTTTCCATCATTTAGCTGGGGACCACCTGGAACCCTCTCAAGGACCACTGGTGGTCCCCAGACCACTCTGGTGTATAGTGTTACCATCTTAGGCAGTCTCTGTGTCCCTCCAGCCCCGGGCAGCAGTCCCAGCATCACCTCAGGTGTTCCCAGTATGGTCTTTCTGCTCTTGGTGGCCACACGGTACTGACAGGCTATAGCAAACTACACATAAACAGTAAACACTATCAGGATGAAGGCTGTAGACAAGTACACACAAACACTGAAAAATCCTCAGTGTTCATTTAACACAGAGGGTATGAATATAAACAAATGTACCCATAACAGTCTTTTGGTTCCATTTGTACACCCCTAGGGTTACAACTGGATCCATATATCATTAAGTAAACAGAAAATATCGGATCGTTTTACTTTGCAGAACATATTTTTGTGAAGGAAAGAATCTGAATCGAATCTGTATTTTGAGATCATGTTTTCAGATACAATGTACAACGTACATCTACTGTATATGCCTGTATATATAGATCATTGTTTTAAGTTAATACCCATTCTAACACATTTTCTCCCTTAAAAACCTGCACTATTCATGTTTCAGAGATACAGTATCACACATATTTAATGTATTTGCTAAATAGTTACTGTATCGATTTCAATTCATTGTATCTGATTGAATCGCCATAATAAACCCAGATTGTCAACAATGCATGGTGACACGCATGGTGTTGCTGTTAAAATGTGTGGTTACACCCCTAACCTCCAGGCCTCCACCCAGGCAGGAGCCGTTGATGGCAGCAACAATGGGGATGGGAGACTTCTCGATCTTCTCAAACATCTTCTGGCCTTCTCTGGACAGACCGGTGACCTCTTCGTTGCTCTTACAAGCCTGGATCATACTGATACAGAAGGAAAAAAGAAAAAACGTTTCTTAGAGAAATGGTGGCTTTGATGGCTAAAATAGATATTGATATGCAGGGATTGAAATACGGGAGCAACACAACTTTATGTGCATTGGGAATTATGCCTGTTGGTATTACATAAACGCCCAGTTATGCAATACATTATCGGAGCATTATCATACATTTTAGGTCTGTTGAATGCTTAAAAAAAAAAAAAAAAAAAATCTGATTATTCACAGCTTCAATATTAATTTAATCATGATCATCATTTAATCATCTAATTTCTTTTAAATATTTATAAAAATAGGTGATCTACTAGGCTAATGCTCGTAGATCCCTCAAGCTATAATCTATGGTTCTGGACTGGTTACAGGGAGACACACAGCTATATGTCTCCATAAAACTGTGCTCTACTGATTTTTTTCCAATAAGAACATGCTCAGTGGGTTGAGTCAGTGTGCAATGCAATAATTAATAAATTGTTAATTAATTAATTGTGTTAATTAAAAAAAAAAGATTAATCAACATAATTACCGGTAATTAATGTCAATAACTCGTTATTTTCAACAGCCTTAAAACATTTATGACATTTGGTATCTCCAACCTAACCCAGATAGACAGACTGGCATGTCTGTAATTTCAGCTCTGAATCTGGGCCTCCATGGACCTGTATCTGGATCTGCAGCACACCCTCATGTCCTTTGCACTAAGTCCATACTCAGGAGGGGATTTTGTGCATTTGTTGAAAGATTTAACAAAATTGAACAAAAGTAAGTAAAAGTAATTTGATGTTAATGTTCTGCATCAATATGTAAATATATTTTCAAAAATATATTTAATATATTCAATTTCTAAGAAAATTATGTATAGTTGCAGCCCCAGTATGAACTTTTTATTTGACTAGCAACAGTGGTTCACTAGCAGATAGTATATTTTCTTAGCTGCCAAAATATTTCCTTTTTTTTTTTAAAGAATGAATGATGATTGAAAAATGTAATACTGGCTAGCCTGTCTGACAAAGAAGTGACAACGCAGCCAATATTTACTGTCATTCATGTGTGAGCGAGTGCCGATTTCAGTTTGTGCTGCTGGTGAAATCTGTGCCTGTGTGTGCGTGTGTGTGTGTGCGTGTGTGTGTGTGCGTGTGTGTGCGTGCGTGCGTGCGTGCGTGCGTGCGTGCGTGCGTGCGTGCGTGTGTGTGTGTGTGTGTGTTTGTGTACTTGTGCATGTGTGGCCTGGTGAACCTACTTGATGTCTGCCCCGGCGATGAAGCAGCCAGGCTTGCTGGAGATGAGAACGGCACTTTTCACTGCTGCGTTGGACCACAGCTCTCCCATCACCTCGGTCAGTTCAGTCTGCATCTGTACTGACAGGGTGTTCACCTACACACAAACACAGTGTGAATGAGTGCACACACACACACTTTGAGTGAGCATGTTGAATCTGTCAGTCAGCGAGACGACTGAAGCAGACAGGTAGACAAAAGACTGTCACTCACAAACACAGTCTACATCGTGCGCAGGTGCACACACACACACACGCACACACACACACACACACACACACACACACACACACACACACACACACACACACACACACACACACACACACACACACACACACACACACACACACACACACACACACACACACGCACACACACACACACTATCTGTGACAGACCCACCTTGGATGTCGGGTCGTTGAGTCGTATAACTGCCACATCATCCTTGAGCTCGTAGCTGACATGTGTACGAGCTTTACGGAAGGGAATATTGTCATAAAAAACAGAAGAGAGCCAGACAGACAGACATTAAAGGCATTAGAATACATTACAATGTAGTAGAAGGAGTCGAACCCACAGTGGCATACTGCAAGCAAGCGACCCCATGTAGTGCTGCATCAGTGTTTAGCTGATGTGATTCACTAATTGAATCCTTATTTTATGAAAGTACTTCTTTGAAGAAAGAATAATCGTCTGGGGTCTATCCTTGTACATTCATGAAATTGGCGATTGTATGGCCACATTAGATGCTAGGGTTCAAATGGTTAAAAGCAATTACCTGCCAATGTGGACGACACTGAGAAGTTTCGGCTGGCATGTCCTCGACCTGTAACACACAAAGGTGTTTAGCACACATTATTGCGTGTTCACTGGACACTCTCCCAAGATTAATAGTTTACAGTCGAAGAAAAGAAAAACTTTACTTTCCTTGAAGTATTTTACTGGTCAAAACTAACAATGTTTTTCTTTTTTTAATACCAGGCATAGGCTACTCTACATAGTGGTGTGTGTGTGTGTGTGTGTGTGTGTGTGTGTGTGTGTGTGTGTGTGTGTGTGTGTGTGTGTGTGTGTGTGTGTGTGTGTGTGTGTTGTCCAGGTGTAGCAGAGGTCACCCCTCCATCATGTTGACCTTGTTTAACTGGCTGCATTGTCTAACATTGGCACATGACATCTGATGTTTCAGCGTTTAAAACAATATAAATTGCTTAAAGTGAGTCCTTGTAAATATGTGAGTTATGTTATATTAGATTACATTACAATACAATACAGTACAGTACATTACAGAACAGTACAAGTATACAATAATAAAATACAATTGGTTAAATGTATTAATAATATTATAAAAGAACATATACGTCCAAAGCAAACAGTTTTTTCTTAAAAAAAAAAAAAAAAAAAAAAAAAAATAAGTTCCTAGAATGTATTTATAACTGAGGTCATGTGAAGAAGTTTATAATTTTCCAAACTCAACGACGCCACCCAGTGTCCGGTTTTAGTTCTGCCTTGAGATGGAACTGGGTGAAAGTTCACGTTGGGTCGTATGAATGGAACGAACAGTCCCCGAGATCTGCTGAGTAATACGAGTTAATACTTGTATTACTCAATCAAATTAAATATAGCATAAACGGACATCACACACACACATACCCTACCTGCGACGATGGAGTATTTGCTAGTTGCAAATCTAGACAGAACGCCGGCTGCACGTACTCCTGACATTCTCAACTCACTGACACAAAACTACACACCAACTACGACTCCTGACAGCTGGGGGCGCGACCGTGTGCATGCATGCCGACCTGGATATATGCATCGCCATCTGGTGTCAGTTGCGACATTGGGGGTCAGAAACCGATCGCTTGAGCGCTCTTCATGCAGCCTGATTAGGGGCAAAACTGGAGTTAGAAACATTTAGAAGAAATACATTGTTTTGAACGAGTGCAGTGCAAATAGTATTTTAGGCACATGCGCAACATTCCAACTGTTTTAAAGTATTATACAATAAACAACTAGTCTCTTTAATATTTATGTTATATTACTAAAAGACGATCTAAAATAAAGTCGGGCTGTTAACTGCCTGAGTCCAATACATTTCGGCCTACTTCAGGTCCAGGGACTTGTCCCTAATTTTTGTCTCCATTCTCAGTAGATGTCTATGTAGATGAGCCGACAGTGGACTGGCCCTAGGAAGTGAACGGAGTTTGCGTAACCTCTGTTTTATGTGTATTGTATGGCTCTGGATACCAGGACCCGAAAAGAACAGCCGTGGTGCCGCCGCAACGAATTTATAGACCACTTTAATTCAATTCGTATTAAATACAAATTAAATCACATCACCGATAAGGGTGAAGATGTAATCTGTGCACATATTTCATGATTTGCTCAGAGAGATATTTTTAAAATGTCTAACAGTCCAACTTTGTTGTCGGGCATATTTTAGGACTACTAAATTGTCGGCGGGGGCCTTACGTGCCGAGTGAAAATTTGTAGTCATTTTAGCCGGGGCAGAGCAGACTGTTTGACAGGGACAAGCATCGTTGAGTGCTGCTGCACACTAATAAATAATCACCCTCACAGGTAATACTTGTTTATTTCATTTATACAACTCTCTGGTGAATGTCTGTGACATGAAACACCGTTCTGGTTTGACTTTATGTGACGTTTCGTTCACTAGACTGTGCGGAAGAATGGGGGGTGTATCTTCTGGGCTAATTAGCTGATATGAGCTAGCTGTTTCGCTACAGCCAACTTGCTGTTTAGAGTACACATATATCCGCCTTGCTTACTTAATTATTCTACTGGTTTTAGTGGTGTTGCATGAACAGAACTTCAACTAGAATGTCCTCTGACAGTGCTGTCTGTCCGGGCCGTCCCGTGATGCTGGCTGTGCTTGTCATTCTCTAGCAGGGGAATCTAGGTGAAGGGTCATCACCTAGATTTGGGTGACCTGGCCAGGCGTGCGCTGTCATGATGGTTACGTCATGACTCTTATGATATATGGTGGCAAATAATTAGCAACCATGTGTCTGACCTGTGACATTACACTTTACCTTAGGGATCTGTGTCATAACCTGGAGACGGAGGTTATTCTGCTGTCTGATCTTTCACTTGACCCTCTCATGTAATCAGCTGATCTGTTGTTTGCAAAGTCTGCAGATAACAGACCGACGCGAACGCACATGTCTAAACCCTTTTTTAGAGAGGGATTTAGTTGTTGTCATATTGCAGTGGTTTTCAATCATTTTGATACTAGGCCGTACTATGGCCATAGGTTTAGTGACCCTGAACTAAAGATGTTTTCTTTTTTTTTCCATGAATTTCATGGTGCATTTTGGAGAGATAATATACAAACTTTGATTAAAAAAGTAACAATTATAATACTTTTTCTAATTGTGTATAACATATTGGTGAAGTAATTCAGATTCAGGTGTTTGACAATATTTTAGCTCTTGGGAGTGTAAAATCAAACCAAATGGACCTCTTTGTTTTCATTTCATGCTCTCAAGAAAGAGTTATAGATCTATAAGGGTCCATTTCGTTACCAAATGGGCTCTCCATCATTTAGCTGAGGGCGACCTGGAACACACTCAAGGACCACTGTTTGGAATGGAAACCACTGTCATATTATAAAGGTCTCATAAACAACACCATAATAATTGTGGAAAATAATTTAATTCTAGATACAATGGCTTCCATGCTGCTGAAGTCGATCCGGGGCAGCCCAGTGAACCCTGCCTGGGCAGCACAGTTTGGTGAGTCCTAATATCCACCTCCATTAAACAGCTTGTTTGTTTCAGTTATTGTATTGTTTCAGTGTATTTCGTATAAAATGACTATTTAAATCCAATACGTTACGGGCATGTTGGGGGACTTTTGTTATTATGTCCAACTTTGAGTTTTTATGTAAACACAAATGTTATTTCGCTACCACCATCTATAAATAGTTTTGAGTGTTCGTGTAAACATTGCATGAAACACACAGACATTGAGGGCAAAAATGAGGACGCGAATCAACCTTTCACTTTCAGTAAGAACTGCCCCCTTCCCAGCGTCCACCCAAGGCTATAGGACAATAAATTATTATAAATTATACATTTATTCAGAAATAATGACCATGTATATATCAATTATACATTTATTCAGAAATAATGACCATGTTGCATACATACAATATACAATAAAACACTCTCAGGCTCACAGAGATCTTTAAATTAAAATAAAATGTCTTAACATTCTAACAAGTGCTCTGGGAAGGGAGTGTATTGCAACATACAGGCGGGGCTTTGATAAAATTAAACAGAGGTACGTTTGTCAACACTGATTACCAACTAATTCATGATATTTATTGCCATATCAATACAGCAGCCTCTCGATCGATATATCAATTGCGAAGGTGTTTGGTCGATATATCCCGGTAGTTATATACTGTTAGTATATATCAAATACACCATTACTTGTGATCGAAGTTTGAATATGTACTATAATGTTATTTATTGCCATGGTGAAGGTTGACATTGTTCTGTTCTTGTCTCTGTCTACAGCGGTTCGCTCTGTCAGTTCTACAGCTCAGCTCCATGCTCAGGGTGAGTCATGCACAGCAAAATACTATGTCAGTGGTTTTCAACCAGTGGTCCAGGGACCACCAGTGTTCCAGCTAAGTTGGTTAACCAGATGAAAAGTTGGTTAACCAGATGTAACTCTTGAGAGCGTAAAAATGAAACCAAATGGACCCTTGCGGGTCCATTTGGTTTCATGTTTACGCTCTCAAGAGTTACAATATTCATCTAAATTAGCACCACTTAATTAAGAATTCTACACAATTAGAAAATGTGGAAGAATGGTCAATTTGAGTTACTGTATGTTTACCTGTTTGTTTTGTTTGCAAGAATACAGCCATGAATTGTGGGGAAAAAAACAAAACAACTTTAGTTTTGGGGTCTCTGGTTTGAAAATGTAGTCAAATGGTGGTCCATGGCTCAAATGCTGAATAAATAGTGGGCCTTGACATCAAAATGTTGAAAACCACTGTACTTTGTAATGTACAGGTATTTCGAGTGCCCCAAGCAATCATCTAATTCGGATAGTGTTAATGTCAATTCTTGCACTCAGTTAAATTAATATTGAGGATTTTACTGTCCACAGTTCAGACCAAGAGCAAGAAGACGCTGGCACGGCCTGGGGTGAAGAACATAGTTCTGGTAGAAGGAGTCCGCACGCCATTCTTGTTGTCTGGAACCACGTATGTCCTTCTCTGCTTCACTGTTTAGATATTTACTCTCATTCAGATCCACTGTGAACAGGGGCTCCACAGCTTGGTATATGAATATGTGATGTGACTTGTTAGTTTTTTTTTTTTTTTTTCATCAATTCCGATTCAATTACAATTCCGGACTGTTTCTGATTTCTGGAAGAAAAAAAAACACACAAAAAGAAAACCATTAATGTATGTAAGGGCCATTGCTTTGACAGTTTCTCAGAAGTGGTTGTTCTATAATTTCAGCAGACTGACGAAGCTACTTTCACAGATGTTAATTGTTTTACCCATTCAGGAATCTATTTTTGTATTCTGTACAGTATGTACAGTATTAAAAAATTATGCTCCCATATAAAAGTTTTTCAGAAACCTTAGGTCAAGCCTAAATGGGTTAATAAATAAATAATGAAAGCTGTCACTGTTTTAAGGTGAAAAGTTGATGTTGTCAAATGATTCTGTCTCGTTTGAGTTTAGTGTTGTTTTGTATTGACAGGTATGCTGACCTGATGCCTCATGACCTGGCCAGAGCTGCTCTACAGTAAGTGTGTTTGGGTGTGTGTGTCTGTACACAACTGCACTTGTGAATTCTTATCTTAAGTACTGTTATTGGTCCTGTGTTTGTGGTTATATGATCATAAAAAGAGGTCAAGGTTATTTAATAATGAAACACTAGTTACGTCATATAGTGAAAACCTGGTATGATAACATGATAACATCAACATTGGGCACTGAGCAGTACTGGAGCAACAGTTGTACAAATACCTTCTGCTTGACACTATAATCATCATCATCATTATTAAGTGTCATATTTTGCTTTGCTGTTGTTACTGTGCATGCACAACTATCATCAGAAATGCCTAAATTGTAAGGGAAGAGAAATGATCACTGCTGTTTAGTTACTTAACATTGGAAAAAATATGGTTAAGAGGGAAAACATTGTGATGAATTCAGGGATTAGTTGCTGATCCGAACACTTACGAAATTAGTTGACAACTAAATAATCGATTTATGATTCCTCAATTCAGTGCTGCAGTCCTAGATAATACTGTAGCTGTTAACAGTGTGTGATTTGTTCTACCCAATGGCATTCCTGTCACAAGCCTGCTCATGTAAACCCTATTCTATTCTACAATCAATTACCACGTGATGTAATAGCCCAAAGAATGCAATGCATGTTGTGTTGGCTGCCAGCATTCTTTGCATACTCCGTGCTTGAAACTCAAGTTTGAATCATGATGACGTACAGAGTACTTTAAATGTGGACCAACTTGCTTTGTATTTGTGCTTTTAGGGGTCTACTACATAAGACTGGTCTGCCAAAAGACGCTGTAGATTACATAGTCTACGGAACAGTCATCCAGGAAGTTAAAACCAGCAACGTAGCAAGAGAGGTACAGTACACACACAAACACCATGCTTGGTGCCTCCCCACGTGGTGTTCAACCTGCACATACAGTACATCATATAAGTGAAGAGATGCAATTTTTGGAGGTGCTTTGGAGTCAGGTTCCATGTAAGCAGGTGGCAGACATCCACAAACGTACGTACGTATGTGGAGTTGGCAGTGGGACGTACTGTAGCAGTTGATGAGAGTGAGACCACAGGATAGCACAGAATGTTAAATCTTTATGAAAATTGAGAGCAAACATTGCTATACTGTTTGATAATCAACCTGTTTAGCCCGTTTTGAACTGTGGCCAATTCTAAAAACGCCTTCTAAATACTGACATTTTCTGAAAATGTTCAAGTAGCAGCATCATTTTTGGTGATTTTGGAATACTATACATACTGTGCAGAAGGGAAGGAAGGGTTACAAAAGGGTGTTCCCGTCTGTGACAGCAAGACTTTGTTCTGTCAGTTGCGCACTATGTGAGATCATTATTGCACAATGAAGCAGAACCTTATTGCCGCAGCCGTATCATACCTATTGCACATGACACATGTGTTGCTAATAACCTGCACCAACACCTGTGGCCTAGTTGTCATTTCTGATCCTACTTATTTCACCCCACATGAACCTCATCAAAATGGCATTCTTTCACCTCGGGAACATTGTTTGTGTGTTGCAGGCAGCATTGGGTGCAGGCTTCTCTGATAAGATCCCGTCTCACACCGTCACAATGGCCTGCATCTCTTCCAACGTTGCCATGACCTCAGGTGTGTGTGTGTACAGTCTGTCTGACACTTTTAATTTAGCTCTTGGAGGAGAGCTGAGCAAAGGTTGTCCTGTAGCCTTGTGACATTTCTGTTTAACATAACTGTATATGACCCTGGTAATGGTAAACCTAGTGCAGATTCAACCCACCAGAGATGGCTATGCAACCAGAGAGTTGTTTTAGAGAATGTAGAGTTGTTTTAGAGAATCTAGAGAATGTATAATGGTCATTTTTTGATCTGTAGTTTGACTGTTTTGTTTCCCAAATCCGGCCTGGAATTGTGGATGAAAGCAAAATAAATCTTTAGTTCTGGGCCTGTGGGGCTAAAATGTCATCAAAAGTTGGTCTGTGGCTCAAATTCTGAATGAATAGCGGGCCCTGGTATGAAAAAGGTCGAAAACCACTAACTTATAGGCAACCATAATAAACTAAATATGAAAATAAAAAGATAAATTACATTTTCACCAGAATGTTGCCCATCCCTAATTTGCATGATTTGTACCTTTTGTGTAGCGGTTGGTTTGATCGCAGCGGGCCAGTGTGATGCTGTAGTAGCAGGCGGTGTGGAGTTCATGTCTGACGTTCCCATCCGCCACAGCCGTAAGATGAGGAAGACCATGCTGAACCTCAACAAGGCCAAGACCCTGGGCAAGAGACTGGCCCTGATCGGTAGCATCCGCATGGCACACCTTGCACCGGAGGTAACGCATAAATGCACGTTATCAGTATGAGGAGGCTGAACTTAAACACAAACATAAAAACACAACTTTTATCATTCAGCAGATTTTCTGTGGTTTTCTGCCCTCTGATTTTGTCATGTAGCCCTCACTGCAGCCCGCAGATCGGGGCGGTGCTCCTCCTAGGAGGAGTGGGTGGGGTTGCGGGAGGAGTGGGTGGGTTACTCCCTATGACACCGGTTAGTGATTTATCGTAGAGCTGTGGGGTCTGAACGGCGGAGCTGGGTTGGGAAGGAGCGCTTGTTTTATCCGCCGGCTACTACTAGTAGGGCGGGCGAAGGAAGTTTTACTGAGGTTATGGTTAGGGTTAGGTTAGGTTTAGGCATAGGTTTACTGAGGTTAAGTTTAGGCATAGCCTAGTTTTATTGGGGTTGTGTCTTTATGGTTAGGGTTAGGTTAGGTTAGGTTTAGGCATAGGTTTACTGAGGTTAAGTTTAGGGTTAGGATTAGGTTTAGGCATAGCCTAGTTTTATTGGGGTTGTGTTTAGGGTTAGGTTGGGGTTAGAGTTAGACGATGCTTTATGCGGTTACTAACCCTAACCATAACCTCAGTAAAACTATGCTTCGCCCCGCCCTACTAGTAGTAGCCGGCGGATAAAACAAGCGCTCCTTCCCAACCCAGCTCCGCCGTTCAGACCCCACAGCTCTACGATAAATCACTAACCGGTGTCATAGGGAGTAACCCCACCCACTCCTCCCGCAACCCCACCCACTCCTCCTAGGAGGAGCACCGCCCCGATCTGCGGGCTGCAGTCAGGGGCTACTCTGATTTTGTGACCATGTCAATGGGATTTGCCAGCAGAGGTCACTGTTTTGCCTGTTTTCATTGCATTGTAGCTCAAAAGGCTTCCAAGCCTCAGAGAATGTTGAGAATGTTCAAATTTCAGTTTTTTGGTGATCGTAATTGAGCTCATAAAACCTAAAAGAAAATGTCAGTCTTTAAATGATATATTTCTCCCTAAATTACTGTATATAATATTTAATATTTTATTTTAATTGCAGCAAGTTTCCAATAGAAATATTACATGCAAATATGTTATTTCGCTAATATGGGCCGAGACCAGTAAATGGTGGACCATGGTCAAACAAATTATGAAAGAAACTATATTAATACAATTAATGATTATGTATTATGTGTGCAGCTGCCCGCGGTGGCTGAGTTCTCCACGGCAGAGACCATGGGCCACAGTGCTGACCGTCTGGCTGCTGCCTTCGGCGTGACACGGGTGGAGCAGGACGAGTTCGCCCTGCGATCACACTTCAACGCCAAGAAAGCACAGGAAGCCGGCTTACTGGAGGACGTGATCTCCTTCAAGGTGCCAGGTAATCCCAGTGGACCTGGACAAAGTTGATTTTATAGGAACATTATCTGTCTTTAGGTTTTGTATTGTTTTGTCCACAAGCCAGCTTTGTCTGGGGTGATGCTGAGTGTTTTTCTCCTGCTCAGGCCGAGACATCGTTTCGAAGGATAACGGCATCCGGCCGTCCTCCATGGAGCAGATGGCCAAGCTGAAGCCAGCCTTTATCAAACCCCATGGAACGGTGACCGCTGCCAACTCCTCCTTCCTGGTGTGTACACATGCACACACACACACGCTTAACTATGCAACATTTACACCAGTGCATATTCGTCCCCACAGTGCACAGAATGCAGGAATGGCAATACTGTACATAATGTCAACCCTAGCCTAGATTCCAGCCTGTATGCTGCGTTCCGGCCACAGCCTGCTTGACTTGCATTTCCCTGACGTCATCTGTTACGCAGCAACGTTGTTTCTGATTAAAATGCTGTTCAGGCGAACGTGAACTAGTGTTTTTTTTCCGCAAACAAAACGCATACCAATCAGAATCCTCGGCTGCATTTCAACCTTCATATGCCCCGCCTACCTGTGGGGATAGGCTCCTGGCCAGACTGATTTGCAAAGTGACATTTCAGATGCGTGGAACGCAGCAAATCATACTGGAAACCAGGCTATGTCAACCAGCCATAGATGGATAACATTACTGGTGCTGTGTTCTACAAATGCCTCTGGTGAACCTCTTTGCACACTGCCCACTGTATCCGGTTAACTAAATAAGTTATTGTCACAGAACACTCACTGTTTTTTTTTTTTCCTGCTTTAATTCCAGTACATTGTCTTGTTGGGTAATTAACATTCAGGGACTGTCATCATTACTATCATGTGACGGTTTTCATGAGAGATTGATGTTAGCGGTACAGTACTTGAATGAATGAATTATAATATAAAGCATATATATATATATATATATATATATATATATATATATATATATATATATATATATATATATATAGTTTGTTTAATTTTGTACCAGTAAAGTGACATGCATGCATTGCAGTCTGTCCAAGTAGGAAGATGTGATATTGATGCTATGGATTACACTGGCCTTCAGAACGGTGCAACCTCCCAAGGACAGCAGCCATTTCAATTGTGTTGTAAAAGGGATTATCTCCATCTGAGCCCCTTCTAATGCAGATTGGCTATTATCAGTAAAGCAGGGGTTTTCAACCAGTAGTCTGGGGACCACAAATGGTCCTTGAGAGAGTTCCAGGTTGTCCCCAGCTAAATGATGGACCTGCAAGTGCAAGGGCCCATTTGGTTTCATGTTTATGCCTAAACCCTAAAACCTCAAGACCACAGTATGGGGAGGTGTGGTGTATAAAGCTAGTTTTCACTAACCTCAGTAACCTCTGCATGTGTCCTTAGACTGATGGAGCCTCTGCTGTTCTCATCATGTCCGAAGAGAAAGCGCTGGCCATGGGCTACAAGCCAAAGGCCTACCTCAGGTGACTTTGCATCCAAATCAACACCCAGTGTGACAAGTGCACACATTTGTAGTATTAACTACCATAGCTGGGTAGTACTGAAAGTACACTATTAATCCGTCCGACCTTGGGTGTGTGTATACTCCACTATACATAACTGTATAACTTGTGGGGAATCAGTCTTATTTATGCTGTTTTGGCCCCACAGAGACTTCGTATTTGTGTCCCAGGACCCTAAAGACCAGCTGCTACTAGGGTGAGTCTCTCCACAACCGTTAACAATAGCATTTCAGCATTGGTTAAATGATAAAACCAACAGACTTAACCATGCACACTACAAGCTTGCATCACAGCGTAGGTGCTGTGAGCTTGAAGAATGTCTATTTTCAATGCTGCTCTGCTGCCACTGCTTCACTGCTTTGAACCTTGAAAATTAATATGGGGAAAAAAGAGATCTGATTATATATATTTTGAATACCATATCAAAATAGTTGATCTACAAGGCCCCAATGCTCGTACGGCTGTAATTCAGATACATATTTTACCATTCTAAAAGGAATAATTCACTGTTAAGATTAACATCAGCGATGTTTGGAGGAATGCACAGCAATGGGAATTGGCATCTGTTAGGTATGTTAATGAATAAGCTCTAAAAGTGTGAATCATATTTTCATTTCACCACACTTTTTTTTTTTTTTTTTTTTAGTTTCAGAAAGTTTCAGAAAGCATGTTTTTCACTTGCAAGTCACCTGTCTAACACAGTGTGAAAAATACATATTAATGCTAATAAATGAATGGACATAAACATGTCATGAAGACATAAATACTGTATCACAAGAAGATTAGGATTTGGGAATGGTTCAGCCAACAGAAGGAGGTGTTACTGTACTGTATCTCATACAGTATGCTGTTCTGTTTGACTTCTTCAGGCCAACGTACGGCACACCCAAGGTTCTGGAACGTGCCGGGCTGACCATGAATGACATCGATGTGTTTGAGTTCCACGAGGCGTTTGCAGTAAGTCAGCCGATTGTATCTTGGCGACGGAATGTGTTTAATATTACACACCAAGCTCTGAGATATTTTGACTCATAGAAATGCAGTTTTTTCATAATTTAAGTACTATATCGATCCTGTGTCATGGTGCAATGCCACCTTGGCGTGCTTTGTTCATGGACATCCATGTTTTAAGGAGGTAGTGAGAGAGAAAGATTTGGGCTAGCTACACTCCAGTCCAGTCCTCTACCAGCGCTTAAGTGGTTCTGACAGATGTGTAAGAAATCAATGTGTTTTCTTCCTGTGTGTGTTATTGATTATTTGTTTGTTTTCTTTTCCAGGGGCAGATCATGGCTAATTTGAAAGCTATGGACTCGGACTGGTTTGCTCAGACGTACATGGGCAGGAAAACAAAAGTAAGCATGAGCCTTCCTTACACTTGGTGGCTCACACTTTTATTTGGGAGCCTATTTCGGGGGAAACATCTGGTGTCTACTGTACCAATGTGACTCGATAACAAAGGGCATAATGCCTCAATGTTCCAGACAATGTTTTTTATCTTGTGATAAAGGCCAAAAGAGAGGAAAGGCGAGATACCATTATTGATCCATTATTAATGAACGGGTCAATTGGCAGGTTATGACTGATTTATACTTGGTTGGATGTGAAGCGCTTCACAAAGTTAAGTTTCCGAACTTTTTATTTTTATTTTATTTATTTTTATGTAGTTTATGTACTGTGTAAACAAATGTGGGAACGAATACCTTACATTTGCAGGCATACAGTGTGTATTGTCTGCACATATTGGAGTGCCTTGCACAGTATGTGCATACCTATTGTACACTGTACAGTCAATATATAATGACCTTCAGTGTACTATGGCTTACATAAAATAGTTGTGCCAGCCGTTGGCAAAGACATTAATCCACAATTCTAAACAAAACATCCCAGGCATAGTGGTAGTAGTATAGTGTTATTGTGATCTTAACACCAGCCTTAATGCATTCCAGTTGGACTGTATTATCGGTTACACTTACGGGTACAACTCGGAGGCGTTGCACTTACAACACAAGTCCAAGTGGATACGTGGAATGTATTCCTACTTTTACAATCTCCAGAAGCCCTCAGGTGAGAGTAGCACCTGTGTGGTTGGTTCTCCACGTCTCCCTGGCTTGAGGCTTTTTTCCTTGCCTTTCTTGGCACGTTATTTAGTAGGGTAGGCTCCACCCACATGAGAACCAACTGCGTTTAATTCTCCCTGATAACGATGCAAACTTTTTTGCGGTTTACATTTAAAAGTGTGGCATACAACTGATCAGGTTTGGAATTGGAGGAATTTGATGAGCATGCTGCTGCTGCACTGAGCTACCAGCCGGTGGCTCATGTTTCTCCATTTCCATATGTGCACTCATTTTGCCTTGCCTCTGGGCATAAGGGTTAAGGCTAGAATAAACTTGGTGAAATGCCAAAAATGGGGCGGAAATATAGTTTTCAAGTGATGTCTCTTCTTTCTCTTCTCATTTGGCGCAATGAATGAATAGTAATATTTGCAGAAAGAAAGATCAAAGATTTGAACTTATTGTTATGAGTGTTTTAGAGTGTTTTATATATACATATCAAACTGTATTTTAGTTTGACAGATTTTTTCCTCACCTCACTTGACATCTTTTGCAAGACAAAAGTAAAATTGACATTTTTTTTAACCGTAATTTTCAAGCACATTTCAGATATACCGTGCACTACAGGTATCACTGGAGACTGGTCTTCTTTGAAGAGTAGTCATTGCCCATATTATTAATGCGTTTAAAAAGCAAATTTCAGATAATTTTAAGCAGCAATTGCTTTTGTTCTGGAATACTTCTCTTCAAGTGACAATTTTACAGTTTGGGCATTTAGCAGACTCCTATCCAGAGCGACTTGAAAGTGTGAGGTCAGTGTTTAAGCGTCTAAACGGCTGTCACTTCCACTTTGATCATTTCCTCGCAGTTTAAGGGAACCCTTCTCCAGATCTGTTCCTTGTTGGAGGAGTTGTGTGTTAAATTTGGCCCCTGTTTTGACCCCCAGGTCGGCACTCCACCCATGGACAAGTTCAACCTGTGGGGAGGCTCCCTGTCCCTGGGTCACCCGTTCGGAGCCACAGGCTGCCGGCTGGTCACAACTACAGCACACCGTCTGCAGAAGGAGGGTGGACAGTATGGACTGGTGGCAGCGTGTGCAGCAGGAGGACAGGTGAGGAACATCTAAACAGTGTTGCCAGCTGCCAAAATGCACAGTGGTCTCAAACTGCCGGCCCGCGGGCCATTTCCGGCCCCCGAGATGATATTTTGTGGCCCCCACCTTAATATGAACGTTTAATATTAATGTGGCCCGCGACGGCCGCGAGTTCCCCCGTCAAATGCAACCAAAAGCATTTGCGGGAGAACAGTCTGTTACTATTGACTGTTGATTGCTGAGATCCTGTTTAAAGCCCGCCTACTGGCTTTGCCATTTACACAGAGTAGCAAAGAGGAACCGGATATCCCCCCGTGCAGTTTAGTTCATTCTGATTTGTCGCTGAACTGTCAATCTGATGAAATGCAATGACGCCATTGGCTGCAGTACGGGCGAGATCCTGTCATGGCGTCTCTCTATCCACCGCTCCTTGTTTACAAACACATGTAGGGAAAAGAAAACTTTGCCTTTTTACCAAGGACTGCGTTCGGTTTTATAAATAATGACAGCGTAGCAGTTTTCTAAAGCCCGATACGGGCGGATGCATGGCTTATAAAGCAGCACGCTGAGCTAGGGTAAGTAACCTAAAACGAGCTGTTGTGTCCCCCTTGCCCGTAGTGAACGGTGTTGTCGTTGCTCCAGGGCAGGCTTACATCTGCGCTGGATAGAATCATAGCCATCTAGTAGAAAATTTGCGACATTGTGGGGTCAGAAACCGAACGTGCCGAATAGTATTTTCAAAGCCCCATTGCGCGACCACTGCAGACAGCATTGCCAGCAAAGATGAGACGTCGCGCAACTGGTATATAGTTTTCAAAGAGGCTAGCGCAAATAAATAAAAGCCTATTTAGGCACGTGTAAAACATGACAACTATTCGGAAACCAATGCTGCTAGTTGGGCCTAAGTGGCGATTTTGATGGTCTACTCTAGCGTCATATTTGCAAGGCTAGTTTCTCAGTGACACTGACAAACTATATTTTTGATTTTATTTATTTTATGACGCTGCTTTGTAGTGGCTGTATAAGTTCAAAATTGCTGTAGTTGGCTTTGTTAGGAGGAATATAAATTGATAGCTAAAGTAAACATTTTGTTACTGCTTCCTTATTGGTTGTAATTCATGCCATCACAATCAAATCAGAGCCACTTTGTTGATGGGTTGGCTGGTCCAGTGGTCCAGTTATTTTGTCCAGGTGTATTGTTTGTAGGTTCTATTGTCCAGTAAATAGTTCATTTAATATTGTTCAATTATAGTTATTATCATCATAATCCTATTATGTGCTACTGAATGAAATAGATAGCACACTGGTATCAAAAGGAAGGAAGGAATAGAAATATTATAGATTTTTTTTTTTTTTTTGTGCGACACACAACACCACATATGCACACACTCTTTATCCCACATTGGTGAGTCTGAATATACTTAAATTTAAGTGAAATGAAGGCGAAAATGGCAAAAAAAAAAATAGGCTTGAAATGGCAAAAAAACGTTTGTCCATGTGGCGCGCTGTGGCTGCGGCCCGGCCTCAACCAGGCTCTGCTTCTAGTGGCCCCAAGGCAAATTGAGTTTGAGACCCCTGCGCTAGAGCAACCCTTTTCACACCAGGGTACAGTATTTATTCAGCATTTTAGCCACGGAGGACCACCGTTGGCTAAAATGCAGAACATTGGTCAAATGCAGAACATTGGTCAAAATAGAAATTCTACATTTTCTAAATGTGTAGATTCTTGAAATTTAGGTAATTCATATTTCAATAAAAATAATTTAACTCTCGATCATAAAATGAAACCAAATGGACCCGTAAGGGTCCACTTGGTTTCATTTTATGATCTCAAGAGTTACAGATATATGAGGGTCCATTTGTTTACCAATGGTCCTTTCTAGGAAGGAAGAAGGACTATCATAGGAGGAAAAATGGTGAAAAACGAGGGTTTTATTATTTCTGGCACCTGTCAACCAAAATTTGTGAAAAAACAAGTTTTTCACAAATGTTGGCGCTAGGGGGGGTCTGGAAAAAAGCTAAATATAGCGACAAATGTGCCAAGTTGGCAACACTGGATCTAAAACTAGGATGACTACAGATTAGCAGAAAAGCTAAGCTCACTCCCATTAGTTTCAATAGTAACTAAATAATTTATAGAAAATCCTCTGTTGTGAATTTCTGCAAATGAATAATATCCAAAGACAGCTCTGGTGTCTACTGCAAGGGAAAAAATAAGATGAGTTGATGTGTTTCAGGTTTTTAAAATACATTTGACAAAAAAAAAAAAAAAAAAAAACTGCCTGTATTTTCTCAGGGGCTCATTCAGAGATAAATGCATTTAAAGTTATATTATTTATCAATTATAGTTGTAAAGTGTGTGAGGTGTTTTCTGGGTTTGGGAGTCACGTCAACATCTAAAATACCTTATGAGATGGTGGCCAGAAAAGTTAATCTATGCTTATAGATAAAAAGAAAAAAGTACAACACCTTTTTCTGCGTGATGAGTAGAAAAATAAACAATCATGACAAAACGTGTGAAATCTGTTAAAGAATTAGTGGAGAAATGGACCAGTACAACTAAACATTTTGGTTACTAAGACCCAAAGCTACACCAATGCAACACCTTGTACCGTGTCATTGTGATCTGCAGACTTATACGTGCTCTGAAAACAATATACACAAAATATGAGGCAAGCCCACAACATAGATTAGAATGTATCATGATTTCCCTCAATCAGGAACCATCCATTTACATGACAACCTCACGTAATGGAAACCCCCAGTAAATGGCTCTAAGAACAATGTCAGCACACAGCCTTTATAGTGTTACAGCCAACCCATTTTATTATTCAGATCATGCGTCAACAAATGGGCTGTCACAAAATGAAACCCTCAACCCACACAGGAATGGAGCAAATACACAACACCTATAATAGATGTTTAAAATGTCTATACCAACAATTTCCAGGACACATGCCATTGGATTGCAAAGAGATCTGACAAACATCTGGTTTGTTTGTCTCTAAAATACAAAATAAATCAAGAGTGCGGTGGCACAGTGGTAGTGCTATCACTTCACCGCTAGAAGGTCCTAGCTGAGACGGGGAGGAGAAAATACACAAAACCTGCATGACCCATGCTGTAGGGCAGTGTTTTTCAACCCTTTTCATACCATGGCCCACTACTTATTTTGCATTTTAGTCATGGACCACTATTTGATGTTGCGTTTAGCCAAAACTAAGGATTTTCAAGTTTGTGTCCACAATTTAGGAGAGATAACTGGCAAAACGTTGGTCAAAATTACAATTCTTCTGCATTTCTAATTGTGTAGATTCTTGACAATTAACTAATTCAGAAGTTTAAATATAATTTAACTCTTGAGAGCCTAATGGGTCTTTTTGGTTTAATTTTACACTCTCTAGAGTTATAGACCTATAAGGGTCCATTTGGTTACCAACTGTCCATTTATCCTGGGGACCACATGGAATCCTCTCAGGGACCACTGGTGTTCCTCAGACCACCTGTTGAAAACCCCTGCTGTAGGGAAAAGACAATGACACACCTGTATTTTTCTTGTAGTCACATCTCACCATAGATTGCTTTCGCAAATGTAAATTCATAATATGATTTGGCACTGATGATTTACCATGATATCGCAAAAGTATGACCTTTCCCTGGTTTTAATCACATAAGCCTTTGTTTTCTTCCAACATTGTAGCTTGTAGAATGGCTATTGAAGGTTAAACAAATTGATATGGAGGTATTTGATTTTAAAGTGTGCATTTTCCCTCCCCCATCCCCATGATCTATACATTGATTGCATATTGTTTGGATGTTCCAGGGCCATGCCATGGTGATCGAGGCCTACCCCCAGTAAAGCACTGAGAACAACATGTCTAACGCCGTCTGTGGCTCCATCGCAACTACTCCCAACACGCAGCAGTAGCGCTACGGAGGCTGTATATGAACACCGCCACCACTTTGCCTTGATTGGGGAATTAACTGTGCTCCCTGATTTATACTGTACCTGGTTCATTGCGGGGTGCACGAGAATATATCCCATCTACAAGCTCACAATGCCTTTGTGACCCATCGTGATCTTGTAGGTGTGCTATTTTCGGTCGGCATCGACACCTGCTCACAGTATAAATCAGCCCAGTGTTTGCAAAGGCCTGTATGTAAATGTACCAATTGATACCGAGTGCCTGTTGTTTATAGGGATTGTCCTGGTATGTTCATGTGCCTGCCTGTTGTTCATAGAATTGTCCCGGTATGTTCAGTTGCCTTGGGCTTGTTTAAACTTTGGGGTGCAGCGTTGCAGTACCGTACCGTCACTGGCAGGCAATAGTCAGCACTCCTGAAGTCTGAAATGTAACATAGAGAGGTGTATGGATTGATGAGGAGCTAATAATATTGATAATAGTATTGTTTATAAAATGTAAAATGTGTTTTTTCTTACAAACTGATGGAATTAAAATGGTCTGATGGTAACTAGACAAAACTCATCTGTTAATTTTCACAGTATGTTCTGTGAAGTGTGAATATTGCATGAATAAGCAGGAGGGGCGAAATCACCGCGGCAGCTGTCGCAATGGTTTTATACCTGTTGATACCGCTTTGCATAACGGTCGTGACCGTTATGCAAAACGGTCGCTTGCATAAGAGTCGACAAGGTTAGGTTTAGCTTAGGTTTTACTGAGGTTATCTTTAGGGTTAGCGGTCAGATCTAGGCATAGGTTTTACTGAGGTCATGTTTAGGTTTGTGGTATATACTGTAGGACTTCAGTGTTTTGCATCTCATGACATTATGTATGAGTACAATAGAGAATGTTTGCATCTTTCATATTGGTTTAAACCCTGTGGAAAGTGGTTGACTGTTATGCAAAACGGTCATGACTGCTATAAAACTGTTGCATTGGCCGTCGCAGTCGTAAATGGATTTCACTGTCTCTCTGAATAAGACTTATTCAGATAGGAAAAATGTTTATTAAATCTGGGCAATGAAATAATGGAACTAATGCAAATCACTTTATCCTACTTTCTGCAGTATATACAGTACATACTACTTTGATTGGAATCCCACAGGGGTCTATATTTGCCCCCCTACGCTAGATCATGAATATGATGATCGCTTATATGCACCCAACACATGTTTGGGTTCTGATGGGAATGATTTTTAGATTTAAAATCGTCTTGCCGGTAGCTGCCAGTCCAACTTTAACACTAAACAAAAACAAATTCACTCTGTGTGGGCAAATATATATCAACACATTGTTTCACAACCGCAGGCAACGTGTTTATATGATCTCCTTAGTGTTCACAGGGGATTCTGATCTGCGCAGCGCCTGCATAGACACACACACACACTAGTAAACACAGACACTGCATGTGCTGGCTCATACATACTTTATGCACATGCACATTTTTCACAGGTCGGGGCTTGTTAACACAACTTCAGACAATTCTGTTTAAAATGTATTTAAAGATTTAATTCTCCTTAAACCGTTGACACTGCACGTGTGTGTGTGAGGTGAAGTTGATGAATGCAGTGTTGTCACACAGGCTTACAGGCAGGGGGAATAAAACCAATGTTTTACTGGCAAGGCAAAACGGAGCTCAAATGTAAATAGCAGCGTGCGGGAGAGAAGTTTTTTTTCTCTCTCTCTCTCTCCCCCTTCTTGTTTTAAAGCTTCAAACCGCCTCAACCCTGTGAGACGCAGAGACACGCAGACACACACCGGCATAGCGGGCGCCTCCCTGCCTCGGCAGAGCTTTGATCAGACGCAGCCTTTTATGGGGTGTGACTGGCGAATGCACCCGCTGCTGTCACTACAAATCTACCTCACCGCACTCGCGGGGAAGAGGGGGATCGTGGTGGTGGTGGTGGTGGTGGTGGTGGGGAGATAGGAGGGAAGAGAGAGAGAGAGATGTAGGGAGAGAGGGAGCTTTCATCTCGTCCTACTCCGCTCACACAGGGCAGCACCTGCTGAAAGCTGCACTTGACTCCCCCCTTCCTCCACCTGCTCGATGGGGCGCATCTGTGGCTGTGTGTCTGTGTGCTGCTGCTGCACAGATGGAGATGGAGTTCTGTCATTTTTTTATACTATATGGAAAGTTGCTTAATGTTATGCACACATACAGTACGTACGTATACGGTGGGGCCCAACTTTGGGAAGTTGTGTGCGTTATAGTCATATTATTCCCACTTGACTTGGCGTGGTAGTGTATATGTACTGTATATGTTAACATTGGAACTTTTGCCTCTAGGTGTCAAGGAAAATCCTGCACCTACACTTTAGTCTGTATTCTGTATATGTCTGGATCTGCAGTCTTGTGATCTTTGCACTAAAGTGATCCCTCAAATGATGCCAACTCCTCATTGTGGTATTTATGTTTTGCGAACGCATTTCCTTGATGCAACATCATCGATGTGTATAAATACCTGATACTCGATTTGAACTCATTTATTCAAGAATTTGCCAGTTGAAGGCCCCATGCAGATGCGGGGGGGGGGGACAACAAGTGTTTGTGTTTACCGTGCTGTGGCTTGATTTAAATATTGTAATGTGTTTACATTCAAATGCATATTTACGCAAAACATTCCCTGAATCACTGTTTCTAGGACATACCATACCGTAGAATGCATGCATATGCCTGAGCTACACATAATGAGCTCTCACATAGTGGAATCCCCCCGTCGCCTGGAGTGCCATGGTATCACCGTCTGAGTTCAAAACCATGGTAAGTGAATATAATTTGCATTGCTTTTAACAAAAGTGTAAAATCATACATACTACTGCACGCATGGTGCCGTATGTAACCTACACTTGACATTCAAATAGACCTTTCAGTAAGCCTCTCTCCACCAATAGTTTTCCTGTATGATAAAACATTGTTTAAAAAAATAATAATAAATGTCACATTTTTCCACTGCATAGGACATGCCTTGTTGATGGACTTGGAAGAATTTTTTTAAGGTCTGGTTTAAAAAATGAGCCTGTATTTAATGTGTAATGTCCATGATATTTACATGAATGAGCCGGCTGGAAAATGTCCTATAGCCTCGGATGGAGAGACTTGGGGAGAGGGCGGTGCTTACTGAAAGGTCTATTGTGTTATACAAAATGGCAAAATCCTCTTATTTCTACCGGATACAGGTCTGTGTCAACACCTTGCCGTGTAGCACAGTGTTTCAACTTCCAGACAGAGACTTGATCCAGTTTCATTATAGAAGAGCTGCAGAGGTGGAACCGTAGACTGCCCAGACCACCTCCTGACCTGCAGGTAAGGTCAAGTCTCCAAGCACATATTGACATGCACTCAGAGACTTGTGTTTTAAAGAGTTTACCCTATCACAGTGTTTTTCACCGTTTTTGATACCAGGGGCCACTATTTATTCAGCATTCGACCCACAGACCACCATTTGTAGACGTTTTAGCCAAAACTATTCTTTTGGTTTGGTCCACAATTCCAGGCTGGATTTGGTAAACAACACAGTAAAACATACAGATCAAAATGACCATTAATCTTCTACATTCTCTTAGTCTAGATTAGAAGATTAGATTAGACTAGACTTGGGCTAATTCAGATGGTGAATATTTTAACTCTTCAGAGTGTAAACATGAAACCAAATGGACCCTTGCAGGTCCATTTGGTTTCATTTTTACACTCTCAAAGAGTTACATCTGGTTAACCAACTTTCCATCACTTAGCCTGGGCACCACCTGAAACTCTATCAAGGACCACTGGTGGTCCCCGGACCACTAGTTGAAAAACCCATGGTCTATTTCATACAAGCAAAGGTTAAAGCCTTGTTCTGCGAGTTCCTAATATATTGACTAGAACAGCAGGGACGTGTTTAAAATAATAAACATTTTGTGTTCATTATTTAGGAAACCATGCTAACATGCGGCAGTCCTTTTCACAGATTGGCATTGGTCTTAAATGAATGAAAATGGTTCAGTCTTGTTTTTGTATTTTACTATTCTTGTGTAAACATTCTGTAAAAAATATTATATCTCCAAACTTGCAATGCATTCACAAAGCGCTGCCAGCTTTTAGATCTGCTATTTTAGACAAATACATCTAGTGTAACAGGGAGGCTTGTATCGGTGTCAGGGACGGTCTCCCCTAAACCATATCGTCCCACGATTTTCCGCCAACCTACACACCGACTGCTCGGTCTGATGGTTATTATACCATATTTTCTGCACTGTAAGACGCCCCGGATTGTAAGGCACACTGTTGTTTTAAGAAAATTAAAGGCTTTTAAGTACACCTTATAGTCCGGAAAATACGTATTCTTTATTTATATTTTCTAAATATATTTAGATTTAGGCATAGTTTTACTGTGGTGAAGTTTAGGTATAGGGTTGGGTTTAGACAGAATTTTACTCAGGTTAAGGTTAGGAATAAGGTTAGGTTTAACCGCTTGAGCATAATGCTCGCACAGTTCTGTCGGCTATACGCCCGGGGCGATCTGGTAAAAGGGGGGGAGTCTTCTGGTATTCCTTGTATCAACCCTGGGGGTACTCTGGTCAACTAAGTATACTTACTAATCGGCACACGATGCAGCCTTCTGTGGTTCCTACAAGACTAGGGGCGACCAGATGTCCCTCTTTTGCATGGGGCAGTCCCTCATTTCTGAGACTTTTCAGGTGTCCCGCAAATTGAAACCCTGTCCCACATTGTGACTGACAGACAGCTTTCTGTTGTCTCTTCTTTTCCTTCTATAGATGTGTTTTTAAGTCTGTTCAAAATAACCCGAGAAGTATTTCCACACTCCAGAGGGGCCAGACTACATGTACTGTCGTTTTTTAGCTACAGTATATTGGAATTGAAATCCAGAATTCGTTTTTGATTATGACATCATCAAGATGTTAATAATTTGATAACCCCCGTTTTGTCCCGTAACGTTTAACCAATTGTCCCTTACAATGCAATACTTCTGTCCCTCAAATGACCTCTATGTTGGACTTTGGCGTAAGAGACAAATTCTTCTGTGTGTGATGCGTGCATACCTGTGCGTGTGTGTGATTTACAAGGTTCCACAATGGTGGATTTCCTTTCGGGCAGGTACTTTAGTGTCCGTCTGCAGCTCGGAGCAGCAAGGCTCTGCAGTACTAGTGTCTGCGTGGTCACACACCGACACACACAAAACACATCCTGATTTCTGTCGGTTCTATAGCTGCCGCACACGGCGGGGATGGTGTGTGTGTGTGTGTGTGGAGCAACTGGATTATGAGCCGCGGTAATTGGCTGTCCAGAGAAACTCTTGTGTGTTTTCTGCGGGTGTGTGTGAGTGTAAGTGTGCGTGCGCCCGCCCGCCCGGCCCGCCCGCCCGCACTCCGTTCTGTCCGGAGTTCATCATGTTCTCATAACAGTCGGTTAGGGCTGTCCGCTGGGCTGGCGCTCCTTTCGGGATTGTAAATGTTATTGATCAGACGCAATACGCTGCATCCATAACAAGACCCAGCAACTCATTAGGAGATGTGTACACACACACGCGCACACACACACACACACACACACACACACACACACACACACACACACACACACACACACACACCCTCATTAACACTCTTGCTCGTCATACACACTAAACATCCATGCACACCATCTCTCTACTAGTTGTCAGACACACACACACACACACACACACACACACACACACACACACACACACACACACACACACACACTGACTCGGGCTGCTTCAGTTGAGTGAGATGGGGGGGGGGGTTAGGATTGTGTGTGTGTGTGTGTGTGTGTGTGTGTGTGTGTGTGTGTGTGTGTGCGTGCGTGCGTGCACGTGTGTGTGTGCGTGTGTGTGTGTGTGTGTGTGTGTGTGTGTGTGTGTGTGTGTGTGTGTGTGCGCACGCAATGTGGGTGTCTGTGTGGAGATGATGGTGGAGCAGAGAATGTGGACATGAATGGCGCACAGCATGTCAGTGTGCACACAGCCACACGCATGTGTGTGTGTGTGTGTGTGTGTACGTTTTTGTGTCTGTGTGCGACATGACATTTGCAGGAGATTGTGTGTGTGTGTGTGTGTGTGTGTGTGTGTGTGTGTGTGTGTGTGTGTACTGTATGTCTACGTGCGTAGGTAGGTGCACACCGAGGCGTGTGTGTGTGTGTCAGAGTCTGTCAGCTTGCAGTGTCTGGTGTCAGGGCGGGAGGCGAGACATTAACAGCTTCTGTCATTCTGCTGACAAAATGGTGGCATGAGATTTCCCAGGGTGCCCTGATGACTGCTGGCGTTTGTCAACAAGCCCTGTCACCACGGCGATGAGGGGTAGAGGGGGAGGGCGGCGCGGGGTTGAGGGGGTAGTGACAGGGCCCAGACCTTTTCCCATGAGCACCGGGGAGAGCGCTGTGTATGTGGAGAGAGAGAGAGAGAGAGAGTGTGTATATATATATATAAAAAAATATTATATATGTGCCTGTGTGTGTATTGAGGGGGGTTGTCTCTCAGCAGCTTTCATACTAGACTACGAAAACCCCCAAAATGAGCTGTCACTGCAATTCCCAGGATGCCTTGCTGTTTAGCATAGCAGCAGCAGCAGTGTGTGTGTGTGTGTGTGTGTGTGTGTGTGTGTGTGTGTGTGTGTGTGGGCGCCAGTATAAGCTGGATAAGCTAACTCTCTTTCTCGCATATCACACACATTCTCTCTCTCTCTCTGTCTCTTTCTCTCTCACACACACATACATACACCTCTCTCTCTTTCTCTCTCTCTCTCTCTCTCTCTCTCTCTCTCTCTCTCTCTCTCTCTCTCTCTCTCTCTCAGATAATTAAGCATAGCAGAAGCTCCCCCTGACGCGAGGCAGAGCTCATCTGCATTTTGGCCTCCGGCACGCGGTTAGGAGCAACGCCTGATGGAGAGAGGGAGGGAGGGAGGGAGGAGGGGGAGAGGGAGAGAGGCAGAGAGAGAGAGGGTAAGGAGCCAATTAGGCAGCTGGATGGATGAGTGACTGACAGCACTCTTGACACACCACTATCTGTGCTGCTTCTCCGTTGGCGCACGGACACACACACACACACACACACACACACACACACACACACACACACACACACACACACACACACACACACACACACACACACACACACACTTACTTTCACTCCATCTCTTTCTTTCTCTCTCTCTCCCTCTCTCTCTCTCGCCATCCCTTGCTCTATCCTTCTCTCTCTCAATCTTTACCTATCCTTTCTTTTTTTCTCACTACATATCCTCTCTCTCTCTGTCTCTCTGTCTCTCTCTCTCTCTGTCTCTCTCTCCCTCCCAGACTTGTGTTGTCTCTGTCTCTTGTTCTCTGTCTCCATCTGTCATGCTGTGTGGGGATGCTCTCTCCTCTCCCACCATCAGGGCCTGTGGCCCAATCACATATCCTGCAGGGCAAAAAATGTCCAGCAGCCTTGTCCAATCATAGAGCACCGCCAGGGCTGTGGTCCCGCCTTCTCACAGGAGGTGAGATCAATAGGAGGATCGGTTGGGGGGGTAGGGGGCGGGTAGGGAGGTAGGTGAGTGGGTGGGTGGATTTGGGTGCAAAGGTCGTCTGCTTTCTGCGGAAACCACAAAACTCTCCGTATTGTCTCCTCATGACAAGTCAGGGTGACTTGGAGTTTCATGATTCTTGCTGAAATGCAGACTATTGTGTGTGTGCGTGTGTGTGTGTGTGCATGTGCGTGTGTGCATGTGCGTGTGCTACTGTACAGGGGCAGAGGTAACAATTCCGAATGGGGGGGGGGGGGCAGGAGAAAATGGTATGGGTCCGGCTTCATCGCCCGTGTCACTTCACACCACGGGTAATGAAGTCGCACCGATACCATTTTCGGTTACAGGACTTATTAGGCAATTAAGCATCAATAATAACATCAGCTGTTTATGCAACAGTTTGCATAAAGCTAAAGGTCTGACCCAGAGTTTTCTGTTTTCAATGATGAAATGCTGTTGGTTTAGTGGTGCCACAATTGTAGTTAGTTAGTTAGTTAGTAGTGGTTCAAATCATTTTAAATATAAGCACTTTAATTTGAAGTAGGGTAGGGGGGCATTGCCCCCCTCATGCCCTTGCCTAGATCCACCCCTGCTACTGTATCTCTCCGGCAGTGAGTTAAGTAAAGCTGCTCTGTGTCTGCCGGTGGGTGTGAGAGGATTGGGTCAGACAGTGCCAGAGAACACAGTCCGTTCTGGCTCATAGCTCACTACTACTACACTTCAGCCTGTGTGTGTGCCTGAGCGAGTGAACCCTTGGCGTGCAGAGATGATGTGTGATTGTTTTGGAAGTGGGGACGGAGCGAGGGGACCCTGTCGGCAGAGAGGAACTGCCGAGGAGGAAAAAACCAAACACACGCCTAATGGGCAGAGGCCGCGGGAGAAAGAGATACTAGAGAGAGAGAGAGATGCCTCCAGACTGTGGACTGACTGAGTGACAGAGAGAGGCTTGCCGTTAGCTGTGTGGTATTATTATAGCCCCCCGTTGTATTCTCTTTTCATTCTTGAATGTTTCAAGAAATTGTAGATCTGTAGTACATCATCACGGCACGTGAGCTTGTTGTTAGGCTGTTGTCATGTGACAACTTCTGCATGGAAAGCTAGTTTGTAGAGAGAATTCAGAGAGAGCTCTTGAACCTGCGTTCTTCTCCCCAGGGGACATGCTTCACTAACCTTTAGCCCTGCCCTCTTTCTACTCACGCGGCTCACACCGTTTCACACAGGCAACACAGGATAACATGCAGTTAGGGCCACAACTAACGTTTATTTCCATAATTGGACGAGTATTTAAGCGATTAATCGATTCATCAGATTATGACACTACTTTGACTATGACCTTACAAAATATATATTATTAGACATGTTCTAACTAGCAAAAATACAATTGATTAGCTGCTGATTAGGCTGCTTTTAAACAAACAGCAACTCTTTAGGCATATTCTGACTGCATACATTTAATTAAAGAATAGTTAGGTGTCAGTCTAAAGGGAATAGTACTCTAAACTCAAATAGGTAGAGTAATTTCACTTCACACTTAACACTGACAAAACATATGGTTAAGTGGGAAAACACCCATGATAACTCCAGTGATTAGTTGCCAATCCGATGAATCGATTACCAAATTAGTTGACAACTAATGTTTAATTAAGGGACCAAGCAGTCCACAAAGTTTCTATGGCTTATTTGTGCATATTGTTTGTCTTATGGGTTGTTTCATTGTTAACAACAATTAAGCAAATTATTTTGTCTGGATAACTCAGTCACTAAAGGGCCATACTTGGGAACAAAAGGTTGTGCTCAAGTCCGGTTCCTGACAATATAAAGTGAGAGTGTTCAAGAATCCTGCCCTGCTCCCACAATTAAACTCCCGCAATTACATGATGTATTTCTCTAGTCCAGTCTTCCTTGTTTCTATGGCTTGTTTGTGCATATTGTTTTTATTGCCTTAGCTGCTTGTTTGGTCCCGTCTTATCGCTGCTTGCAGCTGTATTTGTTAATTGTTGCTGCCCTACATGCAGAGCAATATCTTTACGCTCTTTGCGTAAACGGTTTCCCAACTGTATGCAAATCATGCAGCAACAAGTTCAGGTGCGGGGAATAGGGATTGGGGGTATGAACAGATGTGCAGCCTGCGTGGAAGGCACAGTATTTGCAGATGACAGAAGTAACACGGCTGGTTGACAGCAACGCAGTCAGGGGCATTGTACCACAGGACACACACAAACACACACCACAGCTGTAGTTTTATTGTTTGCCCACAGAAAGATGCAGGGGGAGAGAGAGAAAGGGAGGGAGGAAGGGAGCTACAGTAGAGAGAGAGTTAGCAAGAGAGCAGTGTTGCCAACTGCCAAAATCCTAAATGCACTAGTGGCACTTCTAAAATGCACTACAATGTGCTAGAGCAGTGGTTTTCAAACCTTTTCATACGAGGGCCCACTATTTATTCTGCATTTTAGCCCCAGACCAGCATTTGATGTTGAATTTTGTCTCTTGGACTAATTTAGGAGAAATAACAAAATAGCAAAATGTTGGTCAAAATAGCATTTTCTAAATGTGTAGATTAGGTAATTCGATTTTTAAATCTAATTTAACTCTTGAGAGTGTGAAAGGAAACCAAATGTGACCCGTAAGGGTCCATTTGGTTTCATTTTACGATCTCAAGAGTTACAGATCTATAAGGGTCCATTTGGTTTGGTCCTTTCTACGAAGGAAGGAAGGAAGGAAGGAAGGAAGGAAGGAAGGAAGGAAGGAAGGAAGGGAGGAAGGGAGGGAAGGAGGACTCTATCATATGAGGAAAAATTGTGAAAAAGTAGGGTTTTATCTTTGGCGCCTGTCAACCAATTTCGCCCCAACTCACCAGCAAAAAAGCACTAGATTTTCCACCAGGGGTTTTTCACTAATTTTTGCGCTAAGGGGGGGGTCTGAAAAAAAAACATAATGACAAATGAGCCAAGTTGGCAAAACTGCAAGAGAGAAAGAGAGAGAGAGAGAGAAGACAGCCAAAGGACAAATTGATACACAGAAGAGAGAGCAGACATAACGGTGCCTGCTGGTGAGACAGTAGTGAATGTAGGGACTAGAGAGACTAGGATGTGGTAGGAGGAGGAACAGAGACACACAGAATGAGTGAGTGGGTGAAACAGGGTTAGACACTATTGTAGCACATGCAACTGCATTACAACAATATGTGGCATTCAGATTCCAGATACTTTGAGAATACAGTAATTATCCATCTCTATGTTGGTTTGAAGGTCTGGAACTCTGGATAGACTACCCTGTGTGTGTTACACCTTCAATCACATCATTTGAAAAGGTATCATGAGTAGATGGGAGCATAATTGTTGCCAATTTGGGCTGCAGCTAACGATTATTTTCATAATCGATTCTTTGGCCAATTATTTAAACAATTAATTGATTAATCAGATTACGACAATTCTTTAAATATAACCTTAAAATATATATTTTAGACATGTTCTAACTAACAGAAAATACATTTGATTATCTGCAGATTAGGCTGCTATTCAAACACTCATGATAAATTACAAAAACTCTAGTGATTAGGTGATGGCCCGAATAATCAATTTCTAAATTAGTAATCTAATTAGTTGACCACTAATGAAATTATTGATTTGATTACCATTCAGATGTGTGTGCGTGCGTGCGTGTGTGTGTGTGTGTGTCTGTCTCTTGGGTAAAGGTGCTGTATATTTCTATCTCTCAAACTAGTTTACACTGTAAAATCCTTAGTGTTGGACCCCTATAGGTCTCTTTCCAATTGTTTTTTTTTTTTTTTTTTTCAACTATCAATCATATATAGCTGGGGCCCCACTTGAACCCCTCTAGTACCTCTAGGGGTCCCTGGACAACATGTTGAGAACCACTGACTTATCGAGCTGGGCAGCCTTCCATGACATCATCCGTGTTCCAGAAATGGAATCCTCATTCATTTTCCTCAATAGACTTTTTGAAAATGGTTAATATAAACACGATTACGCCATGGACAAAGCCAACTCGGGTCATGACAAATCATGACAACCACCACAATATTATCATGCAATATCTAATTAGCAAGAAGTAAAAAACGGCAGGATACAACACATTTTGTTTTGTTTTTCTTCTCAGAAATGATTTGATTGTCCCAAAACATTGTTTGTTCTCATGATTTGTCACGACCCGAGTTGGCTTTGTCCACAGCATAATAGTCTTTATATGAATCACTTTCGAAAAGTCTATGAGAAAAATGAATGGGGAATCCATTTCTGGAACAGGGGCGATGTCACAAGGCGACGGTACTGCTCAGCTCTATAGGACTACTTGCGAGACATGTTTGAGGTGGTAAGGTGTATTGAGACTGAGATGCTGCTGTCTGTAGTCATGGATTTGCGAGGTGATTGAAGAATAGAAGAAAGAACCGCATGCTCTCTGCTCTCTGGCGCCTGTACCATGGTGAGATCTAACTATAAATGTGCCACGTCTCTGTCTTGTCTGTGTGTATGATTGTAATGCACGTGACTCAAGAACTGGCTGGCACACCGACTTCAAATTTGACACACGCGTTTCACACACTCCTGCAGGTAGTGCAGTGCCCAGGCCTTGAGTCGGTGGCATGCACCGTTGTCCAGGAACACCACAAAAGGCTATGGTCGGTGCTCCTAATCAGCCAAAGTCCCCTCACCTGTAAGTCGTGGCATATTGATTGCCATGGCAACCTTGCACCTGCCAATTGATTACTTAACCAGCCCACTTTTCACAGTCGGTTTGCTTCAATTTCAGACGCAGGCAGAAAGACTGACAGACATTTCCATATACTGTTCAGTATTGGTTCCTAAACCATTTTATGATGGAGTACCACCTCAGAAAATATTTGTCGCTCCATTTCAACCATAACTGATGTTAAATAAGGGAGCGTAGACCTGCCCTTTTTGTTCCATTACTAAGCCAATAATGCTTCTGCTGAAAGTGTCACTAATCACTAATCAGCACAACTGACTTCTAATCAGTTCTCAAATCTTGGTGTGCTGTCATGTTCATTTCAGCACACCTAGAGAGCCTATTTCAACCAATTGCTTGGTCAGAAGAACTAGCTGTAGTAATATGAATATTTCATTCCACTTTTGTCTTGTTTTTTGGGTGTCTCCTCTGAGTGTCTTCTGAGGTGGGCTCAAGTACCAGCAGTGGTACTGGTACCAGTGTTAAGGAATCTCTACTGTACAGTATGGTCACAAAAGGGACACACAAAGATACTTAAAACGGGTGATATGACAAGTTAACAACGGGTACTTTAAGGTTCCCAAGTTGCATCGTTCTCAGGTAGTCTAATGGCCGATGGACCCACACAGGTCTAGTTATATAAAGTTGAGCAAGGTCACAGAGGTCACAGAACTCACTACACTAAGTACAAATTGGAATTCCTGGTGGTTCTACCAGTTAGTGCACAGCTGCTGGTAAGCGTAACGACCTGGCTTCAAATAATGACCCCCTTATTGTCTCTCCTCTTTCCCTTTGCCCTCGGCTGTCTGTCACACTAATGCCAAAACTATATTGAAATATTGACATAGAAAAATAAAATGTCTTTCAATTCCTAATAGTATTTGATAAATTTACTCTTTTGTTTGTATTTGTATTGCCGTTACACTACAACTATGAATTAATATGTTAATACATAATGCATAAAAATGCACAAACTAAATCTAAATGTATTGTATTTGGAGTAAGTAGTAGCCTAGCTATGCCATGATGCCATGAAGCTTGGCTGAGCCACTGGGGCCCATATAGGTCAGGAGTAGCCTGGCGAGCCAGACTCAAATCACGTGGAGTCAGTCCACACGATTTGAGTCTGGCTCTCCAGGCTAGGTCAGGAGCCTGTCTCCTGTTTCTGTAGGTTGATGTACAAGTACACCCCCCTGGACATGACTCTAGCACGTCGCACGGTATTTGAAACCCAAATAAATTACTGGTGTACGCACGGTTAGGTTAGGTGAATGTAACACAATACAGTAGTTCTTATATTTGATGATGAAGGTGACTTTCTTCACCCTGGATGTTTGAAGTTGTGAAATAGAGAATAGAGAAGAAACATGACTATTTAAAAAATAATAATAATAAAAATCCGAAGTTAGTGTTGGTGGCACTCGAGACAATAATGGTGACACTATTGCATGGGGACATTCCGAGTGCTTTTTCATTGTTATCAACCAGATAGAGTCAATCACGAACGTTTTATTTATTCTTTATTTTTTGGCCTATCCTTCACCAATGTACTGCACCGTTCACTTGCTGTTTATGTCACAAATAATGTCTTGTATCTCCTAATCTCTGAAGCTGTCCAAGGTCTTGATGCAGTGCCGCAGCATGCGCACTTCTGTCATCATTTCTGACCAAAACGATCCTCTCGTTTGGAACATTAACACTTCTAGAGAGGCATTGGATGCCAACAAGGGTTAAAAGAAACATTTTTCATGTTTTTCAAGCTACTTTTGTCATGTAGCTTGTAATGTAGCTTGCTACAATTTTTCAGGGAATAGCTTGTATAAGCTACATTACCTGTTTTGAGAGTAACAAGTAGTGTAGCTTACTACATATCCCCCATTATCTTCGCTATTACTGCCATTAACACTCACTAGGCCAGCAGCAGCAGCACAATACTGTAAATTGTTGTGAAAGAGTGGTCAAGGTTTAATGAAATTTAGTATCAATGAGTGAAACCGCAGGTCCCCTCCAAAACCACTTAATATTTACCAAAACCAGACCAGAACTCCCACCACGAGGCCCGCTTAGGCAATCAATTCATATACCTTTGCAACCACTATATATTATATTGCAAGTATTTCATATACAGCTTTGAGTCCAAAAATCTCATCTAAACCTTTTTAGAGAGAGGGGAGGTAGGGGGGGATGATGAGGGACAGGTGGGTGGAGGAGGCGGAGGTGGTGGTGGGGGGTTAGTTTGTAGGGGGGATAGATAGATGGATAGATAGATGGATAGATAGATAGATGCTGGGACAGAAGGATGGAGAGAGTAAATCCTTTTCTTCATCATTACCTCGTCTCACTGCCACTGCCCTCACCTTAATTAGTCTCAGAGCAGCCTGCGCAGCAGGCAGGAGTCTGCCTGCCTCCGCTCCGCTCTGCCTGCCTCCATCGCGCTCTCTCTTTCTTTTCCCTTCTTCCTCCCTTCCATCCGCCTCTCCGCCGCCCTCGCCTGCTCCAGTGCTCCATCCAACCTGCCCTCTCCTCCTCTCTGCCCCCTCTCTGCTCTCCTCTGCTCTTTAATTCCTCCAGCGTTAGCCAGTCCTTTTTCTTTTTCTATCTCCATCTCTCTTTCTCTCTCTGTATGTCTGTCTCTAACTCTCTCTCTTTCTCTCATCCCTCTCTCTCTCTCTCTCTCTCTCTCTCTCTCTCTCTCTCTCTCTCTCTCTCATCCCTCTCTCTCTCCCTTGTGCGTATTGTGCTTCATCTGTCTCGGGGAAATTGACTGAAATACCAACCCTAACCCTCAATATCAACAGCTGTGCAGCAGAAACACAGTACAAAGAGTTCAGTGTTGCTAAATACTGGAGGGGCCACCGCATGCACACAAACACAAAAACACACACGCGCATGCATGTGCCGTGCAAGCGCATGCATGCACGCACGTACGCACACACACCTGGCTGCTCCAGGCTTGGCTGCTATAAATACTAAGGATTGCAAAGGGAAGGAAACTCGGTTAAAAAGTTAAGTGGGGAAAAAAGCAGCGCAGCGAGATTGACACTCCAACGCCTCAACTCTCTAGAGGCTAAATTAGGAGATCCGGCTCCCCGCGCGCACTTAACCACGCACACACACACACACACACACACACACACACACACACACACACACACACACACACACACACACACACACACACACACACACACACACACACACACACACACACACACACACAGACACACACACCGTTGCCTAGAGAGCACATGCACATATATAGACACGCACATCCACATAAACTCAACACAATTCTCTAAGCAGACATACGAGACACACACACACCCACACAAATGCACACACGCTTGCGCACGCACGTCCTCTGTCAGTCTAAGTGGTCCCCAGCTCCACCGCTTGAGACTAGAGGCCCAGAGAATGTCCCCATGCACAGCTCCACCGGCACCGCGGCAGAATGTTGATGACGAGGCCCTATTTATATGGCAAGCCATTAGACGTGGTTAGCTGGATGATGCGTTGGAAGTAATTCTCGTCTCTTTATCATTTTTATGGTAATTCTGTGCCATTACCGTGAGCTGGAATGTGATGGAGAGAGACAAGAAAACGACAGGGAGAGCGAGAGGGAGGGAGAGAGAGAGACGGGGGAGGGGATGATGATGATGATGTGCAAAACAGGAACGGGTCGTGAACTGGATTCAAACCGGCAACTTTGTATAAGTGAGCACGGAACACAACTTTTTTTTTAGGCAGTGGAGATGTAGATGTCGGGAAATCTCGAAATGACCGGATGAGATCTATATTTCTTGTTGATTCTTAGTACTTGTTGTTGTTTATTGTCGTTATTGCTGCTGGATGGAAAACCTCATAATATCCAAATTGGACACGTTTCAGGATTCAAATAATAAAAGAACTTGAAAAAACAAACATTAGTTGTTAAAATATGGAACTAAGTCGCCTGTGCCACACCTGAATGTGATTGGATTTCACTCCCTCCAAAGTAGTGAGGGACCAATCAGGAAGCAGTATGCAAATATGGAGCTACCGCTGGTTTAGAGGCACCAGAGGCATTTTTTTAATCAGCCCCCTTGGAAATGTAGTTTCCACTCAGATTCCAGACTAATTTAGACGCAGTGATATTACTGTAGTGTGACCATTAGTGTGACCCTGCATGGCATTGGTTCTCAACCTCTTCAAGCGGTACGTCCATCCATCCGTCCATCTTCAACCTCTTATCTGTAGTCGGGTCGTGGGGACGGCAGTCATAGGAGTGAAATTAATTTTGTGCTGAACTGGGTTTGTTGAAACTCCCTCTGGTATTGTGGGAGCGGACTTGGTTGACATTAAGTATTTAGATCGTTAGGTGGGTATTTTGCTAGTGGAATTACATTTAGTTTTAAATCGGTTCTACAGATAAATATTGTGAAAGTAGCAGATGTTGATCTACGTGTTGCGAGGTGTAGTCTGGCTGACCAGGTTCAGCATGTGTGAACTCACTGAACTTGGTTTCTCTTCTCATCTTGATTCTGTGTAAACAGCAGCAGTTGCAGCCAAACTTCACCAGCACTTGAAGTGTGTTTATGTGTTTATGACAGCAATCTGATTGTGATTTTGACTGCACACACACATGCTACTTAACACCCTTCTACAGTATGTGTTATCTTATGCCCTCTGTAAATCTTTGCACACTGACAAACGCAATGTCCAGTATATTCTGTGAAAATCAGTGCCCTTTACCTTAAACAGTTTAGATTCTGTTACTATTTCAGTCACCATAACAGTGTCTCACCATGTCAGTGAGACACTGTTAACATTAACATAGAATTTCTTATTTCTTACTTAATAGTTTTTTTTTTATATGGAGAGCGAACTATACCTTTATGTGAACTGATTCTGATTCGTGCACGCGTACACAACCAACATTCATATCAGAATGTCATTGAAAATTATTTGCAATATTGGTCTGGGGAGTGGGTCATATTTGCTTGCATTACCTTACCTTACCTTACCGTTTTATTTTCAGTTCAATTCCATGATCTTTATTGGCATGAGAAAACATATAGTTTACATATGTCAAAGCAAAAAGCACAACAACAGTACATACAATACAGTATAGTCAAGACAAAAATGATGTTCATTTGAAAGTCAGAATCTTCATTGAATCAATTTTCAATGCGCCAATATCACTTGTTGCAGGAATACACACAATGATTAGTATTTAGGGTGGTTGTGTTCCATTCGATACGCTTATCAGAGCAGATCACGGGTCTTGCTGCTGTGTATTTTAACCCTTAGTGTACTGAACGCATTTTGGTGTTCTAAGCATTATGTTTTAACTAAAAAATAATGCTTAGAACACCACGATTTAAAAAAAATAGCAGATCTACAAGCTCATAGCGCGCCACCGAGTGGCGCGCTATGAGCTTGTATCTCTCCTATTTTTGAAAAATCGTGAAAACGTGGTGCAAATCTTTGAATATTATGTTATTGAGAAACTAGAAATCTAGACAGGACACAATGACAATGGCCGGTGAGCATGTATTTTGGTCTTGACCTTTAGGGGGCGCTGTTAACATGCTCCTCGTCATGTGTCTCAAACACAGGGATGCTGAGTGCAGCACTAATTTAGCATCAACACAGGAAGGAAGGGACCATCTCCTCTCATGACCATGCCGGACCACCACCACTAGATGGCGTTAAGGCTCTGTGGACCGAACCTTGTCAAAACCAATCTAAGACATGTCTATCTGTGTGACTGACTGTACAGAGTCCAGACCTGTCTACCAGGCTTTCTACTGTCCATCCTGTCCGTCTGTCTGTCTGTCTGTCTGTCTGTCTGTCTGTCTGTCTGTCTGTCTGTCTGTCTGTCTGTCTGTCTGTCTGTCTGTCTGTCCGCCCATCAGTAATACCGATACAACTGTCCATCTGTCCGTCTGTCTGGAACATGGGGCTATTCTTGCTTGTTTCTGTCTTTCTAACATAAGCTGTCTCTGTCCGTGCTGCTTGGTTTTCAGGGAGTGAAGCGCAATCTATTGATTAAAGTATTGATGAGTGCTGTGTTCTCGGACGTGCACGCGTGCGTGCGTGCGCGTGCGCGCACACACACATGGACACCCATGGCGCGCGCACGCACAAAAACAGTGCAAACTACTTTCAATCTACATGAGGTATAACCTCCCCGCCCCCTTTTCCATACTATTTAGTTGCACTATTCAAATAAATACTTAAATCATGCAGATTCATGCAGATCAATCCAGACAATTAATTCAGACCGGTTTTACACATACCTGGTGTCCATGTAGGCTATTGCCATCATATTATTATTATTATTGTTATTACCGTATTATTCTAATGTTATAACATTATATATATGTAATATAATATAATATTGTTAATCTTGTGGTTAAATGATGAACGCACACACAGACACGCACGCGTACATGTACACGCACACGCAGACACACTTAAGAGGCAGTAACCATTCAGTCCATTCTTCCGTAAATCAGTTGGCCTCGGGGCTCTCTTAACCCTCTCTGTGTGTGCGTGCCGATTTCCCTCTTCATGTGTATTTGTGTGTGTCTCTCTCAGATGTCTCTTTGAAAATGATAATGCTGCTGGACAGACAGTGCAGATGAATGGACACCCTGTCTACGGGAGAGAGGGGGGAAAAAGTATAGCAATAATTCTCCTGTTTCCAAGACAGCGAACATTCCTGAGTGTTAATATAATTACAAATGGATAAATGACCACTGAGGATTCTACCCATATTAAATATTCTACTGTTCTCTCAATCGATATCTAGTGGTTCAAAATGGGAACGGAGGGTAGCCTATGTATACTGTATGTATTGGCCTGAATATAAGACATATTTTTTTCAATGGAATTATCCTAAATGGGCTCATATCAAATTCAGGGGCTTTTCTATTTGCTATTCAATCTTCTGTTTCCACAAATTAGTCTTATATTCAGGGCATGAAGTTTCATTTGTATGTAAAACATTTAGCCTGTGACGCATGTATCACCATTATTATTGTTTTGACTGTATTTTTACAGAAATGGGGGAGAGAGATGGAGGGCGAATACATGCAGGAAAGCTCGTCAGGAACCAGATTCTAACCTGTGACACGCTGCTCAGGCCAACATGTGTGCACATGCTTGACCCTGTGCACTTCAAGGTAGAGTAGCATAACCACTATGTGTTATCCTTGGCTATTATGGCTCCATTTCCGTGAACGCTAAAAGCGTTATCCCTCAACCTCTTTGCTTTTTTTTTTTTTTTACAAGATCACGTCTCAGTGTAGATTGACTAGAACTCAAAAATGTTTTCCAAAATAGTGAAAAATGGCAAAGTGTGATGCCAGTGGTGCTGGAGAGTTGGACTGGTATTTGTGTGTCCATGTCACTGTTCACTTCATTCTGACTAAAAACAAACAAACAAAAATACAATATCGGTTGCAAATCGGTTCACTGTCGTTATATATATCCTCTATCGTAACGGTTATCGTATCGTTCCCAAAATTCCGTATTGGACGGTCGGGCTCTAGACCCAAATGACTATGTAATATGTTTGCCGCTGTAGCAACATGGTTTTCAAAGGAAAGAGGATGGTATGGGCAGACAGGTGGGCATACTCTCTCTCCACACACACATGCACACGTGCACGCACTCCCAGATTCCAGTATATCAGCGAGTTGTCTAGTGGAGCCGGCTGAACCCCCGTAATGCTCCTATTAGCAGCTTCAGTTAAAATGGCATTTCATCAGGCAGCTGACAAGTGAATTATCTCTCCGACTCTTCCTCGCTACCCCCCTCTCTCCCCCCCCCCCCTCCTCTCTCCCTCCCTCTCTCCCTCTCTCTCCCCCCCCCCCCCCCCCCCCTCTCTCTCTCTCTCTCTCTCTCTCTCTCTCTCTCTCTCTCTCTCTCTCTCTCTCTCTCTCTCTCTCTCTCTCTCTCTCTCTCCTCTCTCTCTCCCTCTCCCTCTCTCTCTCTCTCTCTCTCTGTCTACCACTCTCCCCCCGGCTCTGTGACAGTAGCCTAAGGCCTAAGATAAAGAGCAGGCACGCGGCGCGCGGCGCTCTCACACACACGCTGCAGAACTGAAGTGACATCCTGTCAAAACAATAGTTTACTACAACAGGAACTTGTGTGTTCTATCAGACAGAGGCTGAATTTTCAACTTTGGGGACGTATAGATTTCTCTTTCATATATTGATCTTCCACCACAGTTTTTATAGTGTGTGTGTGTGTGTGTGTGTGTTTGTGTGTGTCTGTGTGTGTGTCTGTGTTTCATTCAGGACAGTGCTTGGAAGTAATCCCAGATACATAAGCCCTGGTAAAAGGCCTAAAGGAGAATTTAAGTGCCACTCACCGTTTTGTGAAGGCCCCGGGGATCAAATTGCCACATGTTGACGAATGCACAACACCGCTAGAGAAGATTTATTTTCCACTCTGGCATCCCCAAGCCCTTTTTCCTTCTTCCTCCCTGCTTGTTGTGTTCTGGTGGATCTGCAGAGTCAGCAGACCTTTGGCCATTGATTTTTTTTACTACTAGCAAATTGTTTTAGAGTTGACTTCAGTCGTTTTGTTTTGCTCCCAGAGCTCATAAGGGATCGGCATACAGTATACCTACCTGAAGCCATTTGTGTCCATCAGTGTGGATATGCGATCACTGGCATGTGCATTTCTATGTTTGTCTGAATATAGCCGATCTACAAACTCACCTTGCATTGCAACGCGGCACCTTATGAGCTTTCGGACATTTGTGCCGTATACTGAAAAGTACTGGTATAGTGGTTAAGTGTTTAATGCTAATTGAATCCCTTTATCCCAGAATATAGATGTCACGCTCCCCTCCTATCTCCCTTATTACAGTTTACACACATGCTGTTGTTTTGCTTTTCTCTTTTACAATTGTTTATATGCTTTTATAACTGTTTCTGCCAACTGGACCAATACATTTTTGCTGAGGGGAGTCCTGAATCTCAATGCAGAATCTTCTTTAGTTAGATAAAGGTTAAATTACAGTGTGGAATGAGATATGGATGCTGAGGGTCAGAGGTGTGTGTGTGCCCATATGTTTGTGTGTGTGTGTGCGTGTGAGAGAGATATATTATTTTACAGCATGCAGGTGCACTCATACTTTGCAGAACACATTGGAAGAGCTGAAAAATCTAATCCAACACTTGCTGTGGATGCGATAAACAGTGTTATTGGCCATTTGCTGTATGGGGAGTCATGCCAGCATGATTCTGTAGCTCTCTAGACACCCATAATGCTAATAGTGCAAAATGAACCACATTCTACCTGGTGTCTCTATCTTGTGCATGTCATTGTCAAAAGTCACAATGTAGCACATTGTGGTCGAACATGTAGAATCTTCCATAAAATCCTATTGAACTCAGACATTCCATATAAGCAAAGGTTAACTTCTGGCATCTGACATTTTGTTTTAACATACCAAAATGACTGTGATTTTGTGTCAGGGGCAGGGCTGGTATGGCCGACTCAGTACTCAATCTGCGATGTATTTGACTGGTTGGCAGTACGAAAACATTTCTACGTGGTGTGCAAATTGTGTACAGGTCTGGTACTGAGGCTCAACTCAATAGGCCAGAAAAACGGAAATAACACTAAAATGTCTTATTTTTGTTTTTTTCCATATTGATACAGTTTTAAAAAGTGTTTTTTACAGGTTTAAAAAGGTTGTCATCCGACATCCGCTGTAGGTCCAAGATTTGCATGTACTGAATGATGACCCATTGTCACCTCCCATTGTTACACCCACCTCTGGCTTAGAGATTTGAAGAAGTTTGAATAGAAGTTTGCATGCATATTTAAACGGTTATAACTCCTCAATATGTTCCAATTTAATTGAATGATGCATCATATGAAAGCTTATATTGTGTACTTTAATAATCGGTATATATATATATATATATATATATATATATATATATATATATATATATATATATATATATATATATATATATATATATATATATATATATATATATATATACTGTATATATATATATATATATATATATATATATATATACTGTATATATATATATATATATATATATATATATATATATATATATATATATATATATATATATATATATATATATATATATATATATATATATATATATATATATATATATATATATATATATTATATATATATATATATATATATATATATATATATATATACTGTATATATATATATATATATATATATATATATATATATATATATATATATATATATATATATATATATATATATATATATATATATATATATATATATATATATAGGAAATTGGCCCTGGCCTATAGACTCAATCACCAGAGACTGTTGGATGGCTCCACTCAGTGTTTTGCATATCAGGGCTGTCGTGAGATTGAACCCACTTGTATATACATACAGAACATGCATACATACAGTATATACACACACATATACAGTGCACAGGCCTTTAAATGGTGAGAACCTACATACAAACCACAGCATCGTTCAAGGCCCCGCGCCCGTCATATTTGACATTTCCTTCGGTCCGAGGACGATGCACGTGATCCCTTGGCTTTCTCAGCACGTTTTGTGCCTGCACCTCTGCCTCTGCCCTGTTCCTCCACCCTAATGAGTGCAGAGAGAGGGTGGAGGCCAGAGAGAGGCCCACAAGGTGAGAAGCAAGGCATTAATGTGGGAAGGATGGGCAGCGGCTTCGCTATGTGTGTGAGTGTATGAACAAGGTGGTGTGTGTGTGTGACGTGTGTCTTGTCTTACTGTTGTACTCTCTGTACTGTAAGTATGTGGTCAAACACAAAGGTTCGCTACAGGAGAAAGCCTGATTGGGAGTTTTCTTTGCGGCTGTATGGTGGCTTTTTGGGATGCGTTAATTGCTCAGTGGTCATATGGTGAAACCACATTTTGCACGCACATGCACACACACACATGCACGCACGTAAACATGAAGCCACACAAAGAAAGAACCCTGCACATGGACAGACAGACACACACACACACACACGCACAAATCTATCTTTAATATATGCGTAGGGGTGTGTGTGTCTGTGTGTAGAATGTGCTTTTTGATTGTGTGTTATACGCTGTGTATGGTGAATGGGCCGAGTGTGTGTGTGTGTGTGTGTGTGTGTGTGTGTGTGTGCGCACATGTGTGTGTGCGCTACCTGGCCAGCAGTGGTAACAGGCTCTGAGGCCTTTAATGGGATTTAGCCCGAGGCTGTTTTATTAAGATGTCGGCTTTCCCTGCTGCCTCCGCAGCTGACACCATTCCCTACTGATACCCCACCCCATCGCCCCCACCAGCACAACAGCCTCCAAGCTGAACCCCTCGTCCCGTCCCCCCCGCCCACCCGCACCCCCCCAGCCTTCACCCCGCGCGCGCAAATCCCCCCAACTGCCCCCACCCCTCCTTCACCTCCCTCAGCCCCATGTTCCCTCACTGCACCGTGCTGCACCCTAATGACCACCCCCAACACACACACACACACACACACACACACACACACACACACACACACACACACACACACACACACACACACACCCACCATTGCCAATCACAGTCTCATGGGTCACTCGATGTTCGGGATTTATTATTTTTTTTGATGTGGGACCAATTTATGATGGTTATAGAGGAGTTCTGTCTGTCTCTGCCGTCTGGTATGTTATATGTTGCTCCTCATGCCCTACATATAGTACATATATGAATCAAGACATGGATGTATGTTCATGGATATGGAGACCGGCGTCATGTTTTAACTGTCAGAGTCACAAACCATACTGTAATGCCGAGTCTGAAAGCCAACCTGAGGCAAACCTGAACCGCGTTGTCAAAATCTGTTCTAAGATCCGGAGCTGGAGTGAAACCGAAAGACTTGAATCCTTTCTTGCAACCATAGAAACTCTGTAAAAGTATTTTTTCCCATACATTACAAGTCTGTCATTTTTTAAACAATTGTCATATCTGCCCTGTGCGCCGGCTTTCTGTAAGGAAGCATAAAAGGAAAACAGATAGGGGAAATTCTATTCATTCATGTTAAATCTTCCAATTTTCAATGCCAAAAAAACACATGAATCCATTCATCACAGTGGGTTTTGTGACAATTAATCTTTATCTTAAAAAAATGTAAGTGTAATTTTAAGTGGTAATTGTGACAACCTTAGTTTTACCTGCTTGGGTAATTGTAGTATGTTACTGTTTCTCTGTGTTAAAACCAGGCCTTATAGGGTGCCGCTGGCCTAGTGATCTGGGCGCATGTCACATAATAGGCTCTCACCTGACAGCGTGATCGTGTGTTCAACTCCCATTCATAAAGACCTTTGCTGCATGTCTCTCCCCTTCTCTGTGTCCCTGTTTCCTGTTTATCTTTACTTAACAATCAATCAATCAATCAATCATAAAAATACATAAAATCCAAAAAAGTATTTAAAAAATAAAATAAAAAATAGGCCTTATAGAAAAGGACACAAGGACATTTTCCCCCCAGGTCTCTTATTTGACAACTGGCATGTCAAGTGTCTGTTCTGAAGCCAATAATCCATATGTAACTCTCTACTTAATTGTTCAGTTTTACTCGAATTACTTCAAGAAAGAATAATAAGAAGACAATATTTTCAATCCCTGCAATCAAAAAGATCCTAACCAGACACTGATCTCCTGGATGAACCGTCCCCTCTATATATCCCAGATGTATGACCAGACCACTTTTAGGTGCATCATAAGCCAAGACCTCACATACACTCTTATCCCACAAATGTTTTATTTTAGGTCAATCCCAGAAGATATTACAGTGGTTAGAATTCATATTATTGCAATCTCTCCAACATAGTTGTGGAATACAATATTCACATTTTAGATTTAGGTGACACACTATTGATCATATAAACATAAGCAGGCAACGCCAATGTTTGAAGTAAATATTTTGCTTACTTCTCCACAGCGTGTGACACCCACACCACAGTGACCACACACAGCCACAACACCAGAGGGAGCAACCACGTTCTGCTGCTAGTCTACTGGCACCATGATATGGAATGGCCTGACACCAGCCATTAAAGGAGGGCAATCACTGGACTGAAAAAAAGCATCTAAAGGTACAACAGGAGTTAGATATTAAACATTTCTGTACAAATCTGAGGTACTTTTACTTTACTTGAATAATTGAAGTTTCAGTACTTTGACTATCTACATTTCAGATGCCAAATATTGTACTTTTTTGTTGAGGCCTGACCTAAGATTTCTGAAAAACTTCAGATATTTATTTAGCAGCATCAAGTATGTACAGTTTGACTACTGTACATACAGTACAGAATCCAAAAATGGATTCCCGGCCTGAATGGGTTAATACAAAAAATACATTACCCACTTCAGCCCTACATATATTCTGAAATATACTTATTGAAAGTATAGTCACGTTGCTCACAATGCACCTTGATGTGACACACTGTGACCTTCTAGATCTGCTGTTTCCAAAACAATGTATTTATTCATTCTATTAATACATTTGAAAACTTGTGAACATTTTCATACCAATACATTGGTCCCAAAGACCTTTTATTTTTGCTATCATTTTACCACTGTACCTTCTAAAACCATTTTTAACTAATAAAGTATTCAAAAAGGGATAAAAAGAACTGATATCCTGCTGGTATAGACACTATTGTCTGTACCACAGTACATAGAAAGCACAATAATGTGCTAGCTTAGAGTCCTTTCTAGTTTAATTTACTGAAATTAAACTATAGTCTCAACCAATCACAACACTGTGATTTTACCCTACTTTACCTCCATCCCTGTGTTGTCGTCATACCCCCCAGCCTCCCCCCAACCTCCCCCCAAAGCCCCCTTTTCACCAAATATGGCTTCTGAGGTTTCCTCTCCCTTAACAATGATTCCACTACTATTACACTTCCCCTGGAAACACTTAGCCTCAATCCTCCCCTTAACCACAGTGCCTATAGCGCTGGCGCTGCCGTTTGCCTGCCTGCCTGCGTGGGCCCTGGACCTCGGGGCACTTCCCCCCGATACAACCCCCTCCTTCCCCCGCAGGTACTTACTTCCTGTGCCCCGTATACCCCGTAGCTCCCCCTCTGAGCGACCGACGCCCTCCAGGCACTGGTGAAATTCTAAAGAGAGAGAGAAACCAGCAAATTAGAGTACACACTCACACACACACCACACACCACACACCACCACCACCGGCTTTGTACTCTCTCTCATACTGCTGATAGATGTGGTTTCTTCGTCGCTGGCCGTTTAACCGCTTAAACCCTCTCTGTAGTCTTTAGTGAGTGTTTTTTCCCCCTGTATATACGCGTCTACACACCGCATCTCTTCACCAAAAGATAGCCGATCTACAAGGTCATAACCAGGGCCGGATCTCTGATCTAGGCATGGGCATAGATGCCCTGACTGCTCCATTCAATGTGATGGCATGCAAAACCCAAATTTCAAAGATATTTCAAATCTGAAACACTACTGCTGCAACTGACTAACTACAATTGTGTCACCACTAAACCAACAGCATTTCATCATTCAAAACAGAAAACTCTCAGTCAAACCTTTAGCTTTATGCATTTCGCTTGTCTGTTGCAACTTCAACAACAACTGATGTTATTATTGATGCTTAATTGACTAATAAAAGCCCTGTAACCAAATATGGTTGGGTGCGACTTCATGAAGCCGCCCACCCCATTTTCACCTGCCCCCCCAACTGGGAAATGTTACATCCGGGCCTGGTCATAACGCATCTCAGCCACAAATAGATCTGCTCTTTATGGCTAGAATGTTAGAATACCTGTATGAAGATGGTATAACACCCATATACACTTTGTTGACCGCCAAAGTCCTCCGGTGGTTAAAAGTATATAATGTACAGTGTTGGGCAATAACCACATTACATATTACTGTAATATTATTACCTTTGCCAGCAAAAGTAGTGTAGCGATATTATATTAATAAAAACGCCTCATTAATTATTACAAATGAGCTTTTTCTTTCATGCGAAAACAGGTTTACATGCTATCAACAGATAACAACAGAGATGCACAGTAGTTTGTAGGTCCTAATCCACCACACATGAGCTATACACTACAAGTTGTCGCTATAAACGGATTGTGTTGTACATGTCTATTCTTCTATTCTTCCTGTAGAGACGCCCCCCCCCCCCCCAAAAAAAAAGTCTCCCCTCCAAACAAGGAAGATGCGTTACCCCCCTCCCTTCAAAATCTCCATCATCCCCATAGAACTTCACAGTCACAATTTTCTTGAGCCCTCTCTGCGTATAGCTGAGACCTAGTGTGACTACATTTATAGATGTGTGAGTATTTCTGCCATATGTTTCGCCCCCAGGACAGGGACGTGACGGTTCAATTGGCAAATAAGTTGCGATTAGCACCGTATGCTGTGGAGATGAGGACCGCTGTGGTGACCAGGCCGTCATTGCGTCACATGTGTGTATATGTATGTGTGTGCAATGCATGCGCTGCCAGGCAATGTGCATGTGCAATACTCTTTGTCTCTGTCTGGATGAGTTGTTGCTCAGAGGCAGTTATACAGTTGTGTGGTGTTGTGTTGACGTGCGTGCGTGCATGTGTGTGTGTAAGTGTGTGTGTGTGTGTGTGTGTGTGTGTGTGTGTGTGTGTGTGTGTGTGTGTGTGTGTGTGTGTGTGTGTGTGTGTGTTTCTTTTTCTCCAGGCCAGTCTTGAGTGCTTTTCCTGTTTTTCCCTGGCAGGCTGTTCTGATTGGCTGGCCCAGGGGATAGGAGATATCATGTTTAGCCCCAAACCAACATGCATCCCTCATCCACTGCACTGCCGCTGTGTGGGTCTGTGTGTGTGTGTGTGTGTGTGTGTGTGTGTGTGTGTGTGTGTGTGTGTGTGTGTGTGTGTGTGTGTGTGTGTGTGTGTGTGTGTGTGTGTGTGTGTGTGTGTGTGTGTGTGTGTGTGTGTGTGTGTGTGTGTGTGTGTGTGTGTGTGTGTGTGTGTGTGTGTGTGTGTGAGAGAGAGAGAGGGTCAGAGCGAGAGCTAGAGAGAGGCCGGGTCAGAGAGAGAGAGTGAGAGGTAGTTCTGTGCGTTCAGGCGATCACAACACACACTCCTCCACTCTCTCTCTCTCTCTCTGCCAAAGTGCCTCTCGTCTCCACCGCCAAGGCTGATGAGCTATGACATCACAGCACTTTGTTTTATCTTTTAAAGATGAGCAGGGAGTCCTTCACTTCCCCTTAATGAGGCTGAGGTGCTCGCTGAATATATGAAGTGTGTGTATGCGCGTGTCAGAGAGAAAGCATGCAGTGCTGCCGCGCTCATGTGCTTCCGCGTGAGGAGGACGTGTGCATATACGTAGGTGTGTGTGTGTGTGTGTGTGTGTCTGTCTACTTTCTGATTCTCTGAATGCACCCACACGCCGGTTTTACCCATAACTCCTGGCGCTTCCTGTCCCGGAGCCATCATGTGTCAGAGCTCATTGGCTCACTGGGCTGCCGGCAGCTATCACCACGCCGCCGTATAGATATACTGAGGCTGTCTGTCTCCTCCCCTTTACCCAGCGTTTACCACATACACGGGGCTGCGTGAGAGGACTTCAAAATCACTGTCACGGTTATTTCAGTTTTGCCTCGATTTAGAATAATTAAATACAAAAAAAAAGACACAAAAAATAGGCACTCCTGTTTCGTATACTTCGTATACTCCATACTAATACTTAATACTTAATACTAATACTATATTAATGATTTTTCTTTTAGGAGCTATTTTTCTGAGAGCGTGCAAATGGAACCAAATGGACCCACTATAGGTCCATTTGGTTCACATTTGTGTGCAGACAATTTTGAAAATGAGTGGAATTTCCCATGATTTAGATTTACCATAACTTTTGGAGTGATTGATCATCCCAATCACGATCACCCCAAAAGTCGCTTTAGGTTTGGTTTTATTAACAACAAGTTCATTAACTCACTGCACACAACCTCATGAAGTCCTTTAAGGGTGATTGCACTACAAAACCCAGAAAACACCTCACACACTTCACAATTATATTTGATAAATGATATAACTTTAAATACATTTATCTCTGAATGAGCCCCGGAAACAGTGGAATGTGAAAATACAGTCTGTTTTGTTAAATGTATATATAAAAAAAAACACACAACTGAAACACATAATCAGCTCATTTTATACTATTTGACATTCAATGTTTTTTTTCTGCAAATGAATCCTGATGTCATATTATATCCAGAGTCATCTTACATTCGGGACAATAGTCTGCAGTTTATACAAGCTCACAACATGTCACTGTAGATTGGCTGGTTGGAAAACTCAAAAATGTTTTTCAAAAATGTAAAAAAAAAAAAAAAAAAAAAAAAAAAAAGGCAAAAGTTGATGAGGAAGTTATCATTTACTTTTTTGGCTTTTTGACTTTATTTAGCTTTATTTAGTGAAGAACATGTAGCCATGCAGGTAGCCAGTGCACACTCCGACAAATTATAATTTTGACAAATTGCAATTTCATCCAAACTTTGGTATAAAATGTTACAATACATAAATGCACCAGCTACTACAGTATTTACCATTTACCATACAATTTGTTTGGTCATATTTTGTCTCTCTGCTCTTCTAATGAGACATACAGTATAGATCAAATATATACCTCACCTACAATAAACACATGGGTCTGGCAAATGGCCTGATGTTCAAGATTAAATTCATACATCTTTTTCCTCAGCCTCACCATGTAGCACATCAGGTGTTTGGAGAGGTGTGTAGCCTTTAGCTGAACCCAGACGTTCTGTCCGAGGCTCATAGTAATGGGCATTGCTAATGCCAGTGAACTGCTCAGTGCTGTGAACTCATTCTTGTGAACAGCTGCACTGCAGAGGCCAGAGTTCAAATACAGTACGTTGCTCGATGGTACTGTGTGCAGGTACAGTTGACGTATCAGGAATGTGCAATTTAACTTCCCTCGCCCACTCTCGTCCCAGAGTAAAGTTCAAGTATTAATAGGTTTCAGGAGGCTAGAAACATGAAGTGGCATATATCTATCATTGCCATATTCTGCTTCAGAGCTTTCTCGGCCAGAACAGTACGTTATAGGCAAGGGCTCAATAATACAAAAAACATATACAGTAGGTTAGCCCTATCGCTGTGTGTACCTTCAGTTCACAAGTACAGATCCAGCAGAACAATCCTGATCAGCAGCAGATGAAGAACATGGCTCCATATTAAAGGAAAACACACTGGGCATCAATCTACCTTGATTCCTGTGACATAATACATAATGTCCTTGATTTTTGTCAGAGATGCCCCATTTTCTACATTTCACCATGAGGTCCCCCTCCCTCTATTGGTTCAGGTTGTCTTTATTCTAATGTGGGTATTTTTGTAACTTTTGTAACTATTTTTGTAAACTTTTTTTCCCCACACATCACATTTTAATAGTATACCGTCACCCTGGGCAGCTACTAAAATACCTACATTAGAATAAAGACAACCTGCACGGGTGGGGGAACTTATGATGAAATGTAGAAAATGGGGCATCTATGACAAAAATCAAGGACATTATGTATCATGTCACAGGAATCAGGGTATATTGATGCCCAATGTGTTTTGGTGTGGAATTCTCCTTTAAGTTCTATGCAGCCTGTCAAATTAAAAACCTTTTTAGGTTGTTTTAAGATGGCGTCATATTATACCAACCTGTAGGATACAGGGACTACCTTTAAATTATGCACAAATACACAAATTTGATCATTTCACCAGTCACCCCCTCAGCAGGATCTTTGTTTTATGGGACTGATGATACCCAGAGCTACAATGGAGGAGGAGGAGGTCACAGATGTGGTTATAGGGTTCATAAAAATGTAAAAAAAAACATTTCCATATGACAGATTATTATGTCAGGACTGAGCTCAGTCAAGTAGAAAAACATTTCCATGGGACAGAACATTATCTTAAGCATGTGAGCTCATTAAAATGGAATAAGGCAAACAACAGGAGAGAAAACATGAAAAAAGGAGATAAAAAGACCCCATCTATGTAACCTACTTCAACAAATTGAATTCAAACAAAAGAAACGGGGAAAAAAACAGCCTCTGCTCTTCTTTAATTAACAAAACGAACACAGAACAGGGATTTCAATTAAAAACTTTCTGTAGGTGTTAGTTACTTGTTATTTACTCATGGCTGGTAATAATAAATCATTGCTCTTGTTGCTAATCCTCATGGGAAGCCAATGCCCGCTGCTTCCCCTGATGTGTGTGCCATGTTGCCAGACGCTGCCATGGCTAGCTAACGCGGCTGTGTGGTGAGATTAACCAGCGTTAGCCGTCATTAGCCTCTGCGCACCAACGCAGCAGCAGACTGCAATTAACCCGCTAATCCTGGCTAATCCGGCTAATCCACTAATGGAGCTAATCTGATAGACTGGAGAGAGAGAGAGAGCTTGTTCAATAGGCTTTCTCTGGGAACACGCACACACATATACACGCACACATGCTCAGTGCACACGCAAGTGCACAAACGCACGTTGACACGACTGTAACGTTTGGGAGGCTGCGCTTGACACACATGCAGTGTTGCCAACTGCCAAAATCCAAAATGCACTAGTGGCACTTCCAAAATGCACTAGAATGCGCTAGAGCAGTGGTTTTCAACCATTTTCATACCAGGGCCCACTATGTATTCTGCATTTTAGCCACAAACCACCATTTGATGTTGAGCTTAGTCTCTCGGACTAATTTAGGAGAAATAACTAATATAATCTACATTTTCTAAATGTGTAGATTCTTGAAAAGTAGGTAATTGAGAAGTTTAAATATAATTTAACTTGAGAGCATAAAATGGACCCTTACGGGTCCTTTTGGTTTCATTTTACGATCTCAAGAGTTACAGATCTATGAGGGTACATTTGTTTACCAATGGTCCTTTCTAGGAAGTAAATAGGAAAAATGGTGGAAAAACGAGGGTTTTTATCTCTAGTGCCTGTCAACCAATTTCGCCCCAACTCACCACCAACTAGATTTTTCGCCAGGAGTTTTTCACTAATTTTGGCACTAGGGGGGTCTGAAAAAAAGCTAAATATAGCGTCAAATGCACCAAGTTGGCGACACTGACTGCACTGGACACGCGCGCACATGAGGAGGCGTGCGCACGCCCGCGCACAAATTGACGGTTGATGGTTTATGTCCGCCACCAGTGAATTACAGAGGCTGAGCCATCTCCCAGACATCTCGCCCTCAGCCGTTAGTCAGCCTGGGGCCTCTGTCACACACACTGACCACAGAGAATGGCCGCAAAAAGGAAGGGAGGGGGAGGGAGGGATGGAGGGAGGACCGGTGGTGGAGGGGGAGAAAAAAGAAAACTAAGAAGAAATTTAAAAAGAAGGAAGCCTTTTTTACCGTCTCTTTCCCTCTTTTGGCTCATTTGGTTTCAAGCTTACCAGAAAAAGCCCACATCTACCGCTGGGTTTTGGGCTGTTTGCCATTTGCCCCGACTCCTTAACGCCCATGTATTAATTAAATGTTGAAGGCAGTTGAGTTGTACTGTAGCCTGTGTTAAGGACAGACCAATGAATGTCTGCGATGACGAGCAAGCCTCCCCGAGTGGAACCAGAATCCAGGCTCTAATTGGAGATGTTATATCAAGGAGCAAAGTCTGTGTGTGTCTCTCCCCCCCACCACCTTCCCCCTTCCCCTTCCTTCACTGTCAATGAACAGGAGAGCCAGGGTAACCCAGAGGAGTTGGAGTGCCATCGTTTCTAATTAATTCTCAGTGGAGCCGCTGCTGTACAACATTGTGATGATGTCACAGGTTGGGAGGACAAACTCCTTTTAAGACAACCCATTGTTTCTTGCAGAAACCGGCAGAGATCCGAGTGCACAGAGATAATATTACGACCCGGGATTAGGTGACAACAAATGCTTTTCAAAATAGTAAACAATAAGTAAAATAGGGCCCCTTAACCCTATAGATAGAGGACTTTACGATATGAATAAGTGGAATCGGACCTGCAGAGAGATACCTGTACATACCTGAGGAAATCGCTGAATGAAAACCTGGAACTTGCATCACAAACTAAACATCTTTAACGTATAGAAAAGCGTACAGGTCAAACATTTGAAACATTTGATGCTTTTTTGGCACATTTCAAAAGCAATTGATGCGGTTTTGGGCTCTCAGAATGCAGGCGTCATGTAATAGCACGCTGAACAAACAGGTTGTATACTTTTCTTTGTCTCTTGCTGATGCAGGGTTCCCCCCACTGATCCGACGCAGAACCACTACAAGCAATACCGTGTATTCCAGGGCCTGCATCAGTATTTTCATCTGGCTGAACCTCTCCTGAAGGTTTAGTATTCCTTGGAGGACTAGCCTTCGTCACCTACAGTATAGGACATTTATCATCACACCAAAACTACATTGCCATCAGAATTTGGAGGCACTTGTTGTCAGTAAAGCAACAAGTATTAGATCACTGATATGTGACATCATTAATGAAACTGGTTTTCGTTTAGTGATCTCCATACAATGGAGATCCACGTCGCATGTCAGTTCTGGACAACCAACTTCCTCTATTGTCCGTGTCCTGATCATGTGGAATCTCTATCCCTATCCTCCATTTCACAGCAGTCTTCTCTCCTCCTTTTCACTCTATAGCAGGGGTTTTTCATCATTTTCATACCGGGGCCAGCTATTTATTCTGCATTTTATCCACGAACGACCCTTAGATGTTGAGTTTAGTCTCTTGGACACAAAACTTTCAAGTTTTTGTCCTCAATTTAGGAGCGATAAACTGGCCAAACATTGTTCAAAATAACAATCCTTCTACATTTCTAAATGTGTAGATTTTTGAAAATTAGGTAATTCGGATGTTTAAATATAATTTAACTTTCTAGAGCGCAAAAATGTTGGAAATCATTCCATTTGGTTACCAACTTTAGCTAGGGACCACCTGGAATCCTCTCAAGGATCACTGGTGGTCCATGGACCACTGGTTGAAAACCCACTGCTCGATAGCAAGCTTGCCTTTTACTCTTTCCCCCTCCTCATCTTTTCGTTTGTGTGCGTGCGCACACATGTATGTGTGTGTGCGCGTGCGCGCGTGTGTGTCAGAAAAGAGGGAGAGAAGAGAGAGAGAGATGCAAGTATCCAGACAAAATCCCGTCTAATTGTGCCAGTGTAACTTTGGAGAGCTGTGAAAGTAGGCGGGAGACATTTTCATTTGAAAGGCTAGTTGAAGGAAGATGGAGGTCGCTGTCTGTCTCCGGCTTCAAACACTGACCTTGGCTGCTAATGATGCTAATCGTGCTAACTGGGAAATTGACAGTTGTGTCTCTCAGTGTGTGTGTGTGTGCGCGCCTGTTTGAGCGCACATGCATACTGTATGTGAGAGAGCTTAAGAGAGCCATAGACGCAATTTGTTAGCATGTGAACATGTTAAAAAATATAGCATGTATATGCATGGACGTGTGTGTGGGTATGCGTGTGTGTGTGTGTGTGTGTGTGTGTGTGTGTGTGTGTGTGTGTGTGTGTGTGTGTGTGTGTGTGTGTGTGTGTGTGTGTGTGTGTGTGTGTGTGTGTGAGGCATGTGAAAGTACCATAATCAAGAGCCGCTAACGCTAATGAGTCCGGCGCTTTGAAGCGAACCGCCCGGCGAGGGCCCCACCACTCTTGCCAACTCATTAGCTGACCTGAGGAGTGCCTGATTAGAATGCTTTTGATGAAAATTTCAAGGATTTTTTTTCCCTCAAAACTTTTTTTTTTTTAAACATTCAGATTTTTGTGAAGCAGGATAAATAGCTTATTGCACCAGTCTCTCTCTCTTTTTGGAGGGTGTGTGTGTGTGTGTGTGTGTGTGTGTGTGTGTGTGTGTGTGTGTGTGTGTGTGTGTGTGTGTGTGTGTGTGTGTGTGTGTGTGTGTGTGTGTGTGTGTGTGTGTGTGATGGTGGGGAGAGTGGGAGGTCATTTACTGCGAACACTTCAAAGGGTCTTCTGAAGAGAGCTTGGATGAGATTGATTTGCTGTTATTACTGCCGCTGAAATGTACAAATATGTGTAATGGGAGGAGAGAGTTGGGAGAACGCTTCCTCTCACTCTTCAAACAACCTTGCGTCATTGGCGCGATGGCGGGCACACACACACACACACACACACACACACACACACACACACACACACACACACACACACACACACACACACACACACACACACACACACACACACACACACACACCTTCTTTCCTTAGAAGCAGGATTCAACAGCCCCCCCTCACAGATGTGTGAAGTGTGAAAAAGTTTGTGAGATATGGAGTTACTAGATTTGTTGAGAGTAAATCTTTTCAAACTTAAACCGTGACTTCCGCCTACTTTGCTTCCCAATCCTTCCCCAAATAATGTCGGGGATAATAACTTAGTCCAGTGGTTTTCAACCTTTTCGATACCAGGGCCCACTATTTATTCAGAATTTGAGCCACATCGGACCACCATTTGATGACATTTTAGCCCCACAGACCCCAAAACTAAAGATTTTGTGGTATGTTTTGCTTTTGTCCACAATGCCAGGCAGGCTTGGGCTAAAATACCTGTATTAGAGTTAGGGTTGGGGGGGGGCAGGAGAAAATGGTAATTGTCAGTGCCATTTTTGGTTACAGGACTTCTATTAGGAAAGTAAAGCATCAATAATAACATCAGTTGTTGTTGGAGTTGATGATCAATGATGAAATGCTGTTGGTTTAGTGGTGCCACAGCTGTAGTTAGTTAGTAGCAGTAGTAGTGTTTCACATCATTTTAAATATAAGCACTTTAATTTGAAATATCTTGGGTTGTTTTGCATGCCATCATGTTTTGTGGGGCAGTCTGGGCATTTAGGGGGGCATTGCCCCCCCATGCTCATGCCTAGATCCGTCCCTGTCTGGGACCACCAGTGGTCCCTGAGAGGATTCCAGGTGTTCCCAGCTAAATGATGGACAGTTGTTAACCAAATGGATCCTTATAGATCTGTAACTCTTGAGAGCGTAAAATGAAACCAAAACGATTTGAAAATGAAGAAGAAGAATTCTTATTTGGACAAACCTTTTGCCATTTTGTCTCTATTAAAATGTAGACCAAAACTTCCTTGCTTTTGGTTCGGAGAGACTAAGCTCAACATCAAATAGTGGTCCGTGGCTAAAATGCTGAATAAAGAGTAGGCCCTGGTATGAAAGAGGTTGAAAACCCCAGCATACATACTATAGTTGTATGTAGTAGCCTAGATATTGTAACCATTATAAACTACTGTAAATTTAACTTGTCAACCTGTGTCAACATATGATATGATATGTGACATATATGAAAACACACATACAAACGTACATGTGCACACAGCACGCACGCACGCACACGCGCACGCACACCGCAGTCAACAGCTTTGACCTCATGGTAAGTTATGCAGGAACCTGCGGCACAGCAGCAACCCAAAAATAATTAATTATAAAAAGTATTTCCTGCTAATTGTTGGGCTGTAATTAATGAGCTAACCTTTGGAGAGATGGAGGAAGGTAGAGAGGGAAATTATTCATGTTGTTTTTGCATATATGAATATGCAAGAGCCAACCCCCCTCCTCCCCTTCCCACCCCAAGGAGGAACAAAAAAAACCCGACCCAATGTTTCTATGTAAAGTACAGTGTCGCAGATTCAGATGCACGGACACACAGGCACGTGCACACACACACACGAACGCGCACACGCGCACAGGCGTGCGCATGAACCTGTTCTTGGTCATCAATTGCAGTGGTTTTCAACTAGAGGACCGGGGACCACCAGTGGTCCTTGAGATGGGTCCAGGTGGTCCCCAGTTACATCTGGTTAACCAGATGTAACTAAAAATGAAACCAAATGGATCCTTGCGGGTCCATTTGGTTTCATATTTACACTCTCAAGATTAAAATTGTCATCTGAATTAGCCCAAATCTACACAACTAGAGAATGTAGAAGATTAATGGTCATTTTGATCCGTTTGCCTGTTTTGTTTCCCAAATTCAGCCTGGAATTGTGGACAAATGCATGTCCCTAAATGGTGGTCCGTGGCTAAAATGCTGAATAAATAGTGGGCCCTGGTATCAAAAAGGTTGAAAAAACCTCTGATCTATTGGATGTGTAACATTGTACGTGTACAAAGGCATTTCAAGTGCATAGCATATTTTCATAGTCTGTATCTCTCTCTCTATATTGTCCTCAGACAAGCTCTTCATCAGCGTCTCCAGTCATCTTGGTTCTCCATACA
>CM076983.1:34766475-34786475 GCA_039105355.1 Benthosema pterotum | reverse complement strand
TGTCTGTTTTGTTGTTCATGTTCAGTGTTTCCTCATTTTTGCTAACATTTGTTGACGGTAATGATCCTCCCCACTGAACCTGGAGGCGTGCCCCTGACATTTTAGTTCAAACCCACCACCCGTCTCCCAACATAGAAGTATATATATATATATATGTCAGAAAAAGAAAGAAGAGAGATGCCTATTTTTACATTGACACATGACATTTTATTTCTGGAGTGGAGACTGTCAGCGTTGGCTGACAGCGACGTGTCAAAGCCAGGTGACATATGGCGGGGGTTGGCGAGGGGGAGGGGCTAATGTTGGCATGGCAGCGGTTGATTCTGGTTCTGAATGAATCCTCTCTGTGAGCGTGTGTCGTTCTGACGCCACGGTGACATCTGTGCTGAGACGTCTGTCCACTGGGACAACGTCACATCGTAGTCAAGCACGGACAGAGAATCGGAAGAAAGGCTATATATGGGCAGTGGTTTTAGCTCAGCTTAGGCAGTGGTGTCAGGGACGGATCTAGGCATGGGCATGGGGGGGCAATGCCCGCTTAACTCATTGACCGCTAGGGGGACCTTCTTTGTTTCCTCTCCATTGCCGCGGCTCAAACCAGTTCGATCGGTAAAAAAGCCCTTATTTTGAAGCTCAGATCTCCTAAACAGGATGTGCTGTTTCTGTTATGCTGTGTCTGTTGTCTTGCCTAATCGGTCATCTGGCGATCTGCCCATATACATCCGGGTCACAAGTCAGGAAGAGCCGTGTAGCGCTAGTTGATTCACCAGTGCGACAACCCCATTCAGAGCGAAAACACAGGAGAGCCGTTTGAATGCATTGGATTGAATGGAAGTGAATGGGACAAAAAAAAAAGAGTTGTCGCTCAATTCTGTTCCAAATGAAAGTTAGCAACGGGATGATCATCAGACGATGCGCACGGACTAATAGTTGGATTAAAGAATGAAATCTACATCTCGTCGTGATACGAGCCGTCCGCGTGACCGGCAGTGGGGTTCTCCACGGGAGGTCCACGAGCTGCGCGTCTTCGGCAGGAAACCGCTTAAGTGCCCAGACTGCCCCACCAAACATGATGGCATGCAAAACAACCAAAATTTCAATATTTCAAATGAAGTGCTTACGTATATTTAAAATGATTTGAAACACTACTACTGCTACTAACTACAATTGTGAAACTAAACCAACAGCATTTTATCATTCCAAACGGAAAACTCTCTGAGTCAGAGCTTTAGCTTTATGCATGGTTGCGTACCTGTTGCAACTTCAACAACTGATGCTATTATTGATGCTTACTAGTCTAATATACAGTAAGTTCTATAAACTGGTATGGGTGCGACTTCATGGGTGCGACATGGGCGATGAAGCCGCACCCATACCATTTTCACCTGTCCCCCCAATTAGGAAATGTTACATCTGGGCCGGAGTGATGTAACTAATTTTTACTTTTTAGCCACAAATCAAAATACCGTAGATACAGTAGCAATATGTTCTGTCTTTTCCCCTTCCACATTGCTTGTAGTTTTGATGTCCCAGTCCAGCTATGCAAGGTACTCACACATTTGAAAACTTGAAAAGAGACATTCTGCATAATGTGTACTTTAACTTTTGGTCCAAACTGTTGTAGTTTTACACAAGTACATTTTGAATTCTGAATGTTTACTTGTAAGGAGTAATTCTACATTGCGCTATTGATACTTGTACTCAACTAAAACATTTGAGTGTTGGGATTGTAATGCAAATACTTACAGTATGGATCACAACTGATAAGACAAATGGACACAAATGGGCACACTTGGGAAAGCCGCTGTATGCTGACGTCACTGTTTTTTCAGACCAGCTGGTGAGTGGAAAGTGAAGAATTCCTGCTCCACAAGAATGCTTCCGTTTTTCCGGCAAGGGCAAGAGTTTCATGGAATCTGGCCGAGACGGCCTTTTTGTCGCGTGGGTGGAGCTTATTTTCCATCCACCTCCAGCTGTCTGAAAGCAGAGTTGACAGCTTCTCTTTTGCAAGCATGGAAGCTAAGGTGTTCCCATACCCAGTGACTGACTGACTGACTGACTGACTGACTGACTGACTGACTGACTGACTGACTGACAGACAGACAAGCCACTGAAGGGCAGAAGGAATGAGGAGAGGATGGAGTGGATGGACAGACACACAAGAAAGACTGCCGAGGTAACTTTTTGAGGACTTGCTATATGGTAAACACTGGTAAGGACCCCCCCCACCCTTACGCACACTCAAACCCTGACCGGCAGGTTAACGTATTACACTTCAGATACCCCCCCCCCCCCCCCCCCAACCCCGCACCCAACAGGAAACCGACAAGCCGGCCAATCAGGGCAAGGCGAGAGCAGAGAGAGAGGACGAGGACAACAATGTGGCCTGGCAGCTATAAGCAGCTGACACAGAGCAGGAGTGACACACACACACACGCACGGTCGCACGCACATGTGCGTACAAAGATGCACAACACATACAAATACATAAATACATACACAGACACGTACGCACACAGACACGCGCGGACATGCACAAAAACACGCACACACAGACGAAGCGAGTGACACAGAGCCGTAGTGACAGCCTCTCTCTTCTGGCTGGGAGTGGCAGAGCTGCAGGCCCCCAGGCAATGCTGCTGCTGTTGGGCTTTAAAAAAAAAAAGAGGCATACCCACCCACCCACCCACCCACCCCACACTCCGTTCTGCCTCCTTTCTCCCCACCCAACCAACCAACCCCACCACCCCACCCTCCCACCTTTTCATACTAAAATACTCTCTCTGTCTGCATTCTGTCAGACTGAGGCAAAACGCTAAATGTGTGTGTGCATGCGTGTGTGATGCTAAACGGCCAATGGGTCTGCCTCTGAGGCTGCATGCGCACGCGTGTGATGTCGACTGTTGGCTGTGTGTGTGTGTGTGTGTGTGTGTGTGTGTGTGTGTGTGTGCGTGCGGGTGGGTGGGTGGGTGTGGGGGGTGTGCTAGAGGGCCCGAGGCGAACGTCCCCAATGCTAGCTGCAGGGAAGTCAATAATCATTAGTTTTCCAGGTGAGAGGTGCTCCGAGCGGCGAACCGAACGCCAACCGCCCGGCACACGCCGATGGATGGACCACGCCCCCCTCCCTCCACCGCTTGTGCCTGTGTTGTTTATGTAACACGCGTGAATGCACGCTTTCTAGTCCTTGTGTATAGGAGTGTTTACCGTATGCGTGTGCCAAATCACTGTGTGATGGTCTGAGAAGTGTTCTGAGACTCAGTGCAGAGCCAAAAAAATATGTATATATATATATATATATATATATATATATATATATATATGGCTATTTCTTCCGCCTTTTTCCCCCTCTACGTCGCTTATAGTGCTTTGATGCTGCAGCTGTTTCCCTGCAGACAGACACTTGCTCTGCCCTGCAGACGGTGCGTTGTTGTCAACAAATAACTCATGTCAGTCTCATGACAAGGCGGTGCTAATGTATGTGTGTGTGTGGGGGGGATTTTGTACACATTAAAGTTTCCTATATCACCTTTAATAGGAGTAATGTGATCGGGTTGCGGTTGTCTACCAACTATCATTCCTAGGAGGGACGATAGTTGGCTAGTTTAGGTGAGTATTATGTCCTTGAGGTGTCAGGAATATTATCTAGTGGAGTTGTCATGAGTATTGTCTCCTGGAGGTGTCAGGGTACTTGCCCTCTGCTCGCTCCCTCTGCTTGCTTGCTCCGCTCGTGCACGAGTAGGCCATGACCTATACTTTTGCACAGTACGCAAGTTGGCACTCTACTAAGTGCAGTTTAGTTGTGTTTTAGCAATGGGTGGCTAAAAATGAGTGCAGGAATTGACTACTATATGTAACTTCTGAACGTGTTGACAAACATTGGCATTCTGATTCTGGTTTCTCCCTTCTGAATCTGGATATTACCCAGACATAAACCAAGCCATAAGCCTGCCATGAAAAGTACTCTAATCACTGTGTCTCCTCCAATGACCTGGATGTGTGCAATCATGAACCAATCGGCTTCATGGATTAATGCCCCAAGCTTTGCCACTGCACTGATACCATGCCAGTAGAACTCTTTTACTGTACATTATTTTACTGGGCAATGTGCCAAGTCTCTGTATCTGTTTGTCTGCAGGCCTGTATGTCATTAACCTCAGTACCCAGGCTATAATAATCATCTGGCCTAGAAGTGCAGAGTCAACCCTTCTGGGTGGGCAATGCATCACTCCAAGTGATTTGACGTTTGACACAATTCCACTCGGTTTGAGCATAGATATATTATATACGTAATAGAAACGCCACAGGAATCCCCCTCCCATCCGGAGCTATCTCTGTGTTTATGTGCTGTATATACAGTATATCTATGCTCAAAGTTTGATGTTTAGAGCAGGGGTTTCAACAGGTGGTCTGGGGACCACCAGTGGTCCCTGAGAGGATTCCAGGTGGTCGTCAGCTAAATAATGGACACTTGATAACCAAATCGACCCTTATACTGTATAGATCTTAAATTATATTTAAACATCTGAATTACTTAATTTTCAAGAATCTCAGCCTACACTAAACCTTCTAAAATGTAGAATAATTGTGATTTTGACCAACGTTTTGTCAGTTTATCTCTGCTAAATTGTGGACAAAAACTTAAAAATCCTTGCTTTTGGGTCCGAGAGATTAAACTCAACATCAAATGTGGTCTGAATGAATGAATGAATGAATGTTTATTTCGAACATTTTACAAATAAATTAAGAAGAACAAAACAAAACATACAGTATGTTAAAAGAAAATCATAAGTTAAAACAAGTTAAACAAATCTAATACACTTGTTCGAAAAGGAGTAGAAAGAAGCCTAAGCTTATCTGGTTCTACCCCTATTACCCTGTGGGTAAAAGACTGAATAAATAGTGGGCCATGGTATGAAAAAGGTTGGAAAACACTGGTATAGACAAACTCTGTTCACATCATGCACGGCCAGTCAATGGCGGCTCTTCTACCTCTTCTATTGAATGGAGGACAACTGGAAGTTACAGAATGCATTGGAGTAAATGGACTTGCGCGAATACAGTATACATGAACCATGTGACCAGGCTGTTTTTCTCTCCCAACCTCAATATTCCAACTCCTTCTAGATCCCGTATCAGGTCTAGTATGTCATCAGCATACAGCCAGTGACACAATGGATCTCCATATTCTCCATATGTGGTTAAATGGCCATATGGTAGGTAGTGGTAGTATATAGGAATGCTGTCCGGAATAGGAATGCTGCTACAGGCTTCAAGTAATTTTAACAGCATTGTGTGTGTGTGCCTATAGTAGCAAATGAACATGCGGGCCTTCATTGAATGGGCTCTCAGCATGCATAGCAGCATGAGCCCAGACCTCCTGGGTGTGTACGTTTGGCATGTAGGCCTATACAGTTTAAAGAATGTTAATTTTATACAGTAATATGTGCATGCATTCGCACGCTTGTGTGTGTGCGTGTGCATGTGTGTGTGTGTGTTTGTGTGTGTCCTGGTGTATTTAGCTGTGGGTTAGCAGGCAGCAACATGCCTCTATTACTCACAATACTTCCTTATTACAGCCTCAAGGATCCCTGGGCATACGCCCTGAGGCTAGCGTTACGTCCACACCTCCAGCAAACCAGTCGCTGGAAACCTATTGATTTCCTATGAACCTGGGCCAGTCGGTTGATTTGAAAATGTGTTTATTATTTTATTTATTTTTTTCTTCTTCTGTGGGCAACCATTGTTTTTTTTGTTTTTTATTCACTTGTCACCGATGGGAGAAAAGTTGGCCACAGTTGAACTCTATAGGGGTCTGCAGCACTGCCGTTTAATATGCCGCTATACATCCAGCCTTGGTCTTTGCCAGCATTGACAACTGTTTTTCGTACAACATGCAGTATAGGCTATAGCCTACATGTTTAAGTGTCCTTGGGCAAGACAATGAACCCCAAATTGCTCCTGATATGCTGGTTGGTACCTGGTTACTGCCGCAATAGGTGTATGAATGTGAGTGTAATTCACATTCATTTGGTGATCCAGGGCAATACTGTACCACATTCTCCAACACAAGGTTTACAAAATGCTGTGAACATCAGAAAATCTAAAGATAAATACACTGCATGAGACAAAACACAGACAGCAACAACAGCAAAATCACACAGTAGAAAAAAGAAACAAAATAAACAAGAAAAGGAGACACTAAAGAATACAAGAGGCAGCAGCGTCAGCAGACAGTGAAACAACTCCTAGGAGACACCAACCACTGCTGCTGCTCTATGGTCATTAAAATGATTGGCTTAGGAATGCCACATAAAAGCCAAGAAAATATCCATGAATTCAAGTAATTACATTTTATTTATAAAGCATATTTCCAAGAACAAAAAGTTACAGGGTGCTGAACAATTGACACGGTAAACAATTGGGGCAAGTTAAAAATGGAACATAGCACACAAAAAAGGTGTAAAAATATAATACAGTAATGCAATGAGCATAAAAAACAAACAAACAAAGCAGAGCAAAAAAACACATGACTGTAATCGAGACCAAGCAAAGACTAAGCCTAGGTGGGTCAAGACCAAAAAGAGACCGAGACAACTATGGACCTGATCGAGATGAGACTAGCACTTTGTGGGATCAAGGACAAGACCAAGCCCTATAGAGGGGTCTAGACCGAGACAGGGACAGAGGCCAAGACCAAGACCCAGAGAAGTTGAGGCGAAGACAGCGATCAAGACCCCTGCGAGGCAAGACTAAGTCAAGACCAAGGCTTTTTTCATGACTAATGCTGGTGCTTTCTGGCTTTTGTTTTGTTTTGTTTTCACAGATTATTAAAGTAAGCTTTCATATGATGCATCAGTCAACGAAATTGGAGCTTATTTGGAGGAGTTATACTGCATGTCTTGTCTTGAGTTGTCTCGTTGGCGAAAGAGACCCGAGATAATAACTCGGCTCAATTTGTCTTGGTCTTGTCGCGATCTCGGAGCAAATATTATTTCCTCCGAGATCGCGACAAGACCAAGACAAATTGAGCCCGATTTCATACAACTGGTCACTTGTTTCTCTTGCAAATCTGGCAACAAATCACAAGATAACAGGAACTTTTGCACACATAAACTCTAAGAATTATGGGTTGTATGAAAGTTTAGGATAGGGTTAGCCTACTTGCCATGGGTGGAGGTGGCACATACATAAGCTTTAATGCTGAAGATGAGTCACAACTGTGACATGTTGTGGGCTGTGAGATGGGCTATTTTTGGGACACACCATTTCTATGCCAAAGTATGATTCAGGCTTGTTACGTTTGACCACAGTGTGATGTGCTAGCAGTATCTACTGACATATAACCTGCAGTTAAAAAGCTTAAGTGAATGTGTTTTATCCTTTCTAAGTCTTTCATTACCCTGCCTTAAACCACAGCCCTGTAGCTGCTTCTTTGGAGCACTGTCTTGTTTACAATTTATTTACTCTGTGTGTGTATGTGTGTGCGTGCCTGCATGTCTGAGTGCGTGCGTGTGTGTGTGTGCACACACCACTGTGTGTTTGTGCACCTTGGTAATCTGTGTTCATGGCGCCTTTTCATACTCTTAACGCTGCATATGTGTCTATGTCTACGTGCCTACTGTATGTATGAGTTTATATGTACAGAACCCTGCATGTGTGTCGGTGTAGGTGTCTGTGTTGGTTGTGTGAGCGGCTGCGTGTGTGTGTGTGTGTGTGTGTGTGTGTGTGTGTGTGTGTGTGGTGTGTGTGTGTGTGTGTGTGTGTGTGTGTGTGTGTGTGTGTGTGTGTGTGTGTGTGTGTGTGTGTGTGTGTAGCTATGTGAGGCAGTGAGTGTGTGGGTGGGTGGGTAAGTGTCCATGAGAGTATGAGGTTGATTAGCCCTGGTTTTAATGTGGTCTGGTTGATAGCCTCGGGTCATTCAACAGGCCTATTGTGGGAGGTAGCAAGGAGGAGGGGGGGGGGGGTGAAAGACTGCTAATGAATAAGAAAGAAAGAAAGAAAGAAAGAAAGAAAGAAAGAAAGAAAGAAAGAAAGAAAGAAAGAAAGAAAGAAAGAAAGAAAGAAAGAAAGAAAGAAAGAAAGAAAGAAAGAAAGAAAGGGTGACGACAAGATGGGGGCGAGAGAAGGAAGGGGAATAAGGGATGATTGTGAGAAAAAAAGTAACAGGATAGTGTGGTTGGAGAGAGAGAGAGACAGATAGAGAGTATGCTAATATGTTTAATTAAAGACGTATGGGATCATGCCTCAACGCTGAGCTCCGGCAGACGCTCGGCGTATTTATGACCTCAGGCCATGGACTATGTCTAACCCCTACACATGCACACGCACACACACACACACACACGCACGATCACGCGCACCAACCTGCAATGTTATCCTAGCCATAAACAAACTGGACATACTTGCATTGCCACACGCACGCACGCACGCACACACACACACACGCACGCACGCACGCACGCACACACACACACACACACACACACACACACACACACACACACACACACACACACACACACACACAAACACACACTTAAACACACACATATACACACACAGACGCAACCATGTGCACACTACCCACATACCAGTACATTCACATAGTCGCACGCTGTGCATGGACACACAGATGGTTTGGGTCTTTGTGCCGTTGTCAGCAATGATTAATCCATGTCCTTTCGTGGCACTATATACTTGCTTGGTGTGTGTGTGTGTGTGTGTGTGTGTGTGTGTGTGTGTGTGTGTGTGTGTGTGTGTGTGTGTGTGTGTGTGTGTGTGTGTGTGTGTTGCGTGCGTGCGTGCGTGCGTGCGTGCGTGCGTGCGTGTGTGTGTGTGTGTATAGACTTCAAGTACCTCAGGGCCTGTACTGCTTCACCAGAACCGGACCTGAAGGAGAGCACTGGACCTACTGTACCACGCCCACAGATCACAGACAAAGCCAGAGAGTTGGAGAGAGGGAGAAGGATGAGGCCGGCAGGGCACTGCATCAGGCTCTACATCAGGCACCCTGAACTAGAGGTAAGTAAACTGACACTGTGGGAGACAACTCAGGGTAAAACACACAACCTTATAGCCCAGGGGTGGGCAATTATTTTTCCCAAGGGGCCAAATGGGATACATAAAATATTGTGTAGGGCCAAGACTAAAGGCTAAACTACAGTCTGCGTAATATTCATTTAATTTCAAGATAAAAGTAGGGGTAAGACCAACCATTTTGACACCAGGGCCCACTATTTATTCAGTATTTGAGCCATGGACCACCATTTGATGACATTTTAGCCCCACAGATCCCAAAACTTTCTTCAAGATTTCTTTTATTTTTGTCCACAATTCCAGGCTGGATTTGGGAAACAAAACAGGATAACAAAAATGACCATTCTCTGATTGAATGTAGACTCTGGGCTAATTCAAATGATGAATATTTTAACTCTTGAGAGTGTAAAAATGAAACCAAACCATTTGGTTTCATTTATACGCTCTCAAAGAGTTACATCTGGTTAACCAACTTTCCATATTTAACTTGGAACTCTCTCAAGGACCACTGGTGGTCCCCGGGCCGGTCAGAGGCAGCCAAAGGGCCGCATTTGGCCCCCGGACCGCATAATGCCCAGGTATGTTATAGCCTAAGATTTAGACCCTCATAGAGAGGCATTTTTTATTTCAACGAATCACTCTACGAGAGTGCACATATGTTGTAAAGCAGTGGTTTTCAACCAGTGGTCCGGGGACCACAAACGGTCCGCGAGAGAGTTCCAGGTGGTCCTCAGAGTAAATGATGGAAAGTTGGTTAAGATGTAACTCTTTGAGAGCGTAAAAATAAAACACACAACCAATCATTTTACACCCTCGTAAGGGTCCATTTGGTTTTATTTTTATGCTCTCAAGAGCTGGTCAACCGACTTTCCATCATTTAGCCTGAGGACCACCTGAAATCCTCTCAGGGACCACTGGTGGTCCCTGGACCACCTGTTGAAAACCCCTGCTGGAGTAAAGGATGGAATTAAGCGGAGAGAGAGAGCCTATATTTCCCCCGCAATAACCCGGCCCATGCCAAAACCTGATCACACTGATGGACATGTGGCATTGTGACACATTGTCAGTGTAATAATAACCCATGAATACAATGACGGGACAGTTGGCAATACCGCTTATATGCATAATGTTTCACAGCAGCCATAATCTCTATATCTCTCCCTCTGGCTCTGCTCTGGATCTATAGTTCTTCTGTCTCTCTCTCTCTCTTTCCTGCAGGCCTGTGGCTGAGCTAAGCAAAAGAAGAAGAACAGTGCAGGGATCTGTGGCACTGGAAGACATTATTTGGGATGGTAGAAGATAGGCTACCGTAAAGAAGGAGAAAAAAAGCAAAGGAAACAGATGCACTGAATGGGAACGAAAGGCGAGGAGTGAGGAGAGAGGGATTTCCGAGGAAGAAGATGTCAAGGCAGTCCGTGCCGTGCGTGTGTGTATACGTTCCGTTCCTCCGTGAGTATTTCACTGTATGTGTGTGTGTGTGTGTGTGTGTGTGTGTGTGTGTGTGTGTGTGTGTGTGTGTGTGTGTGTGTGTGTGTGTGTGTGTGTGTGTGTGTGTAGGGGTTGGGCGGAGGGTGTTGGTGGTGGTATGAGCGTCAGGGTGCTAGCAGACTGTCGCCCAAGGCTGTGACATTACTGCGCTTCTGCTCCCCTTCAAAAGAACCAAATCTAACTGACGACCGCTGCGATGCGTGCGTGTATGTATGTATGCATGCGTGTGTGCATGAATGTGTGTGTGTGTGGCTTCGCGTTTGTGTGTGTGTGTGTGTGTGTGTGTGTGTGTGTGTGTGTGTGTGTGTGTGTGTGTGTGTGTGTGTGGTGTGTGTGTGTGTGTGTGTGTGTGTGTGTGTGTGCGTGCGTGCGTGTGCACGCGCACGTGCATGTCCATGTCTAAATGACGCTTGCTATGATCTCAAATCTGGGTAATCTGTTGTGACACGCTGCCTAGCGGAAAGGCCTGAGAGCATATTACCCTCTACTAAAACAACACCCAAGGCTGTGTGTTTGTCTCTGGGTCTGAGTGCATCTGTGCACCCTCTGTGAAACATATTTTATATACAGTAGATAAATAGATAGATGTAAATCTGTAGACCGGCTGGCTGACTAACTGACTGACTGACTGCAATTTAGGCATTTAGCAGATATTGTTAATCCATGATGATGGATTGATTACAGGTTATCCGCGGCTTTAGATAAGGTCTTAACGATGATTTATGCAAGTGTCAGAAATCGACTAATGAAATGCATACTACTGTCTATATCAGTGGTTTTCAACCTTTTTCATACTAGGGCCCACTATTTATTCTGTATTTTAGCCACGGACCACAATCCATTTGATGTTGAGTTTAGTCTCTCGAACCCAAGAGAGAGACTAACTCTCTCTCGAGATTTTTTTTTCCCCCAAAATAACAATTCTTCTACATTTTCTAAATGTGTACATTCTTGAAAATTAAATAATTCAGATGTTTAAATATAATTTAACTCTTGAGAGTTAGATGAAACCAGAGGGACCCGTGAGGTTCCATGTGGTTTCATTTTAACGCTCTCAGGAGTTAGATAAGGATCCATTTGGTTACCAACTGTCCATTATTTTGCCTGGGGACCACTTGGAACTCTCTCAGGGACCACTGGTGGTCCCTGGACCACCTGTTGAAAACCCCTGGTCTAAAGGGGTAATTTTTCTACAAATATAAGGATTTTACCAAATGGCACAATAAGGCCCTGCACACCAGACTAAAACAGACATGGGCACCCCCCCCCCCCCAACTCTGTAATACCACACTGATCTAAAGCATGTCTAAAATGAAAGTTTTTAGAGGTCTAATCTTAGATTAGACGTTGGTTAGAGGTTGTTTAAACGTCTCAACCCGCTAATCAACGTCTAATCTAAGATTAAAAAAAACATCCATTTTTAGATGCTCAGTGGGAGTGTGTTAAGTGCAATGTAATAATTAGTGTAATGGTGCAATAAGTGAAGTAGTGTAATAAGTCAAGCGTACATTCTTCATCCACGGAAATCATGAAAAAACACGTTGTATGTTGTTTTTTCTTGAAGGCAACCACATCCACACACAAACCCAATACATATAGACCGATAGAAGGGAGACCCTCAATATGACCCCTGATATGATAGAGCAGTGGTTTTCAACCAGTGGTCCGGGGACCACCAGTGGTCCTTGAGATGGTTCCAGGTGGTCCCCAGCTGGTTGGTTAACCAGATGAAAAGTTGGTTAACCAGACGTAACTCTTGAGAGCGTAAACATTTTTCAAATATTCATCTGAATTAGCCCAAGTCTACACAACTAGAAGATTAATGGTCATTGCCTGCTTTGTTTCCCAAATCCATATTGTGGATTTGGGAAGCAATACAGTGGATTGTGGAAAGCAAAATAAATCTTTAGTTTTGGGGGTCTGTGGGGCTAAAATGTCCTCAAATGGTGGTCCGTGGCTCAAAAGCTGAATAAATAGAGGTCCCTGGTGTTAAAAAGGTTGAAAACCACTGTGATTCTATCTGTCGGCTCTACTTCATACTGTACTATATAGAAATCCAACACACACACACACACACACACACACACACACACACACACACACACACACACACACACACACACACACACACACACACACACACACACACACACACACACGCACACACACACGCACACACACACACACGCACACACTGTTGCACACGCAGACACAGAGGCAGCTATAGACAGAAAACACTCCATTTGCACTCCTGATATCCTGCATGGCCAATATGTGTTGAGGCTAATAGACCTGACAAGACATATTCTGCATGAATATAATACTCTCGTAGCATGTACTGTGTGTGCATGTATTGCATGTGTGCACGTGTGTCTTGTTTGGTAGTGTAGAGCAGTGTGTGGTGTGTATTATTGTGCAGTGCTAAATATCCTTTATTATACACATGTACTGTATATGTATGTAGGTTCGTACAGGTATACCATACAGTACTCTGGCCTGTGTGTGTTTTTGTGTGCGTGCGACCCTGTGCACGTGCGTGCCTGTGTGTGTGTGTGTGTGTGTGTGTGTGTGTGTGTGTGTGTGTGTGTGTGTGTGTGTGTGTCAGTGTGCATTTGGCTCATGAAAGGCTGGTAATTTCACGCGTGGTCAGACGGTTGCGTTTCAGCTGTAGCCTGGAGTGTAGCAGGAACTCCTTAACTGTTCAATGACTTTAGCTTCAGGCAAGGTCCGCCCACACACACACACACACACACACACACACACACACACACACACACACACACACACACACACACACACACACACACACACACACACACACACACACACACACACACACACACACACACACACACACACACACACACCCCTAAGAAATTACACCTGTCTACATGGTTCTGGCTCCGCACTCTCCTGCAACACACACCCGTGTGTGTGTGTGTGTGTGTGTGTGTGTGTGTGTGTGTGTGTGTGTGTGTGTGTGTGTGTGTGTGTGTAGTTCCATGGCAGACGGATAGATCAGTGCTTTGTCTGTTTGATAACGCCACGCATACGTCCATCTCCATCAAAGAACGCCGTGTGGATTTGATGTCAGGCAACAGTGTATAGATGGACTTGGTGATTATACATCCGCTGAATATAATATAAGGCTGTCATCACGGTTAGCCTATGCGCGTTTCAGTTGACGTTTCATTGTCACACAGCTAATTGCGATGATTAGCGATTTTAATTGTGTTTTAATGTTGGAGCGTTATGAATAGTAATTACATTTCTGTTTGCCTTTTAGGTTTGCACAGGGCAGATTTGAAAGATATACCTGAGATAAAGAACTGAGATTGTCTCGGCAGTGACTGTTTCGGTAGTGACAATTTTATCTCTCCGCCTCCGTCTCCGTTCACTTGAAATGATGCAGAGATACAGTCTACCATTCCATTCTCAATAGAACCAACCAAAGCAAACCTACAAAAAAGTTGAGCTGGTTTCAACTTCACCTATACAAAGATGTGAAGCTACAAATACGCTGTGTAACCTGGGATGTGTGTTCTTCATCTTTGTCCTACATCTACAGTTAAAGAAAACTAAGAAAGGACGGCCAGATATAGCGTCCGATAGATGCTAATAGTCTTTCAGTGAAGGGAAAGGCCTCACCCTGTACCACAACATACAGTAGCAGCCTATATAACGGGGGGAGCACTTTCCCTGCTGAGATTTCCGCTATGCCAGTGATCTGACCTCTATAACAGGCTCACTGCCGGATAACCTCAGGCAATGACCAACATTCCCATTTGATATTTACAGACGGTAATCTGTACGAATTACATTTCAAAAGCAACCACTTTCAACTCTGCGAATGTATTCAAAGAAGGGCAAACATCATGTCATGTTGAATGCAGAGCCTAGACTATATTTACCTGCATATGCACTCTGACTCATCACACTGAGCATTTTCTCATAGAAAAAAAACAAACAAATGTAATTTTGAAGCTGTGATTAAAGGTAATAGAGCCAACTTTAGTGTGTACAAATGATCTGTTTGCAAACAGATTTGTTTAAAAACAGAATCTAACTCCACCTCACCTCCACTCTATTGGCTCATTATGACTCTGCTGGAGACTGCTGTGCTGGGATTGGCCTCGTAAATTAGCACCGCCTTTCCTGATCCTTTGATTTGGGGCTAAAAAGTTGCCTCTACTACCTTTACTCTGATTAAAATGTGTAATCATTCAACAGCCTTAATATATTTCCAAATATGCTCTAAAACTTGTATAATCATGCACAGTAATCATATACGCTAGTAAGTTGTTCATACTCCTCCCTCCAAAGGGCACCCTGTAGGCACTGACTATCAAACTATAGGTGTATTTTCATGGATTCATTTTGATCTTATCCAGGCGGTTCAGGGGGTAGAGCAATGAGACGTTGGTTGGCAGTTCGAATCCTCGCTGCTCCTCCTCCTGTCTTTGGACACTTTGTCTATGGAAATTTTGACTCCTGCCGAAGTGTCCTTGAGCCAGACACTGAACTCCAAAGTGCGTGAATGTGATGCACTATTTAATTGCCTTAAATATAGTGCATAGTGCAATAGTGCTTAAATGCCTTGGATAAGGTCCTATACAAATGCACCCTTGGGTTTACTCCAACAGGTTGCTGCTTGTACTTATATGACAGGACGAGAAACACTGTAAACCCTCTTGATTCTTGGAACAGCGATGCAGATTCCTCGTTTGTTTGTACTACCGGAGGCGCGCACACACAGCGATCACGCAAAGACGGGATGTATACGGATAGCTCAGGTTAAGGCGTTCTCTTTTTTTTCCTTCAGTAAAGTGCATGTTTTAAGGTAATTCCTGGCCAAAGCAACTTCCTGAGCCTGACAAGCTGCCGCGCTGCTGCTCTCTAAGCTGAAGAGCCAGAGAGACAGAGACTGTCAGCCTGACGGAGGACTGGCCCCCAACGCTACTTAGCAAGAGGAAGACCAGCGTCTAGGATCTCACAGGATTACTGTCTCTCTCTCAGTGTGTGTGTGTGTGTGTGTGTGTGTGTGTGTGTGGTGTAGTGTAGCGTAGTGTAGTGTAATGCAGTTCAGGCTCTGGGCGGCTTAAGATGGACCGTATATTAGAGAGAAATGTTAAGAGTCTCTCCTGAGTTTCCGTACCTGCCTCCCCTACAAACGTACCCTGACTAATGAGAGAGAGAGAGAGGGAGAGAGGGAGAGGAGGAAGAGGGGGGTGGTAGAGGAGAGAAAACAGATGTGGACGAAGAGGAGAGTGAGACGGAAAGAGGGTGAGGTAGAGAGAGAGAGAGAGAGAGAGAGAGAGGGTGAAAACTGAAAACACAGACAGCCTGTCTTCCGCCTCTGACGTATTGACATGCAGGGCGAGTGTGTGTGTGTATCTATGTAGTGTGTGTGTGTGTGTGTGTGTGTGTGTGTGTGTGTGTGTGTGTGTGTGTGTGTGTGTGTGTGTGTGTGTGTGTGTGCGTGTAGTGTAGTGTAGTGTGTAGTGTATGTGTGTGCAGCAGTACGCTGCTGGTTAGAGGATAATTGCCAAACCGTTGGGACCTGAGCTCTGCCCGGCCTGTCAAAGCAGGCGTGACAAAACCTCCAATCAACCCTGCAGCAAGCAGAGAGAGAGGGAGAGAGAGAGAGAGGGAGAGAGAGAGGGAGAGATAGGTCGAGTGAGAGAGAGACAGACAGACAGACAGACACACAGAGTGAGAAGGACACAGAGAAGGAAGGACAGAGAGACAGCGAGAGGGAATGGAGAGACACATTCCACCATCAGAAATGATATCACTATACATCACTATTCTTCTTCTTCGCACGGCGTCAAAATGATTTTGTATGCATGCGCGCAAGACGTTCCGCCAGCCCCCCTGACATACGCACGCACGCGCGCACACACACACACACACACACACACACACACACACACACACACACACACACACACACACACACACACACACACACACACACACACACACACACACACACACCACTGGAGTTACATTCTACCTGTCTGTGAATCCCTCGTCCGTCCGTTCATCAGTGGTCTTGACTTCTCTGAGCGACGCCATGGATGGAAAGACAGCGGATCTACAAGTGCCGTGAGCTTGTAGGTCTGCTGTTTTCGGCACACGGCACTGTCGTGCGATGGAGCATGAATTAGTAAATGAGGCGTATCTTTGTTTGGGCTGAGGTTAGGTGGACAGGAACCCTGACTGACTGACTGACTGACTGACTGCAGTGATAAGATGAGAGGTGCAGGAACTGTAGCTCTCTAAATTAGTTGCAATACAGTCATACACACTTGCACACACTCACGTACATGTGCGCACGCACACACACGCGCGCGCACACACACACACACACACACCACACACACACACACACACACACACACACACACACACACACACACACACACACACACACACACACACACACACACATATACACGTTATTTACGTTTATATGTAGTGAATCAGGTCCATTGTCTTTCAAAAAAGCTTGTAGGTTACTGAATGGACACGTTAAGTGCACCTCCCTTATACATACTTTTTGCGAGTGTGTTTGTGAGTGTGGGGGGGGTCTCAGACATGTTGGGTGTAGACAGAGTACAGTAAGGAATTGGCAACGCGCATGTGCACACACACACACACACACACGCACATGCAGATTCACATGTGCAAGCGGGGCACATACACAAATGCACGCTTACAGTACACTCGTTGCCTGTGGTGGTGGCAGAGTCCTGTGGTTATTACTGTAGTGCCGCTAGGCTAATGGTTTTGGGCTAGCCGCAGTCTCCCCCCACACACACACACACACGCACACACATGCACGCACGTGTACACGCACACACACACACACACACACACACACACACACACACACACACACACACACACACACACACACGCACACGCACACGCACACGCACACACACACACACACACACACACACACACACACACACACATACACACACACACACACACACACTGTACAGGTTGTGAATGTCACCAGCTCTCGTGGGATGCAGGCGGTTTGCCTGACGTTGGGTTTCTTCCCAATGTGCTCCAGGGGAAACCTAAGGAAACGAGAGAGAGAGAGAGACAGAGAATTGAGAGAGAGACAGTAGGAGGAAGATGGAGAGCAGAAAATACCGTAGTTGAGGTTTGATTTGGAATTGTTTGGACTCTGGGTTTGTATGAATGGACTGGCGCCAGTCTGTGGTGGTGATGTCTGATGTCATGTAATTGACAGAGTATTTGAATCACGCTGAACTGCAAAATAACCATATTCAAGGATTTTCTACGTTTACTCTTAATTGTGTCAATGGCTGGTATTCTTGATTCTCAATTGCTGTGGTGATTGCTGTGGTGTAGCCAGATATGGTATTCTTCTCATTGGCTGCATGGCAGCAAATCAGGTCTGGGGCCTTGTGTGTAGGCCGAAAGCCTACACCACCAGGCCTGGGCCTGGGCTTACCAAATAATTACTCATAATAATTAAAACCTGCAATTCACAAACAGTGGCGTTTCTGGGCTTTCTGACGCCCCGGGCGAATTAGTAACAGTGCGCCCCTCCATGCACGCGCGCGTAGCGCGTGTGCACACCAAATCGGTTATTTTCGGTTAGTTTTCCATTATATATCGGTAAAAATCGGTTATTTCTTTTCATTTTCCCACAACATATTGCACCAAATAGGCCTAATAGCCTGAGATGAGCCAAACACTTAGAATGTTTCCTTCAATGGACAACACTTTTCCTGCACAATAGCATGCATGATAGGTTGTCTGGTCAGGTGCACAAAAATAAAATAAGCTTGACTTGTACTCACAGTCCAGGGTAGGGTAGACTCCAACAATCCAGATAATCCGTTCAGTGGTAAGGTTTTAATTTGATTAGCACTGTTTCTGGATGCGACAGACGACAGTCCATTTGTTTCAACAACAGAAGCCTCGCCTCGCGTGGCGTGAGGCTGTGTCCCAGGCAGTGTCTGTCCTCATTTGAAAGTGTTAGTATCATAGTCTAACTGATAATGTACAACTTTGTCTTCACTTCACTATTCTCCTACTTGGACCAGTATTTCCAATTTCCAACAACTTCCCCAATACAACAACCGCTACCTTTTCCGGTCTAAACTTCACAATAAGTGTCTCCCATGTGTACCACCCATTGAAACACATTTTAAACTGATAGAGCCCTGTTGCGGACGTATCGCCTGCATTCCCTGTTCTTACTACACACACACACACACCGGGGGGGGGGGGGGGGGCGGTAGTTGGAGGAATGAGGGCGCCTGCTGGCTGGCTGAAGCCCAGACTGCACCGCAGCACACCGCAGTGTTTTTTTTTTTCTTTTAATTTTTCATCTCGTCCGGTCGTCCGACGCTGCCGCGGCGTGCCGCCCCCCCCCCCCCCCCCCCCCCCCAAGTGCCCCGCCCCGGGCGCTCGCCCGGTTCGCCCGGGCGTAAAAACGCCCCTGTTCACAAAGTCCACAAATCATCTGATCCCCCAATTAAAAACGTTATGTACTCCATACCTGGCTAGACCACAGTCAGTCCTTCAATTACCAAACTGCAGTTTGGTAATTTAAGGAAAGCAGAGACTTCAAATATTATTAGTATTTTTTTCTTATTTGTTGGCTAATCCTCCTTACTATAGAGTGTGGTGACCATATGAGGAGTTCCTCCCTGTGCCCAGTGAGCCCCTGGGGTATAAAAAAAACACCCTAGTTTCAGTTCATTTCGGTCTTTGGGAGAAAAGCCTTTCGTCCACTCAGGATGAGAGGGGACTTCCTCCAATCAGAATCAAGTGGGGGTCCTTGATGTTCACTATGTGCTGTTGGCCTGTTGCACTTCACACACCTGTAGAGTGTGTGCATGTGCACATCTTACCAGACGGTTCTCCAAATCCCCCAACACACTGAATGCTCCTTTAAGACAGTCAACTAGTGTTTCCAGTGTTGGACATCATTAAAACTCATAGCATGTGCAGATGTACCGTAGCTCTGGTCTATACATACAGTAGCTGCATAATGCTTTGCATTATGTGCTTCTGAGTTATACTACCAATATTACAGAGTGAAAACTCCATAGACAAAAAAATAATAATCCCCCAAATCATCAACTGACCGTTGTTGCAAGTCATCCACGTCTGTCTTCCATGTTTCCCTTCGCCCTCCAAGAGTGGTGCCTGCCTGGGGGCAACCTGCTATAACATACTGATCTTCCCACCCTGAGTGATGTAAATTGACCTGGAACAGTGTGCAAATCACATCCTAGCAGGGTTCTATCAACAAGGGCAGTGGTGGCTCAGAGGTAGAGTCACTGCATGGTATAACCACAAGGTTTCCGGTTTGAACCTGGGCTCCCCCAGAGTTAGTGTCCTTGAGCAAGACACTTAACCGGAGTTTCTGACACCAGATTATACAGTAGTTCCTTACACCAGATTATAGCTGCAGCAAC
>CM076983.1:34756475-34761475 GCA_039105355.1 Benthosema pterotum | reverse complement strand
GTTTGGTTCCCTGTGCCGCGGGCTGGAGCACTGAAACGGGGAATGCTTTGAATTCAAGGGGATGGAAATTTCGCCCAAATCATCAAATCTGACAACAAAGAAGAACTCAAATAGACTGCCTTAATGAGTTAAACGAACACATACCGCACGCACGCACACATTCAAGCACACACACACACACACACAACACACACACACGCTTGCGCACACACATGCTTACATACCACACACACACACCACAAACACACAACCACACACACACACACACACACACACACACACACACACACACACACACACACACACACACACACAACACACACACACACACACACACACACACACACACACACACACACACACACACACACACACACACACACACACACACACAATCGTTATCTAATGAGTCTTTAAACAGTCTTCCTAGCCCATCTGTCTTTTTTCTGTCCCTCTTGAAAAGATTTTTGTGCACACATGCGCGCACGCACACACACACACACACACACACGCACACACAGATTTTGTATGATCAATTCACATCAAACACTAACTCATTTAAATATTCATATAAAGTGATAGAAGGGGGATGGTTCGTCTTTCTCTCTCCGTTTCTTTCCACCCCCCTCCCCTCTCCCTCTCCCTCTCTCTCTCTCCCTCTCTCCAGGTGTATTAATAATTCCCCCTGTCTCTCCAACCACACAGAGTTGGAGGTTTTTCCCTTCAGACAAACTTTCTAGAAGTTCCCATAAATTAATAAGAGTGTGTTCTCTGTGAAGCCGGCGGCTTTGAACCCGCCGTATTGATCTTTGCAGGTGAGTCGGCCGTGCCGGATCACCACTTCAAACAGAATCCAATGTTCCTGCGGAGAGACCAAGCCCAGAACAATACCCATATTACTGCCCCTATATGACTGCTGTAATGTAATATTGGGGCTGAGGCATGCATGCATGCATACATGCTGGACACAGCACACCATAGAACTTCCAGGGAAGGTGGAAGTATGGGCAGTTCGCCGTGGCTGCCATAGGCTCACCCTGTACTGTACGCCGAGGTCAGTGAGTCCAGTGTGTGCTGCTCTGCCAGGTGACGGTTGGGGCCAGGGGCGGATTGGCCATCTGGAGTACAGGGAGTCTTCCCGGTGGCCTGCGCCACCTAGTGGCCTGGACAAGATCCAAAATGCACTAGTGGCACTTCCAAAATGCACTAGAATGTGCTAGATGCTCGCCTGGAACATCTTCTACATTCTCTAGTTGTGTAGAAGTTGGGCTAATTCACATGATGAATATTTTAACTCTTGAGGGTGTAAAAATGAAACCAAATGCACCCGCAAGGGTCATTTCTACGCTCTCAAAGAGTTACATCTGGTAACCAGCTGCCCCCCCCCCCCCCGGCAAAGGCAAAATTGTCCCGGTGGGAAAATGTGTGCCAATCTGCCCCTGGTTGGGGCAATGCCCCCATGAATGCCCAGACTGCCGCACCAAAATGATGGCATGCAAACAACCCAAATTTCAGAGATATTTCAAATTAACGTAAAGTGCATATACTGTATTTAAATGATTTGAAACACTACTACTGCTACTAACTGAACTACACTGGTGGCACCACTAAAGTTAAAAATTGGCTAAAATATTGAGCCTGGCCCGGCCCAGCCCGACAAGAAATTAGGCCCGGCCCGACCCGAAGCCCGATACATGATTGACAACTTTTTCTAAAAAAGCTAATTGCTGCTGGCAGACATTTTTCTCATTAATCTTGGTCATTCTGGTGGCACAGCCCAGTGAACCGGCGAGACACGGGCTGCGCAAAATGTATAATTTAATGAAAAATATCTAATATAAAAAGACAGGCCCGGCCCGACCCTAAGCCTGACAAATATGTACCTATTTGGACTCGGCCCGGCCGGAGCCCGGCTTGAGAATTTGCGGAAAATGGCGTAATCGAGAAAAAACGACAACGAGTATATAGTATGTTGTTTTTCGTTGTTTTCGACGATTTAAAAAAATGACAAAACATGGCAACAACGACAGGCTATCGTACACGGTCTTGCATAGCATGCCGTTTGTCATCACTAAAATATAGACTAAAGTATAAACTTGTTCTTTCCCTCTTTAAGGGCAGAGACCCTGAATTCTTACTGTTTTAACTAATAGTTGCACAACCACCACTGCAGTGTGTGTATGCGTTTGTGTGCGTGTTTGCATGTGTGTTTGCATTTTGCATGCGTGCGTGTGTTTATGTGTGTGTTGAACAAGGTCAACCACGCCAACACCTGGGAGTGTGTGTTCACATGGTGTCTGTGCTGGGGGAATCATGTGTGCGCGCGCGGGGTGTGCGCATGCATGTGCAGTGTGCACACAGGTGTATATACGTGACTCAGTGTGAATGTGGGTGTGTGCGTGCACGCATACGTTTCAGTGCGTAGTCAGAACAGAGGCTGCTGTGTAAGGGGCTGATTAGCGATTAGTAGGGTCTTGGGGGCAGACTCTGAAACTGATCAGTATTTCCTGTCTGTCGGAGCTTTAGGGAACAAATCCCAACATTAGCTCAGCTCTCATCTGCCTGCTGAAGTGCTAGGAGCAGCCTGGCAGGCAGAGACCATGTATCCATCTATCTCCGACGGCAACGGAATCTCTATACGTCTCATCTTAGTCTCATCACTAATGAACCAACATCACACACATCAGTGTAAATGCAGACCCCTGCAACGCTCTATTGACTAGATGTATGCTCCACCCACTGTATGACAAAGTATACACCTGTTTCATCTCGTCGCAGCTGTTTGGTCTCCAGGCTTAATTAGTGTCTACTTCAAGGTTCAGGGTACCTATAGCTACTGTAAGAGTTTGATAGGTACACATGTATATATTGGTGACGAAATGTTGGTTGGTTAGTTGGATGAGAATTGAAAAATGAAAACATCTTGAACATAAACGGATCTAGAAATTATGGGCCCCTGGGCAGCTGCCAGCCAAAGCAGTATTTTTCCTCCCGGCGTGGCACACTAGCCTTTCAGCAGGATTTACAGTACCGAAATTTACAGAAAATAACTGAACCAGATAAATGCAAGATGTTTACACAAATGTTGCAGTACCATATCATGATGGTTTAGGTCTTTGGGTTATTTTTATTGACACAAAATCAATTGACACAAAATCTAAATTAGATCTATCTATCTGTCTATCTAGAGACTCCTTGGTGGTGACATGTGTCATCACTGCAGGGGCCACGCCCACCATGGCCAGGCCAAAACACTGTCAGACCAGAAACTGTCAGCCACTTATAACCAAGTCCCTTTCATGTGTGTGTGTGTGTGTGTGTGTGTGTGTGTGTGTGTGTGTGTGTGAGTGTGTGTGTGTGTGTGTGTGCGTGTGTGCGTGCGTGTGGTGCGCGTGTGTGTGTGTGTGGTGTGTGTGTGTGTTGTGTGTGTGTGTGTGTGTGTGTGTGTGTGTGTGTGTGTGTGTGTTGTGTGTGTGTGTAGCGTGTGTGTCTAGGCATGGGTGCCTGCGCTTGCAAGTGAACATATGGGGATATGACGACAGGGGGGAAAAGGGCCAGAAACAAAGCGTGTTCCAATTTACAGTGAGTTTTGTTGTTTGCTGGTTCTGAGTACAGTGCAGTGTTGAGTGTGGTTTTGCCTGTTGTTCAATATTTATTGTATTTGCATTCAGGTGTGGACATCTGCGCATGCATATGTGTGTGCATGTATATTTTCTAAACATCAGCCCCAGGTCCCCCCGTGGTCCCCCTGCTCCCTCGCCATCAATTCCACCAAGACCCTTCAGTGTCTGCCAGGAGGCCGGCATCAAAGGCATTCTATAGCTCTGGGCATCTGGAGCCTGGGGGGCTAAATACTGTATAGACTAGTGGGGCCTGAAGAGCCAGGTGGTGGAGGGAAGGCGTGGGTGGACACAGGACATCTAGGGCGGTTGGTGGCTGGCTGGGTGGGTGGTTGGTTGGTTGGTGGCTGGCTGGGTGGTTGGTTGGTTGTTTGGTGGCTGGCTGCCTGGTTGGTTGTTTGGTGGCTGGCTGGGTGTTGTTGGTTGTTTGGTGGCGGCTGGGTGGTTGGTTGTTTGGTGGCTGGCTGGGGTGGTTGGTTGGTTGTTTGGGTGGCTGGCTGGTGGTTTGTTGGTTGGTTGTTTTGTTGGTTGGTTGGTGGCTGGCTGCCTGGTTGCCCTGGTTGGTTGGTTGGTTGGTTGGTGGTTGGTTGGTTGGTTGGTTGGTTGGTTGGTTGGTTGGTTGGTTGGTTGGATGCAGGCGCGTAGCCTGGCCCGGACATCAGACTGGGCCACAAGTTGTTGATTGTTGAATTATGATGTTTCCCGTTTGGAGCAGCAGATACTATTTAAAATACTCAACTGAAGGGAGCTGTATAGTTCCAGACTCTATAGCATTTGTAGGTTGTGGAATAGTTATCTGGCTAAGCGAGACTATACAACGTACTTCTGACTAAGGAAAGCCTGGTGGGTTTGAATAGTCTGTTCGATGTGCTATGCAGTGTGGAAGAACAAGGCTTAGCAACTTGGTTTATAGGCCTGGGGAACTAGCCTGGCATGGCTACTAGACTATCACAGATTCGTACGGTTTTCAGACAGGGGAACTCAGAGAAGACCCATAGGAGGAGGCTAAAGTTTGGCAGAGAGAGAGAGAGAGTGGGTTGTACCAGTGGTGCATTATAAAGCGTATATACAGTCGAAATCCACTGAAATACTGGATGCACGTGTTCGCTTGTGTTGTAGTAGTAGTAGGCCTACTGTATGTATCTCATTGATGTTATAACAAATCCCTCAACAGATGCACCGCAGGCACCTGGCTGCCCTCCTGTAAATGATACATAATACCTTGCGCACTATGATGTCATGGATGGGTCTCCTGTCTTATTGGTCTGAGCTGGGGTTGGGTATGGTGTATACGTTGCCTGCCAAGAGCAAGCCTGTCTGTCTGCCTGCAGTCGGGGAAAGGGGCAGTGTTGCCAACTTGGGTGCAATTGTTGGCTAATT
>CM076983.1:34724305-34755975 GCA_039105355.1 Benthosema pterotum | reverse complement strand
ATATTGAAAAAAAAAAAAAAAAAGAAATATAATGTTCTCAAATTTGAGAATTTTATAATGGGGGTCAAGCATGGAAGGAACATGTTATATGACTAGAATACTATAAGGTCAAACAAAAACGCCCCCCTTTGGGCGTAAACATTTTTCGCCTCTCCACTCTGTGCCTGCTCTAGGGAGGGAGAGTAGCGACCAAAGCGCACATGGCCGCCTACTCGCCTAGTAAGGAGGGATTCTGGTTCCAAACAAACCACTCTGGCCAGCTTCATTGACAGCAGATCACACGTTCGCAGTTAAATTGGCGAAATTACGGCATTTTAGCACATTAACAGTCCTTTAGTCACTCACTCGTGAATAATGATTTGTTATATAACTCGCTTCAGTTAATGTAGGCTATATTATATAGAGAGTAGGCTGTGCTGTGATGCAGTGGTTAACTATGCAGGTCTACGTTTGGAACCTGCAGAGCTCCAGCCAGCGTGAGACGCAAGATTAAAGCGTGCTGCTACTCTCCCTGTTTAAAATACTCTAGTTATGACCAGTTCTATTTAGTTTTATTTTTCTTTACCTTGAAACCATGTGTGAACTGTGAATGGTAATCTTTGGATATATAGCAAAATAAACATTCAAATATTTGTTTCTGTAGGTCCCCGGAACCAAATATATTGAGATATTGGTGGTTGTAATGCATTAAAAAGTGAATTACCAGACCAGTACCTGACATTTCTGTGGTCATGCAACTCACTTGAGCTCATCTGTTTTCACAAGTGGTTATTCATTCATTCCTATCAAACATTCATCACTTTCAGCCTCAGGACATGAACACAAAGAACACAATGGGAATAAAGACTCAGACAACTGGATCATATTTTTTGGTATATGTATAATGTTTCAATAATAATAATTGTTAAATCTCTCCATTTGGTGGGTACAGATTTACAGACAAACCAGAGCTTTTAAACCCAAACTATCAGTCGGTTTTTTGTTTTGTTTTTCTAAAAACATTTATACAGAATCACCTTTCAAGTTGTAAAATATACATATTTCCTTCCCTGTATTTACAGATTAGCTGACCCAACATCATCTCTGGTCTGCGTGGGTCAGCCATGAAACACGCCTTGTACAAAACAAAAAGGGTGAAAAGGTAGAAAGTGATGGAGGGATAGAGAGAGGAAGAGGGGGAGAGAGAACCAACGTAGAATAAAGAAGGACATCTCTGATCATATGAGAGTCATAAAATAGTTATTGTGCTTTTTTCGTCCCACCAGAAAGTATCTCTGTTATGTTCATTGTGAAGAGGATGATGTCCAGCCCTCTGTTCACTCCAGTGCCGCGGGCGTCTCTTGTCCCCTCCCGGAAACGTTTCAGCAGGACGTTGTCCACAAAGTCCAGGGGAAAACATGAAGCCGCTTTGAAACAGCTATAGACCCGTCGCAGTCCGTCGTTCAAGCTCACCCCCGTCCAGATGCTATCCCCATCACGCTTGGCTGGACGGACGGGATGGACGCTAGCCTGTGACCTTACACAACCCCCAGCTTATGATGGATTTTCAACATTTTAGACCGGCAATTAAATGTTTAAGACCTGGGTCACACAGAATTCAAAAAAGTGTTCTTTATTCTGTTTTCGTTGCTATGTGAAACAAATCCTGCCTCTGTAAGAGGATTTTAAAGAATAGGATCAAACACAAGACAGCTCCACCTGTAAATAGGAAGCAGAGTCTTGCACTCAGTCTTCTCACTCGTCTGTATGTATGTGTGTGTGTTGTGTGTGTGGTGTGTGTGTGTGTTGTGTGTGTGTGTGTGTGTGTGTGTGTTGTGTGTGTGTGTGTGTGTGTGTGTGTGTGTGTGTGTGTGTGTGTACACACACGCGCGCGTACAGCCTGGTCTCCCCACATCTCTGCAGTGAGTACACACAGACATTCACTCCCCCTCCTGGCCTGTAGATGTCACTACTGAGAAAGACAACGGCAAACTCTGTTCCTCTCTGTCTGAAGACCTAACTGTACTGTAACCAAAAACAGAAAATTACAACCCAAGACAACGACTGACAGAGCTGTTAATGGCTTACATTGTACCGTGAAAGCATAATATAGTAGGAAAAATAAAAAATACAATTAAAAGAGAAAGACATGAAAACCAAGTATAAATCAATCTCTGTATGTGAAGAGTCCCTGTGCCAGGTCAGTGAGATGGATGGTGGGTTTAAACTTGCTAAACACATACAGTACTGGTAGTTGAGGCACCGTTAGCTTGGGCGTGGCTGGAGTGTTCTATATGTGTACATTCTGAGCGGGGTGGGGCGGGGGTGACGATGAGGGTAATGGGGAACAATTTGACAGATGCTGGCATGGGGTCCGTTTTCGGGTAGGATGTCTCTGTTCATCTGCCCAATTGGAGTGTCCCTCAAAACCCGGAAACCCCAAACAGTTTTCTCTTTTCGTCGTTGTTGTTGTTCCGTGTCTGATCCAGTCCGATCCGGTGGGTCGGTCGTTCGCTCGGCGGGTCGCCAGCTGGTCCTTCATCATCAGCCGCTCTGGATGTACTTCTTGATGACCACACAGCCATGCCTGAACAGCGGGCAGGGCAGCGACTGTACCAGCGTCCAGGTGTTGCTGCAGGGGTCAAAGGTCTCCATGTTGCCTAGCGCCGGGCCCTCGCTGCTCACCACGCCGCCCGTCGCGTAGATCTTGCCGTCCAGGATCACAGCGCTGCTCATGGATACACACACATGCACAGACACGCGCACACACCACACACACCACCACACCACACACACACACACACACACACACACACACGGAAGAAGTACACACATTTTTTTTAATATTAAATATTCTCTTATGGGAGCATCATCTGTGATTCAAGCAGAGAAGAGAATTGTAGTAATGCGCGGATGTATCGGAAAATTAAACTGACATTAACAAATGCCAGTAGCTGGCATTTATCTGTTTTTGACAAGCATGCATTTTGCATTGGGTGTTGGCTGCAGTCTAAGCTGTAGATTCTGAACATTTACTGTACAGTATGTCTTTTACTGAATATTTATTTGTTTGCCTGGCACAAAAGGTGGAAATTAGAAATAAAACAAAAACAAACACTAGTGTCAGCATAAGGCTATCAGCTAATTTGTTATTTTAAACATTGGCTATTGCCATTACTACTGCTGACAACACAATGCCAATGTAATGTCACAAGATTTGAGCAAAGGTTAATGACTATGTGCAACCAATGTGCACTCGAGAGATGGTATTCAATTACGTTTTCCGAGACAAGATAAAAGTAAAAAATAATTCAAATTCCCTTGTGTGAAGGGAGGTAAAACGAAAAGACCCAAACAAACGAAAAATAGGCAAATATCTCCAAAATGTGCTAATTTGATTTTTAGGAACAAGAAACGGCAGCCTGGGTTGTGCAGGGAGGATTAAAACTTCCACTGTAAGCTGATTAGGGCTTTGTGCCGCTATTGGGGTTTGGACAACTTTGGAGCGGCGTGTATTCATTTATTTACATGAAGGTGAAAATGCACGCACATTATAAACACTAACAGAGCGAACCGTGCCGGTCTAACTAGCATGCAATGCTGATTTAACCCATTCTGAACTCAAAAAATAATAATTCAAAGATGTGTGCCACATATTCACCATTTTCAAAAATATCAGATCTACAAGCTCATAGCGTGCCACGGAGTGGCACGCTATGAGCTTGTAGATCTGATATTTTTCAATAACTAAAGTAATGCCAATAATGTTAAGTAATTCTAGATTAGTGCATAAAATCTAAAAAAGAAAAAGAAATCCCAGATGAACCAAGAGGAAAACGAGTGTTGTGTACGGAGGGTAGATAGTGACCTCCAGCACTAGTCTGGACAGCCTGTACTGACTGCAACCACCACAGGCCCCTGCAGCTGGTGATCTTCATCAGTCAGGCTCCACGGGAGCATAGAGTGTGGTCCATTATAGTGTTGTGTTGGCATGTCTGGAGATGTTGGCGTTTGCGTGTTGTTTTTCATTATGTTTGCCTCTCTGAGTCGGTGTGTGTGTTTGATTCTCTACTCGATATACTCTCTGCCCCAACCCCCCCATTCCTCTGCATCACGACATGCTGTGTGTGTGTGTGTGTGTGTGTGAGTGTGTGTGTGTGCGTGTGTTGTTGTGTGTGTGTGTGTGTGTGTGCGTGCGAGTGCGTATCAGACTTAGTTAAATGTAGCGGAACAGGCTGCCTGTGCCTGGCATGTGTGCCGGAGTACTAGTTTATCAATAATCCTGACAGTATGATTTATGTTGTACATTCTGAACATACAATCACTGCAGCCTCCAACACCCTCCCAAATGAATTATTTTGTGAACGGCTCCTCTCTCTCCCTCTCTCTCTCTCTGCTGATGCTTTTATACAAAAAAGGGACGCTCAATCTGGCCTAGAAACCCCCCCCCCCACAGAGTGTTCATCATTATGATCCAGTAAGCTGCACTATGACTCCTTGGCTGGGCTGGAACACATGGACTGCAGCGGGGGTGGCAGAGCTCAACAAATGGACTCACAGCCCCAGCCGGCTGCATTGACGTACGCCAACAAGCTGTAACTCCTCATTTCCACGGAGCCATCACGGTTCACAGGGTTCCAGGCTACGGAGCATCATTAAATGTAGATTCACTGCCAAGTGGGTCATCCAAAATACCACCATCATATATTAGTATGTGATTTAAAAAAAAAAAAAAAAAAAGGAAGGCGTAATATTGCACACCGTGAAAATGTCAAAGTATAGCATATTGATATCAAAAATATTACGTGGAGAAAAAAAAGTAACCATAAATGTAAAAAAAAAATCTAAAACTGCTATTCCCAATACTTAATTCTGATTGTCTGGCCACTGTTATGTGACAGTTGAAAAACCCACTGCTGATGCAGTAGTATCACTCCACCACCCAGAACCGGATTTGTTGTTGTTTATGGAGTCTTCTCACAGGCGTGTTGTTTCTTCTAGTAGGTTGGTCAGGACGGGAGCTACTTTCTTGTACCCTGGGCCCAGAGTCTTCCCCGCCATTACACCCTACTGGCGTAATGGCGTGGGTGCTCTGGCTTTTGCCAAATCAGAGGTGGATCTGGCTCGGCACGAACCCTGGCGAGCCAATCAGAGCGTGTTGAATGAAACCAAATGGCTGTATTTGTTATTTCACAGGCTTGTGTTAATAATAGCCTAGCTATTTAGAATATCCTGTTCCCTGTTCTCACCTTCGAGTTGGTCAGAGAGATTCTTTGAATATAGCTCTCTGGTGGACCCCATGTTGAGACAGGATGGACACAGGACATTTGGGTACAAAGTGTTTGACATGTGACAGGTGACATCAAAGGACTTCCATTTAAATGTGTGACCATGTTTGCTTCGGTTCTAAGACCAACCCTTTTGGCGACAGATGTCTATGTGAAATGTGTATTCCTGTTTTAAACCTGCATAAAAGCTATGTCACTGTATTAGTCTTGGTTCAGTCTGTCGGCCACCACACTGTGTGGTGGCAGTGTAAGCCGAGGGCTCTCTTTCCGCATAAAAACAAATGACACAAATCAGCAGAGACCCAGTTTGTAGTTTTTCGAAGCTAGGTTAGCTAACAGGGCACTGGTACTGGGGACTACAAACACTACATACTACCGGTGCCTGTGTTCTACTGGCAGCTTCACTGGCAGCTCTGGTGATGGTGTTAAAATAAATTCTGTGTTTGACACGGTGCCAGTAGAATCTGGTAGAGCATAAAGAGGAGGGAACCAAGCAGCAAACCGTGCGGAAAACGACCGTACAGCCTACACTGTGGCAGTGGCAGGATTTGCCGTTGTTGATGGAGATTAATTGATGTTGGAAGGAGAGGAGAGCTTATATTTTCAGCCAGGAAAGGGCAGTGGCGGTTATGCCACAGGAGAGACTACTGGAGGTGTGTGTGTGACGAGGATGGAGTGGCTGATGGTGTGGAACGCGGTGCGGAGGTGAAGGAGGATTGTAGAGGAAACCCACAGTCAGCAGAGTAAGAGAATGTCATTGGTGTGATTTCTCTACCAAGCTTTTGGGACCGACGCCAGATTGGAAAGGTTCGCAGAGGTTAGCACTGTTAACTCACAGCGCAGGTGCGCGGTGGGAGGCAACAGCTCGTCGTAGGATTTTTGAGAGGGCATGGGGGTGGGCCATTTACAGTGAAAATATACTGTTATGGCGCTGAAAAGTACCAGCAGCATACAGCTCTCCATAGGCGATTTTAGGCACTCTCAGCAGGGGGGGGGGGGGGGGGGGGGGATGAATGGAATGAAAAAATGAAAGAATGAATGGAATGAAAAAAATATATAATTTGTATAAATGAGTATGAAGTTACAACTGACAATTCCAACTCATTAAGAGATTTTATTTATTTATTTTGTCACTGTAGACATAAATTGTCGAATAACCAATTCATAGTTTAGCCGCAGGATGACGTGCCCCACTGAAGGCTGTGGGACAACAAGGTAAACGTACATAAATGATTCCTAATACCTTAATACCATACTTTCTGGCACCTATGGCCACTGTGAAAGAATCTATAACATGGTGCATATTATAGATTCATTACGCTGAGACAGATCAAAACGAATTCAAATAATTATTGATGTGATACGTGCCGTTCACCCTGGTTTTCATGCAGTCAGTTGTTGCAGGCCTAATGTCTGCAACAACCACGGGCGCTCTCTTATGGGCGGGGCTACGGTATAACTTCCACTACATAAATATTGTATATCTTCCAATGTTTCTCCCGGACGAGCTGACGGGAAGCCCAAGGCCCACTCCTGCATTTGTACCTGCCATCTTCTGTCAGGGGATAAAAAAGAAATAAATCCTGTTATATCTGTAGCCACAAATTATGTCCCCGGTGAAGATCATGATTCCTACTCCCTGCCAGAGGAAAACACTGATGGGAATGGAAGCATTCCCCTGGCCATGGGAAGGAGCTACACATAGCTTATTACCGATAAGGAACAGGCAGATGTACTCTGGCTCTGCTGTAGAGCTGTGCTTCTCAGAAACCTGTGGGTTTTCTGTTATCCCCAGATGATTAGCTTAATGTGCAACATTGTTCTCACTCAACAGTAAACAAGTCAACATACCGTGTAAGGGAACCCTCTACGTCAGGGGTTTTCATACCAGGGCACACTATTTGTTCAGAATTTGAGCCATAGACCACCAGCTGAGGACATTTCAGCACCACAGACCCCAAAAACTAAAGATTTCTTTTGCTTTTGTCCACAATATGTATTTTTGAAACAAAACAGGCAAACATAGAGATCAAAATCACAATTAATCTTCAAGTTATGTAGACTTGGTCTAATTCAGGTGATGAATATTTTAACTCTTGAGAGTGTAAAAATGAAATGAAACCAAATGGAGCCGCTTTTCATCTGGTTAACCAACCTAGCTGGGGACCACCAGGAACCCTCTCAGGGACCACTGGTGGACCCCGAACCACCTGTTGAAAACCACTGCTCCACGTTACAGAACATTTAATGCACCCATCTGACCACCTTTTGAGGTGGTCAAACGAGTGAGCCGCGGTCGCTTTAGTGATTTTCAGGTGGGCCCTGATCCAGAAAATGTTAGGAACAGCTGCAGTGCAGTACAATCGTCAACAGATGAATGGAGAATGCAGAAAAGTGCTGATTGTCAGTAAAACCTTGCCCCCCACAATAATAATAAAACAGAAAATACACAAGAATGGAAGCTCTGAATGCCTGTTCTTTACCTGCAGAACTGCCTGGAGTGGTTCATGTTGGGTCCGGCCTTGATGTTGCCCTTGTTGGGGTCGTAGATGATGGTGGCCCTCGCATAGGCACCTCCCAGGATGAAGATGAAGCCATTTAGACTCACTGCAGGTGCATACTTGTTATCTGGAGAGAGAGAGAGAGAGAGAGAGAGAGAGAGAGAGAGAGAGAGAGAGAGAGAGAGAGAGAGAGAGAGAGAGAGAGAGGGAGAAAGAACTAAAGTGATTAAAAGGAAAAGTGCACAGCTTATCTCCCTCATGGCAGACATTTTCATTGTCCACAGTAGTATCATTTATTTTTTATTTTTTATTGCAGCTCTGGTTCCATAACCGGTACGCTAAAATAAAAACACCATCTATAATTCTCATCATGTTATAGGGCATCTCATCAGCCGGAGTTGTGGGTCGCTTCGGAGAATGGCAGCTTGCGCCACATTTGGAAGTAACCAATGGAAATGCTGCCGACTTCATAAACCAGCAGCGCTTTATTGGGTTGTGCTTCGAAATGCGTTTGGGCTTGGCTGGGATATAAAAGAGTTACCTAAGTCTCCAGTAGTTTACAATCGGATTACTCCCTATGGCACTACTGTAGTTTTCTCAAAGAAAGAAAGAAAATAAAGCACACACGCGCACTCACACACACACACACACACACGGCAAGACAAGACGTATGTGCATGTATTGGAAATGCATGAGGAAAGACTGGGGATATTGCGATCTGTGCATACAATATAATTCAATCTGATACAGTATAGGATGCCGGTGAACAGAGGCGGTGGAGCAGCGCCGCGGCGGAATAATAGATGATGGAGAAACAAAATGAAAACAGCCGCTCGCGCTTTTAAAACGCCGACCTACAGAAGAAGCCCGTGGCTTCGCTCGCTTGCTCGCGAGCAGGCGGGCGGGGCGGGCGGCGGGGAGGGGGTGTCCCGTGGTGCGTGGAGAAAAAAAAAAAGTTTGTGGCAACGTCGGCTCTCCCTCGCCGGCTTTGCAGCTGGCCAATTTACCAGCGACATGAATAATGCACCCCCAACGCGCTCCGGCGCAGGCTAGGCTCGCTCTTTGTTTTCCCCGTCACCTCCTAGGACGTACCGTGCGTCTCTTCCCGAGAAAACACGGGGGGGGGGGGGACGAGTGAGCAAAGAGCCCCTGTGCGTCTAATGGCTTTGTAGTGTAAGCCCTTAAACTCTCTCGCTTGTAATATACCCGCAAACCCTCCCCGTCTATCGCTCCATCTCCCTCTCTCTGTGTCAGTGCAGTGATGTGGTTAATGAACAGGTCAACTCCAGTGTGAGGTGTGTGTCTGCTATACGCTCCCCCTCCACTCGCGAGATACGGGCTGTCGATGGAGATAAGACGCTCAGAAACAGGTGCTGCACCACCACCACCACCACCACCACAAACCACTAAGTACAAACGTATCGAAGGCTACGTTGGAATCGATTGAACTTCCATACGTATTCTTCTCTTACTCCCACCTCGCTCCCCCTCAGGGGAAACTGCGGCATTATTATTATTTTATTATTTCGGCCCTTTAAGTTTATCTACACAGGAAATACACTTATACAAATATACTACTCCACCGAGCCTTAAGTGCTTACCCTTCTGTGTAGTATTTATTTTTAAACTTTAATTTTAGATAGGCCAGCGTGAGAATGGAAGCCAGGGGTAGAGAGAGAAGAGACACGCGAGACGAGAAGGGGTCAGATGCGAACCCGTGTCCTCACGATCAATGGGATCACTAAGAGGGCTGCGCATGCAGCCAGTCATCCCTATACTACGCCCGCCTCGTGAGTGGGCACGCATGCATACAAAGACACATCTACAAGACATTCTTCATGCACTATAGACTCAGAACACTTTCAATTGCGCCTGCTCGTCTCCTGAGGTCGAATAAGAGGAGTATTCTCAAAGGAAAACAACGCCGTCTCCTCTCCTTTCCTTTCCTCCACAGAAACTCAAGGCAGTACTCACGGCACTATGCTCTGTATCCTTATTCCGTTTGTCTGGAGGGTCTCACAGGACCATTACACATATTTCTTAGCATTTTGCGGTCTTTGTCCCCTGGCTGTTTGCTATACCTGCAGGGAAACCAAGACATGTGCTGCGTGTTGCCTACAGGGCCACATGGAGTGGTCACATGTTTGAGAGCACACACACTTTGATAAACCCATCATCATTATCAAAGTTTCATTGCGTGCCACGGTCATGCCACCAAAATGTATCACCTGCATGCTTTTTATTTTAGCTTTTTTTAAGCAACATTTTATTTATTTTGAACAGGGAAGGCTCCTCACAATGTCTACTTCTGAATTATTTTTGGTCCCCGCAAGAATTAGTCTTGCATGGCGAGACAATATCACTGGTCTCTTCCATTGAAGACACACAACACACACACGCGCACACACACACAAACGCCCGCCGCCAACACATACCGCAATATACTGTAGCGACTGCTAAGCTGAAGTGTTGACAGTGATGTAGGGTTTTAAATGTGTTTGGAGTAGATGTGACAGGCCCTGTGGTCCTAAAAGGCAGCCAGTACATCACTACGCCATGTCTCAACAAACTTTTACTTTGAAGAAAAGCAGGGAGAACTTCTCACATGCCAGCGGTGCTGTTACTACAACAGTAGCCTGCAGGGTCTGTCTGTCTGTCTGTCTGTCTGTCTGTCTGTCTGTCTGTCTGTCTGTCTGTCTGTCTGCCTGCCTGCCTGCCTGCCTGCCTGCCTGCCTGCCTGCCTGCCTGCCTTTCTGCCTGCCTGCTTGCAAGACTGACTGACTGCAAAGCAGACTACAAGACTGTCTGTCTGAAAGACTGTGTGTGTTGTCTGTCATCTTGCCTTAAAGACTGGCTGTCAAAACACAAACACCACAAGGTCAAGAATCTCCAACGTGCATGCACGCACGCACCCCCCCACACACACACACGGTAGCATCCAGTGATAACATCAGATTAATAATGAATAAACATTCTCCTCCTCGATGCTGACTACAGAGCCAAGTAGGGGAGAGAGAGAGAGGGAGAGAGAGAGAGAGAGAGAGAGAGAGGCAAGAACGCCATCCTCGCACAGAGTTTCTACGGGGAAAGGAGACAGCGGCGTGTTCCTTTGAGAATATCCGTTTTATTCGACCCCAAGAGACGCGTAGGCACAATTGAAAATGTTCCTGTGTCTACAGTACATGAGCAGTGTGCTATAGACATGGAATTCATCTTCATCTTCACTTTATTGTCACATCACACGGAGAAGAGAGAGAGAGAGAGAGATGAGTGTGTGTGTGTGTGTGTGTGTGTGTGTGTGTGTGTGTGTGTGTGTGTGTGTTGTGTGTGTGTGTGTGTGTGTGTGTGTGTGTGTGTGTGTGTGTGTGTGTGTGTGTGTGTGTGAGCTACGACCGACAGGTAGGACAGACAGAACGATAGACTGGCCGATGTGGGAGACAGTAGGAGTAGGAGCTATGATCAGATTATATCAGTAGTATTAGAGTAGGATTACGTTCAGGTGTGTTTTGTTCTCCGTCACACACACACGCACGCATGTACACACACACACGCACGCATACACACACACACACACACGCAAAGCGTGGAATAAGAGAAGGGTTCAGAAACAATGGCAGAGAGAAAGAGGAAAAGCACAGCGGCGGGGAAGAAGAGCATAATGCACTTTTTATTGAGCTGGACGGGAAAGAAAATGACAGCAAGCTGGAACATGGCTAATTAGGTAACTATGGAAACACTCTAGCTCTCCCTCTCGCTCTCTCTCTCTCCCTTTGTTCATCTCTTCATCTCTCTCTGCTTCTCTCTTTGTCTCTCCCCAACCTCTCTCCCTCTACAAACTCTCTGTCCTATACCACCTCTCCCATACACTTTTTTTTTAAATGGCAGCTCCCTTAGTCCCTACCTCCCATCCACCATTCCAGCTCTATATACGTCATTTGCACAAGTAATTGTCCTTCACTCAATTCCTCGATAGAGCACACACACCGGGCCCCGGCGTCTCTGCAACTCAGGCTCCCTGGTCCCCGGGGCCCGTCGGTCAATGACAGGCTGTCTGTCAGCGTAGAGTAATGCTGGGTGAATAATAAGGTGCCGAGTCTGTGTCTATGTGTGTGTGTGTGTGTGTGTGTGTGTGTGTGTGTACAGTGCTCTGTAAGCGAGGGTCTTTAACTCAGTGTGTGTTCTGTTTAAAGTGTGTGCCAGCCAGCCCATACAGTAGTTAGGTTCATGTGGTGAGCTCCTTGGAGTACGGTGAATTGGAATAAAAATAAGGCGCCAGTGGGCTACTCCAGTGCGTGTGCATGCGCGTGTGTGTGTGTGTGTGCGCGCGGCCGCGCGTGTGTGTGTGTGTGCGCGCGGCTGCGCGTGCGTGCACTCAACGAGGGGTGTCATGCGAGTGCTAATACAGACACAGCTGACATAACAGCCAGCATTGTGTACACAATCACAGACACAGTCAGACAGCCTTCACTCACAGCAATTCACCTTCGGCGCAGGACAGGAACACAGAGGGGGGCGTAATGGGGTTACCTTTAACATGCTGTATATTGAAATACATAATACACTTCACCCACTTTTTCAATCCCGTTTTCACTCAGGCCTGTCATTGTTCACTGTGTGCCGAATGGGTGCGAAAGAATGTGCAATTCTAATAGGCCATTTCACAGGGGGAGTAAGACACGACACATTCACTATAAGATCTACAGTGCCTCTTCGGGATGGATTCGATGTGTTTTTTACGCCTGCACGCCACTTCCAGGACAGGCTTCTGATGACCTTCCTCAGATCTGAAACCATTCGGGGTAACTGTTATTATTCTATAAAAAAAACTATTTGGATAGTCTGCTTCTTGTATTTATTAATAGTGACAGTGATAGACACAAGAAGGGAGGGAATCATTCCGAGTCAAGTGCATGCACCACCGCAACAATAATAGCATCGTAGCTGTGTTGGACGGCACCGCTTGTATCACTTTCAGCACAATTTCGTGAACCGTATAGGCATCAAAAGCCGTCAGACATCTGGGATGCAATCTGTCACTCAGCCTGGGGAGGGGGGTTGAAGAGATTAAAAGAAGCTGTCATTACTTCAGGCGGGGTACAACTATGTCACCTCCTAATATTTCATTATCAGAGTCAGATTATCCATATACCCTACCGCACGCGTCTTTCAGCATTCGGTCTATCTCTCCCCCTCCCTCCCTGTGTGGGCTCTGACACAGCAGGAAACACTGTTTACCGAAAGAATCACACATCAGTGTGGATGCTCACATAATTATGGTTATTGTTATCATGCTCAGCGTGAATGGCGCTTTAAACTTATTTATGTGGTGTGTGCTCTTTCCAGGGGAGCTCCCAGTAAACCCAAATACTTTATTGTTGTTGTCAGAGTCGGGAAAAAACCTCTTATCTCCAGATGCAAAGTATGAAAAGTAGCAGATAGGCAAGCTCGGAAGATCATGCTGTCTTTGGATTTGAATACTGAAAAGTAACAGCTTTGGAGGTGTCCACCCGACTCAGATAATGATGAGGAAATACTTTGCAGTCCTCAAGGCAGTCTTAAGTCCTGCATGGGGACTGTTGACAAAAGAAAAGAAAAGGCAATTACATTAGTTTTTCTTCGTTTATAAATATATTTATTTTAAGTGCCCTCCTTAACTGAAGCAGGACTTGACCTCCGTCTACTTCAACATTTCCACTTAGACAGTTACAATACCCTCATTGTGAAGTAGCCAGAAATCTTCAACGAGGTTGGACGAAGGTCTTTCTGTTACAAAGCCCCATTTGATTGGAATAATCTATCCTTTATCTCTTAGATTTTATCTAAAAGAATTCATCCTTCAGTCGCATTAGGACTTCGCTTCATTTGCACCTTGACTCAGATTGTTTATGCTATTGAAATAGCACATTCACCAATGTATTTGCACTTTCATTTCTCTGTTGCTTAACAATTGATGGTGTGAAGGTTGGTGGGGTGGATGGGAGAGGCTGTGCAAGCTGTCTGGGGATTTAGGTATGCTATCTGTATATTGTGTGTATCTACTGTGTGTTTTATCTATCTTGTTCATGTGTTATGGTTTCCCCTTAAAAATTAGATACTGCATCTCAACAGGGCTATCCCTTAAGCAGATCTGAAATCTGAAAAGACGTTGTGTGACATGGGAAATGTGACAAGAGGTTCAGTGCCGTCCCCATGAGAGAACCTCGATCGTACAATAGTTGATGAGGGAGGGGCAGTGTTTCTGGTGGTCTACTCTGAGGATTCCAATTCCGTACTTGAATGAACACGCGTGTGTACACTATACGCACTCTATATGCACTCTATACAAACCACAGTATATACAATATCAAGTAGATGCCTGTATTTCAGTGCACCTCAATAAGTGGACTGATGAATGTACTCCATACATACAGAGAGCAGGCAGACTGGATACACAGTACTGTACTGTATCTCTGTGGACTTGTAGAAAGGGGGGGACTATTTTTGGCTGCACGTCATACTATTTTTCAGTCTGCAGAAGAGATAGGAAGTCGGTGTTGATAAGTGTTTGTGAAACCCATTTGCAGTCCACGCGGGAGATACAGGCCAAGCAACGGGAATCTGTGAGTGTGCACGCACACACACACAACACACACACACACGCACGCACGCACGCACGCACGCACGCACCTTCACGCGCAGGTATATTTATGTCAGTCGATAAGCCAATGCTGAGACTGGAGAGAGGGAGGGAGGTTTTGTGTGTATGTGTGTGTATTTGCATGTGTACATTGTGTGTGTGTGTGTGTTGTGTGTGTGTGTGTGTGTGTGTGTGTGTGTGTGTGTGTGTGTGTGTGTGCTGGAGAGAATGAGAGAGATGGAAAGATGAGCAGAGATTAGGGGTAGGAGAGAAATGGAGAGAGGCAGCGGGGCTGATAGAGAATTGCTCCCCACCGCTGCACTAAAATCATCAGCGGCCCAATTTCACTGGAAGCTCTGAACCCGTCCATTATCCACACACTCACTGACTGTCACACACAGTCTCATCTGGACCCTGACGGATGGCTGCATGCCTGTCTCTCTCTCTCTCTCTCTCTCTCTCTCTCTCTCTCTCTCTCTCTCTCTCTCTCTCTCTCTGTGTGACCGTTCTCCGTTTCTCTGTCTGTGTCTTTCTCACACACGCACATACACATGCAGTTGCAGGCAACCCTGTCTTACACATTAACATGTAACACAACAACACGTACACGTGGAAAAAGGTCTCTATAGTAAGGCTGTTGAAAATAACAAGTTAATGGCATTAATTAATTTTGTTGATTAAGTCCAGTGAAAATATTTAACAAAATTAACACATGTGCACACTGACACAACCTACTGAGCATTTTCTCATTGAGAAAAAAAAAAATCGGTAGAGCACTGTTTTACTGGGACATATAGCTGTGTGGTCTCCTTGTAACCAGAGTCATAGTGTATAGACGGATTTATGCAGAACTCTGTTCACGTCATGGGGTCACATTGCTCGAGGATCTACAAGCATGGGGGGGATCACCTAGATCATAGATGAGAACTGAAGCTACGTGCACGGGTGCATGGACATCCATAATACTGTCATGTCGATGTGAATATGTGTCACTATAGCTGGTGTTGATCTCCATTTCATTTTCATTTCCGTCTCCGCCTTGCTTCTGCCCAGGCCCAAATGTAGCATTTCCCAAATAATTTTAATTAGAAGCACTTTAATTTGAAATATCTTTAATATATTTGATAAATTTGGGTTGTTTTGCATGCCATCATGTTTGGTGTGGCAGTCAGGGCATTTAGGGGGCATTGCCCCCCATGCCCATGCTTAGATCCAGCCCTGCTTCTGTCTTCATACAGATAGAATCTGCCCAAATACAGTATACCTTAAAATAGTGTTCTCACGTTCAAGCACGCTAATAGTCAGAGCTGCCATGTGTGTGTGTGTGTGTGTGTGGGGGGGGGGTTGTTACAGGACCACAGGCGTCCAGTATTGCCACCTTAATCACATCATCTTACCTGCGAGAAATGTTTAAATCGATTTGCAGAGATTGCGCTGCGGCAGTACGTTGTGCCCCTTGCCGCTGACTGTATCGCCCCTCTGAACTCACTCAAGGAAACCGCCCAGTGAACAGCAGCCCCAGATAATAATTACCTTTGTAAGTGTGACCCTTTTGAGATGCTGCTTTAAGACCGAGAGGGGTCTGAGAACGCTGCAAAATTGGATTACATTAAGCCTTCCATCACTGTTACTATTAAAAAAAAATAAAATAAAATAAAACACTTGTCGGTCTGAATCCAATTTTCTCCTTAGTGGGTTGTTTTGACAGTGATTGGCCAATTAAATGCCAATTGCAAGGCCAAATTGCAAAGGCACGGAACTGGAAAAGCTGTTTTTTCACCCCGCAAATGTCATCTTTTTATCAGCATCTTGGTGAGTCTGGCAGTTGCCCTAGCCTTGGTGACCTTATAGGCATATGCTAATGCTTGTGTTGGTCAATATTACTTAGGAAAGTAACTTCTTTACTTTACTCGTTACCCCTTAGACAAAGTAATATCATTACTTTACTTATTACTGGAATCGAAGAGTAATATATTACATATTACGTTATTACTTTCCCAAGTTCTCAACTCCCACCTTTGAAAAAATAGACATGTACAATATAATCTGTTTAGCGAGCTCTTTTTTTTAGAACTGAATCCAATTTATTGGAATAATAATAGTCTCCAATCCCACAAACTGCACCTGAAAACAAAGCCAACGAAATCCGACATTGTAAATGTCTTTCTTAGATGAAAAAATAAAAGGAGCAATGGGAACAATTTAACCTTGAATCACAAAACAGACCTGCAACTAACAAAACCAGATTTCGAAATTTGTCTCTTTCAGTATCTGTCCATAGCTTGTACAAGTAACAAGTAACTTGGCGTTACTTGCGAAGTAATGCATTACTTATTACCCATTTTGGCAGAGTAATCTCGTTACTTTACTTTTTGGAGCAAAAGTAATAATATTACAGTAATATGTAATCTAAAATTCGTTACTGCCCAACACTGCTTATAGGCATATGCTAATGCTTATGTATGCCCCTTATATATATATATATATATATATATATATATATATATATATATATATATATATATATATATATATATATATATATATATATATATATATTATATATATATATATATATATATATAAACGTTTATTGAAGCCGATTTGAGGCTTATAAAACATCATCATCCTGTTCAATCAACCAAAACTGAGCATTTACTGAGTGATGAGACCAGAGAGTAATCCAGGCAGGCTGCAGTGCTCTCAGTGCATACTGTATTTCCCAACAACATCATGCTATTGTGTTTCCTCAAGGACAGATGTCCTGTCTAATGTGTACAGTACAGTACATACAGTACTACATGGCAGATGGGAGACGTGTGCCGGGCCAACATATCTGTATTTGTATTATTTATTATTATTATTTAGATCTACACTATATTTTTTCATGTGTGACAGTACTTCATTAGACGCATTGGCGTGGTTGTTATGTGCAATGATGTAATCCCATTGTCTTTACGTTTTTTTTCTTCTTCTTCTGAGAGGTTGAAGCCTTGACATGCAAACGTGCCAAAGAAAGAAACAGTAATATAGTGACATCACACTATCAGCCCCTCCCCTAACCCCACCCACTTTATCATACAACTAAAGCTGTGGGTGTGGCTTCAGTTCAGGCGGATCACCTCCCACTATGCAAATCAGGCATACTTAATAAACTGGTGAGTGTGTCCATATAATATGTCATTTTAATTTTCCTCCTTATATAACCAAAATACCCAATGATCATGCTTTGGTGTGGGAAAAGAATCATGGCACTCCATCATTAAGTGTACATTGTCATTGCGAATGCATTGAGCTACTTGCTATGTAAGCCAGGTGCCCGAAACGTGTGTGCGTCACACACCCCGTATTTGCGGCGTGCGTCACACACTATTCAACATGTCCTGTTGGCATATCATTTATCACGTGCTATTGTCGGTCATTCCTCAGTCCTCATGCATGGAGCCCCTTGCAAAAAGGGTGAAGTGAATGAGTGAGTCGAGTGTGAGCAGAGGTGTGGTCTCACCTATCATGGGTGACTCGATGAAGCTCCAAGTGTTGCTCTGGGGAATGTAGGACTGGAGCACACCCGCCGAGCGTCCGGCCTCGTTCACCCCTCCGAATACGTACACCTTCCCCCCGCACACCGTGGCCGCAGCGGAATGTACCGGTTTAGGCAGCGGCGAGACCGTCTCCCACTGGTTGGTGATGGTGTCGTATCTTGAAGAGAGAGAGATAGAAGACAGAGAGATATGAGAGTGAGGATACAGTATGTACAGTACAGTGTCACACCTCATCCATACCGCCGCTATGCGAGCGACTGATGCGTGCAGGGCCGGATCTAGGCATGGGCATGGGGGGGGCAATTAAAGTGCTTACTGTGTATTTTAAAATTAATTGAAAAGCTACGCTACTAACTACAATTGTCACTATACCAACACTTCATCATTCAAAACAGAAAACTAACTGAACCAGACCTTTAGCTTTATGCATGCCGTGTGTCTGGGTTAGGGTTAGGGTTTATTCGCAGAGTCTCTATTTGAGCGAGATTTGCGGCTTTTATAGGTTGATATCCACACACGAAAATGTATTGTTTATTTGATTCGTTGACAATGACTGACTTTCCATATGAGGACAGGGCTAGCATAAAAAATAAATCTTCCAATTCAAGTCATTATTATTCCCAACATGGTTAGACAACCTCCTATTGGTATATTATGTCAATTAAACCTTTTTAAGAACTCTGAGATGATTCAAATCATACTGTACATTGATCAGCCGCCTGACGGTTGGTTAGTTGATATTGTGGCTACAGAGTTAGCTGGATTCCCTTTGTGTTCATGCTGCTCCGGAGAAGCGCTGATATTATTTTGTTGTTGTTGTTGAAGGAAGACAGCACTTTTCTGCGTTGCTGCTGACGACTGACGTTTTGTTAAGAATGTGCTGGGCCACTATTCTCTTCCTCTCTTGTTGGCCTTGGGGATGTAATAAGCAAGATTTAGCCTTATATAAATGTCTCCTTGTTACTTGTCTGGAATAAATGACAGATATCGCACAATATCAAAATTGTGCGGCGGCTACTGGATGGGGACAAAAGGGAAACGAGATGAGTAAAGTGTCTGCACACGGCTGCCTCGCGCCAGATTTATTAGTGCGCTGAGGTAATGTTTGGAGCCACCATGCTCTTCATCAGACATGGATATGATGGAGAGGACCTGCTGTCATATTTGTCACCTTGGATAGGATGATTGACGGGATAACTCCCGTCTAGACACAGGAGGGTAAAGATGAGAACAATCGTGAGCGGAATCTAGATGCTTTCCCTAAATATCCAAGATCAATCAAAGTTAATGGAATCTGCTAACGTTTAAACCATTTATAGTGAACTGTGACTTTTCAGTGACAGGACAACTCCAGCAGTCTGTTGCCTGACGACTAATAGTGTTAATCACTTCCAGCGTGGCCTTTCTATTTTGGGACAGCACTAAACTGTAGTCATATTAATGTATTGAACGAAATAGATTGAATGGTTGTTTATAGGCACAGTTAATGCACAGTCTCATGGTATTGACATCAACAGGTAGCGATTACTGACGATCAACGGAGATGCTAATAGCGGATGTAACATTTCCCAATTGGGAGGGCAGGAGAAAATGGTAGGGGGCGGCTTCATGAAGCCGCCCCCCTACCATTTTCTCCTGCCCCCCCAAGCCGCCCCCATACCATTTTCAGTTACAGGACTTTTATTAGTCAAGTAAAGCATCAATAATAACATCAGTTGTTGTTGAAGTTGCAACAGACACGCAGCATGCATAAAGCTAAAGGTCTGACTCTGAGAGTTTTCTGTTTCCAGTTATGGAATGGTGTTGGTTTATTGGTGACACAACTGTAGTTAGTTAGTAGCAGTAGTAGTATTTCGTAGTAGTATTTCTGGCTAATAGCATGGTAAAAACGGAAATCGTAACGGCCGCAACCATCGGTCGGGACGCCACCTTCCACGTCATTGTCGACCATCTCGGTTGTGGTTGCAAAATGATTTGGCTGTCTCTCCAATGGCAGAGCACAGTGCAAAAGAACTGAAAGGACAATGTGAGGTTTCACACCTGAACCACAGCACAGTATATTCATTATTCATGATTCATGGGAGGGGTGCACAATATTAACACACTTCATCTCTGCAAGCGCCCTGCAACAATAACCAACCTAAATCACAACTCATTTACCTTATGAGGAGATAATATCGCACACAGTGAGGATGTTAGCAAAATGCTACTTGCGGGCCCATGCATTATTATGAGACATTATTGTAATGTTCACACAGGCATAAATGCATACATATATGCCACAATGAGCATTAGGGCGCGCGCACACACACACGCACACGCACACACACACACACACACACACTGTGCACTTTTTTACGCAAGGAAAAACTAGTATAAATTGGCAAGTTCCCACTGCAACAAATTGACTTTGCTGCACTCATTTTGGCTTTGGGGCTGACGGATATAATTAGCGGAATGTCTGCCCCCCGCCAGGGATGATGAAAAAGGCCAAACACAGCGCATAGGACAATACGTACAATGACAGCAATTAAAGCCAATTACACAATGCAACAACATATGTCTGGAGCTGCGAGGCTTTGTAGTGTCTGCGGTTTGGGCTGAGCGTTCTCCGCCCTGAGCCTTGGATATTTCTCTTTGAAAGCAAAAGGAGAGTCGTCGACATAAAGCTGGGAGGGGGTACTGAACAAATTAACCGGGGGTGGGGGGTCAACCCAACAAAGCTGTGTGTGCGTGCGCGTGTGTGTACCCGTGAATGAGGATGCGTTTATGTGTGCTTCTGGGTGTGCATGTTGTGAATATACATGTAACGTGACTTCATCTGATGATGTGCGTCCCTGTATGCAGCATGTATGTATGGTATGTGAGCAAACAAAGAGCGTGTGCGTGCAGCATTGTGTGCCTGTGCGTGCGTGTGCGTTTTCATCCCAAGGCTCCATTAGCTTTGTGTGTCGGTGAGTGTAATCCCGTGTCCGCGGGCAGCTGATCAAAGCGGCTGATCAACAAGCCTCTTCCAATCGCGGCGGGCCTCATTAGGACGGCGACAAAACGGATCCCGGATCAGCAATTAAACACTCGCATTGCATTCAGGGTGCAGCCGCAGTCCTGCCTAAATAGTGGCGGTTCCTTGATCTGCCCACTAAAAGGCCCTTTGAATTAACATCTCACAGCTGAAAACTAGGACATCTGGTCATAAACCGCTGGTGTGTCCCCCTCCCTCCTGTCGCAGTGTCGTCGGCATACAGACTGAATAAACAGCACAGCCTCTGGAGGCTGGGAGCGGCCAGGCAGCCGTGCAGGCTGGTCTTTAGCCTCTCCGAGGCATCACCCATTCCATGCTGTGGTGATGCTGCTGCAGTTTGGGGATGTAACAGCCGTTGATCAAACGTGTTCAATTGGGTATAGACCAGGGGTTTTCAACCTTTTTCATACCAGAGCCCACTATTTATTCTGCATTTTAGCCATGGACCACCATTTGATGTTGAGCATAGTCTCTCGGACCCAAAACCAAGGGTTTTCAAGTTTGTGCCCCAAATAAAGGAGAGGTAACTGGCAAAACATTGGTCAAAATAGCAATTCTTCTACATTTTCTAAGTGTGTAGATTCTTGAGAATTAAGTAATTCAGATGTTTAAATATAGTTTAACTCTTGAGAGCGTGAAATGATACCAAATGGACCCGTAAGGGTCCATTTGGTCTACTTGCTGTGCAAGTAGACCACATGAAATGCCCATAAATTATACAATTTATATATTTATCTGCCACATGAATTAAGGTTACTTGATTGACATGAATTAAGGTTACTTGATTGACATGAACTGTCGGTGGATCCGAATTCTGAACACTTGTGCAGCAAAACGCTGAGTGACATAGACTAGGTTTAAGTATTGTAATTATGCATTGAGCCCATTACAGTGGAGTGACACCCCACTGTAAAAGGCACAATTACCATTAAATGACTTGGTTAGAAACAACTGATTGGCCCATTGGATGGATGTTATTTCGGTATATTGAGCTGTATGACCGCTGAGCTAATAACCTGAAATTCAAAGGGCCAGAACACTTAAAACACCTTCTGATTTATTTTGTGCCGTTTCCAACATTTCAGCCCTGTTAAGATTCATTTCATCTGATTGCAGTTGGAGTTGAGGTAGAGGTAGAGAGAGACGAATAATCATTGTAAAGAAACAGTAATACTCAATGACCCCTGGAGACTTCATTTGCACCATTTTTCCCTGCTGCAGGGCATAATTGAAAATGGTGGGAGATCTAAAGACCAGAGTTCATAGGCATAAGTTATAGGCTACATGTCTAAAGTATGTTGCAGGAAATACCATGAAAATCTATTTTGGTAGGATTATTTGTGATCCGGGCATTAAGGGAAACAGGCAACATATCACCCTCTTGAAACGTTATCAGATGAAACCACCGTCAGCCAAAAATCAGACCCCGGCTCCTGGGTTACAGTAGCAGATCTTTCTGAGCTGATCATTTTGAAAGACGCTCACAAGTCAAGTGTGGGCACCCCTGATGTAGATAGTATTTTCATGTAGACTTAGATAGCAGTAAGTAGAAAGCAGTAATGTATGTAGACTTATAGGATTCATACAACCACTTCATTTGTATAGCTTATGTGTGACTCACATTAATTATTCTGTATATACTGTATTTATGTATTGCCATGGTTTTTGTCCATTCCTTAATGTAAGTCACTCTGGATTAAGAGTGTCTGAAATTGTTTCATTTCACACTTTCAATAGTTTAAGATCCATAGGGCTCAATTTGGTTCCCAACTCTCCATCATTCAGCTGGGGGCCACCTGGAACCCCCCTCAAGGACCACTGCTGGTCCCCAGAACCACTGGTCTGTAAAAGCACTGCCGTAGAGAGTAGAGACAGTGTCCCTCTCTGCTAGGGACGCTGTAGAAAAGGTGGCCGTAAACTAACAGATAATTAACTCTCTTTGAAATGAGAACAAAGGCACACCAACTCACAAATGCAACACACACACACCACGCACGTAGGTATAGGAGACACAAATGCACGTGCACGCAAACGGCCACAAAGACACAGATACGCTTGCTGCTGCGACACTATGCGCGTGACAACACACAAAACGCACGCCCTCGTCACGGCGCCAGGTTGTAAGTAAGCACGGCACAGAGGTTGGAGGAGCGACAGCGGCCTCTTGTTCTCTGGCAGATGTAATTAACTCCCCCCTACATTGGCTCCACTGAGGCGTCCAGGCCACGGGTAGTCCCTCATTCAGAAACAACACTAATTCTTCCTCGGGAGCCCAACTGTATTTAACATCCCATCTTCATTATAAAAGGCATGGTGATATACTGTATACGACGGTAAATATGCATACGGTTAGTCTGCGCTCATTTCAGCCACCGCCTGGGAACAGGCGCGTGGGAACAAATAGATGTATACGTTCAGAACAGGAGAGTAGGAGAATGCTGTAATTTCACGTTCGCTCTACTGTACGTTAATCGCGCTCATTAGCAAGTTAATGGCGATCTTCTGTCAACGTCATGCGACGGGAAAACGCACAGTGGAGGTCGGGGGAAACACACAGCATCTGATGACCTTGGAGGTCACAGGCATTATGCGTGATACGCTGGTCAGATGTTCCAATGTGAACTGTGGCATTATGACTGACACTCAGGCAGTCGGTGGTGTCATTGATAACCGGTATCACTGTATTTTAATGACGTGACATGCGCGCACGTACATGCACAAGCACCAGGGACGTGCACAGTAGTATGTAAAAGGGGGGCGATTCGAGCACAGCTGAATACAATAACTGATAACTGAGTGGATGACACTAAAGCTTACAGTTGTTTACAATGGTAAAATTGTTATCAGTATTGTCTGAATGTGATTTTTTTTTTACTTTGCACTCGCATAGTAATGGCATATGGCTGAAAATGTTAATGTTATCATCTTGCTCAATCCTATAGCTTTGTACTGATTGAGTAAATCCCCAATTCTGCTGCGTTCACGTGCAATGTAAGTGCCCTTTTCAAATTTTAGTCTCTGCCCCTCCAAATCTCTGTGCACGTCCCTGACAAGCACCTACATGTGCACTACTGGGGGTGTGCACAGAACTGCTGATAGCCTAGTTTGAGAGTTCAGAGTGGTGCCATACATGCGAGTGCGTGTGAAAAACAATATTGGTACCTGTGGCTGTACCGAGTTACTACAAGCGAAACACACCATTGCACTCAGGTGACCACTGGAGAAGTGAGAGTAGAGGTGTAGAGAAGACGATTTATAGCAGTGGTTTTCAACCTTTTTCATACCAGGGCCCACTATCAGGGGCGGCTTGGCCATCTGGAGTACAGGGAGTTTTCCCGGTGGCCTGCGGACAGGGATTTTTTTTTAAGTCCAGGCAAAATTGCCCTGGTGGGAAGATATGCGCCAATCCACCCCTGCCCGCTATTGATTCAACATTTGAGCCACGGACAACCATCTGAGTACATTTTAGCCCCACAGACCCCAAAACTAAAGATTTATTTTTCTTTTGTCCACAATACCAGGCTGGATTTGGGAAGTCAAATCATACAGACCAAAATGATCATTAAACTTCTACATTCTCTAGTTGTGTAGACTTGGGCTAATTGAGATGATGAATATTTTAACTCTTGAAAGCGTAAGCATGAAACCAAATGGACCCTTGCAGGTCCATTTGGTTTCATGTTTACACTCTCAAAGAGTTACATCTGGTTAACCAACTTTCCATCATTTAGCCTGGGGACCACCTGGAATCCTCTCAGGGAACACTGGTGGTCCCGGGACCACCTGTTGAAAACCCCTGATTTATAAGATAGGATGTGATAGGATGTATCAGATGCTCCTAATCTATATAGTGATTAACAGTAAGCAAGACCAACGCATAGCAATACATCAAATACAGTACATAGCGTACAAAATTGTCATTGAGAATGGAAGCTATGAGTAAAATATCTTCAGAATGAAACTATGAGTATACACTATCAGTGTTGGGCAATATTGCTTATGAGAGTATTATATTACTTATTACACCTTTAGAAGAGTATTAATATCACATTACTGATTACTTGGACTCAAGAATAATATGTAACAGATTACATACTACCTTTATATTACTTTTGCACCAACCCATCCACAAAAGTACAACAACCCAATCTTTGTTGTCAGAAGGAGAGTCACCCACTTTACAAATCTTCAAGATCATTCTTTATGTTTCAGAGTCGCAACATCACCACTGACACTAGATGTCTTTGTACGTCTGACTGTAATAATAATAGGTTGCTGTCCATCACACTTTTTAGGTCCAAGTAAAGTGGCATTAGCTCATCTCCCTTCACCAACGCAATACTGTTGAAAGCAGCAGCATGATGAAAGAAACTAGTAATGTCAGTTGACATAACTGTAATATTATTACTGTTTCATAGAACATAACATTACTTGTTATAGAGATGCTGTATGCTATAGAGTACTATGTGTACATAAAATGCTACCTAAAGTACATGAGTTGAGACTCTGTGTGCCTGAAGGTCATCAAGGCTAGGACAAGTGCTATGGCAAGTGCTGTGGACTAAGAGGAGAGGAGATTGACAGACTTGCGTACATGAAATCCCTCTCAATCAATTTGCAACATGCAATCTGTTGGAAATTAAAATCTGATTTACTGAGGCAGCAGCTAATTGGGTGGGGGGGTCTACCAATGGGACCCCTTTGTCCCAGTCACATTTAAAAATCCAATGATGCTGAAAGCTTAGGGCAACAGAATACAAGGTGGAAGAAAGACGAGAGAGGAGAGGAGAGAAAGGAGAGAAAGGGAGGGAGACGCACTGGGAGAAGGAGAGGTAGGAGAGAAGCCACGTATAACACAGAGAGAAACAACACAACAGAAGCAGAGGGTGGGCGGACACAGAACTAGACCCAGGCAGACAAAGGGTTTTCAGTATCACAACAGCTACTGTGCAACGTAGCTTTGGGGATGATACTGTATGTGTTCACCGTTATCATCATGTTATCATGACTTCCCCGTGCCATGTTATTATTTCCGACCTCCCATTGTTGTGACCTCCCCATTGTTTCTGAATTTACTAACCTCGTCTCTAACCCTCACCATAACGGCAAGCACATCACAACATGGATACAGGGCTTAAAACAAGATGAATGCTTGGGCTAATGGGAATTCTGATCTATGGGACTTAGGATCTTAGATCATTAGTCCCCGACTTCCAGGCCCTTCATTGCCATCCCCAGTTTAGCGATGACATCAGGGAACGTCAGTTTTCTACCTCTGGTCTGCTTTGAGGCAGGATTCCAGAAAAGAAGGGAACATATATAGTCATGGGTGCCCAAAAGGTAGATTGCGATCTACCAGTAGATCACAAAGGTTTTGCAGGTAGATCACATGTCAGCTGAAACCCACAATGAAATAATTTGTTGTTTCGTGTAGCTTCCATGAAGGCAAAATCTCCCCACAGAGTCATGCAAGGAAAGACGACAGAGAGAGAGAGCGAGAGAGAGATTTGATTTATTTATTAGATCCCCATTAGCTTACTGTACATGACAGCAGCAACTCTTCCTGGGGTCTCAAAAACATATCTTCAAAAGCAAAGTTTTCCATGCTGTTACATAAGATTAGCGACAGACAGAGAGAGAGAGAGAGAGAGAGAGAGAGAGAGAGAGAGAGAGAGAGAGAGAGAGAGAGAGAGGTAAAGGATGACATCAAATCGAGAGAAAGAGAGAGAGAGAGACAAAGTAAAACATCTTGAGAATTAATGTAGTCCTCACTTTGCATGTGGATAAATCTCAGCTAACCATGCGGCTATTATAACTATAATTCTGCCATATTGATTACATCTTAACAAATCTCCACTTTCGTGGCACACAATCATTTGCAAATGGAGATTTGCGGTCACATAAATATTAATTTGGGGGTCATGGGACCATGAAAATGTTCAGGAAACCCAGACGGCGAGAAAATAAAGGCAGTGATAATCCAATAGCATATAAATTAAGGAATGAGTCACCCAGGGTTGGGAATCTGTCACGCTGTGACAGAGAGTCAATACGCTGGTGTGGAAAATAACTTTCCACCAGTGCTATTCTATAAGTGTCCTGATGTAAATGTAGTTGTCAGTTTGAGTCAAGCCGTTTCAGGACTCCACTATGGCCCTATGTACTCGAGCATACAACTCCTTTAGCTTTGAACTGACCACAGATCAGCTTCTCAGGGGGTCAGTTTATATAGCACTACATTCCAGAGCTAGACGGTCTGTTTCTCTATGTCACGGACACTCCATCTCTCGCCACACACTTTCTCCATTATTCCTGATTTCTCCCTCCTTTCCGTTTAGACGACCACACACACATGCGCGCGCACGCACACACGCATGCACGCACGCACACGCACATGCACACACACACACAGCAATCTAATCACACGGAAAAAGCCCTAGGCAACTCAGCCAATTCACTGATATGGTTACCTGCAGGGGAGTGGGGTAGATGAGCCCATCCCTCTCTCTCCCTCTCTCTCTCTCTGTCTCCCTCCCTCTCTCTCCCTCTCTCTGTCTCCCTCCCTCTCTGTCTCCCTCTCTCTCTCTCTCTCTCTCTCTCTCTCTCTCTCTCTGTAAACTGTAAAAGGTGGACTGCCAATCTCTGAGATACTGACACGCTTCCCATTTCCCATGAGGTAGTGCAGGGATTTTCAACCTTTGTCATACCAGGGCCCACACTAATCAGAATTTCAGCCACGGACCACCATTTGATGACGTTTTAGCCCCACAGAACCCTAAAGATTTATTTTGCTTTTGTCCACAATACCAGGCTGGAGAAAACAAAACAGTCAAACATACAGATCAAAATGACCATTAATCTTCTACATTCTCTAGTTGTGTAGACTTGGGCTAATTTGCATGATGAATATCTTAAATCTTGAGAGTGTTTTATGCTCTTTTATGCTCTCAAAGAGTTACACCTGGTTAACCAACTTGCCAACATTTAGCCTGGGAACCACCTGGAATCCTCTCAGGGATCACTGGTGGTCCCCGGACCACCCGTTGAAAGTCCCTGGGTGCAAACTGCACGCATGCACACGTGTGCACGCATGCAAGTACGCACACAGAATCGATAGTTGTTCATTTAATGATCTTTATACAGGCGTATATAACAAATTAAAGGAAAAACCAAATCACTCTATACTGGAAGAGATTCTATTAAAAGATATTTCGTTCTTTTGGTGTTTTGACGACTTGGAATGCAGTAATGTCAAAATTTAACACATCAGTCCAAAAAATCTCCCCTGGGCATTCAGTTTGGGTAATCGGCCACATCACATGATTCATCATTTTCAAACTCAAATCCCATCCTGTGTCCCTATTGTGACATGGCATAAATGTGATCTGTGAAATATAAATATTGCAAGGGGAAAAATCGGCATCGGCAGATGTGCGTCTCAGTCGCACGCACGCACGCACACACACACACACACACACACACACACACACACACACACACACACACACACACACACACACACACACACACACACACACACACACACACACACACACACACAACACACACACACACACACACACACACACACAAACTTGAGTTGCAACAGGAATGTCAGGGTTGTGCTACTTAATAATCCGGTATGCTATTTGCATCTGAATATACAGTATGTGAGTAAGTGAGGGGGAAAAAGAGAGAGAGAGAGTGTGTGTGTGTGTGTGTGTGTGTGTGTGTGTGTGTGTGTGTGTGTGTGTGTGCGTGCGTGTGCGTGTGTCAGACAGAGATCGAGGTAAATGGAGGACATTGATAAAGTGGAGTGTTCCCATAGTTACCTGATTAGAGAGTATCCGAGTAAGTGTGCGAGCCAAAAAGTGTGGGCATTGTGTGCGAGTGCAAGAGAGAGAGAGACAGAGAGAGACACTCAGAGAATGAATCTCTTACATCATCCCTCTGTTTCAGTGTCAGGTTTAATGACTGCAGGGCTAGAGATTTGGCCTGAGGAAAACACAGCCACATACAATACCTCCTCTTGCCTTAGGGCTATTCAAAGTTAAATCGCTACCAAGCATAAGTGAACATTTGCTCATCATGTCAGCCAAGGAAATTGAATATCCTACAAGAGTGAAGTGTGAAATACTTCAATAACCATACATGCTTAAAAATATCCTTTTGTCAATGCAAAAGGATATTATCCAACTAAACCCATCCACACCCCCGCCCCTGCAGACCTCCGCTCCTTTTTAAAAGGTGGAGTAAGTGGACAACGTACATCCCATGCACGGATTGACCCCATGCATACGTCTGCCAGCTTGCCAGCAAGGTAAAAACGGTTGCAAATGAATGAATGAAAATGAATGAATTTCTATTAAACAACTTCAAACTCCGTGACATGGCAGCTAGAATTATCCAAAGTGTTTGTTTCATAAAATTCCACTGCAGACATGTTATACAACGAGCACTTCCAAACTTCAACAGTTTGAAGGTGTAACTGCAATGAATTTAGCAGTAACAGTGCATTATTATGTGGATTCAAAAAACTTTACATATTGACAGTAGGCATGTCATGGTTTAAGAATCTCAACACCGGATTTATAGTTTGCTTTTATACCGGTATTATCGGTTTTATAGTTTGACCACTAGGTGTTCTCTGAGTCCTGGCACATGCAGGACAAATTATCAATCAACATTAGTAATATATATGATAGCATTTTATGCCCGCAGACTAGAAACTAAATATTTCTTTTGCTTTTGTCCACAATACAAGGATGGATTTGGGAAACAAAACAGTCCAACATACAGATCAAAATGACCATTAATCTTCTACATTCTCTAGTTGTGTAGACTTGGGCTAATTCACATGATGAATATTTTAAACATGAAAACAAATGGACCCGCAAGGGTCCATTTGGTTTCATGTTTACGCTCTCAAAGAGTTAAATCTAGTTAGACCATGCAATATTATCTAGTTAGACCACCGAATGTACCCCCCCCCCCCCCCCGGTACATTCGGTGGTAAAGCAAAGTGCCGGTTTTGTGGCCCCGGTATGACCGGATACCGTGACATCCCTAATTGACAGAGGATAACCCAAGCCTTTCGGACGGCTGTACTGTTGGTGAGTTTAATTAATACAATTGGATAGATCTTTTCTCAATGGGTTGTCAGCAGGAAGTTGCACCTAGTTAGCACCTGGCTGGCAAGATGGCAGCTGTGTGCATGAGGTCAATTGCTCAAAGTTGGGTGTAAATTACCTCCATTCCAGCATGCCGACACCCTGGGCGACACACACAGTACATTACTTGTGTGACATTTGTATGTCACGGCACACAATGGCAGTGCATCGACACAAAGGCAGCAGCACAGTGACACAGGACGTGTTCATTCCAAGTCATTCAACTGTGACTTTCTGTTTCAGGAGGCTGGTTAACAGTCTTGCCCCCCCGATTGGTCAACTCTATATCTCCTGATGTTCAAGGTCAAGTCTGCCGTGTGACCCGCTGGTGCACGATGGACAGATTGCAAATGGAGTGAGCTGCAGATTGTTAAGTAGAGGCGGTGGAGAGGAGAACACACATTAACCACAGGAAACCCTGGTGTCCCTATTTTACAGTACAGTACAACATTCCGTTCAATGCGAGTTGACACCATCAGTGCCTAGAACTACTGGAGTGTGCAACGATTTGTTTCTTGATGGCCTATTTTCGGGTGGAGCATGCACCAATTAGAAAGTCGCTAGAAGTAGCTACAGTTAGCCAAAATGTCTACAACATCTACAACAATGGGAGGTAAGATTATTCCTAACAACGGGGCTGCGATGGGCCGCCAATAGAAGTCGCCTTCATTAGAATTGGAAGCATTTGATTTCTAGTGTTATTCTGCTCAAATGGCACTCTCATACAGTAGTCTGGTGCACTTGATTATGAATGGATTAAAGTCACGTCTTCAAACCACAGGACTTTTATCGACTCAAGGTGTTAACATGAACATCATGAACTTGCTGATAGTAGGCAGTATACCATAGATTCCGTCAGGTGAACAACATACTGTATGTAAGGTATAAGTGGTACAAAGATACAGATCTGTTGTTTGGGAGAGTATAAAGCATGAAAGAGAGGTCATTGAGGCCACCTATACAGCGTTAGACATAAACCAGCAAGCAAGCAAGTGAATGAAAGATAGCGGCGAGATCGAGATATATAGAGAGAAGAAAGATATAGATATAGAGATAGAGAAATAAAAGTGTGTGAACCTTTGTGCACACTGTGAATCAGAGCAGGTCACGACTCTTGTGCCTACACTCTCACACTCAAACACATCTCATACGTCTAACTCAGGGGTCAGCAACCTGCGGCTCCAGAACACAGCCCTAGTGGCTCAGTGGCTGTAGCATTATTACATACACACACTGTGGTGATCCGCACCAAAATAATATAAACATTTCAGTCACCCAAAACGTGTTGCGCTGTCTGACAGTTGCCAGTTAAAGTAGCACTTGGCCATGTCAAAAAAGCCCAGCAGTTATCAGAGGTGGAGCTTTCAATCTGAACCACCCATTTTCAAAGGTTTACTCAGTTTACTATGTCATTAATATACCTTAGAGATGTTGTGTGGACTAGAAATGGAGTTCTGTAAAACTCCTTTATTTTTTTTTATTTTTTTAGAAACTCCATTTCTGAAGAAAGGTTGTGTTTCACTAATGATTTTTCTTTGAGGACCTTTTTTTC
>CM076983.1:34466805-34719305 GCA_039105355.1 Benthosema pterotum | reverse complement strand
TCTTTGAACCGTGGTGGAGATCATGTATTTCACAATGCCACGCCAAACTTCCTCCCGAGGGCAGGTACACTAGGCTGTCGGATCTTATAAATTACATATCAAAAGCAACAAGTTCTAATTGTAAACCGAACAAGTTTAAATTGAAAGATGCACACATGCTGTTGTACGGCGCCATACAGTATGAGAGCCGTATTGTGCAGCAGAAACTGTAATTAAATAGAAGCAAAGTAAAGGTATGTTCTCCTTAAGTGTCTTGTGATTTTAACGCTGTATCCTGTCAAATCAATATGCTGCTGCAAGCATTGCTCTGGGGATCTAGGAGCATTAGAACCGTTGACGGTGACTGACTGTCTCTTTGACCTCGGGTCTCTCTGCGCCCCACCTGCAACACTCACATGCCTCACCAGGGAGGTGAGCTTTGAGCAATGGACCGTTTAGAACAAATTCATCGCATAGTCAACGTGTTGCTATGCGATGGATGGACGGACACACACACACACACACACACACACACACACACACACACACACACACACACACACACACACACACACACACACACACACACACACACACACCACTGTAGTGTAAATCTCCCTGGATGTCAGCGAGGAACAGTGTCTGCATGCATGTGTTCATGCATGTGTTCGTGTGTGTGTGTGTGTGTGTGTGTGTGTGTGTGTGTGTGTGTGTGTGTGTGTGTGTGTGTGTGTGTGTGTGTGTGTGTGTGTGTGTGTGGATAGGTCGGCAGAGCTGTGCTTTTTTAAAGGTCAAGGGTCCAGAGAAATCTAATCACACAACTGACTCCTCCCCCTTCCCTTCTCAATGATTGACTGGCTAGACGGTAGACTGATTCATCGATGGATTGGCTCATTGATTGATTAGCTGGTGGGTAGGTTGGATGGATGGATCGATGGGTGGGTGGGTTTATATTTGATGAACTCAAGATAGAAATGATCTGACCAATTTGCCCATACAGTATTATGGAGATCTCTGTATGCGTCAGTCCTGTCAGTGGGAATTTGGACGTAGCTGCACTGAGAACTCCTTATATGATTATGGCTGAGTCATAGTGACATGAGCGTGCAACCTTAACCTTAAGAGAGAGAGCGAGAGAGAGCGAGAGAGAGAGAAAAAATGAGAGAGAGCGAGAGAGACGGTGGAAGAACAAGAGCAAATTGGGGAGAGAGAGGCAGAGAGAGGGAGTATGGTGGGGAAAATACAAGCTGAAAAGAAAAAAGAAAGAGAAAGAAAGAAAGAAAGATGGAGAGATGGAGAAAGCGATAGAGAGAGGGAGGGAGAAAGAGAATGGTGGGGAAAACAAGAGGAAAAGAAAGAATGAATGAAATAAAGAAAGATAAAAAAACACAGAGAGAGAGGGAGAGAGAGAGAGACAGTGAGAGAGAGAGAAAAATGACTTGCCCGCTGGTAAAGGCTGGAAATCGTCCAAAACAGCAGCCAGTCATTTATCAAGGAGGTAGATGCTCATACAGCCGGTCCTACTCATTACCTGGAGCCTCGCTTCTTTTCCCTAATACCCTCCTCAGGCACACCTGCCACCCCGCACTGCTGGCACCATCACACACACGCACACACATATAGACACACACACACAAACACATGCTCACCCCGTCTGAAAGCTATACACAGATACACGCTTCCTACACCATTTCCATCTCTCTGTTCCTGAGGCCTCTCTGCGCGGCAACGACATACCAGGCAGGCTGACTGCAACCCTCGCATGTCACACACAGATATGACATCATCTGGCCTTGGCAGGATCCAGATAGAGCCGTCACACACACACACACACACACACACACACACACACACACACACACACACACACACACACACACACACACACACACACACACACACACACACACACACACACACACACACACACACACACACACCCGTGACACCACCACCACCACCACAGAGTAATAGCCCCTGCTGCCGCCGGGAGAGCCAGGGAAAAGGACTGGGAGAGGTGTGGCGAGTGGGAATCAGGGGCGGATCTAGGCATAGGCATGGGGGGGGCAATGCCCCCCTAAATGCCCAAACATGACGGCATGAAAACAAGCCAAATTTCAAATATATTTCAAATTAAAGTGCTTATAATTAAAATGATTTGAAACACTATGCTACTAAATAACTACAGTTGTACCAAATAAGTTGTACCAGTTGTACCACAAAACCAACAGCATTTTATCATTTCATCAACTTCAACAACAACCGATGTTGTTATTGATTCTTTTATTGCCTAATATAACCGAAAATGTTATGGGTGCGACTTAATTGCCTGGGTCGCTTCGCACCACGGCGATGAAGTCGCCCCATACCATTTTCTCCTGCCCCCCCCCCCCCCAAATCGGAAATGTTACATCCGCCCCTGGACACTCAACACTGGACACTGCACTCCCTGCGGTGGTGTGGAAAATGTGTGTCGAATTTGAAATCGATGTGAGCGAACATTTCTCGAGTTACATTAGTGCCGTATGTACAGCACACACGGACAGACACTTGCCGTTGTAGATAGATAACAAAAACTATTCAGACTTGTCCATTCGGCCAATTGTTCAACATTTTTTGCAAATGTTCAAAGACGCGGCGCAAAGTTTAATTTCCCGTGGGATTTCCTTCCAATCCTCCACCCCCTGTATATTTGAAAGAGCTTTATACCTTTTGGTGGTTTAAGATAGCCCTTGTGTTCAAACTGTGGGACTCATTTACATACTGAAAGTGACCTTTGAAGTAGTTTGGGGAATTGTTCTGACAATTAACTCTAAGCTGCAGTGTCAGTGGTGCAGACAGAGTTGCCATGTCATGGTACTGCACACACAGACCATGTTATACTGTACACTTACTCACTGATGACGGTAGCTGTATCACCACCAGGCCCATGTTTAATTCACACATTCGACATATAAAATGGTCAACATGGTTGACATATAAAAAAAAGTCAAAGAACTACAGCAGGAGTTTTCAACCAGTGGTCCATGAGAGGATTTCCATTTTCCTAAATGGAAAGTTGGTATACAGATGTAACTCTTTAAGAGCGTAAAAATGAAACCAAATGGACCCTTGCGGGTCCATTTGGTTTCATATTTACACTCTCAAGAGTTAAAATATTCATCATCTGAATTATCCCAGGTCTACACAACTACAGAATGTAGAAGATTAATGATCATTTTGATCTGTGGGTTTTGTTTCTGAAATCCAGCCTGGAATTGTGGACAAAAGCAAAAGAAATCTTTAGTTTTTGGGTCTGTGGGGCTAAAAATGTCATCAAATGGTGGTCTGTGGCTCAAATTCTGAATAAATAGTGGGCCCTGGTATCAAAAAGGTTGAAAACCACTGAACTAGACGATACACGTACACTCGCAGGTGGTGGGCATTTCAGAGGGTGGGGTGCGATGGTGGGGTCAGGTGGGGTTATAGGCGATGTGGCTCCAGTCCGGGGGTCTAGGGGTGTATATTATTATATATATGCGGCCCGTGGAGGGTAAACCTGTGCCTTGACAGCGCGGCGGGAGCCAGGGTTGTGAAGTTGCTTAATCCTGAGGAGCAGCAGATTAGCTCGGCGGGGGGTGGAGGGCGGGGGGGCACCGGCGCAGCGGGAGGGGGGCTCTGGGAGCCTGCTGGCTCCGACCACAGAGCTCTGCTGCAGAGGCTGGAGCCCTCCCCCGACACACACACACACACACACACACACACACACACACACACACACACACACACACACACACACACACACACACACACACACACACACACACACACACACACACACACACACACACACACACACACACACACACACACCCTTCCACCTCGGTTACTCCTCTGCCTCCCAGGCACTGAAACAGACGCTTGCCTGCATGCTTTGACATGCACATGGTAATGTGTATTGGTGTACGTGTTTGTAGGCGATGCGTGCGTGCAGGGGTGTGTGTGTGTGTGTCTCAGGTGGAGGCTGGAGGGTGGAGTCGTGCCTGGGCTGCAGTGCTAGTGATTTTCTATGGCTGCCAGGCAGGCCCACATGGGGGGGCTCCCATCATTTCCCCCATCTCCTCTCCTCCTCTCCTTTCTCTCCTTCTCTCCTCCAGCTTCCTTTCCTTTCGCCTCTGCTATCTATGTGTGCATGCTCTCTATGCATACACCCCCTCCTTCCCCTCCTATATACCCCCCCCCCCCTCCTTTCCTATCTCCTTCACCTCTCTCCAATATTGTCTGCCACGCACCCCCCCCCCCCTCCCCCCCCGATCCTCTTCTCTCTCGATCCTCTATACCTCCCCATGCACACTCACTATTCTCCTCATGATCGCCTCCTCCGTACCGTAGCGTAGCGTACCGTACCGTACCCCCCACCTCCCCTCCCCTCTCCTCGCGGGGTGTTGGAGCACCTGGGGATGCCGAGCTGTAGAACCGCTCCATTATTATTAGCATCATCAACCTGCTGATTATTTTCCTGCCCGTCTCCGAGAGAGAGTGCTGTTGGGCAAGGGAGCTGACACTGACAAAGAGCAGCTCTGACTCAGAGCGTTTGTTATTGTGTCCTCTGTGTTTGTGTGTGTGCCTGTGTGTCTGTGTGCGTGTGAGTGTGCCTGTGTGCCTGTGTGTCTGTGTGCGTGTGTGTGTGTGTGCGCGCACGGGAGAGAGAAAGATAGAGAGAGCGAGAGATAGAGAGAGGAGACACACACACACACACAGCAAGGACACATGTGACGGTGTATGAAAGTAGCCCAGTGTGCCGTGTCTGATGTCACGTGTTAGTGTGTGTACGTGCGTGCCTGTGCGCCCAGCATAATGTATTGGTATTCAGGATAGCGGGGGTCTTGTGGAGGTGAATGGCAGCCCGTGAGAGGCAGAGAGGAAGGTTTGAATGGGCCCAGGGCGCGCTCCACGCTGTGGCCTGCTTGACAGCTTCCTTTGGCCCGCAGACAAAAGGCAGCGAATCACTGTCAGAGAGCTCCTCATACATAACATACCGGCAGCCAGGAAGCCCCCCCACCCCTCCACGCTTCCCCCACGGCCACCACCCTGATCCCAAGCACGAGACACGGAAGAGACAGCCGTGGCAGCTAATGCTGCTTCCCCGCTATTCACCCAAAGGCGAGGAGGAGGAGGGTGGGGTCGGCTTTCTTGGGTTGACTGGCAGCCCGGCGTGGGCTCGTTCCCAGGACTTAAGTATTTAAAAGACTAGTCAGGACCATCACCCCCTGACCAAAAGCAACCCGGGGGACCACCACAATTGTTGTCAGGTCGGGTCCACAGATAGACGCACCCGACACGATCGTGGTGGAGCTTCATGCTCCATTGCATGAGCAAACATTAGTTTGTTTGTTTTTCATCATTGTTGCTCGTTAATCGCTCGACGGCAGGCTGCAGTCATGAGCTACAGTACATTCAAGAGCAGTGGATATCGTTTGGCCAGAAGCACCTGCATGTTTTTTGTTGGATACACAGCCAGAGTCTCATTTGAATGCCCACGAGTCTCGTCGGTCGAGTCCGAGTCGAGTCCGAGTCTTTGGCTTTGGAGTCCGAGTCGAGTCCGAGTCTTTGGCTTCGGAGTCCGAGTCGAGTCGCGAGTCTCTGACCTCGACTCGCGAGTCAGTCGCGAGTCTTTTTTTTTCCTATCGTTTTTAAAATGTAGCCTGAATATACAAAACTATGATCCGACGGATTGCACAATGCTACAACACATCCACATAGACACGGCGGTCTCAGTATAGCAGGGGTTTTCAACAGGTGGTCCAGGGACCACCAGTGGTCCCTGAGAGGGTTCCAGGTGGTCCCCAGGCTAAATGATGGAAAGTTGGTTAACCAGATGTAACTCTTGAGAGTGTAAAAATGAAACCAAATGTACCCTTGCGGGTCCATTTGGTTTCATTTTTACACTCTCAAGAGTTAAAATATTCATCATCTGAATTAGCACCACTTAATTAAGAAATTTACACTGTTTTGTCGGCAAAATCCAGCCTGGAATTGTGAACAAAACAAAAACAAATCTTTATTTTTGGGTATTTGTATTTGGTGTGAAAATGTAATCAAATGGTGGTACGTGGCCCAAATGCGGAATAAGTGGTGGTCCCTGGAGTCAAAAAGGTTGAAAACCCCTGCAGTATAGCATATATATGACCACGTTAGGAAAGGGTGAGCAAATGTACTCACACACAAATGCTTGCTTATCACGGTTGAAGTTCCACAACTGCAACGGATTTATCGTCAGGGAGGAAAGTTATGTCCACAGTGATTGATTGATTGATTCATTAGAAGAGGGTCCCCAACGTCGGAAATATTAAACATGTATTTTGCAGCATCACCATCCCTCTGTGTGGAATCAGGTTCCAAGCCCAGGAACACTTGCTTGGTTGATTTATAATCCATTTAGTCGGTTGTTTATAATACTAGAAGCGAGCATAACAGCTAGCATAACTTGCGCCCACACATTTGTTTGTTGTATGGTCACCATGACAACCCGTATTAGCCGCCTACGAAGTCAAATCACGGCGACAAAGCCGCTCCGATCCAAAAAGCTGAGATTACAAACGTGCAATCCTCACTCAGTTTTCAGGCGATTGTTTTAATTCCAATTTGTCAATACAGTGCATAATTTATATATTTTATATTTTCATTGGGTAAAGGTATAGGCCATGTTTTTTCATCAAACAATATGAAGATAGATGTCCTTTTTATCCACGCAGCTTAGAGACACGTGTGCTGGCAGTCAATCATGCCAGTCTGAATCTGGGCCAGATCTATTAAGCAAAGCTGCCAATAATATTAAATGAAAAAGTCAATAACTTTGCCTGCTATGTACTGTATGTTTGTCATACCTTTTAATTTTGCATTAAAAACATGTTCAGCGAAATCCCCCGTTTATAGCGTGTGTGCGCTGCGCACGAGAACTCCTGCAGTGCCCAAACTCTGTTTTCCTTTGCGCACGGGGGTTGACAGGAAAAAAGGACAATGGATTTTTTTTGTGGGTACAAAAAAGTAATGCAAGACTCTTAAAGACTCGAGGAGTCATTGAGAGTCATTGAGCTCGAGTCAGAGTCGAGTCAGAGTCATTAGGGACGGAGTCCGAGTCGAGTCTCGAGTCGCATTTTGCCAACTCGAGTCGGAAAAGAGTCCGAGTCTTCAACTCGAGTCGCCATCTCTGATACACAGCCAGTCAGTCTCATTTGAATTCACCAACTATTTACGGTACAAAATTATGTTTTCCATGGACCAAACAGGACACCTCAAGCCTCCTCTCAAAATATTATTATTCACATGCAAACAAGAGTAGCAAATGAAAGTAAAATTAAAAGCCCTGGACTAAAATAGGGAGCACTGCGGGGAACAGAAATCCAGAAATCTGTTCCATTGCATGAATTGGCAGGCCTTATGTAATAATCTCTTAGAGATTAAATAATCCAGCTGCAAAAAAACACAACATGTTCCTATTTATTGGGCCAAAATCCACGGTACAAACCATCCCTAGAGCCCCACTTGCTGGACGAATGGTGACACCAGATGACGTCAGTTGGTCCAGCCGTCCGACACTTTGGTCACAAAAAAAAAAAAAAAAACTATTAGCTGCATTGCACCAAACCTACTGAATATAAAATGTATGCTTTCCAGAGGATGAACAAAACACTATTCAATGTGTTGATCATGTGGCCTTTAGTGCTATACCCCGAAGCCAACATTTTCACTTGCACACAATACATCTAAAAATACTTTGCCGCTGATTGCCGTGACACGTGTCACAGCTTGACCTCTAGTAGCATCCAGCAGGCTTCTCTGGCGTGCTACCTCACACACAGATTGACCGCCCCGACCTTGAACCCTTCAGATCTCCAAGCGTAATTGTCACTACACACTTGATTGTAGAAGTGCCATTCAAGAGAGTTTCTTGCAAGGTCTTTGCGCTATTACCAATTCAGATGACTCTTACGTGACTGAAATGCCCTGTGTATGTTTTTAAAAAAAAACTAATTGAATGGAAATGGTGCACCTTTGACACAGGATTGAAAATAAACCCTGACGAACAGCATGTTTACAGCCTGACCAAGGCATAATTGAGAATGGCAAGGTTGGCCACTCAGGGAGGATTTAGCATCCTTCACTGAGATGGAAAATCAACAAGGTTGACAATCGATGCCAGGTTAGAAAAGGAGCGGTGATGCCTGAGGAATTATATCACGTTGTGAAGAGGTACAGGGGTGCTTAGACAACATTGGCAACGGCATCATTCTCAAAACATTTAACTCAATTCAAAACAATGGACAGCGGGGACGTCGATAATTATGTGCTTTGTGCTTAGAAAGGTCGTTTGGGGAAAGAAAAAAAAAAATCACGTTTTCCTGGATGCGTGAGGAAAACATGATCTTTGCAAATTGGTCATCAATTGTCTCGACTTTACCGGCCGAGCAGCAATGTCCTTGATGCATGAGCAGAGGTGGGTTGTGTGTGGGTGTATAGCGGTGGCCTCACTGTAAAGTACTGTATTGAATTGTGCTGCTAACAATCTTCATGCAATATTAACTCAAAATTGAGCTTGGTTGGACACATCAGCATGAGCATAGTGCGCCATACGGTAAATAAAACAAAAAGAAAATCCTGTGATTGACAGATCATTAGACGGGCATGCATTATTCAGTATGTGCAATCATACTGGGTTTGCCCTGGGATCAACATTCCGTGGAGCAAACACAAGGCCCACAGCTACCTGATTGCGAGTTAAAAGACTCCCCCAACTCCATTGCTCCCCAATCCCTGTAGCCTGCCAGTCATTAGCAGGGAGCGGAGAAAAGGAGACAGGCAAATAATTGTTCTCAGTGTTGATCCTGGGACCCCCTGCTGGGGCCCAGAGAAAGGACCCGCATCCTTCAGACTTCAGGCTGCCTCTGATTGAAGACATAATCATGGATGCAGGGGATTTCACGGTGAGGAGCAAGAAAACCTTCACCGAGTTGGATGGCCGGTAAGTGCCTCCCCCTGGCCAGGCGCTGGCACATGCTGGAGGAGGGAAACCAACTGGTTGGAAAGACGTGTTCCTGTGGAAGAAACTCTCCGCTGTCAGGTGAAGGATGCATGGAAGGAAGATGTGGTCAAACCGCTGCTCTCTCCAGGTTGGCAGAGGGAGTGCATACAGCGCCCCCAAGATTACGCTAGATTGGCATCGAGTTGTACAAATTGTACAGGAAAAAGATGGACGGATTGAGGAGAGATGGAGGTAAATTTGCAGTGTGAAAGCAGAGACCTGACAATGCATGACTGAAAGTATAGCCATAGTCAGTTTTCACACTAGAACACGGCATGCACATACAGTACACAATATTTCATGGCCACATGCAGTCCTTTTATAATGAAACACATTGAGAAAAGCATCTCCCCAGCAGGCCTCCCTCTGCCTATCAACTCGGGCAGCCGTTCACGCACATTAACCGACTTCAACCCTGTCTATACGTATTACAAATGCACTCCACCCCTGCGTTGATGGGCAACTCTTCATCTATGTGCCGGAGAGAGGCACGGGGGGTGGGGTGGGAGAGAGAGAGAGTTAGAGAGAGAGAAATGATGGAGTGGTGTTTGTGTTATCTCCGTCGGCCAGGGTTTCAGACCTGCGGTGGATTGGCTGGCACACACTCAGACTCTGCAAAGTGTTTAGAGCTTGGCTGAAACACACTGGACCGTCGTTTGCAGACAGCTGCGTTTCACAAAGTAGGCCCAACACCCACCTGCCAAATCTGGCGCTTAGTTTTTTTTCGCAAATAAAGTATCAGCTCGTAATGAGGCGCATTTATCACAGCAGATACCAACCAACCGATGTGGTTGAGGAAATTGATTTTTTTTTTCACACACACACAAACAAGCACTGTGATGATGTCCATGGTGTTATCAACCACGAGACCTTGTAAATATACCCCATGAGGCTTGAATTATTTGTACTGTAATCATTTATAATAGACTAGTAAAAAGAATAATGTATGGACATCTACACTTATTCCATATGCCAGACTTGAGGGGCCAAGCTGGTTTGTCTGGCATGTTTAATCCATCGCCTGAATCATACCCGGCATTAATGCTGACCATTTCCCAAAGCATACTGCTGTTTGTTTGCTTTTCAAGGAATATTCGACTCATTTCAGTATAGTATGAATATAAATCATAGAGACCTATAGAAACTTGCTGGGCATAGATAATCCAACACGGGGAATTTAATGATGCTCCTATTTATTGTTAAACTGGCATTACCATTGCATAATTTAAATGATTAATGTGGAAGTTACTGTACAGCTGAAAACACTACTATACAGTCCCCAGAGAACATACTGTATTTATTCATGAACAGAATGCAACTGTCCATAACCATGGCATTATCAGGAGAATGCTCTGCTGTATATCTGCACGAATCCATGAATGTGCTGATGTGCTCATTCCCTTTTATCAAGAAATGAAAGAAATACGCACACCATTTTCTGCTCCCAGATATTTATTTTACTTCCATTTCTTCACTCGTGACTTTATTTGATCCGGCACCCAGTAGGTAGGTCACCAGATGGGTGCCAACCTCTCGTAATTCAGAAAAAGGTTTAGGGTTAGGATTAGGGTCAGGGTTAGGCTCATCTACCACCCTTTGCTTTCATCACTAAAGTAATTCATTCATTCATTCAAAGCATTGGATGTGCGTGTTGTTTTTGAATGTTTTTTTCCCCTTTATTTTCAGCCACTCTTTCCTTTTATCACGAAATGAATTCATTCATTTAAAGCACTGATTCAAAGTAGTGATATTGTCATAACAAGGCCAGCTGGTCTAGGCTCACCAAGTCTGCCATTCAAACGTCATCCTAAATAAAGGAACTTTGGTCTACTTTTACTTTTTCTGATGGATGATAATTGGGAACAATGTGTCTTGATTTTGTGTGAGGTCGTGAGGATGAAGATTCATTTTCTAGACTGAAAGCCTTTCATGGCTAAAATGTTAACAGCATTGTGGTAATTAATTTCTTCAACTCGTTCTTAATGAAATTTCACTGACATCAAACATAATTTGAAGTGAACGCAGAGATGAAATGCAGTTTGCGGTGATTTTCACAGACAATTAATATGATGAAGTACAAACGTATTTGAAAATGAATGTTGTCAACGCTCAACACACCATATCAACAACCAATGTAATGTTCCAAAGTCTAAGTAGTTGCAGTGCAGTTATGTATTGTGTACATGTTGATGTGTGAAGTGCGGATGAATGGAAACAAATCAATAAAGGACAACAAGCACACGGCAGGCTATAAGGTGAGAGGAGCAGTTATTCTATGAATTATGGTGATTCATTTTGTCGTAACCTGTAGGCATAAGTGAGGATTTGTAAAGTTTTGTGAAGAAGACAAGTTAAATTGGTAAATAGTGCATTTATATAGCGACTTTATCCAAGACGCTTTACATAGTGCATTACATTCACACACACATTCATACACCGATTGTGGCTGGAAGCCACATACAGGCCAGCATATCAGGAGCAATTTGGGATTCAGAACTTCAAGGACTTCTTCAACATTTTGAACTGCCAACCTACGAATCATTGGACAACCTGCTCTACCTCCTGAGCCACAGCCGCCGTTAAGATTTGTGAAGACAAGTTAACGTGTATGTGTATTCGCCTCCTTATGTAAACTTAACCAATTGTATTGCAATTGAATAAGAATACAATGCACCAAATGTGTCTTTATTAAAACCACTTGTTCTATTTGGTGGGTACAACTCTATTTGATGATTGCGGCCTGTACAACTGTATTTGATGTGTGGATGCTGGAATTCATATTGGGAGGTAATGTAACAACATTGCATATGACTGGAAGGAGGTCTGCAACTAACATTTTTTAACAAAAACCTGAATATGCATATACTGTATGACTGCTGAGAGGTTCCTCATTACTCCATGACTCTATACTCTGCATAACATTCATAAAGAATTCAAACATCTTAGCCCCCAGGCAAACCCATTACCGCAGCTATTGGGTTACTAATAGCAATTAAAATCATCTTTTGTGTGACATTTCCTGCAGCCTCTGACTACTACAGCACTACCTTCATATACTAGAGATGCCAAAGACTTCATTACAGTCTTCAAGTCAATAAAACAACAACAAAACAAGTTAGTAGCAATATATATTGAATCCCTTTATACTCAGTATGCCCCTTTGAAGGCGGCCTGCGTGCTGCCAAATACGTTTTGGATCAAAGATCTGACTGTAATCCTACTAAGTCTACCCAATGTGTCTTGGATCTTTTAAAACACTTAAGCCCTGTATATATAGTTCTCTATCCACAGTCCCCACGGAGCATTGGCTCCCACATTTTCTGTCTCTATTGCAATCTGTTTGCTGAAAATAGCCAATCTACAAGTTGTAGATCCGTTTGCCTATAATGCTTGCCAATTTTCACAGAGGTTTCACTTTCATTGCATGGCCAGAACCCATATGGAAAAAGAAAAACTTTATATGCAAACTTTTGAAAGTGGCACCTTTCATACAAGCCGCTTTACAAAAAATACGATGGAGCTTATATCTGTTTTGTATGTCATATACAGTATATTCTTATAGAAAAGTATATATGTTTTATATATTTTTCACTTTTTCAAGAATTTACATACAGTTTTTTCCATAGTCCAATAATTCCACCTATTTTCAACATTATACTAGAGGGGCTGTGTGGAAATAACAAAAATGTCCACCCAATAACAGTATGAAAAAATAAGAAATCATTAACATGTTGTTTCATATCTTGATGATGTGAGTCATCAAGATGTTAATGTTTTTTTTTTCTCGACACAACTGTAAGGTATATTAATGACATGGTAAAACGTTGAAAATGTGTGGAATTTTCCTTTAAAAATATGCTAAAAATATGCCATGATATGTGTAGACCACTACCCTATGTAAATTGTCCACACTGGGTGTATTTGTGGGTGTTAGTGTAATCCTGAGCACTACACACCCTCTGCCAACCTGGGGAGAGCAACACGCTGTTTCCTTCAACACATGAGGAGTCTGTTTCTTTTCACCTAACTGGCCAGTTGGATGTAGTTTGTGGAAGCTACCCGTTACTCCAACCAATTCCTTTCTCCTCCGTCAGGTGCCCTGTCTGGCCAGGGGGAGGTCATTTAGAGACCAATACCACTGCATGTTTTTTTGTGAAGATACCAATACCTACTCTAGGCCTAGGGGACACGCGGAGAACATGCAAACAACCAAATAAGATGGATCTGCAGCTTTAATGAAGACTTCAACACCCAAACCAAAGAGCCTCCTAACTGTTTCAGACACAGAATATAAAGGGGTTTGGATTAAAGTGCCTCATTTGTCACAAACTGAATGGCTTGCTTACCAGACCGCAAGAAACAGAACCTAGTGGTTTGTGTCTCTCAAGGACACAGATAATGAACATCAAAGGAGGCTGACATATCTTTGAAGAAGGAAGAAATGTTTTTCAAAGCATCATTTTGTGTTGTGTAGAAAGGTAAATATTATGCATTTAAATGGCACCTTTATCCAAAGGACCAAGAGGGGGGAAATCTCTGGTAGTTCATTTTGATGGTTGGTGGCATATGTTTTATGCTTAATTCTGGTCCAATGGAATTAAATGTATACATTACCTCTTAAATATAGACCATGTGTGTGAATTAAAAAAATATACAGTATATGTAATTCTTTTAATTTTCTTTAACTAAAAACAAATTGATCATTTACTGTTTTCATTTATTTAAAAAAATATATTGTTATAATTTGTTTGGTCGTGAATAGCATGGCACCGAGGCTGCTAGATTATCAAAAACAATATTTTTAAAATAAATTAAAACTGTAAATGAAATTCCATGCGCCCGTCACATATTAGGAGGACAATATCAGTCACGAGGAAAAAGATTATTTTTGATGAATCTATCATGGTTAAAATTTGAGTTTTAAGTTATAATGAGTTTGTATAGGAAAGGGGAGGGGGAGCTAAAATGAACATCAAATACAGTATGTAAATAGTACTGAATTGAGTATTACAAACTGTCTGCGGTGTACACATAAGACTGAGTAGATGATAAAATTTCAAAACGTTTATTTGAGAGTGAAATAGCCCTTTAAGCGGTTAAGTCATTGTGGCCATGGTAACTTAGCTAAGTATGAGCTTTCAAATGAAGTAAAGTTGAAAAATGTGACGGCCAATACAGACAGCAACATAAAGAAATAAAGAATTTCTGAAATGCTTTCACAACAAAAGATAACATGCAGCTCTATACGTCCCCTGATGCACCTTCTCAACAATAACGATGACACCACCGACCCTCATTATACTGCACGTATTTACTGTTATAGTGCTCCTACTGTATAAGTCAAATGCCAGTTCCAGTATTGAGAAATTCTGTAAATAAGCTGAAAGGGACGCCTGCCATTCATGCTCAACAGAGCGATTCTAAGGCAGGAGAAAGAGAAATGCTAAGAGCTACAGTATGAGAAGAATGAAGGACATAAGGACAGAACATTCTCAACGTTCAGTTTCAAATCAATTCTTGGTAGTGCAAATGAATAGGAATCGTACAGGGACGTTCTGAACAAGCAATTCTGATTCTTCCACAGACTTACGTCTCTCACTCAGAGCGTAACGTTCTTAACAAAGACTTCTATAGCAATCATGCATGATGCTTTCCAAAGGTACACAAGTCCTTGGAAAAACCTTTGCGTCGCACCACAGTGGTCTGTGCAATGATAGTTGATAGACCCAATTTTGGTTCAACTTCGATCCTTTCAAAAAGGCACCAACGTGCCATCAAGAGGAGCCTGATCGAGTCTTGCTCAAGGACACCTCGGCAGTGTCGACACGAGGAGCGGCGGTTGAACCAGGAATAATATACCGAATTCCAGACGCCTGCACTACTCTCCTAAGCCACTGCCCGCGAGGTAACCACTCCAAACATACCAAAATGACAGCTTGTCCCTGCCGCACTAGATAGCACTAATAGACGCAAGCTCCATTAAGAGTCACAGCGAGCTCACGCTGGCATCCCCTCATATTTAGATGGTGTTCTGACAGCCGGTGGGCCGTGTGTTAAGCTGGCATGGCCATGCAGAACCAGGACTGTGTGTGCGGGTTGCCAGTGTGTGAGCTGACGTCAACGTGGCTGTGCCAAACAGCGCCACGCGCTCTGACTCACACCGCCGTGCTCCGTGTCACGCCGCGCTGATCAGCCACCGTGCAGAGACCCAACGCAGAGCCTGAGATACATATTAATGGAACTGCAGGGAAGTTTTGGGAGCAGGTCATAATAATAAAGCCTCAAAAAGTGCTCCAATACCAGCCAGAAGTATTGTCAATTTTATTATACTTGTCGCCCAGCAGTAGTGCTACCTGCACTTTTTTTGTGCACAATTTACTTTAAACTATATTCAATTAATTCAATTAATGGAAAAGTGTACAATTTTGTATTATAAATGTCATTTATTCGCCTGAAAATATATTTCTCCTGTTTCTCCTGTCCTGCTGTTTTTATGAGTATATCCACACAGAACAAAGACAGCAACTACATCAATAGCAAACTATTCATCAGTGATTTTCATATATTTTATGTAACATGATCCCGGGGGGTGTATAGACCTTTAGAGTTAAATTAACATTAAAAGGATCCCTGGCTAAGAAGACTTGCCTTTTATAACTAAAATGTAAAGATAAAAACGCATCAATATCTTATTTTTTTCATAAATAGAGAATCTTTCACTCAATCTGAACTGCTCCTGTTGCATGTTGTTGATGTCATATGTCCATGAGTGGTCCATTTAAAATATACCTTTGAAGCTCAAATTAAATTTAAAAAGTGTTTAGAAAATGTTTGGAAAATGTTATTTTCTGTTAGCATATGCATTTCATACATTCCATAGAGCTGGATCCTACATGGACATATGATGTCATCAACCTGCAACAGGAGCACTCCCTGATGAAGATTTACTGTTTATTAAATAATTCATTTAATTAAGTTGCGTAGCAATTATAATGTTTTAATTTAACACATATTTGTGTTATTAGCAAGGGGTCCTTTTAAGGATTTTGCAGTGGGTCTAATGTCAAGGTTTTCTGAATGTATTCTGGAAACTATACTGGCTGTTATGAGAATAAGTACTGTATGCTTTTTTTTCCTATCCTATTTTTGTCTTGTTTTGAGGGGGGCTCAGGAGGGTAGTGAATCACAAATGCCACACTTTAGTGGGTACAGTAGGTCAATCAATTAAGCAGAAAAATAAAGAGCATTCTTGGACTCAGTGGTGTAAGTCTGACAGAACGCTCTCCAAAGTACAAATGGACAAAAATTAACACTAAAGGACCACTTCACCACTTTTTAAAATATTTATATTTCTATTATTGGGAGAACGATGGCCGCCATTTTTGCATCGCAACTTTTCAGGAATAGATAGCAGTTTCTATTGGCTTGGATTCCCAATCGATGTCATTGGAGGACGGGTTTCTGAACTGCCCAAAGTCCTCCTGTGAGACACAGAGCGAGTAGGAAAAAAAATGGTGGTATTCTATCATGCACATTAGTGAGGACCTATTATATGAAGATACATTGAAACGTGAAGTGGTCCTTAGGGATTTGTGCTGTGTACCTGCAAAGCTGCAACTACACTACCGTGAATATATACCGATAACCTGCGGAAGGTGAATGTTCCAGACAAGAGTGAGAGTCTCGCCACCACCTAAAGGTTATCAAACTAAGACACAGGGAAAAGCTCATCAGAGCATCGAAGCCACTGGGGGGTTAATGCTTTCTACACTTAATACTCCCACAAACAGGAGACTTCTCTGTACCTTTGAATCGATAGCTCTGCTCTCACCTCACCATAAGCCTTTAGGACATGGGAAAAAAAAAACACCTTGCAAACAAATCCACTGAAAATCTCTCCACACAATTTGAGAGGACCTATTCAGTTCTCAAACAATATGGCAGGTGAACATGGAAGCTTGACCCCCTCCCTCTCCCTGCCTGCCTGCGGTGCGCGCTGGCTCAGCTCTCAAATGAAACGCCCCGGCTTTTCTTTCTTCGCAAACCATTAAAAGTTGAACTATTGTGCTCGGCGTATTGGTCATTTTCCCCCGTGCTGTTGCAGAATGTCAGAGTGCAACATTGGGATAGTAATAACAAGTAGGAGCAGCCTCTGGCTCTTCATGTACAGCGAGGGAGAGAGAGAGAAGAAGAGAGCGCTGAAGTATATGCTAGTCTCTTTTTTATGACACTGATAATAGTGTGTGGTTGCTGCTGAAGGCTTCCAGAATAGCACAGCGTATGCGTGAAAAACACAGGCACATGCATGCGCGTGCACACACACACACACACACACACACACACACGCACACACACACACTGCACACACATTGCGACGGTACAGAGTTCCTGGGAGCCACAAATGCTCCAAATGGACCGGCAGCTTTCCAATTAAGCAGTTCAGAGGCAAAGGAATGAAATGCATTTCCATTATGGGGCAAACATTCCATCTAAGCCCGCTGTCATAATGACACTGTATGGAAGCATTACAGGGATATATCAAATTACACTGTTTCATTTGGAAAGCCGTGTAGTGCCTTGTGGAAACCGCTTCGGAGATCCATTGTGCTGCCAGGTAATGAGCAACAGCGACCTGATCTAATATGTTCAGTAATGTTCTTTTGATTGCTCTGGTTAATCTCACTCTGCCTGGCAGAGATGTGAAGGTGTGGCTCCGCGGTGCTCCGGACGACACTGCTCAGTCCTATGGCTCACATTCACACCTTCTCCCCAGTGAGTCTATATACCACTAGAACAGGGGGTTTCAATGAGGGTTTTTTTTTTTTCATTAAAGTCCATTATTTATTCACCATTTGGGCCACAGGACCAGCTTTTAGCCCACCAGAACCAAAACTATTATCATGGCTTGGTCATTGGCCAACATATTGTCCACGATTCAGTGCCATTGTCAAATATTGATAAAAATAAATAAATTAAAGGGGAATTTCACCCATTTTCAACTTTTTAATATGTCATTAATATACCTTAGAGATGTTGTGTGGTCATGATAAAATGTTCCCCCCATGTGTTTCCTGGAAATGGAGGTCTGAAAAAGACCACTAACATGATGAAACACAACTTGATGGAGTTGTGTTTCATCGAGTTGTGTTAATGATTTTCTTTTAGGACCTTTTTCCCCTGAGAGTGTAGACATGGAATGGTTCACATTTGTACACTCTCAGGAAAATGTAAAAAATGGGTGGAATTCCCATTTAAGTAATGCAGATGCTTATTGACAATAATCCCAAGCGGTAAACATCTAGAATGGTCCAGTTGATTACAAAATAATTACCTGGGGACCACATGCAACCAACCTCAAGGACCACTGGTGGTCACCAGACCACTGGTTGAAAACCACTGCACTAGAGTGACATTAACGCACGCTCAGGGAGACACCTGGCCACGGGCTCTTTTGTTAAAGATTCCAATCCCCCCACGTTTCCCACAAAGAGTCCAGGCGAATACCACGCCATATGAAATCATGGTTCAAGAGAAGGGCCAACCGTGCTGTTCTCTGTATGACCTCTTAACTACGGTATACTGGAGCAAACGTGTGGAAACGTGTGGAAACAGAAGTGAACATACTATACTGTAACAGCCAACAATTACAAGGATCGTTGACAATCCTCTGATGAGCGGAATCGGAATATAGTTGTGTTTTTTTAAAAGCAAAGCAAACGCTTAGTGCATTGTTTCAAAAGAATTAAAGCCCACCCACACAGCAGCAATGCTCATGTGTGCCCAACACCCGCAACAAACTAGATGTGTGCAACCCCAATGTTTTTTAATTGGAATCAGAACATACTTTTTTTTAGTTTTAGTACAAGTCTTGTGTCCCCTCCCTCAGCCACGGTGGCATTAAACAAATCGTCTCGCCGATAGGACGGCTCTGTATACAGTAGGGACCTCATGTTTGTGAAGACAAATATCCTTGCTTCAGGAGAATAACTATTACTGTACCACCTACCAATCTGTTTCCCAGCCAACAATCCACTGATCACTGTAATACGGGCATAGTATGCTATACACCTCCCCCGATGTCCTTAGAATCCACTGAGTGAAATAAGAACAGAGTAGCTTACCGATCTGTCTACATATACAGATATTATACAGTTATTTAGATCTATGGTAGATATAGTATGTATGCATGTTATTTGATTGAGATTGATGGTTGGAATGTAGTTGCAGAATGTTAGTAAGATTAATGCTAGTCATTTAGTTATGCTGTTTAGATAGATGCTAGATTATGTTTAGAGGGTTATTTAGACCCATGCTAGACATGAAAGTTACTTAGAGAAAGAGCCTATGTACTGTACATGATGTTACAAAGGTATTTAGATTAATGCATGATTAATCCGTTACGTCCCAACCCTGTTAATGCTACATATATTAGGTGGGTTATTTGGTACTTTATGTACATTATATTATTTAGATTAATGCAGATACTGTATGTTAGGTTGGCAGATTCTTGGCATCATACATGATTATGATGATACAGTACAATGGAGCAAATTAACCTCCCTGTAAAATGAGGGAACAATGTCGTGTTTTTGCATCTCTGCATTTCGACTTTGACACTAGCTGTAGCCTGTGAGTGGAAAATACAGTATTATCGGGTTAGGTAATTTGTACAGATCTCTGGTAGCTGCACCCTTAATTCCCAGATTGGGAAGGTTACTACAGGACGTAATTGGATATGGGAACTGAAATGGCAGAATTACTGGATAAGGCATTTAGTGGTGAAATTAAAATGTTCTCCCACTGAAAGGGGTGGAATGCCAAAATGCAAGAGCAAAACAACTAACCATAACCTATAACCACTTCTGCAATATTCGGCGTCTCGCCACTGCGCCTCGCCATCTGCAAGCACACTGTGCATATTTATTTGCTGAGAGCGGATTACTTCAAAGAACACCTCAGCATCCGGGGCTGATTCCGCCCAATCACCACCGCAGCACATGGAGAAATGGTCAAGGGGGCCATTGATTCAGGGTTAAGTCGGAGCTGGCTTTTTATCTCACGGCAAGCCTTCCAGGTGGGAGCATACTGGATGAGGATCTACGACTATCAATCACCGCAGTTCCCTAATCCCTACCTTTTCTGGATCGAGGCCCACTTCCAAAGTGCGGCCCCATGCGTCTGACCATTTTGGTGTTTTTTTTTTCTTTTTACCCTTCAGGACGGGAACCCCTTTTTGGGAGAAACAGCGAAATCATCTTGCGGTCGCGACTGTTATAATATTAGTTGTGTCCGGTGAAAGCGGTCCACCACTTTACCACCGGTCGTGCCTGCTGGACCAAAAGAATGTTCTTCACCGGTTGCTACTAAACCTAACCCTAAGCATAACCTCAGTAAAACCTAGACCTAAAAATAACCTTAACTCCAGACTGTTGAGACACCATTCCTGACCATTGAGACACGTTGATCAGCCTCAGTGATAAATGGGTTAACATGTCCTACTGAGCAGTGCACGGTTTTGACATATTCACTCATTAATGTTATAATGACATGATTACAATCTCAGTGTTGGAGTGATGAATCGTGGCGTCTTCACTAGAGAGAGCTGCATCGCGCGGCTTACCTCTCCACGTGGTCCAGGTTTCCCGACATGCCCAGACCTCCGATGGTGTACAGCTTGCCGTCGTATACCAGGCTGTTGTGCCGGCAGCGGGCCACGTTCATCCGGGACACCAGGTTCCAGTTGTCCAGCAGGGACATGTAGCACCACACGTCAGCCACCGTCACGCCAGACTCCGTACCACCTACACCAGCCACAGTTTAGAGCTGTTAGTGAGAATTCTAGGACAGCAAATAAAATATATAATGCTTTTTTATGTTTTCCCCAAAGTAGTCATTATGTAGAACACATACACCCATGTGTATAGTCACTGACACTGCCAACCCCTACTGTTGGTCGTCGGGAGTGTGCAGACAACTTCTCTGACACAAATGGGAGTCACCTGACAGCACTGGAACTGCAGAGGAAGACGCTATCCCTCCCAGTTCTGTTCCCCTACGTTCTTAGGCCCAATTCACACATTCACGCAGAGGTTGTACCCTACACTGAAGACACAGAGTGTTGCAAGCATGCAATGCATTCCCAATGGGAGCATTATGTTTTGAAGACACAACTACAGACAAACAACTGGACCAGTGTAATTAAGAAAATAGTATTCCTTGAAAGAGTGTGTCTGAATTATTATCAGTATTATTATATTACATAAAGTAAAGTAAAGGGGTTATTGTTCTTGTCTTATTGTCTTATTTTTCCTGCATGTTGTTGCGCCTGCATGTGCTTATTTGTAAAACTTGGTTCCACTCCACGGTTTAGGACAAACTTTTTAAGTAGAACAGTTCCGATAATAAATAACAGGTGTAGGACAGGGCAAAGTCACCTGACCGAAAGCTGTTTGTTTGCTGGTGTGTGCAGTCAACAAACGAAACCAACCAACCAAAAAAACACCTATCTCTCTCTCTCTTTGTTTCAGCGCAGAGAGCCCTCCTTCAAAAGCATCTGCTGGGTGCCATGTACTCTGACACGTAGCACCGGTGGAGTGGCTCTGTGACCCCATTCCAAGTGCGAAGGAAGGTCACAGCTCATAGCCCATTGATTGGCCGAGCCGGTGCACCTCTGATTTCCCAGCTGACTGCAGGGCTTCCCTGTGGGCAATCGCAGGGCCTGTTCCAATGCCCAAACACGCATTTACATTTATATGAAAAGAGAACGAGAGGGAAGTACACGCAGGACAAATCCTGTAGCATTTACGCCGCCGCAAAGTCAGGGGGGCCTGAGTAGAGTTGCCGAGCGAGACTCTGACGCAAATGGACCGTGGAGCTGGCAATACAGTGCACCTCTGGAGGAAGTTAAAGGTGGCTTGGATAGGGAGAGAGAGATGGAGAGGGGGAGAGAGAGAGAGAGGCTGAGTGCATGGCATGGAGTGGAACAAAGGAAAACGTGCTAAAATACTGCAGCGACTTCACAGTCAAACTGGGGAATACTGGAGAGAGAGAGAGGTCCTAAGAATTTTAGGACAGATGGTGCTTTAAATAGGACAAGATGTATACCAGTAGCTAGCCTGAATAATATTGAAGATGGAGTGCCGTGATTTTTCTTTCCAATTTTCCATGTGTTTAGGTGAGGTGACAGCACTTCACTTGACCCCTTGGCGTTACAATGTTGTGTGCAATGATGTCTTCCCTTTGTATTTTGGGGTTCTCCCTGGAGGCTAAACACTTGACAGCCAAACTCGCCAATGGAAAAAAATAGAATTTAGTGACATCACGCAATCAGCCCCTCCCCTAACCCCGCCCCCTTTATCATACAACTAAAACTGTGGGTGGGGCTTCAGTTCAGGTGGATCTCCATCCATCACCACCCACCAGGCACCCTTAATGAACTGTGTGGTTGCCCACATAAAAATGTCATCTTCCAATACTAGTACGCTTTTTCGAAAGAATACTTCAGGATGACCTCACAAAGGAAGGCAGAAAATATCTTAGCTGAGTTTGGTTTGTGTCATCTGAGTTAAGATGCGTTTCCCGCCCACCAACTCCCGTAGTCTTTACTAGTTCTCCTCGTGAAACTAAATTAAAGAAAGAGCATATTCGCTCTTCCCACCTCTTATTTTCAATCCATCTGCCACCACACCATCACAATCTAAAACATGAATATGAATGACTTTTCCTTCAAGATGCAGTCATTAAAACCGTTCCCTGGTGAGATGCTCCATGCCCGAGTGCATAATTTAACTGAATCGTGTGCGTTCAGGTTTTCCAGGATTCAAGCACTTTGATGGAATCAATTGGCCAACACAGATATTTGCAAACTGTCTGACCAAAGTGCATATTTAAACTGAAAGTCAGATCTGAAATCGTCCAGCAAATATGAAACGTTTAGGCAACACTGCTGTTGCAAAAGTATTGTTTGAAAAGACGATAGTGTGATTTTGATAGTGCTGCTTGAAAGTGTCTTTGGGTGAGAAATTAGAGTGATTTGGGGGTACATTGAATGCTGAATTGAATGCATAGATGTAGTATATACAGTATAATGTGTAGTATAGTACTGAGTAAAGTAATGCATAGTATAGTACTGTGTCCTTTCTCTATTTACTGTAAGTCTACAGATGCAGGTGATTTGCAGGCCCACATCACTGGATGCTCTAATAAGGTATGGATAAGTGATGGATCACGGACATTGTGTCCATGACGTGTGAAATTCAACCAATTTTTCATTGCAGACATCTCTTGATTTTGCAGTAAGAATTTTTAATTGGCCTTTCAGCCATATCTCCACAATTGCCAGCCTTCAGCACAAACAAAAGACCGCTATTTCTCACCTTGAAATCTAAGTATTTAAATGCAGTGAGTCATAGGGATCTAGACCGTCTAGCTAGAGATTACCAAGCACAAAATAGCCGTTGTTACATTTAATCACATCTCTTGTTCTATAACAAAAGAAAAGAGCGAATTGCAGCTGTTTGTGTTTTTAAATTGTTTCCAAATACTTTAAGCTGAGAAAGTGTGAAAGTCCTTGAAAAGATTTCCCTGACGTCCAACTTTCAGGAAGAAAAAATAAAACTAATCATTATCATTTTAATAAGCTGTATTTTGGACCCTTGAAATATATTTTCTCACAATGTTGTATTTTAGATGTTTAGGTGTTTGGGCAAATCTCTCTCAAGGAGGATTTAGTCAGTTATAGTCGGCGGAAACTCAAAACCTTATAGTAATTATAGTAAAATAAATAAAATGTACTGAAACTAATTTAATTAAGTCAGAGTATAATATCTATGCAGTAGGTACACTATAATTAATGTACAGTTAAGTGTTCTAAGGCTAGATTATTGATTATTTTTCGTCATAAAAGCAACACAAGTGTTGTTTTTGGCAAGCATTTTTTTTAGATTTCAGTCTTTTGGACAAAATGCTTATTTATTTTACTCACATTTTTAGTCATTTGCATTCATGGTAGATTTAGTCTAGTTTTAGTCAACATCCTAAAAAAAAAGGCTTGTAAAACGCCTTAGTCCTGATGCACTGACAAAGTCACTTTAGATAAGGTCAGGCTTGTGGGTGGTGTGACGTCTACCTGACAGGTAGATGTTGTCCCCGGCTGAGATGACGCTGAAGAACTCGCGGTCGTAGAACGGTAGGCTGGCCAGTGGATACCACTTGCTGTTCTGTGGGTTGAAGCAGGTGACTGCTGTGAGCGAGCGCTGGCTCATCCCTATGGCCTGACGCCCTCCCACTAGCACTATCACCTCCGCCACACCTGGGAGGACACAGAGAGAGAGACAGTGGGGAGGAAAGAAGGGTAGAACGGTTACAGAAAGGAAGATGGAGGGAGCCAGAATGGAGAGAGAGACGTGAGGTTGACGGGGGATGAAGAAAAGACCGAAAGAGAGGAGGGGAGAAAGGACAAAGCGAGAGAAGGGGGAGAGAGGGAGGAAAAGGGGTGGGGCGGGGGAAGAGAGTTAACTTTAATTGGAAGAGGCAAGGTCAAACGTTCGTGGAGAGACAACCTTGTCAAGTGGTAAATGGTCTTTATTTCTGTAGCGCCTTAAGCCGCAGCACTGTACAATGTGCTTTTACATTCAGTCACTCACATACTCATTCAAACAGCGGCGGGCGGAGGCAACCATGCAAGGCACATCGTCGGGAGCAGTTATGTGTTCAGTGACTTGATCAAGGACACTTTGGAACTGAAGCCAGCAGAAGGCAAGTATGGAACCTGGTCCAATCCCACTTTGCCTTATGAGCTACGGCCAATGGTAAAGGGCGCATTTATATAGCGCCTTTATCCAAGGTGCTTTACTATATATTATTACAGTGACACACACATTCATACTCCTATGACGGAAGAAACTGTGCAACGCATAGCAATTTCGGCTTCAGCACCTTGCCCAAGGACAATTTGGCATGTAGAAATGGAGGAACTGGGATTCGAACCGCCGACAGACAGATCATTGGACTTGCACTGCCTCTTGAGCCACAGTCACCGACTAGAGCAGCAGGGGCGAAATCCAAAAGCGACCTCGCCCGCGGGCGCCCGGTTTCAAAAGCGGGCGCCCGCTTTCACAAAAACGGGCGCCCGTTTTCAAAAGCGGGCGCCCGTTTTCACAAACGGGCGCCCTTTTCAAAAGGTTATGGTTAGGGTTAGGTTAGGTTTAGGCATAGGTTTACTGAGGTTAAGTTTAGGGTTAGAGTTAGGTTTAGGCATAGCCTAGTTTGTGAAAACGGGCGCCCGTTTTTGTGAAACGGGCGCCCGTTTTTGTGAAACCGGGCGCCCGTTTTTGTGAAAGCAGGCGCCCGCTTTTGAAACCGGGCGCCCGCGGGCGAGGTCGCTTTTGGATTTCGCTGGCTCTCGACTAGAGTGCTTAAATATTGAACTGCAATGAGGAGGGCTAAAACATGGCAAACAGTTTACCACTGCAGGGGTAGACATTAAGGGAAATTTGCCACTGGCCCTTTGGGCCAGTGGCTTTTAAGAATCACTGGCCCCACAACTGTAACCACTGGCCCAGGTAATCGATCCCCATAGTCTGCAAAAAAGACCACCATTTATTAATGCATTAAATGCATTCAAGTTAACAGCACTCTTTTCATGGGGGTCAAAACCAGTAGACCGTTCAGCAAGCTGACCCATATACAATGCAGAATGCCTAAAATATTTTTTGTGCTAATATAAATAAAACTTAAACAATTACAAAACAACACCAACATATTGTGAAATAAAAATAATAATACAATATGTATATCAGGGGTGCCCAACCTTTTTTGACCCAAGATCGGGTTTGTGCGGTTTGTACAACAAATGTCCAGGCGCCAACGAGGGCATTTTACCACTGGCCCCATCCGGCCAGTAAGGGCGCCATCTGGTGGTCCGCACGTGTTTTCAAACCTGTTTCGGGCCATCGGGCCAATTATAATGTCGACCCCTGCTAATGGATATTTTGCTGCAAAGTGTTACGTTTTCCTATCTACTATATTGTCTACTTAACACAGCCAGTCCCAGCCCTTTTTCATATTTTTGAGGTAGCCAGTGCCAGCGATTTTCATCTAAAAGTCATATTTCGGTCCATGTTTCCCGTCGGACAAGTTAGTTGGCGGCACACTTCCGGTTCCGGGTTGGTCCGTCCCTTATTTTGGTCCGTTCTGAATGGAATATGCGGTCACTGCTCGCTGCTGTTATCATTGGGATCGTATCAAACCAGCGGCGGTAAGCGACGTAGAGAGACGTAGATCAACCTAAGAGACATCGGTCATAACTATTATTCATAATGCTTAACGCGAGACGTAGCTCTACTGCAAGGGCAAAAAAGTGTTAAGTGTGGCATTCCCAAAAGACAAACAAAAATAGATTATTTTTAAATACAACCTATTAATTTTCCCAAACACGTTCAATTTACATACAAATGTGACATATTGTGGCTGGGCAAGCGCTGAGTCTAAAAAAGTGACTCACTCTCCGCCAGCCTGAAACTCCCACACAAACAAACAATCCAGGTGTGTTTTGTTTTCTGCAGGCCACCAGGCTGCTTGGAAGTCAACAAGCATGCAGTACGGCAAAACACGAGACGAAATGCAAAACAGAAAAGTTTCCTCTTGTTCACAGGGAAAAACTCTGTGCTGTGTTTAGTGGGAGAGTATAACTCAATTACCAAGACTGATGGACCTGCCATCTGCTAGGAGACTGTTCGGCCCTCCTGTCCTCCCTTCCTTCTCCACACAGATACAAAACACACTCCCACATACGCACAGGTGCGTGTACCGTTGTGTGTGCAGAGTTGCACACACACACACACACACACACACACACACACACACACACACACACACACACACACACACACACACACACACACACACACACACACACACACACACACACACAGTATATACCTTAACGCACATTGTACCGCAGGGCAATATTAACGCCAACTTTATCTTGTTGGATGTGTATATCAATATACAATGTTGCTGGCGGCTACAGAATCTGGAATATTAACACCACAATAAGCGTCTCATTATGGAGGAAAGGTTGCTTTGTATTCTACATGCTGTATAAACACTGAGTTCACTTTAATTTCCAGAAGCTTTGCTTTTAATAAAGAAAGGCTTTGCTGTGAATACCGTAGCCGACAAGAGCAGACAAGTAGGGAAAGTGCAAGGCGGTGGAAAACATTTCCAGAGAGACTGTTTCACTTTATTTGGACGCTTGTTCATTTTGTAGGCCCTGCGTCCACATTGAGAGGGTTTGTCGTCGTGATAAAGATGAAGTTGCCGGATCCATTAAAGGCTCATGATTATGCGCTGAAGTGCTAATTTGTATAATCACTCCACAGTTAACTGCTAATGAATGCCATTTCAACTGAAAATGTTCACCAGAAAAATGGGCCCAATGAAGTAAACACACAAAATATTTGCACACATACATAGTCTTGGGCGGTATTGATTTTTTAATATCGGTATTGATAACGTCTTAATTAGCTCGATATTCGATATTACCGGTATTGACCATTAGATGGCGTGCAATCAGAGTCAGACACGTTCCACCAGTCACCTAGTTCTCAGAATTCTGAGGGGTGAGAAACTGAGCGCTCTGCTATTCAAGCAGCCTAAATAGGGACAAACTGGAGTTGGAAATACATTGTTTCCAAAAAGCCTAGCCCAAATGAGGGCTATTTTAGACACGTGTGTAACATGAAAATTGTTTGTATAGGTACAATTAAAAGTTTCATTGCTTATATTTTAATAGAATACAGTATAATGTCGGTATTTGACGATATTCGGTATTCGATATTTTTTATAGACCCAACGATATTACTCGGTATTGATTTCCAATATCGCGACAAACGGTAATACTGGTATATTGCCCAAGACTACACATACAGACACCAAAGCACACAGAACGTACAGTACGTGAGATCATCCTCACAAAGACCTGGTACATATACTGTATGCACTATCAACAGGACATGCATACACGCACACAGTGAAAACAACTGCACACGCAATATAAGATCATATGCGATCGATTTCCATCTCTAAGTCAAGCACACAAAACAGACACACGCATGCAGGCACACCGCACCCACACAGACAGTTGTGCTCAATAGGGATGGGTGCCGCAGGGCAATATTAATACTAACTTTATCCAGTTGGAAGTGTATCAATATACAATGATGCTGGCAGCCACAGAATATGTAATATTCACAGCAAGTGGCTTGTTAAAAGGGAAAAGTCGCTTTGTATTCCAATACTGTATAAACACCACTAAGATATCAGTTACTTTTTTAGTGGCTTGGCTTTTAACATATAAGCAAAAGGCTTTTCTCTCACCGTATCCGATAATATAAGGAGACAACTAGGAAAGTGCAAAGGCAGTGGAAAACTATTTCCAGGAAGACAGATGACTGTTTATTTGGACGATGTTCTTGTGGGCTGTGTCCATATTGAGAGGGTTGGCGTCGTGATAAATGATGTGAAGTTTCAGCATCAGACGCTCGTGGGATCGTCTGCAATGCTAATTTGAATATTCACACTACAGTTGCTTACAGTGCTCGCATGTACAAATACAGACTAAAGCACAGACAATTATTGTGCCCTTCCCTTCTCACACGCATCCAGGAAGCGCACACTCTCAAATGTATATAAACACACAAGAACTGCTGCATTTGCATGTATCTGTAAACAACTTCATCTGCGACACATTTTCATCCGAAGGCCAAATACATAATGCACATACTGTATTCGATATTGTTGCGAAGATGATGAATTGACTTCACAGTGCCTTATAACGTCCGATCCTCGCAAGGAACAACCGGTTGCAGTCTTGTGTCTAAAATGCACGCGTGCAGCAAAGAAATGTTTTCATCAGCAATGGTTTACAGAAAATAAAAGGCAGATAGAGACCTGGGCGCCAGTGGCTCAGGAGGTAAAGTAGCTCAGTTTGTAAACTCATATCTAACTACGCTTAGCTACAAGAGGAGCTTACATATCATGGCATAACTGGGGTTGAGCCATGCAAAAACAACAGAGAAAACAATGTTGTAAAGGTATCAGAACCGAGAAACTAGCACCTTGAGCACTGAGAACTTTATCATGAGCAAATAAACATAATAATGATTTTTTTAAAGTCTCGGCTAAGGATTACTTCCTTCCTTTTTTTTTTTTTTTTTTTTTTTTTACAGTGAGCGAGTCTTTTTTCCATCCAGTTTACTAAAGGTATCAGAACCAAAATACAGTTGAAAAACCTAACACAGGCAGATGACATTTTAAGTCATGCTAAAATCAAAAGGCACTACAGTCAACCTGACAAACAACCACTTTGGAAGCAAAAGTGATTCATAAATACAGTCAAATTGCTACATTAATGACAAGGGGAGGAAGACAGCGACATATTCCAAACGCGCATAATAATACTTATCTATTCTGCATGTTAAGTATCCTCGACAAACATGCTAAAAACATGTGCAGACACTGGAGAAATAAACACCAGCGATCACAGGCACGCAACCAGGCAGGCTGCCAGCCTGCTACTGGCGTTGTCTCCGGACCATTCAGCCCTCAAGGAGAGGCACAGCTACTAACCAGACAGAAATGAGCTTTCCATTTCTAAGAACTAGGCAGGCAGGCAGAGACAGAGATAGAGAGAAGACAGTGAGAGTGATACATACAGAACAAGAAGGAATCTGGTAGAGAGATAGACAAGCCAATAATGAGCGAGAGAGAAAGACAGAGAGAGAGAGAGAGATTGTGTATTCTTCCGACACTCCAAAGTGAGGCTAACCAATGGTTCATCTGCTTGGATCAATAGTCTTCCACTTCCACAGACACTCCTGTCAGACACCGTAGCCCTCTCTCCTCTGTCCTCGAGAGAGAGAGGAAGAAAAAAAGACTAGATGATCCAGACATTATTCCGATTTTTTGAGGTCTCAAGAGAACAACAAGGGGTAATAACTTTAAGTAGACTTAGAGATGATCTGCATGTATACGGTGTATTGCATGTTTTTTTTTTACTTCGCTCTGGATTAAGGACGTCTGCTAAATGTCTAAATTGTGAATTACTACAAAATTCAATAGCGTTAAAATGCTGCATTAAAATGAAAGTAAAATGGCCTCAGACATACTGTGTTGTTGTTCTTTCTTTGCTTGTGCCTTTAATGCTAGTTACAGTGAAGACAGACTAGAGGGAGGGTAGAGACGGAAGAGACTTGCAGTAAAGGTCATCATGAAGGAAGCCAGCGGGCACCACAGGACAAACTGGAACTTAAGCACAATACATACTCCTTCAGACCTCCAAACCTTTCTTTGGAAAGGGCAGCGATATAACAAATTGCGGTCATACCAAACTTTTGCATCGGCGGGCTCTGAACGTTTTCCCTGAATTCGTTCACCTGGTGATGGCCCAGTAGATACTCTACGAACTGTAGTTCGTAGAGTATCTACTGCTTTAATGACATCTCACTAGCAGAGAGACGGGCAGTTATTCCGCTGGTTAATGTACTCTTGCATTGGGCTAGTCTTGTGCAGCCAGTCACTTGGAGATCTCCACCTACCACTACGTCTTGGGAAATCTAAAAGCACGTTTGTCGGAAGGAATAGCATGTAAACCAATCCTGACACCATGCCCAATATGATGGACCTCCCTAAAGTCATTGCATTTCTTCTGCAATGCAGTTATTTTTTCTTAATCTCTGAATTGTTTCCACACAGTTTTCTAACTTACACTGAACTTCTATGTTACCAGATGAATTTGTAGGTGGAGAGCTCCAATTGTTCGGCTATGCGAGACTGAACTCAAGGCCTGATATATTTTAGCTAAAGCAATTTTCTCAGCTTCATGGCGTCACAAATTCTATTCACAATCCAGCCTAATATCATTCAATGGCCCACTCAAGAACTCTGAAACCTTCGAATAACGTCTAGCTGGGTGGGAGTGGGAATCCATTAACACCTAGCGTAAAACAAACCGCTGCAATACTTCTTTGAGAAATGTGAGAGCATCTGCATGTCTCTCGCCTACCACCGTGGACCCACTCACACAAATAACACCGGCATTCTTTTGCCATTGTCGTTTCTCACCTACTGTTCATTTGCTGTTTTTCAGTGGCTTTTCGTTATCATCTGATTACTTCAATTACAACACACAACACAATCGGTGCCTTTGTTTATTGCGTAGTGTTTACAACTTAGACTAGAGCAGGACGCGGTAGTGTTGGCTCCCAGAGCTTCATTAGCCAACACGAGACAGACACGCATATTAGCACCGCGTGAAAGAGGCAAACTTGCGAAAAGTATGTTTTTCCAAATATTCCAACCATGCTTAATTAATATGATATTTCAAAAGATTAATTAAAAATCAGGGGAACAAAGACAACTTATGTGATACAGCTTATCTCCCCAAGTGTCCAATTACGGAGCTTAAGGGGGATCACAAGTGTCATTTTCTAAGCAGAGTCCGTTCCTTGCTGTGCAGACTTGTATACATATCTCTCTGGTGTGTTTGTCTTTGTTATCACCTCGTGCTAATGTGATCTGCGGGGGTTCTTCTATGAGCTTTCCACATGGCCAGACATGTCAGGGATCGTGCGCATCTGGGCGCAGGGGGCCCCCGTGCGGCTTTGACCTCCCCGAGCCCCGAGCGGCCGGCAGCAGAAACACTAGCCAACGCAGCATCGGGCCTGTCAGAGCATAGAAACATGGCCGAGGAGCACAACCAATGGGGACTCATAGCCTCCCATCAGACGGCATGGAGGTTGGGTAAGCGTGTGTGTGTGTGTGTGTGTGTGTGTGCCTGTGTGTGTTCATATCCGACCCTTTGAGCAGGTCTGTGTGAAAACACGTGTTTCTCTCTGGGAGCAGTCTGTGTGTGTGTGTGTGTGTGTGTGTGTGTGTGTGTGTGTGTGTGTGTGTGTGTGTGTGTGTGAGAGAGAGAGAGAGAGAGAGAGAGAGAGAGAGAGAGAGAGAGAGAGAGAGAGAGAGAGAGAGAGAGAGAGAGAGAGAGAGAGAGAGAGAGAGAGAGAGAGAGAGAGAGAAGGTATGTGTTAAATGTGTTTTTATATATACTGTAAATTTCAACTGTGTGCAGGTCTGTATCGGCACATGTCAGTGAAGGTGTGCATGTGTGCATGTTCCGTGCATGTGCACACGCACACACACGCTAGCGTGTAGTAAAATTCCCCGACAACACAGGCAGCCACACAGGGACGGCTGTCAGTCAGTCAGAGACCTGATGGTTGTATGGATAGTGTGATGTTGAAACGACTGGAAAGACTAAGAGGGATTGAAGTGCTAACTGAGTTCTCAACCATGACGGCAATGTGTCTGTGTGATTCATGATCCAAGACTGACGCTTGTTCATGCAGGTATTTATATATATATATATATATATATATATATATATATATATATATATATATATATATATATATATATATATATATATATATGTTATTACCTTTTTCATTACTTATTTATAAACAGATAACAGACATGCACTGTAGTTTGTGGATCTTAATCCACCTCAGGGTCCTGCACACGACATACACAACAAGTCATGGCAGTTGTCGCAAGTTGTCACTAAAGAGATTGTGTTGTACATTTCTATTCCTTTGCGGGTGGGAGGTGTTGGACTTGGGAAAGTAATATTGTAATATGTAATATATTATTCCTTGATTCGAGTAATAAGTACTATATTTACTTTTTCTAAGGGGTCATAAGTAAAGTAAAGATAATATTCTCCTAAGCAATATTGGCCAACACTGCCTGAAAGTGCAGTCGATACGGTTGAGTGTGATTGGAAATTTTGCCGGCAAAGCCACAACTCAGTAAAAAATAAAATAAAAATAAAACAAAACAATTGCCTGTTCCAGCTGGGAAGATTTTTTTTTTTCCAATTTCGTCTAGCAAATCAATGTCACTGTCAGTGAAGAAATTCTTCAAAATGTGGGGTTTCTATAACACACACACAGTTTTTTGTCAGTGGGGGGAAAAAGGGAGTAGACATTTTGTTGTGGTTTTGTTGAGGCTGCTCTACTGATCAGATCCTCTTTCAGCCAAGCAGTCTGGTTAAGGGGGCAAAAGAAACAGCTGCACTGATCTACAGTATATCATGTAATGTGCACAATCTTAAGCATTTCCCCCCAAACCATTAACCATCTTAAAATAACACATTTGTCTCCAGAGTTAATGAGAGTTAATAGAATTTGCCCTTCCAGTGATATCACCAGGAGGACAATTACACCCCGCAGAGTTAAACACAGCTCAGTGAAACGATGACAATGAAAAATAGCGAGGTCTTAAGTATCTCTGAGGGATACCGCTTGGCCACATATAGGTTTTAAATTACTACGGTGCTTAAAATATTTACAATAGCACGGTGGAATTTTTGTAGGAATTCGATAAAAAAAAGAACTCAACACCATGGCAAAAATATCTAATAACCTCTAGACTACAGTATAAATATGCCTCAGACGGAGAGAAGCAATTACACCGGAGGGCTGGTTGAGAAATGAAGAACGCACGTGCGGTATAATATCATATATATATTCCAGGTAATCTGGCCCCCTGGTGACGCCCTTCCACCGTATGCTGATCGAAGTCTGCTGCTTCCACATCAAAACCTCCTTATGAGAGGGCCTGGTTGACTGTTAGACCACGTAATAGATAAAGTGCTTGATGTTCTCCTCTTGATCATGCCTCGAAAAATTGAGGCATGATCAAATGACGCTTTACTGCTCCACGCAGCCAGACTAATGTTGCGTTGGCACGGGGCAGATTAAGCGATGCAGTCTACCGTTCGTTGTCAAAGGAAGCCAGTGACGTGACATGGCAAAGACGCAACGACTCAACGACGCACGTACCGTATCTGCTCCAAATCAACTCACAGCATGTCTTTGCAGCGTCTCACATGCCCGTATGAACGCACTAACAGCCGCGAAGTCTGGCATAAATATCGCTAGAGGGTGCTAAGTCCATGTGTTAGTGCAGGGGTTTTCAACAGGTGGTCCGGGGTCCACCAGTGGTCCTTGAGAGGTGGTCCAGGTGGTCCCCAGCTAAGTTGGTTAACCAGATGTAACACTTGAGAACGTAAAAATGAAACCAAATGAACCCTAGCGGTTCCATTTGGTTTCATTTTTACGCTCTCAAGAGGTAAAATATTCATCATCTTAATTAGCCCAAGTCTACACAAGTGGAAGATTGATGGTCGTGGACAAAAGCAAAAGAAATCTTTAGTTTCGGGGTCTGTGGGGCTAAAATGTCCTCAACTGGTGGTCCGTGGCTCAAATGCTGAATAAATGGTGGGCCCTGGTGTCAAAAAGGTTGAAAATTGATATAGTAACTATTTAAAATACAAAAAAAATGTACAAATTGTACATTGTCTTAAACTAAGCAATTAAACCACTTTCTTTTTGTTTTTAAAAAAATGCTAAGTTTGATGTAGTATTAATTAGTAAACTAAGTAATTAAACCACTCCTTTTGAAAAATGCCAAATTTGATGTAGTGTTAATACAATCGAATACAATCTGCAAAGGAAACAATTTGATACCGATTATTTGCATTGCGATAGGATATATAGTCAATGTTCATTTCGATCAATGTAGTTACTGTATCGCTACACTGTCTGATGATAATTCACCGTTGGGACAGACAGGGTTGTTCGGGAGCCGTGGAGCCTGGCAACAGAACAAGCTCAGCCTGACAATTTGCTTCTCGTCGCTTCCAACCTGACTCTGCTTTTCCCTAATGACTCCTATCTGTGACACCAGAACCACCCCGCCTATACACAGCAGCACCCCGTGCCTGGGAACAGATTGTGTGTTAAAACGCTAAAGGGCGCGGATCCACAAGCTCACAACGGGCCCGCCGCAGCGCGAGACGGTGTGTGAGCTTTGCCGCACTGCTATTTTCAGGTGTGCAACACAGGTGACAAAGCATGAATCCAACTGTAACAGTATAGCACACACAAAACCCAGCTCACAGAGAGGCACGCACAACAAGGTTTTACATGCACCAAAATGTGCACCGGAATGCACACCCTTACAGTACGCACACATACAGTGTAACGCATGCGTGCCTCACACACACACACACACACACACACACACACACGCACACACGCACACGCGATGGCTCTTGCAGAAGCAGGATCCCTGCTGTTCCACAGATATGAAGGAGAAGAAGAAGAGGAGATTGATTGAAAGATGGATACTGAGGACAGGTAGAGGTGGAGAATTCTTGCTTTTCCTTTTTCCCCTGGGAGCCAGCAGGTCCTCTTCCTCCTCTTAACATACCTTATTAAATTTCTCCTTTCTTTCGGCCTCATGCTGTGACCCTGCTTCACACATTCTCTTCACTTTTCCTCTGCCCTGCGGCCATCTCTCTCCCTCTCTCTCCCTCTCTATTCCTCTCTCCCTCTCTCTCTTTCGAATCCCCGGGGATTCATCTCTCTCTCCCGTCTCACTCATTCTCCTATTGGCTCATAACGTTCTCTGCCGTCCATCACTCTCTCCCTCTAACCAAAGGCCCAGCGGTCTTTTTGTTCTGTGCCTCCCCATGCCTTCCATCTTCCTCATCCTGATTCCAGGCTGTTTCCTGTGGGCTGGCTCAACCTTTCTGTGACCCTTTGATTCGATCTCGAACCGACAGAAGAAGGCGGAGGGAAGCTGCGTTGGGATCGAGGATGGGATCTGTAGTATGGTTGCAGTTGAGGTTTAGGTTAGGGCGGTGCTGCTCAGGCTGGGACTGAGGTATAGGTTTGTGTTGATTTCGTCAACTGAAACTATGACAAAAAAAAAATCTGCGTTTTTTTTCATCCCACGATTTTTTTCACCCAGTGCCAATTCCAAAATGTGATCCTGGGCTCTACACACCCTCCAGGCCCCACCAACCTGGGTGAGGCAGCGGACAGGTCTCATGCTTCCTTCAATGCATGAGGAGTCCAACCTGCCTTCTTTTGACCTGACAGGGGCGAGTTTCCCTGGTTGGACGTAGCGCGTGGAAGGAACACGTTATTCCATCCAGTTCTAGTCCCCTGCATCAGGCGCCCCCGCTGGCCAGGGGGAGGCAGTTTAGAGCCCAGGATTACTGCATGTTTTTGTGAGGTTATCTACCGTTGGGGACATGGGGAGAACATGCAAACTCCACACAAAAAGGCCCTTTCGCCCTTTCTGACTCGACTTACAACAAGCAACGTACAGTAAACAGACCTGATTGCCCTAACCAAGATGGATGCTCTGTGACAACACCGACCTTTTTGACCTCAGAACTGAGGCTCAGATTGAAGGTGGTTGAACAGAAAGTTGATATGAGCTCATTAATTGGAAATCATCGCATTGTGTGAAGTGAGAGGCGCCGCTATCATCATGTGTGCTCCCAAAGGCACCCCTCACAGGTTATCTAGGCAGGCCGTCACAGCGGTAGGTAGATATAACCCCCTCTACCATACCCCCCCCCCCCCCCATCCACCTCCATGTCTTCCTCATGCACATACATGCTCGGTAATAGCTCTCCGTCTGAGTGGTCACAGTCCAAAGGCCAGGTCTGCGGAGCTTTCATTTTCCCAGCAAGCGGCGCAGACAAGCCACAGGTTATCTCATGTGGATTCACCGTCTCCACGATCTTACATTCATGAGCTTCACACACAGACGATAAACTCCGTGCTCCTGTGAATATCTATCAAGCGATCTACAGCTTCTATCTATCATCTATCCATCTACCTATCCATCTATCTATTCATTTATCCGTCCATCCATTGAAGTGATATTTTCGTCTGTGGGGTCTGCTTCTCTCCTCTCCTCTCCCTCCTCTCTCTCCTCCAAATGCCATCCAGTCCAGAAATAAAAATCAGAGGGTCCAGTAAAGGGCATTCTTCACATAGAGCCATTAGACATTTCTGGCACATTCTCCAGTGTCCTGCTTTCTCCACTTTGAGCCATAAAACAGAGCAATCTCACGCTACATTGGCTCCGAAAGACAAACCAGGCTGAATAATTACCCGGAGCAGGGCAATAATCAACAAAGTCCAGACAAACGTGCAGGCTTATAATAATTGTCTTTCAAACTGCTGACAGGCCTTTGCCACTGCTATCTCCTCGCCTAATGGTACGTAGCCAAGACTGTATAGACTGGAAGAAAGATGACAAGTACATTCAATTATTCTATGGAAAAAAACTGGAGGCCATCGTCAGTGGCACTGACAATTAAAATGGTTTCACCTCCCTTGGAGCAACTTAAGTATTGCCAAACCACTTGCGCTACCACACGCCCAGAATTGCATCAAAGAGGTGATAGTGTTGTATAAATGCAATGAATTATATTGCTAATTATATCGATGTGTATATCCTACATGTTGGGTGCCAACCATGTATCGTGACGTATTGTATCGCTGTTAAAAATGTATCGTTACACCCTTAACGTGGACACACACACACACACACGCACACACGCACACACACACACACACACACACACACACACACACACACACACACACACACACACAGTAAACAGGCTTTCAATCTTGGGGTGCAGGGAGTCAGGGAGTCTGGAGAGCAGAATCGTTAGGAGTCATATTTTCATTGCAACATTTAACTCAAATTGCATTTTATATGGTTTTAAATGTGTTTATATTCAAGGTAGAGAAGTGAATGCATTTCCAATTAAATCTGAAAATTTTATTCGCATATATTTGACAACAGTCACAGTTTTAAATGTTAATAGATCTTTACTGCATTTCTTTTTCATGTGTTTTTTTATTCTTCACGGTGGAATAATTTTCCTGTACATGAGTGCATCATGTACAGGAAAAGTGCAGGATGCGGTGGATCTACATCACCACACACACGCGCGCGCGCACGCACGCACGCACGCGCACACACACACACACACACACACACACACACACACACACACACACACACACACACACACACACACACACACACAGTTAAAGCCACAATTAACAGCACACTAACGTGTGTTCTGGTGAACACCAGGCGTACAACATGTGATTTCTGCATGGTGAGCAGGAGCAGGAGCACTAATGGGTCAAAGCCCAGGCTGCTGCAATGTCCGGGACACCAAATGCCTGCCAAGCAGAGTGACCATCTGACCTCCTGCGGCAGCCAAAGCTATTCTGTAAACCCGTTTAACCAAAGCCTGCTTCTCCCGGAGAGCAGCGTTTTTTATTGGGTTTGTCGCCCACCGCAGGGGTCACCGTGGTCGATAAGCCCAGCCGCGCTTCCTGGATAAGGCTTTCTGAACAAGCAATTTAAATCTTCCCCCACACAACACATGATTGGGTCCCGACCCTTGGCTTTGCACAAGAAGAAGAAGAAGAAGGAGAAAACTTCTTCTAAGGAGATTTTTAAATGGAAAATCTGAAACAGGAAACACAGATGATAGATTATTGTACAGATCAAATGGCTGTTAAGAGCTGCTGCATTGCAGCGAACAGCCTTTATAAACTGTAGTCAAGGCCAGCACTTATCACAGCTGATTGTACTAATCTCTGTCCGTCTGTGTATGTGTGTGTGTGTGTGTGTGTGTGTGTGTGTGTGTGTGTGTGTGTGTGTGTGTGCGCGCGCGTGCGCGCGTGCGTGGAAAACACACACACAAGCAAGTGTATAGAGTAGACAGAGAAAGATGTACATATAACAATTGGGTACAGACTAAACCTGGTGAACTTATGGCCGTGTGTATGTGTGTACGTGTGTACGTGTGTGTGTGTGTGTGTGTGGGTGTGTGTGTGGGTGTGTGTGTGGGTGTGTGTGTGTGTTGTTGAGTAAGGTGGAGAGAGAGGAACATTGTCAGATGCGAGAGAAAGAGAGAGAGAGAAAGAGAGACGTTGTGTGCCCCAGTCATTACAGCTCATTTGTCGAGTGCTATTCCACTCAGCTGGGCTGAGTTAACAATTTGCCCCGGATCGCTCCCTCTCCTCCTCTGAGCTAGTACAGCACCCTGCTGCTAGCATACAGACAGGGAAATGGGGCATAAACATGGTGAGTGTGAGTGTGTGTGTTGAGAGTGAGAGAGACAGAGAGTACAACACTTTGCCGGAGGGCAGTACTATACAATTGTTTGTGTGAGTTTGTGGTTAAACAGTGCCAAAATGTGGTCTTTGCACATACACATGTACTTGTACACGCACGCACACGCACACGTACACACATCATATATTTTGGAGCATTTTGGAGCAGACTCCCAGCTGGTTCCTCAACCCTCCGATGTGTAATGACAACTAATCAGAGGGCATACCCACCATCTAATTAACCAATTAGCAGCTAATAGATTCACGTACCGTATACGCAAAGCATGGAGAATCCATTATGGGACTCCCATGCAAGTGGAAACAATCCACCCCCACGGCCCTCATCCGACTGAACAGGGAGCAGCTAGGTTGGTGCCTGACAGGGGCGGATCTAGGCATGGGCATAGGGGGGCAATGCCCCCCTAAATGACCTGACTGCCCCACCAAACATGATGGCATGCAAACAACCCAAATTTCAAATGTATTTCAAATTAAAGTGCTTATAATTAATATGATCTGAAACACTACTACTGCTACTAACTAACTACAGCTGTGGCACCACTAAACCAACAGCATTTCATCATTGAAAACAGAAAACTCTCTGAGTCAGACCTTTAGCCTTATGCATGCTGCGTGTCTGTCGCAACTAATGTTGTTATTGATGCTTTACTTGTCTAATAAAATTCATGTAACTGAAAATGGTATGGGTGCGGCTTCATCGGCCGTGGCGCGAAGCGACATGGGCGATGAATACCATTTTCTCTTGCTCCTCCAACATGTTCTCTTGCCCCCCCAAATGGGACATGTTACATCCGCCCCTGGTGCCTATTGCCTATTGTGAACGGCATGTGGCATGTCCAATTTTCTTCGCCTTATTCATTTATTTACTAGGATTGATTCACCTAGAAACCGTGACTCCTGTAAGTTTAAAGTTTGCAAGAAACTTTAGTCGGGCACCGATTATAGGATAATTACTGCTGTGATGGTATTAGAATTTTGATTGCTCGGGGGTGGAAAAAGCAATACATTATTGCTTTTATTATTATACTTAGCCGGCGGTTTAAAACCAAATAAACATATTGCAACCACCGCAGAGATGAAGTCTGTTTATTTGGGACTGTAATTTATGTAAACAATTTGTAATCTAATGTTATAATTCAGTAATGCAGTTATTTACCCTGTCCCAATGATAATTGAGTTGATTTGGGGCTTGAATCGACCCTCCCGAGAATCACTGAGTTGTTCCCCAGCTATGAGGCTGCTCTGAACCCAGTATACTGTATTCTCATACCTTATCCTGACCTGTAGTATACGGAGTGTTCATCGCAAGAGAGGCGCAAACTCTCCTGTTCAGCTCGACATCAGCCCGATTCCAAAGTATATAACGCTATGTTATTCGACTGTAAGAACGAATGGAAATCCAGTGTAGCAACGAGAGGCCGTTTTGACGGGCAGCAAGCAGTGCATGTCACGGTGGGCAAAGATGGTGGTGAGCAAACACAAAGAGGTTGTCTACTACTATCTGTCTGACGGCAGGGGCGGATCTAGGCATGGGCATGGGGGGCAATGCCCCCCTAAATGCCAAGTCTGCCCCACCAAACACAATGGAATGCAAAACAACTACAATTTCAAATTAAAGTGCTTATATTTATGATTTGAAACACTACTACTGCTACTAACTAACTGCAGCTGTGTCACCACTAAGCCAACAGCATTTCATCATTGAAAACAGAAAACTCTCTGAGTCAGACCTTTAGCTTTATGCATGCTGCCTGTCTGTTGCAACTTCAACAACAACTGATGTTATTATTGATGCTTATACTTGCCTAATAAAAGTCCTGTAACCGAAAATGGTACGGGGGCGACTTCATCGCCTGCGCCGCTTCGCGCCGCGGGCGATGCAGTCGCCCCCGTACCATTTTCTCCTGCCCTCCAAATTGGGAAATGTTACATCCACCCCTGTCTGACGGTCGACTGTCTGGTGGATCTCCACGCAGAAGGATCTCCACAGTCCGTGTCTGACTGTCGAGCTCCATGTTTGTCTGCATGCATCGGCCTCCCCGCGATCACGCGGTACAGTGCATACAGTACAGAACCTCCCTTTGAAATAACTGATCGATTTTCCTCCAAAGTTTACAGGACGGCGGTGATGTTGAGAGGAGAGCTTAGCTCAGAGATAAAACAAAAAAAAAAACATGTTAAACGAGGCAAGCCGTATAGAGCAGGTGGATCTATCAGGTTCTTAGTGATGAGGCTGATTACAGTGCTGATCTGGAGGGATAGAGAGTCATGTCTTAATTGGAAATCTAACTTGAAAGAGTAGATTGGATGTGTAGTAGCAGGAGAAATTGTAAAGTGTGGGTGCTGCTGGAAAAAAAAGATTAAAGTGCAATGTGTGAGGAGATATATGAGATAAATGTTTGCACAAGATGCTCACACACGCACAACACGGACCCATACAGGCACACACCGATGCATCGTGGCATACCCTGCACACGTCGGAGATGCATGTGCATCATGTGTGCGTGTGCGATTCACAAGCCCACAGATTGAGTGCACTCAGCAAGAAGTGTTTCACGGATGGCAGTTCTTCTTTCTTTTTCCGCTTGAGAGACTTATCTTCTGAGCTCAGGTGGTGTTCCATCTGTTTATGTGCACTTTGGAACACACACACGCACGCACGCACACGCACACACACACACACACACACACACACACACACACACACACACACACACACACACACACACACACACACACCGAACAAGTAGACACATGTCAAGGCCATATTTCCTTCCTGCATAAACTGCAATAGGGAGAGAGGAAAATCAGAAAATGTCATCCCTTCAAACTTCATTCTACATCCCTCTCCCTCCCTCTCTCCCTCCCTCCCTCCCTCCCTCCCTCCCTCCCTCCCTCCCTCCTTTCCTGACTGTTCCTCTATTTTTCTGCCCCCCCTCACCCACCCCCCAATCTCCCCTCCTTCTTGTCAAGATCATTTTCCAACCACCCCAACCTACCCTTCCCATTTCCCTTCCTCTTCCATCTATAGACCTCCACTGCATGCATTTCCCAGGGTCCGTTCAATCACTATCTACTGCATAGCCTCTGACTTCTCTTTCTCTCTCTGTCCTCAAGCTTTCCCTGCAGTCCCATTGACCATGCACCCTGCTGTGAAACGCAGCCCAGGCCAACAGAGCAGCAGATGGCATAACACACACACACACACACACACACACACACATCATGTATACAACACACACATAAGCACCGACCAGTGCACTGCACGCACAACACTTGCTCAAATGGACGCACAGCAGCAAATGCCTGTGGCACACACACACACACACACACACACACACACACACACACACACACACACACACACACACACACACACACACACACACACACACACACACACACACACACACACACACACACACACACACACACACGCACAGTTATCATATTTAATTTCTCCTAATAACACATTGTCAGATCTGAAGACAACATGTCAGACACCAGGGCACCAGCACCAGGGCATCAATGTCAGACACACACACACACACACATGCATGCACAACACACTTCACAACCTCCCACAGCCTGATATATGCACACAAAAGTATACACGCATGCATACACATTATTCCAAAATCCAGTGTTTTACTATTGTACATACAGTACACATGCCCGCTTCGAGATGCTGTTACATACTGTATGCACTTACACACGCACGCACGCACGCACACACGCGCACACAAACACACACACACACACACACACACACACACACACACACACACACACACACACACACACACACACACACACACACACACACACACACACACACACACACACACTCAGTAAATCGATGGGTCGGTCTTGGCTTGGATCATCATGAGAGAGCGGTCCGCCAAAGGCATGCTCTGCCGCCCACAAGCTTGTTCAACCCCCACAGCGCATGCACCCACCACCCTGCACCACACACACACACGCACACACACACACACACACACACACACACACACACACACACACACACACACACACACACACACACACACACACACACCGAGGAGCCGCTCAGGTCAACCCTCTCACTGCCCTCTACTTAGAAACAAGCCTGGCCTGAACTACGACGACTTGTATAGTCGTCGTATACTGCAGCGACGACTTGTGATCTTGTGCGTCTTCTGTTGTCGGCGTGGGTGACCACGGCACGTATAAGTCAATCCAATATCAAATCCAATCGACTTCATACAGCACATTTTGCACCTCAAGGTTTACAAAGTGCTGTACAGAAGGTTATAAGCTAAATATACTGAAAAGCTAAAACATCAGCAAGACCACACATGTAACAATGCCACACACAAAAAAACACACACAGGGGAGCTCATTCCACAATTTTGGGTCAGGCATGACGTAAAAGGCTCAGTCTTCTCTTGTCTCTAAACATTTTGTGTCCTTGAGATTCAATTGGCATGCAGACCGCAATGGCCTTGAGAAAGTGTAAACGTTTATAAGATCACAGAGATACTGAGGTGCCAGGCCATTCCGTGACTTAAAGACAAACAATACCATCTTAAAGTCAACTCTAAAACCTATACCGACTAAGCCAGTGAAGAGAGGACAGAACAGGTGTCAGGGGCATAGGCTATAGGGGCTACGACTATACTGTATGAAAGGAACTATTTCACATTTGTAACAAGAGGTCACAGGCTTTTCCAAAAGCTTGGTTTTCCACTCGCTCTCAATACAGCGCCAAATGGAAGCTTTGGCTTCTGCGAGGCCAACCCTTTTCTGAGGTTACTACGAAACCAGAGCGTTGCCAACAACAACAGTTCCTCTGAGTGTCCGATGAAGCTGATTTAGCTCTGGCCTCTGTCATGACAGACCCGACTGCGTAAAAGAGAGGGGGGGAGAAAAAGAAACCTCACAGACCTTCCAGGTCCAGGCACATCAGGCCAAGCACTCCTTTTCCAAGCAGCCTCCGACATATTTGCTTATGTTGTTAAACTCGGATATTCCTGGAAATCAGTTGGCACATTAAAGCCGGCAAATTGCTTCTGGCTGTTGCCTGCCCACCCCCACCACCCCTCCGGCGCTGTTTGCCCAACCAGGACACCCTGATTCTTTCCCGTCTCAATAAAGAGCTGCCTAATTACGGCGTCTGTGAGGTATTATGGAGCTTAGTGTGGACACGCAAGTCCGTCCAGCGTAACTTATTTTCTGCTTGGCAGAATGGAGATAATTGCTTAACAAATGGCACTTCACGGTGCGGTCAGTTCACCAACCCCACCGCCGCCGCGGTCTCACTGAACCTGTACTTTTTGCCAGCAAACACCATCAGCTAAGTCATATTCGTGTAATAATTCCACATGTTTAATTGCAGTATAATAATGAGGTTATAGCAGGGAGAGGAGGGATGGGGCATGCCCACATCATACCATGCTAACCTCATGCTCGCCCGCATGGCAGCTCTCCGTCTCTCTCTCTGCAAATGACTATGTATCCGGTGGTTGGTACAGTATGTAAGGCCTGTATGCACGTATAGTATATCCGGCCGGTCCGTTGCCCTTCCCTGGCAAAGCGCCGTATTGATTGACGGCAGCTTGTGGCCTCCGCCCATGCAGTATGTTCATAAAAATGCATAAGTGCCGATGGGATAAATAAATGCATTTGGGCGCCTCGAAACCAGATGGCTTTGGCAGGGATGGTGTGTGTGTTTGTGTTTGTATACACTGTAAAAATCTAGAGTGTCGTTCTAAAGTGTAGAAATGGAGCGTGAGTGGTACAATTAAATTACTGTATGTGTTTGCTGTCTGCAAGGTGACTTAGAGGCTTCACAACACATGGTTAGACCATTATGGCATGATGATGGCCAAGATCTACAAAAGCCTTTTAAATCATAAGATTGCACACTTTCGAGATACCTTCAAAAATAGCAGATTGCAAGCTCGCAGTAAGAGGCTAGACTAGGCTTGGTTCCCTCATGGAACCTACCCTTCATGATGGAGGGTAGGTTCGTTCTATGTGCCACGTCTAACTGGGGAAACGCCGTCAACGCTGTCAGGTGAAAAGAAGAACCAGTGGATCTAAGGGGGTTCCAGGTGGTCCCCCAGCTAAATGATAGGGAGTTGTTGACTAAAGGGGTGCTTATAGAACTTTTACTCTTGAGTGTAAAATTATTTCAATTTCAATTATTTTGAATCATCTGCATAACTTAATTTACAAAGTCTCTGCAATTAGAACAATTACCGGTATTTTGATTAACATTTGCCTGTACGAATGCCACATGAATAGACCATGGACCTGGGGACAAACGCTAAATGTCATTAAGTGGTAGCCCGTAGCTCAAATGTCGAATAAATAATGGGCCTTGATGTGAAAAAGGTTGAAAACCACTGCTTTAGACTAATTGACATTGGGTTAAATCATGAGCAAAAAAATAAATGGGATAAAAAAATAAAATATAAATGTGCGTAAGTGTGTATTTGGGGGTTGCTCTACAGCAGGGGTAGGTAACCTTTTCTAGATTAACTGCTGTGTTGCTGTGTAATATTAGCATTATTTTAACATTATTTTTAATTTTGACAACAAACAACAAAACATATACAACAACAACAACAAACATATACCATCCGATTTTGATTGTCCATGTGTATAGCATCCTTTATATTTTCTGTTTTTCTTTAGAAATATTCTATTTCATGAAGCATGATTATTAGAATCAAATATTAACAGTTTTCGTGCCTTTGCAGTAGAGCTACGTCACGCTTATCATTATCAAATAATAGGTATGACCGATGCCATTTAGGTTGATCTACGTCACGCTACATCGCGCACCGTCGCCGGTTTGATACGATCCCAATGATAACGGCAGCGAGCAGCGATCGAATCCTCCCATCAGAACGGACCAAAATAAGGAACGGACCAACCCGGACCCAGAAGTGTGTCGCCAACTAACTTGTCCAACGGGAAAAATGGACCGAAATATGAAATATGCCTTTTAGATGGAAATCGCTGGCACTACCTACCTAAAAAAATATGGAAAAGCGCTGGCACTGAGTGTTTTCATGTTTGTTCTCTCCAGATCAGCTATTTCCAGTGGGACTGAACGGCACATCCTGTTTTTGCACAGAGGGCTATAGACAAGAGTGACAAGACCCCAGAAACACAATGATGGCATCATACATCCGGTTTTGGAGATCTGGCACATCAAATAACCGTTTCAACCGTGAAAGCCCTGGCAAATACACAGGCATGTAATCCTCGTGTTTGGTGCGAAGCCGGTTAATATTAACACTGTTTTCCGCCGCCATGAATGTGAGTGAGTTTGAATAAATGTAGAATTATGTGCAGGGTGTAATTTACATACTGTACATACAGTATGTGAATGGACTTAATTTAACTGTAAAAGTGTGCCAGTGATCAGCCTCTGAAGTGCCAATGTTGTCACCCGTGCCTAAGGTTTCTTAACCACCCCATTGCTCTACAGCAGTGGTTTACAACCAGTGGTCCCTGAGAGGATTCCAGGTGGTCCCCAGGCTAAACCATGGAAAGTTGGTTAACCAGATGTAACTCTTTGAGAGCATAAACATGAAACCAAATGGACCCGCAAGGGTCCATTTGGTTTCATGCTTACAGCTCTCAAGAGTTAAAATATTCATCTGAATTAGCCCAAGTCTACACAACTAGAGAATGTAGAAGATTGTGGGGCTAAAGTGTCCTCAATTGGTGATCTGCGGCTCAAAGGGCTGTATAAATAGTGGTCCCTGGTATGAAAAAGGTTGAAACCCCCTGCTCTACAGTACCTGCAGAGAGGCGTGGCCGGGTGCGGGGCGTCTGCATCTCCTGGCGGGCGTGGGGCAGCATGTGGTAGCGCTTGGCCTCGTTCACCAGGTCCCTGCAGGCCTCTGATGACTTGATCAGCTCCTCGTTGTCCACCACGTTGAGCAGGTAGGACGGATGGATGAACGGGAGGCGCACCACGGCCAGCAGCTCCGACATGTGCTGCAAGACAGAGAGAGAGAGAGAGAGACAGTCAGACGGAGAGGCCCCTATAGTGGGTGTGCGTTTTTGCCTAATCTGAACAAAATCAATGGCCAATGAAGGTCCCCAGGCTTTTTTTCAGGGCCTCACTCAAACCCAGTACCGCGCAGTCCAATTTCCACAAAAGGGTTCAGTTCAGAACCTGTTTTTAGTCCATGAGCCAAACCTCCAAAATTGGTAAGTTCATTATGAATTGAGTGTGCAAAACAAAAAACCCATTTACACCGTCAATATAAATACGTTGTATATTAACATATGCTAACCATAACCATTTCCTATATAATGCAATTATAAAAATATAAGATTTGTAATGCAATTATTACTTTGTGGTCAGTTTCATGGTGATAACAATTTAATATCCAGTAGGTATGTTTTTCCCATAATTAATGTCACTCTTTTGAAGGTCTGGCTCATGGACTAAAACCCAGTAAAGAACTGAACCGGCTCAACCCTGGTGGAACAGAGGCCTAAGAGCGAGGCGCCCCACTGGCCCAATCGCTAATTTGGTCCTGGTGGGGGGTGAGAGAGCAGACAGCTCTCCGCTGCACACATTGTAAAAGTAAACTAATTCAGAGCTAAACTCGTGGGCAGCAGAACCAGAAGCTGAGGGAACCCATGTCAGGACGGCGGGTCTCCAGTGTGGGCAGAGGAAAGGAGGCCACCTGTTCAGACAATAAACAACTGTGTCAGGAATGGCTTGGGAACGTACTGCACACTACCACTTCTTATAGCCGCTTTAGCTCCAAATACGTTGTTGTATTGAGGGACAGTGTGAGCTGGTAATATTTTTTGGCAAACATTAATTAAACATTAAGACCAGTGTTTGGTATTACTTAGGAGAGTAATATGCTACTTATTATTAATTATTGGGTTTAGTCAATTACTTTTGAATCCAATTGTTTTCAATGATAATATTAAGATGAAGAGTCACCAGCCAGAAGTGCTCTTTCAACCTTTTAAATGAAAGGATTCCAAACCAACACGTAACTGAAGAAAAACATAACAGCACACATTCTAATTTTTACAAGTAATTAGTTACAGTACTACATTACTAGTTACTGCACAACACTGATAAAGACACACCCAAAATGTGTGTGTGTGTGTGTGTGTGTGTGTGTGTGTGTGTGTGTGTGTGTGTGTGTGTGTGTGTGTGTGTGTGTGTGTGTGTGTGTGTGTGCGCGCGCGCGCACGTGTGTGCGTGCGCATGCATGCTTCAGTGTGCATGTGCATGCATGTCAACATACGAATGCTCACTAAACACAAGAGTTGCTATGGCTGTTACCATAGCAACTGTGTCTGTCCGCGCCTGCCTAATGCTCGTTTTACACTGTACTCCTGTTATATGCACGTGTGTGCACATGTATGTGGAAATGCAAGTATGAGTCTAATGTATGGTCACACATGGTTGGTTGACAAACAAATTAACCCTTATAATTAACTTTTGAGAATGTAAAATGAAACCGTTCCATTTTATCCTCTCAAGGGTTACATTATTGTAAACATTTGCCTGTTGTCTTTTCAAATCGTACCATGGAATTGTGGAACCAAATCTTATCCAACAACAACAACAAAGCTTTTAGCTCTTCTAGAATCTAAAATGTCATCAAATGCTAGGTTGTGGCTAAAATGCTGAATAAATAATGGGCCTTCACTGACAAAAATGAATGCCATGATGTTTTCTCCCAGCGAATAAGACCCTATATTACTTGACCACACAAAAACATCAAAAGTAGAAGATGCAGAAGCTCAAAATTTTGAGCTTGTGGATGTACTATTCTTGCCATTTTTAAAAAATGAATCCCAAAAAGTAACAGTTTTGGACATAGGGTAAGAGGTGTCGGTCTGTGTGTCTGCATGTAGGAATAATAATAATAACATCTCAGACTTATATAGCATTTGGTATATCCAAAGATGGTTTACATGGGGGCAAGACTGAAGAGTAAGCAACAACATAAATACAACTTTATTAGGAAAAATTCTAAAAGCTAAGAGATAAAGAACATTAACAAATGGTGAACAGAATTAGCTAGTGAAAGCGAGGTGGGTTTGAGGTTTGGAAGGTGGAGGAAAGCGTTTTATAGGGAGTGCATTCCACAGGGTTGGGAGAGCAAAGGCAAAAGCTCTGTCGGCCCACGTACAGAGTTTAGTATTGGGGACGTCGGACAAAATACATGCGCATGCGTCTGTTACCCTATCACTATGGGAGTTTCTGCGTCTGTCAATAGCACAACATTGTAAACAAGCTCCAGACTAGAGAGAGAACAAAGCCGGGAGGAGTGTGACCCCTTGACCTCTGGGGCTTACAGAGGTATAGGCTCAGAACAACAGAAGAGCATCAGTCCACACAGCAGATTATCTTCATGTTGTCTCTCACACATGAGGGACAGCGGTGTGAAGTAACTAAGTATATTTATTCCAGTACTGTGCTGTGTACTCAAGTACAAATGTGGGGCATTTGTTCTTTACTTGAGCATTTCAAGTTTGACTTACAATCGATCCAAACGCTCTATTTTTACTCCACAGCATTAGCATTAGTTTTAGTGAATAGTTACTTTGTACATTTTGATTATTTTTTTTGCAAAGCATGTTTGGACAACTTCAACCCTATATAGCTACATTTCAGCAATTTAAAAATAGCTGATCTACGAGCTCAGAATGTGTTGCATGGTGAACTTGTATATTTGCTATTTTGAAAAAGAAAGAATATTAAAGGTAATAGAGAAAACTTTAGTGTGTACAAACACTGTGTGTTTAAAAACCTCCAGTCTATTGTCTCATAATGAATCTGCTGGAGACTGCTGTGCTGGGATTGGCTAAAACTCTGACTCATCCCACACAACCCCCCTCCCTTCCCAAATTAGCACCGCCTTTCCTGAGCCAGATGAATGTTTTGTTTACATAATTTGTTGAGAACAACAAAGTTCTGGACCGTCTGCTGGACAAAGCAAAGGGGGTGCCTCTATTACTCTATTGCTAAGTACTTTTCATACCATAGTTTTACTCAAGTAAATTTTTCCGACTTTTATTGTAATGTAGTAATAGGTCTACGTTTTCAGTGTGCCAAGATGGACAGCTAGACAGACAGACAGACATGGCAAGGACTTCAGCTCAGCTGCTGTCTGTAAACAAATATATACTGTATATCGGGAAGAAATGAGAGAGCTTTGTGCATGCAACTCCATACTAACACCCACCTTCCCCCGATGGTTATATTCCTAGACTTAATTTAATACTCAGGATTCACTGCATATCTGTGCATCAAGGTTTGTATGTGTGCGCATGCGCATGCATGCGTGTGTGTGCACACGTGCGGCAAGCATAACTACATTTTACAGAGGGGAATATTTGCTTCCTTACTCCACAAACACACACACGGTTTACCCAACAGTTAATCAAACAAACAGCTCAATACACCTTACCAAACGTTGTCTGCCTCGAACCGCGAAGTCAAAGCAAAATCTACTTAGCATACGGAGCCATTCCTAAGGGCGATAACACGACCGCAACTGGAGAAAGATTCTACATACAAATTAAAGCTACAGGCTGCTGGGCTTGGTCAATCGATCCAACAGGGTAGCGAGAGATTAAAATATATATTATCTTACACGTCTCCTAGATTTCAGTCACTTTCTTTCTTAGTCACGCACTCAAAACTGCAAAACTAAAAGCTTCTGATGTGAATTCTAGAACTTTTTTTCTTCTTCAGTTTTGTTTATTCAGCATTTAAAGCTAATTTTAAACCCAACCAAATACTGACCAAAGATGCTGCACGGCATATAAACAAACACAATTTTAAAAGGCCAGCAAGAACATATGTTTATCTGGATTTAAAAAATGAAATGGCAAAGTCACCTGTCAGCTTCAGACAGGTACGTGAGAGAAGTGTGAGGAGGTTCTGACCAGACAAGATTTTAAAACTGTTTTCTGTATTTTGACTGGGAAGTCGGGAACCAATGAAGGGAAGCCAAAATGGGGGTGATGTTATCACACTTTCGGGTGCCAGTCAAGAAGTCTAGCAGCTTCGCTTTGGACAAGCTGTAGGCTGGAAAGCGAAGAACCATAGCACTTCCTCTCCTGAGTACAGCGTGTTGCAGTAATCTAGGCGGGAGGAAATGAGAGCATGGCTGACTTTTCTCCCAGATTGTGGGCTGGTAGGAAATATGTACTCTTGGCAATTCCTGTCTTAGTTGGGGGAAAAAAGTCTGCTTGGCCACCGTCATTGATCTGTTTGCAGGGCCGCACAGAGAGCACCGAAGAGGCAAGGGCCAACCCCCCAAAAAACAGCACATAATGTTTAGGGTGGTCTTTCTGTGGGTTCTTGTGCTATTTCATACCAGCCTACATTGCATGTCTTATGCTAATGGAGCAAGATATTCCCTCAGTAACTTGGCCCATGGCATTAAACAGTAAAATAAACAATTATTTTCTCATTACAATGAGAAAAAATACAAACATTAACATACCGTATGTATTATTGATAAGGGCCAAGGATCATCCATGGCCCTCTATGTTTTTTTCTATAGCCTGCGAAACGGGCACTTTGGCAGGGGTTCAAGACCAAACAGCCCCCCATCCCCCGCACGTGCCTGTGTGTTTGTCAAATTGAAGGGCCAAGTTCAAACATGTGGTTTACATGTCAGCGGCCTGTGGTGTTATTTGTTTTGTGTGAGGAACAAAACGATGGTTTATTCTGCTTCTAGTTCTATTGTCATTGAGCATAAAAAATGATTTGTCTGACATCCAGGTTTTTATGTTGGCGAGGCCATCAAAACGTGGCTCCAGTGAGTGTGTATCGTCTAGTGTGATCAAGAGCTACTGTACAGAGCACAGAGTTGGAAGCAGATGAAGTATTAAATAATGAGATGGAGTGGAGTATAACAAAAATGGATCAGGATTTGACTGCTCACACTGCTTGCCAGAGTTCTGGACCAAGCCTTCTTGCCTATCTCTTGTTTTTGTTTGCCCTGGGCTTGCATATATGTTCCTTCTCCTACTCATGCTTTGGGTTCCAACCTGCCAGCTCACATGAAGTAGGCAAACAGTCAAAAAGTTGTGCTGGGTTTACCGGATTGAAATATTTTTTTGGGCAATGCCATGAAATGCCTGGAAAATACTTTGTAAAGAAAGTTCCGTCCATGGTGCAGAATATAAGTTTCTGTAGTAGTAGTAGTAGTACTAGTTTGTATGTTTTGGGGCCAATTTGTGGAAATGCTGCTCAAATATTTGCCTTACAGCTGCTAAAGTGCGAGGCTCTTGTTCTGTAAACTACACCCCAAGAGAGCAAACCTCCACCTTCCCGTGAGCAATACACCCACCCCTCTGACCCTCAGCAACCACCGAAGCTTCAGATGAGCCCCTTTAAAAAAAACAAAAAACCCTCAGATTCAGCGAAAACCGAAAAGTTGTGAAATGACAGAATCCTGTCGTATCCGGGTCAAGTTCGATTAGAACAATCCATTAAGCCGTGGCCGTACGCGCGCGGGTCCACCGAAATAGCTGACCGTTCTGACCCGGTGGAGCTAAATGCAAGCTGTAAGTGGGCCAGCTTCGGCCAGGTGCTGCCCTCAGCAGCACAGAGGATAATGCCCGGAACGCCTGCATGCGCATGTGGGTGTGGGTGTGTGTTTGTGCTCGCGGCTGAGCACGCGCTTGTGGGGTCGGCAGGCATGCGCTCCTGGCCGCGTGTGTGTGCGGCTTCCATGTGGAACGGTCTTTAATAAATGCAGGGTGGGGTTTGGGGATTTGCAGAGAGGGAGCTGCATGGGGAACGGACGCAGGGCTTCACCCGTCAGCAGGTCTGGAGGTCACGCTGCGCTGGACGCACACACCTGCTCACCCAACGCCAGCGCTGGACTTTAGTCGCGCGACGGACGGTGCCGCGCACCACAGATAGGCAAGCTCACGGCCCGATGGCGTTAGGACGTGTGATGAACTTGTAGAGCTGTTACATTCGCTGTGCGATGGCAAGTATAAATCAGGCATTAGCGCTTTGTGTGTGTGTGTGTGTGTGTGTGCGCGGTTGTCGGTGTGTGCAGTATGCCTGTGTGTATTGGCATGTGTTTTCAGAAATGTGGGTGTGAGCCCTTCACTGAACCGATCGGTAGTAATGGATTGCAAGTCATCCCCTCGTCAGCTCCATACCGAAGTGGTTGCACGTAGGCGCACGCACACACGCACACGCACAGTATAATGGACCGTTGCCCGCTTACTTTTTTTGAAAACACAAAACAGCAAGCAGACAGCATCTGGCAGCTACAAAACTGTGCGCTGCGCACACACACACACACACACACACACACACACACACACACACACACACACATCCTCCCACACCCACACACGCACACATCTGTTGTGACAATTTCGCTGCACTTGGCAAAAGCATCTGAAACGGTTGTAAAACAGAGGCAAAGAGACAGCATCTGACATCTGCATAAATCACACAAACACACGCATGCGTGCACAGGCACACACCCTCTTTTTATGACTGCATTTCTATTCCAACCTGCACATTTAGTGTTTGGTAAATCTTAATTGTTCTTCTTCTCTGCTATTATTGTATTGTCTGCATGGGCCCTGGATGGAAACACGACCGCAAGGCCTTTCTTTGGTGCTGTGCTTTTGGATCAATGCTGTGTTTGACTGCACTCTGTACTGTTTGCATTTCATTTCATTGTCTAATAAAAGTATTGCACGCACGCGCACGCATGCACACACACACACACACGCACACACACACACACACACACACACACACACAGACACACACACACCAAGCTGTGAATCTCTCCAGTGTTGAAGCAGACAGGGACTAGTGGCGAAAGGTGGAATTGCAGCACGTATATAATGGACAACAAAATTTGGTTGGCAAAAGGCGGAAATCAGCATGTCCATGGGTGCTTAAAAAAAGCCACTGAGAAACTGCTACTGAAATGAATGGGAGGGGGGAGGGGGGGCTATCGCTCGAGTCCAGTCTCTATCCTCACACACACACACACACACACACACACACACACACACACACACACACACACACACACACACACACACACACACACACACACACACACACACACACACACACACACACACACACACACACAGCCAGCCACAAAGCCTATAATGCAACAATCTATTGTCTAGTCTTGGCTGTTGATCTCTTCGATAAAAACAGCAGCAGTTCATTTGATAGGTTGATCCGGCGATGACTCGCAGTATGCAGAGATGCAGACAGCCTGATCTCACATAATATAGTACAACTGAACAGAATTGGCATTCCGTAGATATAAACTAGTAATAGAGCAAAAGTCTGTTCATATATTACAACGGAGGCGTGGCTTCACAACTATAGTGCTGCTTGAGTTCAAGACAAAATTTATTATCCACTGACACTCTTTATACTATAGTCAGGCACAGTAGCCTACACATACTACAGATTGTCTTTTTTCCCAAACTCAACTTTTTCCCCCCATTGCCATCAACGAAACGCGGAGAAGATGCACGTCAGCTTGGTGCCATGCATGTGTCAGGTGCCATCTCCTACAAGATGCCTGCGAATCCCATGGTTCACCTCCGGTACATTTATGTGCCAGTCTGTGCATTTCTACATCTCCCTGACAACGTGTCACCCTTGGGTTTTATGCAGCATATATCCTGAGGACGGTATATAGACAGTGTATATGTACATGTCATGGATTGCACAAAAACATACTACATGCGCACGCACGCGCGCACACACACACACACACAGGCATCAGGGTGAGCTCAGGCAGGCAAGGAAGTCAAAACGTGCTCATATGCACAGTCCAATCACTTACATGCACAATTCTAATGGTCTAGCTATGCAGACTATTTAAGCAGAATGACAGTGCCGTGTGCTCAGTATACCTCTGCTGCTGTCACTGCTGCCAGTTTGTCAGTGTGAACAAACACCCACCACCTCCTCTCTAGCCTTCAACCATACTAGCATGGCATGTATTCCCCATGTCAGCACGCCATTAAAACGTGCACTGCATGGATAGCAATGGGGTACAGTAAGTACCCAAAGATTTGTAAAGGCAAAACCAGCAACACCGCAATATATACGCATGGAAAGTTACAAGTCCGATAACTAGTAACCATGAATACAATAAAATACAGAAAATGTAGCTGCTCATCAGTGTTGCCAACTTGGCGCATTTGCTATATTTGGCTTTTTTATACCCTTGAGGGTCCATTTGGTTTCATTTCATTCTAAGAGTTAAATGTGAACATCTGAATTATCCAATTTTCAAGAATCTACACATGCTATTTTGCCAGTTATTTCTCCTAAATTAGTCAGAGAGAATATGCAGATTAAATAATGGGCCCTGGTATGAAAATGGTTGAAAGCCACTGCTCTAGCGCAATCTAGTGCATTTTGGAAGTGCCACTAGTGCATTTTGGACTTAGTCAGTTGGCAACAGTGCTACTCATTCCCAGTGGAGTGGCACTCCATGGCAGGAAGTGGGCTTGAGCCCTGTGAGGCACGCACCGTGTCAGCCAAGAGAGAACCATCGCATGACCTGCCTTCTTTGTGAAGTTTTGAACTGGCTTTCAATTTTGCTTTAACAGCAACACTGTCTTGCCCTCCATCGATCGGGCCTGCATTCTGTCGTCGCTCACATGACCACACAGGCCATCATGCTGTCTTGCATGTCAAAAAGAAATACACAATGGGAGAGAGAATGTTGTATCTTTGGGCTCTGCTTCAGGACATTAGTGATCTCACAGTATATTTGTCATGCTTGTCCTGACAGTTCTGAAGCTTCATAGGAGCAGAGGGTCGACATGAGCACACCTTAGTTAGTTGACCATTATTCTGAACCGCTCTAGGACCACTCTTATAAATATTTGATGTAATGTAGCGTGTAGATCTACTATTCTTGCCAAATGTTCACCCCAGAATAGGGACTGCTACTGAACTGAACAACTGAATGACCAATGAAATGACCAATGACTGGAATGTCATCCTACTGGGATTTGTTACCCGACAATTATGGTGTGTTAATTTCAAAATAGCTTCTTGTTTAAACAGAAAATTTGCAAATTGCTGGAAGAGCACTGGTAGCACTGACGGTGTCAAGTGACTTGAAGCCTCTTTCACCAGTGCGTTTTGCATACATTTGCATCTGCTTTGCAAGTTTATAAAACCACCATATGAAAAACAAAAGTTAAGCGTATGAGATCTTGGAACCCATCACAAAATGCTGTCTTCTCTCAACGTACAAGAATAAATGATTCTAAATATATACACACATTAGGCCTATATAGTCACTGTGTAAACATGCATGTTATGACATACTACCTACTGTACATATCGGTGCTGTGGCATGAAAAGCTTGCATGTGCAAAACCTTACGTTTTTCAGGAAATTAATCATGTTCGTAGGCCAATTAGTTCCTTCTTCCCAGGCACGAAGGCACCACCCCCTCGGACGGAAGGGAGGGAATAAGAATAATTTTAATCAAAACAGATTTCTGTTAGTAGGCCTAATACATATGCTGTATCATAGTATCAGAGGGTTGTCTTGGTGTCTTGCCTGTGTCAACTTGCTCATACATGTAGAGAGGGAAGGTGAAAGGCACTTTCCCCAAGTAAAAATGTACAAAAAATGTCCATGGCACAAGGTGCCATGGACATTTTGCAGCATATATCTTCCTAAGGCCATGCATGGGGGAGCGTAAATGGGGGAAGAGCATAAAAAAATGAAAATGTGACAAAAATATGGAGATACAAGGTCTTTGCTCGACGCCGAGCTGGAGGGTTATTATATTATTCCGTATACCTACATATTCATCCACCCGTGTTCTTGCTTCCATGACCTCTAACTATGCCCGCAGTCCCGTTTCCGTTCCTTTCCCTTCCTTCCGCAGGCTTTGTGCCTCAGCAGCAGAGAGCCGGTGTGACAGTTTATCTCAGTGCTGCTCTGTGTGCCGCGTGGCAACACGTACTCCTGGGATCAGCCTTAATAGTGGCCTGCCTGCCTGCCTGCCTGCCACACTGAGCCTCTCCACAGGCCTCCTGCCTGCTCAAGTGACCTCCAGGGCTCTTACCTCCTCCGTTAATGTTCGATACTGGCCAGGCACAGGCAGTGTGTGTTTGTGTGTGTGTGTGTGTGTGTGTGTGTGTGTGTGTGTGTGTGTGTGTGTGTGTGTGTGTGTGTGTGTGTGTGTGTGTGTGCGAGCGCGGGGCATGGCATGGCATGGCGGGTGTGTGGCGTGCGTGCCAACTCAGTGGTTTCCAACCAGTGGTCTGGGGACCACCAGGAGAGGGCCTCAGGTGGTCCCTCAGGCTAAATGATGGAAAGTTGCTTAGCCAGATGTACTGTAACTCTTGAGAGCTGAAACCAAATGGACCCTTGTGGGTCCATTTGGTTTCATGTTCACACTATCAAGAGTTAAAATATTCACTACCTGAATTTGCCCAAGTCAACACAAACTAGAGAATGTAGAAGATTAATGGGCATTTTGATTTCTGTCTAAACTGTTGTGTTTCCCAGATCCAGCCTGGAATTGTGGACAAAAGCACAATAAATCTTTAATTTTGGGTCTGTGGAGCTAAAATGTCGTCAAATGGTGGTCCGTGGCTCAAATTCTGAATAAATAGTGGGCCCGGGCATAAAAATAGATTGAAAAACACCACCCAAATGTCCACCAATAATATAGTGGAATTGTAAAGATAAGACAATGTCCCTGCTCCTTACAAGGGAAATGGTTAAAGACTAGGAAAAACAAGTTGATGTGTTGATTAGGCAATTAAGAATTACTGTATGATTGTGTATACTTGTCACACACTAAAAGCTTACCAGTCTACAAGCTCGTAGTGCACGGCCGGTATGCTCAACTAAATATATCACTAATAGCAAACTGATGTGTTCCCAAGTGTGTGTGTGTGTGTGTGTGTGTGTGTGTGCGTGTGTGTGTGTGTGTGTGTGTGTGCGTGCGCGCGTGTGCGTGTGTGTGTGTCCAGACATGTTCACTTAGATGTTCCATCAGTTTGCTGTAACCATACGGCGCGGTGTGGTTGATGAAACCTCCCGCTGCGTCGCGCTGCCACCGAGGAGAGGAGCCGGTGTTGATTGGCTGACAGGATATAAAAAGACCTGCTGTTGCTTTGTTTCTTACCCCTTGGAGTTTAGTCCAGGGAGGCAAAAGCTATCCATGCTTGACGGCAACGCTGCCTTGCCGCACGACTGTCGACAACAACAACAAAAAAAAAAGCAGAAAATTGAACTCGTGTTCAATTGTTATGTCTTGACATTTGCATATGGGTTTTTTATGTCGTTGTGCAAAGACAAGGCACCCCTAGCTTCACTTATGTTCCGTTCCCTCAGATGTTGGGATCAGTTTCTTCCTGCGATGTGGCTCATGGTGTTTTCACCCACAATAAGACAAGATTGTTTTGCAGCCTGTGAACATCCGCCTGTTGAGCACCTTAACCCACGTTGTAGTGCAAACTTTGGCATACTACTTAGATGTAGCAAAAGGAACAAGTTTAAACGTTTGCACGGCGCCGCCTGCTTCTAAAACGGGTATTTTTGTTTGTGGAGACATCAGGGTGAATGTGGTTAATGCCACACAAAAATCTTATTTCAGGGTTACATTTATGGTACAGGATTTAGTGTTGACATAATTTTGGTCGGACTGTCATTAGAAAAACAACCTACCTCAAACCCTAACCTGAGTATAACTGTGAGCATGTTCCTACGATAATGCATGATTGTCAACTATAATCCTATCATTGTTTCTACAATGAGATATGAGAACTCTCTTTGTACTTGCTTTGTTAACTCTAAATGCTCGAACTGCATCTGTTGAGAGCTCACCGAAAGGCTTTTCATACAGTAAAACAAATTTGTTCTCTGGATTTAGTTTAGCAGTCCGACTTGTTTGTTGTACCGTATGAGGCCACATACACCCACACACAAATAGACGCTGGTACTCTCTGATAATGTTTAGGGAATATGTTTGGATATAAAATGCCACAATTTCACAATCTAGCATGTTTACGCTTACAAAATGTTTTCTTTGTCTGGAAATTCGGTGTAGGGGGACCACATTGGATATCATCCATTAGATAAATAGCTGTGCGTCGAGCGAAAGGCATTGCTGGCCCCAAGCATGGGTAAATATTAATGGAAACTCATTTACAGAACAGTGTCATTGGACTAATATGGCATGTGGGCTTTTACATATAAATGTACTTGTGCCGCTGCACGTGGTGAATGACTGAGTGCATGTGATCACCACAAGCCTAGTGACTTAAATCACACAGCAACCGGAGGCTCGGCTGGCTGCGCGTTTGTATGTGCCTGTATTGTATTTCCACACTTGAGAGGATGAAATGACTTTGCTAGGGCAGAAATATGAGAAAGAGCTCACAAAATGGGAACATTTAGGCTATTCTCAGATTCACCCAGTGTCATTGAAGGAATGCTATTGATATGGTTCTTAGGCCTATAGCATCACGTTTGACTAAGGTCCTCAGAACGACAGGATGGTACCATAATATGCCAATATCCCAATGTATGAATGAATGGACCATTGTAAAGCGCTTTGAGCACTTGGAAAAGCGCTATAAAAATGCAATCCATTATTATTATTATAATAGAACTGCTTGTAGCCTATGTATAGACGAAAATGGCAAGTTCAAAACTTGTGAACTTGCACAGCTTATTTTCTCTATCCATGGTACAAGAGTTAAGCCAAGTGAACATGGGCCGAGCCCGTGGTAATGCTTGGGGCATAGAACATTTTGCTTTAATGTCAGCATGTGGACTGTCTTTCTAGCCCATGGAGAACATTGGTGTGTGACTATCTCAACTTTTGAGGATAACAATCCATCTAAATATGTACAGTATGTTTCAATCCAAATACCTAAAAATTAGATAGTGTAAGCACGGTTGGTCTGGCTTACCACCAGTCCGACATGCAATACCCCAATCCTATCCTACCAATAAAATAAAAGAAGTGGCTTTGGGGCCCATGGGGAGCTGGAGCCTGGCCGGTTGGCAGCTCCACATGTGTGGTAGTATTAGCATGCAGTATTAACTCTCTTTGCTCCCAATGAAATGCAGTTCATTGGGAGCTAAAGGGAGATGCTTTATTGTGAAGGACCTTTCATGGCACTGGAATGAAATAAGAGTGTTTAAACTGCTTAGTATAGTGTTTAACTGGCACACATACAGATGTATGCTCTGGTCTATTTAGTGTTAAGTTGAACAGTTTTAGCAAAGCCGGTCTAGAGAGGACAAGATGGACGAAGTAAAGGTGACCACAACAAACACAACAGCTCCTTCCTTCCACTTGAGTGAGTGGAGGAGAGTGAAGTCGCATGCTGGAAAAAGGAATACCAAGACAACAACAGTATACAGTAAACATAGACATATGCCCAAATTAACTACTACTTGAATTGAAAAATTGAGAGACTTTCTTGAAATCCCGAAGCTCTCCCATTCATCACAGCCACCGGCAGGCGGTAGGCACGGCTATGTGAGTAAAATCCTATGGCTGATATGGCTATTTTCAATATGCAACATGTTTTTGTATGTGAGTCTACAGAATGCACTGTATATTAATTGCTTCAATGAGGATGAGGATGGTTTTGAATGATCTTGGGGGACTGATAGTATTTGGAGGTGCATTCCTCAGAGTTAGGGCAGCAACATGCTCTAGTATACTGAAGCATACCTGAGGGAGTGCCGGGAGGGTACGCTTTACTCCAATGTTTACAAACATTACCAACATAAATGCAATCCGGCCGCCAAATTGGGCCTTTACGTGTTTGTGAATGTGTGTGTGTGTGTGTGTGTGTGTGTGTGTGTGTGTGTGTGTGTGTGTGTGTGTGTGTGTGTGTGTGTGTGTGTGTGTGTGCGTCCCTCTTAAAACATACGGCAATTTCTGCCTCCACTGCTGAATTCCAGCAGGAATAATCTCTGAAATATGCAAGATCAAAAAACACGTCGACTGCAAAAAGCGCTCCCACTCCCAGCGGATCCTCAAACGATCCATGAAAGCGCTCTTTCCTGTAGAATGTTTAGCGCACCGAAAAAAAAACACGCGATCTTCAAGCTCAGAACGCACCACATCTCGATGAATTGCGAGCGTGTGGATCAGCTATTTCCGATGCGCGACACCATCGCGCAACCCAGCTATAAATCAAGCTTAAGGACTTCAGCTTCTTTCAATACACAGACCATATGGAGGCAGCAAGGCTTCAAGGCTATCCACGGCAGTGCGAGGACATATGGGGAAGCTACTTTTAGCTAACAGTCGCGCTCCTCCCACAGGCATTCTCTATCTTTCATTCTCCCTCGGACAAGACACAATTATAGGAAAAGTAAACTCAAGTCCATCTGTTTTTCTACTGATAGGCAATGGAGATACAGTGGCAGCCTTGTACCCTGCTGCCCAATGCTATTCACATGCACAGTCAACCCATACACACAGATGCTGGTACAAACAAACGCACACAAGAATAGATACACACATGCACATGTGTATATTGCACGCACACACTAGTTGCAGTGCTGATAGACACAAATCCCTAACACCGTATTCAATATGCATGCAGTATGACACCCTGAATACATCATTCTCACGCTCCAATCTATCAGTAGGCTAGCTACCCGTATCTCTCTTGTGCACGAATGCACACACACACACGCATACGCACACAGATGCAAAACTCGTCCAGCGACAAGCCACACTATTGTATTCTGTATGGAATTTTTGTTGAAACTGCCAGGAGAATAAACTGTATTATTCCCTGTGTAATGTATTAGGTATAGTATAACACCAAACCTGCATGGCATTGGAATGGGACTTGTCCAACCTAGTCAATGAGATTGCAGCAGTTTCATATATACAGCATAGGCCTCAAACTGTTCAAATTAAATTAAAATAAATCAATATGAATCCAAATGGGAATTTGCAGCGATTAAAAAGTCTAATAACTACACAGTCCAAATTGAAGTTGAATTCCTGCCAAATGCAGAACGGTCAAATCATGTCACTGATTTAGAAGCTTTAATAGAGATAAAAAACAGCATGTCGTAAATTCTAATGCTGGCTCGCTATCAAACATTGTGGGAGTTTAATACTTTCAAAAAGTTGCATTAGAGTAAAAGTCCAGTGGGACCTCATTATAGTTGAATTATGTCCCTTTGAGAAACAATGATATTATGATTTGTTACAGAATAAATGATGAGATTGTCTGTCATTATCCACTGATATTATTATATCATTATAAATTGTCAATCCTTTGTCATCCTTGATAAAACAATGATCACACAGGTGCTGAAAAACTGCATAAGCTCCAGAAAATGTGATGCATTCAGTTTCCAATGTATATTTAATAATAGTAAAATAAAATAATTACAATAGTAATATAATAGCATATAAATAAAGTGCGGTATTTTAACATTATAGCTTACAATATGAAATAGAGGTGAAATGAAGAGTTCCGATACAATGGATTGTAGACTAGAGTATATACCGCCGCACGGACCTGAATGGGTCCATTTGATTGTATACCCTCTCAGAGTTAAATTAATACTGCTGTTCTGCTGTGACTACCTGTGGTCAGCTGGAACATAAAGTAATGGGAGGTGATTCGTATGAAAGCCTCTCCGGCGTCCAGACAGAGATCTGTTGCGTGCGCACACGAGCACACACGCACGCGCACGCGCACGCGCACACACACACACACACACACACACACACACACACACACACACACACAGGGATAATGTGTCGAACAGAGGAGTCTCTCAGATCTGTCAAAGGCAGCCAGGAGGCTGCCATCCACCGACACAAAATGACAAATGCCCGCTGAGCGTTTCCTATTCCGCTACTGTCAGCAAGGACTAACGCCTTCTCTGTGTGTGTGTACGTGTGTGTGTGTGTGTGTGTGTGTGTGTGTGTGTGTGTGTGTGTGTGTGTGTGTGTGTGTGTGTGTGTGTATATTTGAGTGTGCATGTTGTGTCGTGGCACTCGTACATGTGCATACGTATTTGTGGCCGTGTGTGTGTGTGTGTGTGTGTGTGTGTGTGCGTGTGTGAGCATGCGTGTGTAAAGTGAAATGATTCGGCTCCGGTGAAACCATTAATTAAATGATACCCCGCTGCTCATATCTATTTGCTTTTCTTTTGAGCAGACAGACAGCACTCGGCTGCTTTTGGTGTGGACAAATGGACTGTCAACCGTCTGCACTATAGCTTAACACATGACGGAATGCACGCGCAGACACCCAGACTCACTCATTCACAAAGAAGACGTGCACACACACACACACACACACACACACACACACACACACACACACACACACACACACCCCCAATGGGACATGTTATATCCGCCCCTGTGGGGGCGGCGGGGGCTGTTCAACAGAGCGTGCAGCCATGTTTAGCCTCACAGCGCTAACACACTCACTCACCTGGAGTGACCACGGACTCCACCGTCTTACTTTGTGTGTGCGTAGCGAGTGTATGTGTTGGCCTTTTGGTACACTATACTGTGTCTACACTGTGGAAACAATGTACCGTATATTCAGTGGCGTTTCTAAGCATTTTGGAGCCCCATGCAAGATTTTCCCTGGAGCCACCCCTCACCAAATGGACCCTTACGGGTAAGGGGGGGGGCTCCAGGGAAAATGTCCTGTAACGTCATACCTATGACAGCCACAGTAAAATGGCGCCCCACAGGGGATAAAAATATGAACTACTTTTTTTAACTAAAGAACATATTATATGTGTTTTAAATTTCAATTCTAGTTATAGAGGACGAGTATAATGTATTTATCCATGTGAGGCTTAAAAAGCCTGGGATCCTTTTAAAGCATGTCTGGTGGTCGCCCCGCTGCCCCCCTCTCCTCATGGCGCCCCCGGCAACTGCCTAGTCTTGCCTAATGGCAAAAACGCCCCTGCGTATATTGTCCCGAATGTGTCCCGAATATTTTGCAGTGGTGGAAGTAAGTAAAAGTACATTTACTTAATACTGTACAATTGAGGGATTAGTTCTTGAGTATTTTCAATATCCAATACTTTTGGTTACAGGTACAGTATATAAAAAAATACATTAAGCATTTCAGCCATGTTTTTTCCATGTGAAAAATAGCACTGTCAATGGATTCAGCACTATGGTGGCAGGGATTACATGGAGGGGCACTGTAGGTTATTGATATAACGAATAATAATTGGGTGAAGGAAAAACAAAAAGAACTGCAATGCAGTGGATCCCTGGAGGCTGCTGTTTCAGCATGAATTCAGAAAAAATAAATAAGCTAAACTAATTAATTCCGTTGCAGGCAAAAGCTATATGCAACTCTTTCGACACTTTCTAACCACCCAAATGCAACTTAAGATGTGCTTTATTTTAAATCTATAGAGGAACCGCCTTACGCAGTTGGTGGTCGGTTAGACCAGGGGTTTTCGACCATTTTCATACCAGGGCCCACTATTTATTCTGTATTTTAGCCACGGACCACCATTTGATGTTGACTTTAGTCTCTCGGACCCAAAACCAAGGGTTTTCAAGTTTTTGTCCACACTTTAGGAGAGAGAACTGGCAAAACGTTTAAAATAACTATTCTACATTTTCTAAATGTGTAGATTCCTGAAAATTAAGTCAGGTGTTTGAATATAATTTAACTCTTGAGGGCGTGAAATGAAACCAAATGTTTCATTTTACAGTCTCAGGAGTTACAGATCTATAAGGGTCCATTTGGTTACCAGCTGTACCATCATTTAGCTGGGGACCACCCGCTGAATCCCAATCAAGGACCACTGGAGGTCCCCGGACCCCTGGTTGAAAACCACTGAGTTAGACAGTCAAGTCAACAACGTGATCATAGGGAGCAATTACGAGTGTTCGTGGTGTCTTGCTCAAGGACACGTCAAACATGCAGCCAGGAGGAGTCGAGGATCGAACCGGGAACCTCCTGGCTCCCAGGTGGTATTTCTTTACCTTCTGAAAACACCGCTGGATATGCATTCACACCTCGATCAATGTAATAAGTTTGTCCCCCGAAGTGGAACATTGGTATGATGTTATCGCTTTAACACAGTACAACCTGGAGTGCTATAGCGCAACGCCGAAACGATGCCACAATTTCAAAGATACGTCTACATTAGCATGCAGTTCTCCCATACAGTGTAATATGTTTTTTTTCCTGTCGCAGCCTGATATTATTTTCCCTCGCAGGGTCAATTGAAAGCGAATAATGTTTCCTGTGGCAGGCAGTGATGGGAGCAATTCCTTTCTTCTCCAGACTCTGAGCTTTTTGAGCGATGGCGCGTTTCGCCAGAGACCTATGCGCGGGGAAATGAGAAGTCTCCGATGCGTGTGCACTGGGCTGTCGCTGGGGGTGGAGTGGCCCCGCGTTCGACTCGTTGCACACATCATGGATCTGGCCGTCCGCGGGACCGCCAGGGAACGTGGAGGATGAAGAGGGTGGTGCACAGATCACTGGCTTGCATAAACAAGTCAGAACGAGTCCGTTTTTGTGATATTACAAGTCATGCCAGGGACGCTCTCCCAGTGCCTGAGCGAGAGTCGCTCTACTGTGAACTCCTGAGACCAAAGGGATGCAGACTGTGACATTGCATGCACCGAGGCACAAGTGTGTCTGCGTGTGTGTGTGTGTGTGTGTGTGTGTGTGTGTGTGTGTGTGTGTGTGTGTGTGTGTGGGTGTCAGAGGCGTGTACATGGGAGATAGAGAGAGTCAGCAGAGGGAGGAGAAAAAGAGAGAATACTGAAGAGGAGTTCCAGACATATTGGAGCAAAAAGTGAAAAGGGGCCTTGGCATCGATCTTCAATGCCTGCCCGTGTCTCCTGTCGGCTCGAATTTTCCAAGGATCACACAGGCAGCACAGTCCGATATTAAAGTCTGATGTTAATTAAGCACGCGTCAACCCACATTCAGTTTCCTATTCAAGGAAGTTGTCAACCACGTCAAGTTCAGAGATTTTCTCTCTCTCTCAATCTTTTTTTTTTTTTTTTTTTTTACACATTTAGGAAGGTTAATCGTCCCTTTTCGAGGTGAAGAACTTGGTTTGAAAAACATCCTCGAACAGAGGCGGATCTAGGCATTGGCATGGGGGGGGGGGGGCAATGACCCCCTAAATGCCCAGACTGCCCCACCAAACATGTTGGCATGCAAAACAACCCAAGATATTTCATTGTTTATATTTAATAGTATTTAAAACGCTACAACTGCTACATACTAACCCAGTCAGACCTTTAGCTTCATGCATGCTTTGTGTCTGTTGCAATTTCAACAACGACTGATGTTATTATTGATGATTATACTTGCCTAATAAAAGTCCTGTAACCTGAAAATGGTTTGAGTGCGACTTCAGCACCCGTGGTGCGAAGCGACACGGGTGATGAAGCCGCCCCATACCATTTTCTCTTGTCCCCCTCCCCCCAAATTGGGAAATGTTAGATCCGCCCCTGTTCTCGAACAGGAAGCTGGGGCAAGGGAGGATGTTAAATTAATGAACTTCATATCAGGCTGCTGCCATGTTTAGTTTGAGTCGTGGGAAATTCAACCAGAGAGGGGACAGGCATGGGCAGCAGCCGGAAATTATGCTAATTAAGTTCACGTTCTCTCGGTTGCCGGAGTTAATGTTAATGTCCTCCTGACTGATGGACTCTACATTGTTGTAACGCACTTAAATTATACCTCCTGTGTGCAAACCATAAATATGTTATAATACCGTACATAACCACACTAAATTATGTAAATATATTCAAGTCAGTGCGCCGTAGTTGGGAGAAACTTTAGATTTCATGTAGATATACAGCGCAGTTTTTAGGTTTTCAAGTGTACAGTTTCTTGTGGGATTTGTGGTAGTTACTTTGAATAACAGATAAAAGTATCGTAACCCTTATGCAAAGCCGGTGGTAAACTCCATCTAGGGCCAAATAAGCTAAATATTGGCACCGGCATGATAAGTACTGTATAGTGGGAGAAAGTTGGAAATGTTCAGCAGTTCTGGCTCACACTTGAAGAACTTTTCAACATTGTGGACAACGTGCTTGTAGAGCATAATAGCATTTATACTGTAGAACATTTTGTTAAAGACATCTTCTTAGCACGTTCATGTCAATCATGGAGAACAACTCCACGTTGACTGTGTTCACTGCATCCATGGTGGCTCATTACAGTAGTGACAATTTCTTCAGGCAAGGTTTACACATAACCCTAGATAATACCGTCGCTCTAATATTAGAACTAGTTAAGGTGCAAACAGCCACTGATGTGTTGTTGATACATCCCATTTCCACGTCTGACTGCTGATGATGATGTGTGAGATTTCACAATCTGTGATCACAATCTGTCCCAGGACTTGAATTGCCAATGAGTGCAAATTCTGGCACATTGATTGCGCCTGTGTGGAGCAGGTTAGCTTAGTTCATAGTAAGGCCAGATAAACTTAATTTGCACGTTCCAGGCTTTCAGCCTGGAAATTCATTTAGCCATAGATAACACCAGCTATTGAGCTAACGGTGAGCTACAAAGAAGCATAGAGTCAGAAAGAGCTAACTTAAAATGAATATAAAAAGAAATAGGTTTTCCCCCCCATATTCATCTGACTGGGAAATGGCAAATGTGAAGCCCAGTCATTGTTATTTTTGAGGAGTGGACAGTGGGGCCTGTGCTAATGGCCAGGCTGGCCTTTATATCAGTGGAAGACACCATTAGCTGTCCTTTTTAGCAGCTACATTAGTTGGCCACTTTCCAGAGAGCCAATTAATCAGCCTTCTTTGTCAGAGCAAGTCACCTGGTGAGATAGGATCCCCCATGAAATATGTTGAACTGAGGCATAATGGAGGTCCTATTCAGGTCTCTGGCAGGGGCCGCGGCGGTTATAATTGGAACCATGTGTCTTTGGCCCTCGCACAAAGAATCCTAGGTGGAAGTAAGGACAGTTCCCCCCCCGGTAAGTCTCTCTAGAAGAGGAAAAACACATAACATGGTCCACCAACAGGCCCCCTGAAGCTGCGTTTTTATGTAAGTATGTAACTAAACACTGAAGCAAAGCGCGGGGCCGTGAAAGGATGATTCATTTCTCGGACGGTACACTACGCGTTATGTTGTTTCATGGTCAATAAAGGACAATAAAATACAGATAGAGTATGTGGAGCATTTAGAGACTTTTTCCCCTCGTTGTACATGAAATTTATTCCACCGCCGTGGAAAGTAATACATGTTTTGCTTGCGCAATGATTGCATTTGTGTTAGCTCGCCTTTCCTTTTGGTTTTCATATATATATCGCCTTTTTTCCACACAAATACACAGGCAAATTCCTTCCCATCTCTCTTGGAAATGCACTCAAAAATGCACGTGCCCACGCACGCACTTGGGTGGCCTTCAGTAGATACGTACACGACTGAAGAAAATGATACGGCTCTCTTGTTTCACTTGATTCACTTGATTCCTTTGTGTCTCATACGAGCCCATTATTAACGCTCAAACGCTTTCACTCCGTCTCTAAGTGTTGTCCAGGCCCCCATTTTCCCAGGCAGTGAGAAAGAGAGAAAGAGAGAGAAATAAAGAGAGAGAGAGAGAGGCGGAGAAGGGAAATTGCATATTATTTACCCAGCTCCTTCAATATGCCACTTCTCGGCTCCGTAGCCCGCGGCTCACAACCAACAGCGCAGTGTGTAGAGGTGGGTCTCCGGGAAACCACGCACACACTCGTGCACATGCATCCGCACACACCCACCCACCCGCCCCGGCTCTCTTATATATAGCTTGGAGCGGCTCCATCTCGGTTCCTGGGTCATTCTGCTCTGACGTGTCATTAAAAAGTGTCACTGGTTCGGCAGTAGAGAGGAGTGTGGGGAGGGGGGCGGAGAGAGGGTTTGGGTGGGGGGTGGGCTGAGGTGGAAATGAGCCTGAGGTGGACCAGGCGTGTAATCTTAGCCATTAAGAATCATATACCGTCCTCCTGTGGCATGATGGGAAAAGATTAAAAGAACCTCTCCCGATCTCTCCTCCTCCTCCCTGCCTCTCTTCACCTGCTCGCTCCTCTCTGGCAGGCGGCCTCAAGTTAGTTTGATGCCGGTTACACCACGGAGACGGTACGTCTGAGGCTGACCCAGGTCTCAATCATACCTGGGCGGGAGGTCATGGCCACTGTATACGCAGAGAGAGGGACCACCAACTGCATCAGCTCCGAATATTAACTTTGCTCTCTCACTCGCACTTGTTTTTCTGGCCCCGGCTCTTCACTGTTTCTCAGTGATTTTCCATCTTCCTTCACTTCCACCTCTCTCTCTCTCTCCCTCTCTCTCTCTGGAGACTGGGCGGCCGGTGGTCGCGCTGCAGCATGCTCAGACGGCTGGCGAAAGGTTCAGTACATTCCTTCTCTTTCATCTGAGAGGCTCACCTCCCCACCTCTCCATTAGAGTGTGAGATTGCGTTGTTGGACAGCGCGGGGGCTGCCGTGCTGCCGGCTCAAAAGCTGCGCTTTTGATGCTACAAGATGGAGATGCAATCCGCCTGAAAAAAATTGCATATCGGGAGTCTCTGACCCAAACTCGTCGGATTCACGCAGCACCCATGTGAAATCTCAAACCCGCTGGACCGCGTCAATTCCCTCCCACTTTGAGCCCGGTGTCCGTGGCGCTAGCTTTTGACTACACAATAATAAATCTCCGATTTATACTTTTCACGCACTTATAGGAGCAGACCTACAAGATTCCGAATCCCACAGCGTGAGCTTGTATATTCACAATTTTCGGCGCACGACACAGCTGCACGGCTAAGTATGAATCACCATAAATCACCTTGTATGTCGCCAACGCTCCATGCATCCCCCAGGGGAGAGGTCCTGCACGTCCATCACTTGACGTACGTGGGCCATTTGTCAGCACTTACATCTACAAGGACAAGCAATCTCTCCTGGTGTCCTCTCCTCCCTCTCTGCGGTGCATGCGTGGGAGTCGCTTGCTCTTTTGTCTGGTTGACTCAGTGCTGTTTGTTGTTCGTGCTCGTGCTTTGTGACGGCCGTTAGTCCTCTCCAAACCATCCTCGGGGAAGCAGACAGATGGATGGACGATAAACAGCGCAATAATCTGACGCCACCGCATGCGGGGAGGGGTAAAGTGTCCTTGAGCAAGACGGCGGGTTGCAGGTTGGAGCTTTGCATGTTTTCCTCTGACGTCAGTGTGAATGGGTGAACGCAGGGGTGGATCTAGGCATGGGCATGGCGGGGCAAAGCCCCCCTAAATGCCCAGTCTGCCCCACCAAACACGCTGGCATGCAAAATAACCCAAGATATTTCAAATTAAAGTGCTTATATTTAAAATGATTTGAAATACTACTACTGCTACTGACTAACTGCAGTTGTGACACCACTAAACCAACAGCATTTCATCATTGAAAACAGAAAACTCTCTGAGTCAGACCTTTAGCTTTATGCATGCTGCGTGTCAACAACTGATTATTATTGATGGTTATACTTGCTAATATAAGTAATGTAACTGAAAATTGTATGGGTCCGACTTCATCGCCCGTGGCGCGAAGCGTCACGGGCGATGAAGCCGCCCCCATAGTATTTTCTCCTGCCCCCCAATTGGGAAATGTTACATCCGCCTCTGGGTGAACGTAATGCCCTTCATCTCTGTAAAATGCTTCAAATGAAAGTGCTGTATAAAAAAATGCACCATTTACAAAAAAGAAAATGCACCATGTCAAACGGCGCGCGATAAAATGCTTAAACCCATAAAATGAAAATCCTAATATTGACTTTAGTGCCTTGTACAAGTGGGATGCCGATAAAGTGAAACTGACTATGACTATGGCTCTGGGTGGCTGGAATTCAGAAGATAAAAGTAAAAATTTAAGGTCTAACTTCTTTTTTTTATATTCATGAGTTCGGGTGAGGATCCATGAAACAAGACAGCGTTTGTCTTCTACAGCGACGTGTCTATCTAATCTATGCACTGTATAATCCAATCAGCTTTTCATATTCATGACGGTGGACGGAGTAGGACCTTGGGGCTAATCAATCCTTCACGTTTGTTGAGATTCACCCCATTGTAATTCACTGTCGATACCGATTTGCAATATTGGAGAAACCGCAGCAAGCGTCAGCCATTAGGCTGACGGGGCGTGCAGGTGAGCGCCAGCACGCCGCTGCTGCTGTTGTTTGTTTGCATGTGCTATAGTACATACAGTGTCTCGTAAACAGATGAAGTGAAACTAAGAATAGAGTGAATTCTGGGGGCAAAGCACTCCTGGGATCATGAAGCAACTGCTGTGTTAGGCTGCATCTGAAGCCCAGGGTTGATGAACGCTTCACAGGGACCAGAGAGAGAGAGAGAGAGAGAGAGCCTGGCTTTTTTGAACATAGTGCTTTTGCAGTGTGTTATTCTCCTCTGAAAGGAGACATACTGTAGAACCCCATGTAGAGACCGACGGACTATAGCTCTACCTTTTCACTTGAATTATAAATATTTTTATTTATTCCCAGAAGGAGTGTAGAGACAGGAAACCAACCACAAAAACATCACATTAGCGAGGTGCACAAATGAGACGTCGAACAAAGTGCACAAAGCCGGCTCTATTACCTCTCCTGAGAAAATTGGTTGGAAAGGGCTTGAGAAAAGCGAAGTGCCATGCTGAACAATGGCAGGGGTAGTGATCTCTGAGTATGTACTTTATTCTACAAGCTACTGTATGTGTAGAGAGTTTACCAATGGCTTATACTGCAGAAACTGGAATAGACGCCGGTGTTGGCACTGAAAAGAACAACCCACACTGAGGTGCTGTAAGCATGGAGCAAAAATTACGACTGGAAGTTACCAATTAAGTCAGTGGTTCTCAAAGTGGGTTTTTTGGGGGTCCCCAGGGGTCCTTGAGAGAGTTCCAGGGATCATTTGGGCCCCAACAAGACCCAACAACCCATACAACCATGACAATCTACCCTCAAATGGGGATCCGCTCACTTCCAATCACTGATATAACGAGCTATTGAACTACAAAGATTCCAGGACTCCAACAGAATATAAGAACAAATAGGAACAAATCATAATGGATAGGATTCCTATTGTATTTTTAATCCTATGTCTTAATAAATATTTCTTAATCTATATACAATAGGATTTGATCCAACATCTTATAGGAGGAATCCTAGAGGATTTTTTTTTTTTGTATTTTAAATGTTTGAAAACTTTTGAGGCAGGTTGGAAAGGGGCAGTGAGGGAGGGGGGAGTGAAATGGGACAGTCACATTCAACCTGATGTGTACTTAAAATTTAACCTGCCTCTGGGCCATCCATTTCTGTGGAACATACAGTGTGTGTGTGTGTGTGTGTGTGTGTGTGTGTGTGTGTGCGCGTGCAGCACTGACATTGCTAAGGACCCAACAAGGGCACGCCTACTGTCATGCAAGCGCAGTGACACAGTGACATCCAGTGACATCCAGTGACGTCTATCTATGCAAATAAACTACAGTGCCTAGCCTTCAGTTCCCCCTCACCTGTACTCTGGTGCCGGGGTCTCGTCTGATCCACTTTATGGCGGTCTCGTACACCAGCTCCTCTGCCTTGGTGTTGAGGCTGTCGTTGGACAGGTAGGCCACGAGGGTGTCTTTAGACACGCTCAGAATCTCTTCCTGGCCCGCCACCTTTAAGAGATGCAAGACAAGTTGCTGCAATTTATACTGGTATTAAAGCTCCTATATGTAACTTTATGGTCAAAATAATAATTGCATAGTTTTTGTTGTTTTATGTTTTTTATTGTTTTTATGTTTTTCCAAAAAAATCTAGGGGCTCCTGCGGCCCCTAGAGGGGGAATGCTGCGGCCCCTAGATTTTTTGGAGGCATCCGGAGAAATCCCTATAAGCTATGTGATTAGCAAACAAATAGTCCCGGCGGGATTATTTCTTAGCCAATCAGAAGAGCATCGCTGAGCTGCCTCTGATTAAGGAAAATGGGAGGTTTGGTGTAGTCCAATGTGGAGGTGGTGGAGGGCTATGATTTTTAAAGGGCCACTCCTACAGTTGTCATAGATATTTCTAGTGAGCTAATAATGGAACAGTCTAAGATAAAGAAGAGAAAAATGCCAATAAAATTCTGAGATTTATTGCTTATATATACTTTAATCGAACGGGAATGGTGAACAAATATAAATACGCTTTGGAGGAAGCTTAATAATAAATATGGATCTCTGCCTTCAGATTCATGAAGACAACAACGCGGCATAACAAATTCTATTACGTGTTCAATCCACAAGATGGCAAAAAGTTCTCTTTCTGGCTGAGCATTTCAGACTGAGTGACTGAGAAGCAGGAACTGGGGATGGCAATGATGGACCGTGAAGTCTGGCGTGGCATTGTTAAATCTGTGATCTCATCCACGGGCGAAACATGATGATGACCTCATCACAATAGCAGGTCATAGGTCAGTTAGCCCGACAACCCTTCCTAGCCTCGCAGACAGCCTTCAGCTCGCCCACACCAAAACTACATTTATTTATGTTTTCTTTCCTTTAACAGCACATAACTGCACCAACGCCATGTGTGCTGCTGGTGCAGTTTCCCTGATTCATTTTGTTATCTGTTCCACAGGGAAACAATCTGTTTAGCTCATGTTTAACCAGAGATGAGTGTGCATGAGCAGCTCCTCGTCACCCTTTTACCATTACAATGGATTTTCCGTAATTGGGTGTGACCGCTTTGCAGTCACGGCACCCCGCTGGCCGGTTTTGTTTACCGAGTGTCCGTCCCTCTCTCCCTCTCTCTCTCTCTCTCATTCACATGGGTTGGATCAAGTCGTGGTGGGGTCGCGGCAGCACTTAATCGATGAATGTATAAACGGGCGGATCAGTGAAGCTGATGATGTCCTCTACCAGTGTTGATTTTGTTGACTAATGCCATGATGAAAAACATAAATAAGTGAAAGGGCTACCCCTTTTCACTTATTTAAACTATTGACTAATAAATCTATGATGAACAACTGAGATTAAACATATTGACAATTCCATCAACAATTAACAACTAGACGAAAATGTTCGGAAGGGACGTCATTTTATACTTGGTGCACGCTGAGAGAATAGCAGATCTACAAGCTCTGCGATGCCTTGTGAGCATGCAGATTCGCTATTCAGTAAGTATAAAACCAAAGCCCGCCCGAATACATTTTCATTGACTAAATCAACAGTAGACTGTTAAACATTCCAGGTGACTAAAACTAACTGAAAACTATTGAAAATACCGAGTGAAACCACTCAAGGCTACTGTCAAGATCAACACTAGCCCTCAGGTACTCACCTCAGGAAAGTTCTGCAGGGCGAAGGCTTTGGCCATGTTGTGAAGCTCCGTGCAGCTCATGGCCTCTGCCATGGCCAACACCCCCAGGCAGTTAGACGCCGTCAGCTGTTTCTCTGCATGGAGAACAAACACAGAGAGAGACAAAGACAAAGAGAGTGTGTCACACGCCGACTCTGATAAGTTATCAGGACGCCTACGGATGCAGGGGGAGTAGTCGAGACCCAAGAGTATGGCACAGGAACTTTACTTGACTTCAGTTCAACAACAACTTAGGAAATATACACAGCTCGCAGAAGATATAATAGCCTTCACTGGGAACACAAAGGAAGAGCATCGATCATGGAATAAGAACGGTGGACAACGTTCAGTAATTAAGAGTTTCAGGGGAAAACATACAGTTAAGGGAGGCGCCCCGGGCATGGCACACTTACTGTAGGGCACCGAGTGTGACAGAGAGAGATGGAGGGCTAAAGATTCAGATAGAAGGAGAGAGAGAGAAGCATATATGAAGACAGGCGGGTTAAGACAGAAAAAGAGCACCCTTCAGACATCGACGGGGGGAAAAAGCACATAAAAGGAGATGATACATCTCCTGTAGGTAGCGAGGCAGAGGAGAAAGAGAGGGAGAAGGAGAGATGCAGCTGGAGGGAGAGCGTGTAGCGTAGACCCCATGGCCTATCGAGGTGTGTATCTGCCTGAGACTAAAGGGAGCGCACGTATAATAACTCAAAACTGCTCCAGGGACAAACAACAAGGGGAATCGATCGCTCATAGCCCAGGCAAGGAGGCGCGGGGATGGCAAGGAGCGGCGGCCGGGATTAGCTGGGGCACTTTCAAGTAGACCTGTCAGATCTGTGGAGGCGCCCCCCCCCCTGAGTTTATCTAAGACATCACCAGCAGGGACAGGATGTGATGCGCTGGTCATCTGTGGAGAGCGCTGACATTCCTTTGACATTGACAAGACCTTGCTTTGTTGGAAAAGGACGGACGCAGGATGAGCCCCTCGAGTTGCAGGCAGCGACTCATTTTACCAAGGGGGGCCTCAGTTTTTGAAATGTACCTGAAATGAATTGTAAATGGGGACCGAATGCAGTAACTGACTCCCCCAAACACAATCATAATCCGTCGATTGTCTACAGTCGCCGCAATGGCACACAGGACATCTCCTATTAACCCAGGCCCAGAATACTGTACATGACGGATTTTCACCCAGACAATTATATTTTTGCAATTTCCATAATGGTGCCGATGTCTGAGGTTTCAGACAGGTGTCCGGGTGAATTACACACATGTTTAGCGATAGTGTGATAGAGAAAGAATCCTATTCAACTAAAATGGAATTTTATTTGTTTGTTTGGATCTTCACTGGACTAATCTCACATGTCTTGTGAAAGTTTGGACCAAAGGAGAATTTTCCGACTTAATTTGTCTAATACAGTAGGTTGTATTTTAAAAATAATACAACCTACTGTTTTTACCGATTTTGCCACCTGATTTTTTCGTGATGAAATATTAAAGAAGAGCAGCCACGGTTGCCATGTATTGCTGTACTTCACTATATTATGAGAAATATACTATGAGAAATATTTTTATGGAATATTTGACAATGGGTAAAATTTTTACCCATTGTCAAATATTACATAAAAAATATACCGTCACGAATACTGTCACAAATACCGCCACTACACATGGGTATATTTATTTTACCGTAAAATAAATATAGCCATGTGTAGTGACGGTGTAACAAAGAATATGTGTTCTAGGGTTAAATGTATATGCAGTTGTGCAAAAGTCTTGGCACACAGATACATCAGGCATGCGAGGCAGGCACACGTAATGTACATGCACGTATATGCACGCACGCATGCGTGCACGTGCACACGCGCACACGCAGACTGGCCACCCTGGTTAACAGCCACTGTGAGAGGTCTGATCAAACAACATGCATCAGAGGGGAAATGAAGCACCAGGACTTTTATGGGGGAGGACAGTAACACCGAGGGCCCTTTTCCAAACAAATATCGCTCAGCAAAGGTCACCTAACATCTCCTAACTCACCACGAAACAAAAGGCCAAATAAAAAGTGGGCTTCATGCCGCATCAAAGCCTGGGTCACTGGGGAGACGAGGGGGGTTGTGTCGTAGCACTGAAACCTTCTGCCATGCTGTTTGATTGAGCTGTTGTGTCAGGTGAGCGCAGAGCAGGACCTGAGCCAGACGCGGCTGCACGGCTCAAACTGATTTATTTTTAAGACTATCAATCATCTGGGCAAAACAACTATATAACAGGTTTCACAGTAGGAAAGAAGCCAAAATATTCTCTCTCAATTTCACAGTTCAAGATTCAACACAACCATGTCCTGATAGTAATCAGCTACAGTGTTCAGTTCAGTAACAAGGACCTTCCCATCTCTCCGGTTCTTTAATAAACAGAAAACACATTTATCAAGTGGGTTGCAAAATTAGCACCCACTTAATTTTTTATAGTGTTCCCTTCCAATTTTGGATGATCACAAACCTTATTTTAACAACTCGTTCGCAATTGCACCTAACCCTAACCTTAGCCGAGTAAAACCTATGCCTAAACCTAACCTCAAGCCCCGACCCTCTTCAAAAAGATTGTAACCGTTTTAAACAAAAAGGGTTTCAACCTATGCTGGAGATACATGGAGACAGGAACTGAACAAACACTCTATACTTAAGCAATACAGAGCTATTTAACCCATTTCAGACGGGAGTCCAAATGTGGATCTTTACCTTTAAGAACGGGAGGCCATTTTGGGACTTTTACCTTTCATGCCGGGAGTCCAAATCTGGACTCTGGGTAGATTCCGCCCATTTCCGGTCTCATAGCCAATCAAATGTGTCATAAGTCGATGACGTATGTATTCTAGGGTGTCGCAATGCATTGTGGGAATTTTTTTTTTCCTCTTAAGGCAACTTTATTGGTCGGCAAAGTGTTTTTTTTTTTTTTTTTTTTTTTTTTACTGCGTCACCGCTATTCCAATCATCACCATGGCAGCAGCAGCAGCGTCGAAGAAAACAACAACAACGACTCCACGTGAAATGGAATATGTTTTGAGCGACGGCAGCGACATTGTCGATGAGTATAGCAGTAGAGACGAGGACGATGTTACTGATCCAGATTATATTCCCTCTTCGGAGCCGCTGGACAGAGCGCAATGGATGCGTGATCGCCTGACGACGATGATGATCAAGCCGAGTTCCGTGTTTTTTTGCCGACAGACAAAGACTTTGTTCCAGACCACTTATAACAAAGTGATGGCCCGGGACAGATTCAGCGCTATTTGGAGGTAATAATAACACTAATACAAACCGCTATGATGATAATTATAATGATAAAACAGTATGATAGCAGTGCTATTGTTATTATAGAGTTGTACTATTGTGTGACCATAGAAGCCTATAATAGCGCAACAACAAAAGTCGTCGTGAGGTTTTCTGAAGGTAATAGCAATAATACAAATTGTATAGTAGGCCTATGATAATAATAGCGCTGCAAATAGATAATGTTGAGTGATCTTGCTGATAATAACGGTAATAATTGATGTCGACGCTGCGATGGAAAACTTTTTAGGCGCACCCTTTCATCATTTATCATCGCACCGCTACGTCTATGATGATAATACAGCCATGTTATGATACAGCATACAGCGCTACATGATGCTTATAATGGCAAATGACCTGGAGTATTGTAGTGTATACTGCATTACTGAACAATGTGCATGTATAATGCTATAATATAAACACACACGCTGTGTGTGTGTGTGTGTGTGTGTGTGTGTGTGTGTGTGTGTGTGTGTGTGTGTGTGTGTGTGTGTGTGTGTGTGTGTGTGTGTGTGTGTGTGTGTGTTTATATATTATAAACACCACAAAGAAGTATAAAAATGACTAACACCTATGTGCATTTTCAGGTTTCTACACCTCCAGGACAACAAGGCAGATGTAGACCGGACTGACAAGATGTGGAAGCTGAGATGGTTCCTGGACTTCCTTGTTGCTCGATTCCACCCCCGTGGTTGTCAGTGATGCTGAACTGACACTGAACTGTGACTTGTTGCAATAACAGACACTTTATTTTTTATGGTGGTCACCTTTTTAGCTGCTTGTGAACTGTTTCCACAGAGAAATTTTCACCTTTTTATTGAACACATATCTTTTTGTCACTTTTTTTATTGAAAGGACACTTTATATTTTATTATTACTTTATTTAGTTTGATTTTCTGCTTTGTGTGCATTTTCAAAGTCTGCACAAATAAAAGTTATAGTTTTTGAAAGCCTACAGTGTGAGATCTCAAATACTTTTTACGTTTAGTTCCTACCTGCTATTGTAGGACCTAGTCTTGGTCCAAGGCAACTATCAGACTATCAAATAGTGTTGTAATTGTGTTTCTATGTGTCTCTATGTGTTTCAGAGTGTGCAAAAATGCAAAAATTGCTGTTTTTTAGTAGGCGTTTTACTAGTTTTATCATATTTTCTAGATTCCTATTTTTTTCTGATTTTTTGATAAAGGTTTGGACCAAGACAATTAATTTTCCATGAAAGCCAAAGGTGTAAGCTATCAAATGCTTTTGGAATTTTGTTTCTAGCTGCTACAGAGCCTGAGAAACAAATGTTTTAGTAAACGTTGACATCCCTGGTAAGTTTTCCAGAAAAAGTCAGGATTTGGGGGTATTTTCAAAACCGCCCATAGGTTTTAATGGCTTTTTTCTAGGCGGACTTAGGCCTGAATGGGTTAATATCTAATTTAATGAAACGAAAGCAAATCATTGGCCCTACATTTAAGTAACAGACCATTACCGCAATTGGATAGTGGGCATTGCAGTCTCACAATTTGATTTGGGCTGCATGTAGACCTGTGGTGCCTCATGTCTCCCACCCACTCTTCACCTTGTGTTTCCTAATCCGTCTCGCTAAGTCTACTCTAAAGCAATATCTGCCCCCCCAAAAAAGTATACAAGTAATATATATGTCTAAACCAGGGAAAATGTCACTTCAGTCAACCTTCTTGACTGCAGAGCAACAGCAATAACTACGTCTTAAAGTGTAAGTAACCTGTTTTGCACTACTTTTCCCAATCAAATTGTGTCATAATTACAAACACATTTGCCAATACAACAATACTTGGTGTGTATTTGCTCTGGGGGCTATCAGAAGAAAGGTGGTCCAACCCCCGAAGCACTGGCCAATCACGCCGGAAAGTTACGAGTTCATATGGCGCGTCATTAGGAGAACACCTCATCGGGTTCCCATTGACTTGCATAGAAGAGTGGCCATGGGAATTACCATATTAAACACTCTCGTAAGGAGTACATACATAACTCTGTTAACGATCGTGGCCGGGGATAGTGCGGCCACCACACGTTGTTTTTACTCAGACAGTCTCTCAGACCGTTTTTTGCAAAATCCACGTTGAAACAGAGCTAGCGTATGTGGCTATGGTTGTATACACTGCAGTTGCGAGGGGCGTGCCTTCACTGTTGCCAACTTCCAAACTCCAAAATGCACTAGTGTCACTTCCAAAATGCACTAGAATGCGCTAGATGCTTGCCTCGAAGCGAATATATTAACATACAGATCAAAATGACCATTAATATTGTATAATCTCTAGTTGTGTAGACTTGGGCTAACACACATGATGAATATTTTAACTCTTGAGAGTGTAAAAATGAAACCAAATGGACCCGCAAGGGTCCATTTGGTTTCATTTTTACGCTCTCAAATAGTTACATCTGTTTAACAAAACTGTCCATCATTTAGCCTGGGGACCACTGGTTGAAAACCACTGTCATAGGAGGAGAAATGGTGAAAAATGAGGGTTTTATGATATCTCTGGCGCCTGTCAATCAATTTCACCCCAACTCTCCAGCAAAAAAGCACCAGATTTTCCGCCAGGAGTTTTTTACTAATTTGGGCGCTAGGGGGGTCTGAAAAAGCGCTAAATATAGCGACAAATGCGCCAAGTTGGCAACACTGCGTGCCTTCACTCCAGCTGACTAGTGGCTCAGAGCCATCTAGTACAAGACTTGCGACATTGCGGAGTCGGAAACTGAGCGCTCGAGCTGCTGAATGGGAACAAACTGGAGTTCTTGACCATGCCAAAGTTTAGTTGTTTTCTGCCGCTGGAATGCGAGGGGACTCGGTGGATGGATTATGGACATTACGTTAGCAGCAACTGTGCTTTATGCTGGGATAGAACCATGACGATAACATTAAAAACAGGAGGAGGATTTGTGAAGGAGAGAGTAATCTTGGTAAACATGCTCGTAAATCAGGGGTTTTCAACCGATGGTCCGGGGACCACCAGTGGTCCCTGAAAGAGTTCCAGGTGGTCCCCAGCTAAGTTGGTCAACCAAATGTAGCTATTGAGATCGTAACCCTCAAGAGTTAAAATATTTATCATCTGAATTAGCCCAAGTGTACACAACTGGAATGGATGGACAAAAGAAATCTTTAGTTTTGGGGTCTGTGGGGCTAAATGTCCTCAAACGGTGGTCCGTGGCTCAAATGCAGAATAAATAGTGGGCCTGGTATCAAAAAGGTTGAAAACTACTGTCGTAAATAACCGAACGAGCCAGCGGACCACCGCTGCGTCTACCCACTGATACTGATCCTCTCGGAGATCAGCAGCAGCTTCGCCTTTACAATCTCTTTCACAATCTCATGTCCGGGCAGTAGCACACTGCGTAAAAACATCCACGCTCAGTATGCCAGATTATAGGCAGAGTCGCGCACTCCGGTGCACCCACCCCCCACCGATTACGCATCTCTTTGGCATTTTCCAAAAGTTGTAGACGACCGAAAAGTTGTTCCAAGAACTGAGCGCTATAAATAGTCTCGACTCCACGCTGATTCTGTCTATACTCAATAAGAACATCTGCGTTGCTGGGGAGATACCGTGCTGACGAGGAGAAGGGCGTGTCCATCGAAGTTAGCATTGCAACAAGAAGAAAAGACATTCTCCTATTGACGTCACACACCCGCGACATCAACAGATTCAGAACTACATTTACCAAAGTGGCGGATGTAGTAATTTTATTTTGATAAACCTCAAATGTGAGATGTGTACAGCCCCATCAGGCATTTTAAATATATCATTGGGATACTTAGGCTATTTTTGAGGGACATGTGTCAACAGTTTTGAGAGTTTTTTGCAGGTTACCTACACTTTAACTGTCTGTTTGCTCCAGTGAATTGTTTCCCTGTTTCGCTGCTACTTCATGTTATGCTCCTGAGAGCCAGTGATGATTCACAGTGGAATCTCCACATCTCTGCCATGTGATGACAGTAAGGAATTGTTTCTTACACACACACTGGGTTAAAACCCAACGACATTGGGGCTGTAGTAAAAGACCAAGAATAGGTAAGTTCACCAGCTGTGAAGAAAGTGAAGTCATTGTTAAACTTCTTGGCAATAATTATATACAGCTATGTCATACTGACCCAAGGTCACCGAAAGACATGTTGTGGCTAGTTGCTTTCATGTGAGCTTGATTTCACGATCATTTCACGATTTCCCTCCACAGTGCTACCCATAATGCACAAATTGCACACAAAAACAAATAAACGTATCCCTAAAATAAACCAGGGGTGAAGGTAGGTGAGTTGTTGTGAGTCACCGGCTGCTGAATCATTCACCAGGAGGGGAAATAAAACAATAGGAACAAGAAAAATAGCTGATAATAATGGAATTGGGTGAATCGAAAGACTGTGTTGGAAACCTGCACTCCCAGGATGAAGCCTTAGTAAGGAATGAAATATGACGGAAGCTGCAATTCACTTGTGTGACGTCTAGTTATAAAAATAACTTATGATTCCTGCTCTTCAAACTGACAGTGATTCCTCTGCACAACGTTGATTAAAGGCCTGATTTCCATCTCTCTGTGCTTGGGGGGCGAATGCCAGTAACTCACAAAAAGCTGTATTCTGAGGCAACAATAAAAGTGACTTCATTTTCTAAAATTCTCTGCATAAAGGCAGCAAGTAGATGTAGTGTTAAGGATTTGTTATTTTACCCTCAGTCTATTTGCCACAGACTTCAATCATGTCTGAGTCTGACGCATCAATTTCTCTTTGCCCAAGGACATACTGGTGTGCCTGTTTACCCCTCGCCACCCGCCCACCCAATGTGCCGAAATGTCATGAATCTTGTCGAGGAAGAATAGCTTGACGTTTCGGCAGAAGTCAATTCCACAAATGGCTTTCTTCGTTTTCACAACAGAGCCACGAGTCTGTACGTTTGCCCCAGAGGAGAAGGAAAAGTCAAATCAATGCAGGCCGCTACCGTCTTTTCACAGACTTCTCCCTGGCTCTGACCTTTTTGCTCAGAATCGGCCATTATGGCCCCATGTGTTATGGAAACCCCAAACAATCGCTCTTAAATGGAATGCAAAGCCTGACATTTGCAGTCTCTTTTGGTCCCCTGGCGCCTGAAAATCTGTGACATGCCATTTGCTTTTCATTTTGACCCCTTGGGTGCTTGCCCCTCACGCATCCTTCACCGCGCCCCTTTCACCTCCCATCCCTGCTCCCGACCGGGGGGCTTTCGGTGCCGGTCTACAAGCTCACAACGCAGCAGCAGCCCGGCGCATTGTGAGCTTGTAGATTGCCGAGCTTTGATGCGCAACACCGACACCCAAATAAATATAAAGTCTGCCTTAAATCCTCAAAGTCTCTATCTTCCATCCCTTCCCTGATCTTGTCTGACAATCAAGCCTATCTGTATTTCTCCTCTCATTCCACTGAGGTTCAAGGCAGAGGATTTGACATTTAAGTGACGATTGTTCCTTGGCCTTTTTTATAAATCTGCCCTGGTGCCTGGTCCAGCTCTTGGGATAGCATCACAGGCACTGTGCCTAGCTAAGGGGAGTGAGCATGCACCATTCTGCCCCCCCCTGCTCTCTCGCTCTCCCAGCAACAGGAGTGCTTGCTAGCTTTGGAAGGCTGACAAGAACTATATGAGCCGTGGTTTAGTGCCAGGGACCGTGAGGAAATTCAGGTTTTTCTGCACCAGTCGGCCTTGCCTTGCAAAGCTGTGCGTAGCGAGGCAGCACAAGACGGCCTTTGAAGAAGCTTGGAGCGGTTGCTGCTGTGCATATTAGGAAAAGGTCACAGGGGAACTGCTCAATAACCTGCACATGCGTACCGCATGCACCGTACGCGTATACACATATACACAGTGCACAGAAAAACAAACAACACACTACACACACACACACACACACACCTTCCTTGTCCTCTGTAGGGTTTTCTTACCTAGGAAAGAGACACAGACTTTACAGAAGGTGTTGAACTGGAACTTGTTGGCCGACTCCAGCAGCATCTTGGCGTTGGACGCGTCGATGACCAGCGACCCCGTGTACACGAACTCCAGCAGCTGTTCCAGGACGTCGGCGTCGATGTTGCTCATGGTCAGCTCCAGCTTCTCCCCGCTCCGCGTCTCACCCGACGACCTGGACGACCAATCACCATAGAGAGAGAGAGAGAGAGAGAGAGAGAGAGGGAGGGGGGAAATGTTAGGACAGATTCCTGGGGACATGTGTCTTCTGTATGCTGTAGTAATACACATTCAGAACAGGATGATGGGGAGACAATGCTGTTGTTGGCTAGTGCACACAGAACACCTATAGTATGGTACGGGACGACACTCACAGTCCCCCCCACCCCACCCCACCGCCCTCACCCCCACCCCACTCCCACGAGGGACCATACGAGAGGAGAGGAAGAAAATAACACAAGTGTTACATAGTAAGAGGAGGAGAGGGAACACAACTTTTTGGATTTCTATTGTTCTATATGGGGCCATAGCAGATTTGCACTGTAATGATAATAATAATAATAATAATCAAGTGCTGCATCTGAAATAGAATGTACATCGTGGACATAGAGGATTAGGGAAACAAAAGTTAATTGCATTTCTTCTTTGTAGTGCACAAGAATATATACTGTATGTATGTATATATATATATGTATATATATATATGTATATATATATATATATATATATATATATATATATATATATATATATATATATATATATATATATATATATATATATATATATATATATATATATATATCCAGAAGGCATGCTTTGTGTGTTTGTGAGAGAGCGAGAGAGACAGTGACAGAGCGAGAGATTTCATGTATGCATAGTATTCAGGTGGAGATGCATACATGGCTGGCTTATAATACATCAACTCGACAACAGAAAACGGGGGAGAGAGAGAGACGGAGACAGAAGGATGGGAACGAGAGAGTGCGGCGCATGCGATGACAAAATGACAGAGCGCCGCGGCCGTACGCAGCCAGTTATCCTGTGTGTAAGAGAGCTTTTCGCCTGTCCCTGAACCTATACAATATTGCTGTTTGCGCGTGCTGTACATCAAAACTGCAACTTGACTCCGAGACGGGAGGGAGGGCCGCGAGGGAACGTCTCTGGCTTGGATGAAATGCAAGAGAATATAGAAGTGATACCGCCAAACTTAATGGCGCGGCGACCTAACGGAGACTGCTCTCGTTTGTAGACCTCCTCGGCACCCGCCATGACATCACCCCGGATCGAATGGCTGAGGTTAGCTCCCATACGGCTCCTAGGCTCCCCCCCCGCCCTCACACCCTCCCTGGGGAAGGTACGAGAGCGTTAAATAACGCCTCACCACCCATGTTTAATGTCCCGTGTGAAACAATAATCCACTCAAGGGCAAAATAATGGAATCAGTACCCCGCGCGAACGGCGGAGCTCTCTCTAGCTACTGTGTCTTTCCCCTGTGGCTCCGGACATCAACATTATGAAAAGAAGCCCTGCATTAAGATGGATGGAGCCTGCTCGTCTCCGCGTCTGTGTGCGTGTCTGTCTGTGTGTGTGTGCGCGTGTCTGTGTGCGTGCGAGCGTGTGTGCGTACACAAGCGCATGGGGCACGTCTCTCCTCCCTTTCACTGTCGGAGCCTGTTTGTTTTCGGTTAAACAATCAGGACAATCAGTAAGAAGCCGGAGAGACAATGACGCACAGACAGACAGAAGGACGGACGGACGGACAAGAATGATTACAAGTGAACGTGAAGAGACAGAGATAGAGAGAGAGAGGAGAGAGAAGGGAAGGAAGAAAAGAAAGGTCGGAGGTATCGGGGAGGCAGGGGTGAAGACGGTTCTTCCGCAGGTTGCCAGCAGCCATCCTTCTTGGGGAGGGGATTTGGGGTTGGGGGGGTTGTGGGGCGGCTGGGTTGTTCTGTGACTGTTGTTTAGGTTAAGACATAAGTAAATAACCCTCCCCCACCCCTCCCCTCCCCTCCCATCGCCTCCCCCTTCACCACCACCACCACACCTAAACAGAGCCTCTTTGTCATCAGTAGCCTGTGGTGTATGAACTGAGACATTAGTGGTTGTTGGAGTTGAGATCGCACGCAGGACCGACGGTGGGGGGACAAAAAAAGAAAATAAATAAAAGTAAAAAATAATATAGAATATTAATATATATATAGTGTGTGTGTGTGTGTGTAAAACTGAAATTAAAATTAAAAAAGAGTAATGACAATGGGATTTGTCTCTGGATGGATATTGGCTGGAAAAACCAAAGGGAAGTTATACTCTTTAATTCCTCCTGCAAAGCAAAAAGCCACGAAGGCGTTATTCCACCCTTTTTTTTCCACCCAGAGCCCCTCAAGGTGACGAGCAGGTAGAGAGAGAGAGAGAGAGAGAGAGAGAGAGAGAGAGAGAGAGAGAGAGAGAGAGAGAGAGGGGTTAAGCTACGGAGGGAGGGAGTTTGGGTAAGACGAGGACAGAAGACAGGGAAGATTTAAAGAGAGATCGAGAGAGAGAAAAAAAATGATTACGGAAGAAGAGAGGAGGAAAATAAAAACAGAGGCATGCTCATCAACCAGGTCTATTAGTGCAATTGGAAGCAGCTCGTCAGGCCGTTTGTCTTGTCAGAAAGCACTTTTGTTGTGGAAATGACTTTTCTGCATCTTCAGAGAGAGGGTTTTAGGAGTGTATTTACGCCGCGTTTGATTGCAGATTCAAATTTAAATCGATGTGTGTGCGTGTGTGTGTGTGTGTGTGTGTGTGTGTGTGTGTGTGTGTGTGTGTGTGTGTGTGTGTGTGTGTGTGTGTGTGTGTGTTGGGGAAAAAAAGGGAAGTGAGGTGATGATCAAGGGAAGGTGCGAGAAGAGAGAGGGAGATTGAGACAGAGAGTGAGAGAGGGGAGATAAAAATATAAAATAGGAGGAAAAATAAAAGAAAGGTACACTCGGGGAAATAAATGTGTTTGTGAAAAATGCAGCACTTATTGAGAAGGGATAAGTCGTGAAATGAGCACCGATGCGAGAACATACGCGGGGGGCCGGAGCGCGGGGGCCGAGTGGTGGGGGGTACGGTACGGTACGGAGCAACTCAGATTCCTAATGCATCCCTTCAAACTAACAAAGCTTTACGGGAGGAACACATTTATCTTGTCTTTCTTTTACAAAGCCGTTTATTCTGTGGAACGCCATACGTACACGGCTAGAGAGAGGCTTACTAGGATGCTGCGCTTAGGATTATTTTCTTCTTCTGTCAGCAAGAAAAAAGTAAGGGGAAACGGAGATAATGCGCTCGACGGTGCGCCGATGAATGTCCTGTTTTTTTGTGGTTGTTTTTTTTTCTGGGGTTGTTGTTGTTGTGGCGGTGTTGCATTGCATTGCGCCGCTACATGTGCCATGAGCGTACCGGTGGAAATTCATCCGTCGGAGTGGCTCTCCTGCGGCTGTTCCAGTGGGACCCAAAAAAGTGCTGCACCGAATATGAAGTCGGGGGACGGCGTACTGGGGGGGACAGCGCACTATAAAACACACAGTGTTCCTCTGTTGGATGACCCTGTCAGACTGTCTGTATACGCTGTAGAGTCAGTGTTCCGGAGAGCCTGGTGGAGCCTCAGTCAGGACCCAAAAAGCAGCCCTCCGGCTTGCTTTTTTGGGTCCTGACTGACTCTGGAGGAAGGAAGGAAGGAAGGAGGAATACTGATTCTATTTATTCATCCTGCAGGCTGGCTCATATGACACACGCGACAAAGACAACGGAGGTCGAGGAGTGTGTGATCGTGAAACCGAAAACCCCCGGGTTTTGCGGATCCAGGGTTTCCAATGGACTGGATTATATCATTGAATTATCCTTAGGATTATTGTTGTTGTCGCCTTTACAGTCGATACTACTGTTGTTGCTGTTGCTTGTATCCCTCGCTCCTCACACTCTGTGTCTTTTTCTCTCTCTCTCTTCCTGCCCAGCATGGTCATGGCAGATGGCCGCCCAGCCTAGAGCTTGGCCCTGCCTGACATTTGTTCCCATTAAAGGCTTGTTTTTGTTTGCCATCATTGCAAAAAAAAAAGCTTACTAAGGCCATGGGGAAGAGGGGGGGGGGGCTTTGCTCTATTATGTAAAGTGACAACTTGTGAATTGGTATTATAATAATAACACGTATCAGAAAGTCGATTAAATTAAACAAGTGGAAAGGGCAGCGCACTATAGCGACCGGCGCTTTATTTTTTACTCGATTGAGTAAAGACGATCAGGAGACCCTGAGCAGGAGGGTGGCACTGATGGGCTTTCGATTTGTTTAGTGAACTAATCTACAAACAACTCTATGCAGGGCTTTCGGCTGCAGGGCTTAATGACCGCGCATTTTTCTTGCACAATATATCTGGTCATTACGTCTCTCACGCGGCTCATTACCGCGGTACGACTCGATGCTAGGATTACACCGTGATGATGTACTCGTCGTCAGGATCGAACCAGAAATCTTCACTAAGATGTTTTCGCAGGACTAAAACCCTAAGGGGTGCCAATTCTGCCCAACCTACGCATGCCTTGCCACACAGTCTGAACCACTAGTTCTCAATCTGGGGGCCGGGGGCATGTGAGGATATCGCGAGGAGGGGGGGCTCAAGTAGCTGGCAAAACAGTGTGATTTTAATGATAATATAACATTTAATGTATAATTGTGTGTGTGTGTGTGTGTGTGTGTGTGTGTGTGTGTGTGTGTGTGTGTGTGTGTGTGTGTGTGTGTGTGTGTGTGTGTGTGTGTGTGTGTGTGTGCCTATGCGTGCTTGCGAGAACAATGCGGTAGTAAGGGCTCAGCTGGAGTATTCTTTCAGGCCCGACAACGTAATGGGCTTTAACACAGCTCCCTGGCTCTTTGAGTCATAACGCAATGCACGACTTGCAGGAAGAAAGAGAGAGAGAGAGAAAGAGACAGAGAGATAGGAGGGGTGCATGTGCAGGAGTTTAGTAGGCGAGAGAGAGGGAGAGGGAGAGAGAGAGAAACAAATGACATAAACGTGTGTCAGGACTGCAAGAAAAGAAGATTTACCGAGGCACGGGGCGAGATGTAGCGGCCGTAAATTAAGGGAGGTGTGTGTGGAGCGTGCTTATTGAAAAATCCTGAAAGGGGGTAGAATGGAATTACCAGAGGTGATCTGTCTCACTGCAGCAAGAGGAGGAGAGGGTAAATCGGGTTTTTTTTTTTCTTCACACTTTTCTTTTCCTTTTTTGGGTGGGTGGGGGGGCGGGGGTGTGGTGTGGGGCAAGAAGAACGTGCTCGCGCATTACATTGTTCAGGTTATGTGCAGAGAGAATAAAATAACCTTTCTCATGTTAGAATTAATGGCAGGTTGCTGTGCAGGGGATACACTATACCAGGGGTTTTGAACCGGTGGTCTGGGGAACACCAGTGGTCCTTGAAACGGTACCAGGTGGTCCAGAGGTAAATGATGGAGTTCGCTAAGCAGATTTAACCCTTTGAGAGCGTAAAAATAAAGCAGTTAAAATAGTCATCATCTGAATTAGCCCGAATCTACACAACTAGATCTAGGTTTGCCTGTTATGTTTCCGAAATCCAGCTGGTGAATTGCAGATAACAACAGAAGAAATCTACCACGGTGAGTGTTGGGTCTGTGGGGCTAAAATGTCATCAAATGGTGGTCCGTGGCTTAAATGCTGAATATATAATGGGCCCTGGTATGAAAAATGGTGAAAACCACTGCACTATACAGTATAGAGGAGGAGGTTCATGAACTGTAGGCCACATACTCATAAAGAACAAGGAGGATAGAGAGAGAGATAGGGAGAGAGATAGGGCGTTATAATAGGCTCATTTCTGAAACACAATGATTTGTCCTACAAGGTTTGGAACCGTTACGCAGCCATAAAACAGATGCAATTTCGGATATGAGCGGTTGATTGAATACGCTGCACTTACGGCGCTATGTGATGTCTCTATCGGGGGGTGTTGGGTTATCGCAGAATTGGTTGCCGGCTTTCGCATTACTGCCGTTTACTGTGGAAATATTAGGTACTTTCTGTTTTTAATTAATCTGCAAAACGCATCATTAAAATCTGGAGGGTAAAAATGTCGTCGCCACGTCAGATGTTGATAAATATTAAAAACGCGGATCATCTGTACGCGTGCATTTACGACCATGTTAAAAGCACCAACTAAAGATTCACTTTGCGCCGCGCAAACATGCATTTACATCGTTACGTTGCCATTAAATGCATGGCCAGTTGGGCTTAAGCGCTAATTAAACCTATAATTTGTTTTTAGCCAAGTCATTTAGTTGTGCCAGTGACTGTGCACGTGGGTGTGTGCGTCCGTGTGTACGCGTGTGCGTGCGTGGTTCAGGGGGAAATAAGACGAGAGGAGCTTGCACTCTGACTCTCTCACCCTATAATATTACATCTGTACTTTCTCCCTGACCGATGGCAGCCTGCCTGGATAACACACAAGAATTATGGCCCCCCGTGTAATTTTAACACACACAGACCCTTTGGCATGCAGTGGACCATGCAATCGTGCACACGCTCGTGCGCACACACACACACACACACACACACACACACACACACACACACACACACACACACACACACACACACACACACACACACACACACACACACACACACACACACACACACACACACACACACACACACAGCGAGTCATGCTTTATGAGGAGCTGACATGCGGTGTGGGCAGCAGCGTGGACGGACGTCCCAGAGAGCTACGGTACGGGGGGCTGGAGACAGCGAGAAAAACACGCGAGGACGACGACACACAGCCAAACGCAGAGCGTTCAGTTTACCCTTAAAAAGGTCTAACAAGTGGACGCTAATGTGCCCTTACAGTAAGGGGTCATCTGGTACACTCTGGATTTCAGGGTGGCGAGGGCGACACGTCTATCTCTTTCATCCCCCCCTTTTCGTTCGACCTCATAGCGACCCCGGGCAGGGGGTTGGGGCGCGAGGGTGGGGTGGGGGGTCATGTGTGTGGCATCAGCATAATTCCACATGAACTGAAAGGCTGACCTGAGCGGGCACCGCGAGGCCATAACTCAGTGACGGACAGGCCCCTGGCTCCCTTTCTGATCTGAGCTGACCCAGGCAGTGAACCGTCCTGCCTGGGCTGGGCACCGTGCCTCAGAAAAAAAAAGCACCACCAAGCTCCAAAATGGCCTCTAGCGCCTCTCACTCCTGCTCGCTCCTAACTTCTTTCAGTCTGCTTTCGCTTTATTTAGATCCGATATTAAGGGGCTGCGCTCGGGCTGGCGCAGCGCAGGGGTAAAAGTACCAGTGAAGACTGTAGCGTACGAGTGTCACTCTAGTTACACTACTATACAAATACATTTTGCCTAGTGTTCATTGGGCGGGAAGCTAGGTGGGGAGGGGGACCTTCATCACCATAGAGCAGGGGTTTTCAACCTTTTTCATACCTGGGCCCACTATTTATTCAGCGTTTGAGCCACGGACCACCATTTGATGACATTTTAGCCCAACAGACCCCGCTTTTGCAAAGCAGGCAAACCTACAGATCAAAAATGACCATTAATGTTCCGCATTCTCTAGTTGTGTATAGACTTGGGCTAATTCAGATGATGAACATTTAAACTCTTAAGAGTGTAAACGTGAAACCAAATGGACCCGCAAGGGTCCATTTGGTTTCATTTTTACGCTCCCTAAGAGTTACATCTGGTTAACCAACTTTTAGCCTGGGGACCACCTGGAATCCTCTCAGGACCCCTGGCATAGAGGTATATGATACAGAAGGACCGAGTTGCAATGAAAGAGCATTGTGCTGGAAACGTCACAGTCACCTCGATGGTGCAATAAAGGCATAATCATTTCAGCATTCGAGCCCTCCGTGTGCGAGCATTTCCTTTATTCCTTTATTATTTTTGTTCCGACTGTTAAATGCTCAGCACCTGCCCAGGTGTGGGTTGGATGTAACCAGGTCGCTTTGCTCTTTGTCGCGATGAAACCCAGAAATGTTTTGGGAGGGGTAATTGCACAAAGTGACTATACACTGGGAAGAAATAGGGGGTGAAAAATGATTGGCTTTATACTCTAGATGGGATAATAGAGAGATATTGGTAATGAGGGCAGAAAGGAGGGGTGGGGAGGACATGTAACACACGTCTCAGGGCCAGAATCAAAACGTTCTCCACTCAGCCTCTTGTTCGCCTTTTGTTCCTTCTCCCTTGATTGCTCCATCTTTCCCTCCCACGCTGACCTTTCAGAGAGCCGTCCTCTCCTCTGTGTGGTGTGTGTCTGTGTGTGTGTGTGTGTGTGTGTGTGTGTGTGTGTGTGTGTGTGTGTGTGTGTGTGTGTGCGTGCGTGCGCTAAGAGAAGCCCAGGTGGTGCCTCATAAAAACACGGACTGCACTTATTGCAAAAGGGTGTCATGTTATATGTCAAAATGTAGACGTCTTAAGACCTAACACAATTAACAATCGGCATGACAGATTCATTAGATATTTTCAGAAATGTGATCTTCCGAAGGGAAAACGTATACTTTTCCTGGCCTAATCATCGGAAGCAATGGCCAAGTTATGACAACATGTCTGGTGGCATTACAACGAATTAACCAGTTAATTGGAATTTGCTCTATTAAGCCCTTCAAATGAAGCCAGTCGAAATCCATGAATGTAGACGGCACAGCGCACATGGAGATGAGCTTGATGAAATTCGCAGCCCGTCCCTCCCTGGGCCATGTGTCTTCCTGCAGCATGGTGCCTTATCTTTATGCATAATGCACCTGCAGCTGCAGCTCGGATAAGACGCGGGGACCAAACAGTTCCCGTGGACAGCTTGACCAGCATGAGGTCTCCATCTCTCTCCACGCCGACAAAAGTCTCCCAGGATGCTACCGTGGTAACCGTCAAGGTCATGGAACACTTCCATTTCTCTTTCTTATTCTAATGGGCCGCTCGCGGGAGTGTGCGTATGAGCGTCTGAACGTGTGTGTAGTCGTGGCGGTACGCCGCGGAGATGAGTGCATCTTATCATCAATACTAGCACGACTCCAGCCTATTTGAATATTTTTCGTAACGGACGCGTGTCCTAGATAGGTTATTTTACAAGTCAAAGGAATTGCCAGCAGTCACTGGAAAGGGTCCTTCAGGTCCTCTGCTTAATGCACACAGGCAAGACAAAATATTATCACTTTTTTATTTGATGTTGTAATTACACGTGCATATGCACTCAATCTGAGAACCCTTTGGCAAACCTTTTCAGTCAACAGTGCCTTTCTTAACTCATAACTTGATTTGATGAACGAAGATCTATGGCAATAGTAGGAAAACGGTTGAGGTGACTATAAGAGACATTTCAGTTCTGGTATTGTGTTTACGCTGGAGCCGTTTTTTCGCCCAAATGTGTACGTTGACCATGCCTAATAAATTAAGTACCCGAAGGAGCCTTTGCATGTGTGGTGGGTGGCAATGCGTTTGACTACCCTGGCATGGACCGGACTAATATCTCTGCGTAGATGTTAGTCTGGAACTTCTGGTCGAGGTTTTATTTCCATTTTTAAGTGGGCTCTGATTGGTCCCTCGGGAAAATAAAATTCGGTCTGAGGAGTGCCAGACCCAATCTGCCCAACAATGTTTGTTTTTTCCTGTGGTAGTTTCTTTTTTTTTTTCTTTTTTTTGTGGGGGGTCTAAACGGTGAATAGTACATACGCGCTGTCCGGCTGCTGCCCAGGCCTGCCTCTCCTTCAGTTCATGTCAGATAAGTAGCACGTGGCACTTCCTGAAATCTCCCTCCGGGGATCAATAAAGGTTTATCTTATCTTATCTGAATCTATCTGATGATCGTACCATGGAGGCCGCGGTGCTGTGAGGCAACGCGCCGCAATCCTCAGAGGCATTACAGCATACCGCTAGTGGTCCTGTCTTTCTGTCCATCTCTCTGTATGTCTGTCTGTCTGTCTGTCTGTCAGTGTGCTCCTATAGATCAATCAAAGCTGCATGCACCTGCGAGGCTCTGAGGCAGGGACGGGGACATTAGAGATTAATATTATTCCTTCTTCCCAGAAGCCACGGATATAATAAAGTGACAGATATGCGTGCCCACATATATCGGGGTGACCCTTATGTAAAACTTTGCCTTGCTGCCACACACACACGAAGCTGTGTAGTGCGCACACACACATGCATGCACGTACAGAGAGACAGACAGAAATGTGCATGGACGCACACACATGCACACACAAACACGAACGCACTCATACGCCCATAAAGAGAAAACTTGTCATATGCAGAGCAGTCTATGAGGGGGGGAGGCTTGGATTGTAGATCAGATTAAGACATTTTGAAGGTCGCGGATGAACCGCGGTTCTTTAAAGCTCAGAAGCTTAGAAGTGCATTTACTTTTATTTCTTGTTTACGCCCCTGAGTCTTCCACTTCCGTCTTTTTTAATTTCACTAACTTTACCTATTAGCATATGAAAGGGTTTAATTTCTCACCAAAATACAGGAGAAGAAAAAAAAAAGTAGCTCGAGGAGAACATAAGAGACATTTTGTCAAATCACCTCCAAAAGTGCAGAAATTAGAGTTTAAATCGAACCAAAAAAAAAGTATAAATAAAAAGCAATGCCCCAGTCATGGAATGTGTGCGCACTGTTCATACAAAAAAAAATGGAAATGCGGGTTAATTGGCTCTACAGGGGGAGGAAAGATGAAGTCGAGGAAGTTGACCTTTTGTTGTTGTTTTTTTTCACGTATTGGTAGTGTGTTTTTGAGATTATAGATACATTCACTTTGAGGCGGGATCAGGAGGAAGGAAGGAAGGAATGGCTGCTGGCACCTTTTTTGCTAGGAACCAAAAAATGTCTTCACATACCTGCAAGAGAGAGAAGGGGTAGGAGGAGGGAAATAAAATGAAATCAAATCAAATAAAGTAAAGGAAATGAGGGGGAAGAGGGGGGGGGGGGAACGAAACAAAAAAAAAACAAAGGAATAAGAAAAAGAGAAGAAAGAGAAGCGACACAAATGCTCCCTACAAAAAGAACAGATTGGATCAACAGCTGGTGGGAGGAGAAGAGTTGAGAGAAGGCAAACCTTTTCACCAGGTCCTTGAAATACAAGCTGCAGGAAGCTAGAACATTTTGGTGCACTTCAAACTCTTTTCCTTCAACAATAATTTTCAGGTCTGTAAAGTCTTTCGCTCTGCGCTGCAGGTTGAGCTCCTTCAACATCTCTGTAGAGGAAGAAAACAACAACAAACAAAAAAAAGAAAGAAAGAAAGACAAAGCCATATTTTGTTTTAGAATGTGGAATTCAATTCTATCTCTCTCTCTCTCTCTCTCTCTCTCTCTCTCTCTCTCTCTCTCTCTCTCTCTCTCTCTCTCACACTCACACTCATCCTTCCATTCCTCTGTACAGTAGCAATGTGACAAGGAAACAACATGGAAAAAACAAAACGGCAGAAAAATGTGCAAACTTATAGAGAACACAACATTGTTCAATGTCTTGTTTTTCTTTTCTTTTTTTATCAACATAACAATATTACTGCCGTATGTCAGAGTGGAAACAATAATGTCAAACCAACAGCCAAAATATGTACAGTGTGTGTGTGTGTGTGTGTGTGTGTGTGTGTGTGTGTGTGTGTGTGTGTGTGTGTGTGTGTGTGTGTGTGTGTGTGTGTGTGCGTGCACGTGCATGCATGCAATCTTCACAAACTAAAAAAATCACCACAGTATATTCAGAGTAATATTGTCTAGAACCAGTAAATTCTCCAGACTATTGCATTTGACTTCTGAAAATTCACACCTCAGCAGCACCAGAAACTTCAACCAAAGGGACCTGCCAGGAGATTAATAACAATAAATCAATGTGGGCTGAAAAACAGAGATTGCGTCCGTCAAAGGCGTTCGTTATTCATAATTCAACGACTTCTCGTTGTGTTTTTTTTCTTGCTGCCGTCCTGGCTGGGGCGCAAATTGACCTTCAAACGTCACTCAGTACAGGAAACCAACAAGAAAAACAACCACCGCTTCTCCCCAAACCCCCAAGCCTACTTCACCCTCTACGTCTCCTTCTCTCAGAAAAAAAAGTTATTTAACATCGTCTTTTCCTCGCTGAAAAGCAGAAGGGAAACACAGCACATAATAATAATAACAAGAGAGACAGGAACAAAACAAAACCAGAGAAAAAACATAATGCTGGAAGCAATCAAAGCTGTCGAAGGCCACGGTGCCCACGCGGCGCTCTCTAATACGGCGCCGTAGTGCGTTGTTGGACCAAGCCCTACGGTAGCGGCCGGGTCGGAGGCGCTTGTTTCTCTCTGTGCCTTAATGAGGCACCATGAGGGGACGCTAAGAGTGAGAAGCAGCAGGAGGGCCAGCCAGTCCGTTCTGAAGCCCTCCAAGCGGTGCTGTGAACAGTACAGTTCCGTTAATTGCCTATTGAGAAATTTGCCACAAAAAAAAAAAAAACCCGAGCACCCAGTAGCTAAGATGGTAATAAGCCAAGCTACGCGGCATACATGAAAACAAAACAACAGCTGTAGGATACCGAAAAGTAGCCATACGCCCACAGTATGTTGTTGTCGAGGATGACATACTGGTATTCACTTTAATCGAAAAAAGGAACTCGCCTTTTCGGAACACTATGAAGTTCCACTGGCTGCTACGCTGGATTTCAGTTAGGAAAAGAATGTAATTAGAATATACTGTATACGCACGAGAACACACACCGCTCTGAGTTGTGCCAACAACACAATGACAGCTGGGATGTCACAGCTTCTATTATTGCTTTCCTGTTAAACCTGAGTAAATGTTGTACTTGGGCCACAAAACGCAGACTGAGTGATTCACCGATTGATCTTATCTATTGACAGTCAGACAAAAGTCCAAAGAACACAGACACGCACACACACACAAAGTTGCACACGCGCACTCACAAGCATAAAACTGCAATTTTTATGAAAATGAGAACACAAAAACACAAACTCAACTCTCAGCTAAAGTTACAATGTCCTTGCTGAATTCATTATAAAACCATATACAGTTCCATAAGGGAGCCAAAAGCTGACTTCTACATACAACTCCTCTCATAATTAAAAACACTGCAGAAGGCTGTTCCAACACATGGCAGCCGTGTACAAAAAAAAAAAAAAAAACTTCTGGCCACATTATTATTCACTTGAGAGATTTTACACGGGCACACACTGGCTCAGTTCTGCTGAGTATGGACCACTGTTATCCGAGAACAAGTGTACAGTATCTCTATGTCATCATCGTGCATGCACGTGACACAGCGTCTGTTGCCCTGCTGCACCGTCATGAATTCATCGCTTTGTGTTTCAGGGGGTACATTTAACAAACAATAGCAAAGATATTAGGTTGCACCGTCTGCACTTTGTTCCTAAGTTTAACCTGTCAAACCCACTGTACCATGCAAGCAGAACGCCCACACTGTCCTCAAAACTCTTATCAATGATGGCACGAGAGCTGTCTGAACAGAAATGCAAATAAAAAAATCACACCCGCGTGAAGTGAGTCGTGCTGCTCCGTGTGGGGTCCCCAAGCCTGTTCCGGGTCAGAGTCAGTCCCACATTGTGTTAAATATTAACTATTCATATTAACTGTATCCTATGTTCCTGTGGAGCACCACTCACTCCGCATGGGTGTGATTTATTTTAAATATTGTTGCTGTTTGTTTGTGTGATATACTGAATACTGTTATTTTAATGTGCCATATAGTGAATGCTGTATCGTTATACTCATTCCTGTAGTAGACTGCAGAGGGCGCCAATGTCATGCATATTTATGCTCCGTTGCCAGGGTAACGGAGCTAGAACACAGGTCCACACACACTACACGGAGATCTGAGCGTTTAACGGAGTAGTGCTTCGCACGACTCAAAAATCCCCGTTCTTGCCACAACAGAACTTGGGTTTGGTGGCACGCACAGGTAATATTTGAGCAGCAACAGATTCACTTGAGACTGTGACTGTTCCAATATTACGCCTAAAGGAAGATGAGACACTTCTGAGACGCGACGCCAGCTCCATTATAAAAGACTTTCAACATAATACTTGTTCTTGACAGCTTCTACTTGCATGGTTCCAAACGAGATTGTCTCGGTTTTGCCCAGACGTATTGAAAGCTTGTTATCTATGAGCCACTCTCTTACACTTCACAAGTCATTACTAAGAAAGAAATGTTTTCAATCACGCCCAGATATCAGTAACATTGGCGATTTTAGGAGGGGTTCTGTTATAGCCAAGGACCACCGTTTGATGTTGAGTGTAGTCTCTCCAAACCTAAGTTTTTGTCCACAATTTAAGGAATAAACGTTGATCAAAAGAGCAATTCTTCTACATTTTCTAATTGTGTATTCTTGAAAATTACGTAATTCAGATGTTTAAATATAAACATCTGATATCCATTTGGTTTCATTTTACGTTCTCAAGAGTTACAGACCTATGCCCCCCCCCCCCCCCCCCGCCCCCTGCTGTGAGAGCCTAAAATCGCCTATGATCAGTAACATAGAATCGTACACATACATCGCAGCAAGAGCTTACTCCGCACCACCACTAGCTGGCAGGCTGCATAAGAAACACAAGTAGCCCTAGAATAGAAGAAATACATGTGCGTTTGTGTTGAGGAACGCACACAGAACCAGAGACAATCGCCCCTTGCTATATCAGCGACGGTACGAACAGCATGACCTTGGAGCTTCAGTGTGGAACACTGAGCCTGCATGCTGACATCGTCAGCATGCAGGCAGAACATTTTACTTTCCGGAAAATTAAAATGTTCCATTCTAATGAATTTACTTTTTTTCCCCCAACAAGCTTACGATACAATGGTACAGGACAACGGCTAGAATAGCTGAATAGCCGATGAAAAGAAATAAAAAAAAATATGTCGCCCACATATCTGGATATTAGTAATTTAATGTAGGGCACTGATCAGACTAGACGAGATCAGCCCCTGGCAGCCATGCCACTAGCCTGGTCTAGCTCTCAATGATTTTGGCCTTGGGGGCGGGGGTGTCGTGGGATCCACACGGCGGAAGTGCTGCGCTCTGATTTGATCTCACTAACGTGTCGTCATCTCCGGCCCCTCCCCCGCCCGTCCACTGCTGTTCTACGTCACATCATTTAGAGCGACGCCCACCCCGGAAGGTTGACACGCCCCTCAAGGCCACTTTCCAACGCGCGTTAGTCCAGGCTTTCCGTTTTCGCGCAAGGCGAACGAAAATGAAAGCCTGGGTGTCGAGGCAGCCATGCCACAGACGTAGTGCTGTAGTTGTTGTTTTTTTCCCCCCCAACGTATCATCCTGAAAGTGCTGTGATCGAGGCAGATTCAAGGCAGGGATTTAATTAACCTGAGATGACACGGGGCCCTCTATTTGGCTTTCATTTAGCTCATTTCATTTCTCCTGCACTGACTGGCACTGGGAGCTCAGTGCTGAATTAATCGAGCAGATGAAATTATACAGTAATAAGAGATTTATACAAATAGGGAGCCGCTTTTAGAAATATCCCCCCGTCCCTCCCTCCCTCCCAACCTCCAAGCTTTTCAGAGTAATCATATGTTAGGGTGGGAAAAAAACAACAACGGCTAAGCTATTACTACTCACAATAATAATGCATTGACGGAGTGAGAGATAGGGAGAGAGACAGAAATACATACTGCAGGGTTTGTGCTCACGGAAGGAACACAAACAATGGCTGGCCATTAGATTTGCCCTCCATCCCTCCCCGCTCGCCTGCATTCCGCTCCACTGCTAGTTGTCAGTTGGCTAGCTATCTGATTACTGTGTGGGCGCCGACTGTGAATGGTGAATACATAGCAGTTTGGAGTTTGCATTAGCGCGAGTCTCCGGGAACCGATATGGCTCTCACCTCCAATCTGCCGCATCGCATGCCATCCATTTACCCCCGAGACTGTGAATTGAGTAGAAAAAGGGGGGGGGGGGGGAGCGAGACCCGGAGGGAGAAAAAGAGAACTCTGGTTGTCAGCAAAACAATGGCCGCCCTCCCTCGGAGCAGCCCATGTGTGGACACACCTGAATGGCTGATGGATAAAGCTAATTATGCCATCTTGGGGGCCCGGATCAGTGTGTGCACGCTAGAGAGACTCATCACTACGCGGGACCATGAAACCGCACATGGCGTCCCCATTCTCTGCTTCACGGGCTGAAGCGTGGTGCTGAGGCACAGCCACTTGGAACACCAAAACGTCTCAATACTTCTAAAGGGAAAAGGGTTGAGAACTGTCACCTTTTGCAGCTGAGAAAAACACACACACGCACACGCACACGCACACACACACACACACACACACACACACACACACACTCTTGAAAAGGAATAGAATAGCGGCATGATTTGTTTTGCAGGGGGGTACCGTGCATGTGGATGCAAGTCTCACAGGTGTTGGCCGGCATTCTCCATAACGAGAATGGGACTGTATGGAGGACTGCACACTGCGCACAAAACACAGTACATGAGTTGTTTACCACAACGCCCTGAGCAGTTTACAACAATAACACCTCACGCTGGGTCGGCGTGATTGGTTGAGATCCTAGAAATGCTCAGCGGGTGGCACGAGGTAAACCGACTCTGCTGTTCGCCCTAGTAACCCCGCTCACGCTGCCGTCAAACAGCTCTGTGACGCTGTCAGCCAATGGCGTGCTTAGACCCCGTTTCCAGTGGCCAATCAAAGCGCGCTCCTGCAAACTGTGCCGTGAGGCACAGACGCATGAACTCTGATTGGTCAGGGGGGGTGAATATTGAGCAGGCCTTTTGGTTTCTGAACCTGGAGCCATTTTGGGGTTTGGTATCTCCACAGTGATTCTGACATGTGTTAAGCCGCCATTTTAAAATTTTACACCGTTGTGGGGGGAAATAAAACGCGAAATTCGATAAGAAAAGAAAAAGAAAAAACTTGCGTAGAAAAAAACAGCGCAGATGCATTGTATTAAGAATCACTATTACTGCTGCTATACTCTGACATGATATGAACACTTACTAAACCTGACACCTGTCCACAACATATTAGCACCAGAATACTCTAAATAATTGTAGTCTTCTGTTATTAAAAAATATACTACTTTGGATAAAACAGATATAAACTGAAGAAATTCTAGGATAGCAGCTTGAGGTTTTATTTTTTATGGTCACCAATAACATATAGATAAAACGGAATGCACTACTGAAGGCTATACTCTAATTGATTCACGTGACAATTCTCCCTATAACTTATGACCTAATGCCAATTATACCTCAAAATCTGTTTTTAATCTACAGTAGTAAAAAAAATAAAATAAATCAAAGCATCAACAACAGTATGACGGTATATGTTTTATCATGAAAGGTTAAAAAAGTGGGAAAAGTAAAACATCTTTGTGTATGTGCGTTGTATGTTACATATTTGCATGTGTACAGTAGATACAATAAAACATTAGCTACAATATAAACGTTTTTTTTTTTGCTTTAAGATACACATTTATTCCAGACACAAGCTGAAAATCGCAGGATAACCAGCATTCCTGCGTTCAAACCAAAGAGTCGGATTGGGGCGAGATGTCATTTATGAAACGTATGTGTCGTATTGATAATGCAGCGTATTGAGTTGGTAAACCAACACAGTAGGTACAACACAATGGTACTACCCAACCTGCCGCATATTAAATGAATACAGGACACTAAAAGAGCGAGATATAGAAATATATATGCACTTTTTTATTTTTATTTTTTTTATTATTATTTTTTTATTAATTTTGCTAAAAACAAATTAATGTTAAATATATTAACACAATTAACTTCTATATCACCTATTCTGATAAATATTTTTCTTTTTTAAATGTTAAAATCCTGTACAGAAAAACAGAATATTTTGGCCATAGTTCGAACTTCGAATGGTGATTAATCAATCATGATTAAATTAATTTTGAAGCTGTGATTAAACTGAATCAAATTTTTATTCACTCAACAGCATGCACGCACGCACACACGCACACACGCACGCACACACACACACACACACACACACACACACACACACACACACACACACACACACACACACGTAGGATCCTGACACAAATCGACAGAGCATTTTCTTGTGTGTAATCCTATTGTTCTGAAGTACACCTTTACAGAAGTCACCACTAAACCCCTTATCGCTAAAATTCTTTGCTTTTTCTACTATTTTGAAAAACATTTTTGAATAGCTTAACTGGCCAATATAAACGACGTCCATTTTAACTACTGACAGATGTTTAAATTGTTCAACAGCAGGAGTCTCACTCTTGATATCTATTATCTAGCAGTATTACAGTATTATGCTGTGCTGGGCAATATTACTTAGGAGAGTAATATATTTACTTTACTTTAGAAAAAGTAACATATAAATAGTAATATTGCATTACTTGAATCAAAGAATAATATACTTTCCCAAGTCCAACACATCCCATCCGCAAAGGATGTACAACACAATCTGTTTAGTGACAACTTGTGACAACTGCGATAACTAGTAGTGTGGGTCATGTGTGCAAAATCCTGTGGTGGATTAGGATCTACAAACTACTGCGCATCTCTGTTGTCATCTGTTGATAGCTTATAAATCTGTTCTATTTTCACATGCAACAAGTTCAAAAGTAATGAGTAATAAGGCATGTTTTGGCAGAGTAACATAATACTTATTACACATTTTGGCAGAGTAATATCTTTACTTTTGCTGAAACAGGTACTAACATTACAGTAATATATTTAGTTGCTGTTACTGCACAACACTGCATTTCCAGGTCAAAATACCAATTTTATCTGATCAGGATAGAAAACAGAGAGGACAGAATACAGATTAAACAAAATAAATATTGACATACAAGTAATGGCAGACAAAATTGGCACTGGAACACTAAGAATTAAGCTGATAAAAGGGTAGGCCTTCTCTCTTTTGATTGAAAAGATATTTTCTGTTTATTGAAGAGCTGTAGAGGGGAGACTCTTGATACTGACAAATACTCTATAACAATGAATATACAGCTATCAGAAAGTAGTGCTTTACCTTTCAACAAAAAAGAAAATAAAGAATATTGTTGCTTGACAAAAAAAATAACAGATCTGAAAGCTCACAACATGTTTAAATGCAGAGTTTTGTTAGCTTGTTGATCTGTTCCTCTTTTTTTTTTTTTTTTTTTTTCCTGGCAAACAACAACCTCACCAGATGGAGTAAATAAATTAAGCTTAAGAAAGAAAACATCCCTTTATCTCTCTGGCAAGGCCAGAAGCATTTCTAGAGCATGTACGTACATCAGGGAGAGAGCAACATGATTCTGGGTAGAGAAGGAAATGCGAACTATTTATATTACTGTGTGAACTAAATCTGTATGCAAGTATGTGAGTGTGGGTGTGTGACAAATTAATTTTGAACGGTTGTTTTCTGTATTTGCACCTTTTCCCCTTCGCTGACAATAAAAGTGTTTTGGGCTGCAAGGCAAAAATGCTCCCTTAAACCAGAGCATCTTGAGATTATGCAATGTAATTACAGGGTTTGTGTGGAGTTTTAAGTTGCATGGACTGGTCCAACAGCACAACAAGCGTTGTGGTGTTGATGTTGGCGTTGCGTGTTCAATTTCACATTTTTGCCTCTTGTTCTTTCCTAGACTCCATTTGAGCAACAAGGACCTAATTATCGTGCAATAAAATTGGTGGGGAATCAATAATTTAATACACAGCCAAATGATTATTCGCCCCCCTGTTGATTTGACTTCATGCCATACTGCAAAGAGGTATTTTTTAAATTGGAGTAATCTCCTATAGATTTTCTAAAGCAATGTAGGCTGACAGCATACAGCGCATTGTCCCTCTGTAGGGCGGAGACTTCTTAGTTCGAAAACTGTTACTTTTCAGGATTCAAATTCAAAAATGTTGTTTCGGGCTGGTTGAAGTGCTTATTTTTTATATTTTAATGTGTGATGCTATACTATGATCAAGTAGTAATCCATTCATTATTTAGCATTTGTGCTGCAGACCACCTCTTAGATTGCCTGGCTCTAGCCCTAAGTCCTTGAATTAGACCTTAGAAAAATGCTAACTTAAAAAACATGTCTCGGGCAAATAATGAAGTGAACATAATGAACTTGTGTCAGACTACCTCTCAGACCCAAAACATTTTTATTATAGTTGAATAATAAAATTCTCTGCTGTAATGATGATCTATAGAGAGATGAGAGGCGATCAAACGGTGATCAATTACTCAATTATTCTTGAGCGTGTAAAATTATGGTCTGAGAGTTAAAGATCTTCAAGGGTCCATTTGGTTACCAGCTCTGCACCATTTAGCTGGGGACCACCTGGAACCCCTCTCAAACCAATGATGGTCCCTTTCCTGGACCACTGGTTGAAAAGCACTGGTCATGCATTTACGAAAACGCATGCATAAGAGGTTTCTGTCTGACAACATTATTATAATTAATATGCTATATTTTGTATATTAATGTACATTTGTATGTTTAATAATGTACAATACATTTTATAAGACCTAATTATGTGCATTAGATAGTGTGTCTTATATTTAATTTAATTACAGTATAAAAAATAAATTATATATATATATATATATATATATATATATATATATATATATATATATATATATATATATATATATATATATATATATATAATTAGAGGTATATAATTACATAATTGTCTGTTTATTACTGTGCCAGGTTTCATTTTTCAAGCATAGTGCCTAGTAGTATAATTTCTTAAATAATTACAGTGTCTAACCATGGAAGGTTGGTCGTGTAACGATTTACTACAATTTTAAATTTTAGTTTTTGTTCAGGAGATGTTAGGATGTTTTTTACGTAATATACTGTAGTATATTCTGCTTTTTCCTTGAGTCATGGAAATGGAAATCATTTAATTACTCTTATAATGTCATGTTTTTATTGCTGTGATTAAATTCCCAAGAAACGAACACGGAGACTGCAGCATTTATCAAACTATTCGATTTTACTATCAACAGCCATAAATTAGACGGTTATCTGCCAGCAGAAACCCAAGTGGAAATTACCCAAATAAATAACCCTTATTAGCATTACCCCTGAGTTAATATAATTAATCGTAGCCTCCTTGCGTCAGACAAGACGGATGCTGAATTTAGGGCATACAGGGGTCTGTATCTCAGTACATTTATTCCTCACACCGGCGGAGGGAGCAGACCGTGGTAGACAACTCACCAAGCCTCGGTAGAAAATGGGTTTTCTTGTACAAAAGGCTATTGATCAGTAGGGGGACATTTTGAAAAAACCCTTTTCAAAAGGGTAACATAAAAGCTCAGCAGAGGTCATTAAATATGCCCCCAAAAAATAGCTTTCTTTGTCAGCAAACTACCTACGTCATCACCCCCTCGGCCCCATACCCCAAACTAAAAGAAGATAAGTAAAGAATAAAAGCTTTCAGGAGAAGACATTCAGCTTCCGCACAGTGTACACGCTGAAAAGGTCTGCCTGACTAACTAGTTGAAAAGGCCCAGGCCTCTACAGTACAAGACGAATAAGTTAAAAGCTTGAGATCTAATATCTCCATCTCCACCCAAAGACCAAACTTATAAGACTTAGAACTTCACTGTGCATCAATGAAATATGGAACTGAGCTGTGCTTGTGGGAAACTGCTCAGACGTATTAATATGGAGAAAAGACATAGTGCAGGGAATAATTGATACATCTGCTGTGTCACTAAGTATGACAACAGTAAATGGCAGGCAGACATGGGAAAAACAACAACACATGGGATGGCCTCTCAGCTTTGGCTTTGCATGGTGAACACATGGATGAACATTATTCTCACTTTGATTGGTGAATCAGTTGTTGGTGAAATGTCTAGTGTGCTGCAGCCAGTGTCTAGTTAGTAGCATGGTCTGTCCTGGGATGGATGGATGAATGAATGAATGAATGAATGAATGAATGAATGAATGAATGAATGAATGAATGAATGGATGAACGAATGAACGAATGAACGAATGAATGAATGAATGAATGAATGAATGAATGAATGAATGAATGAATGAATGAATGAATGGATGAATGAATGAACGAATGAACGAATGAACGAATCAATCAATCTCATCACTCAGTCTAAAATTACCCCCTCTATTTTATTAACCCATTCTGAACAGGGTGTTTAAAGTTTCAACCAAAAATAGCAGGCGTTCACGGTTCATAGTGCGCCAGTCTGTGGCGTGCTATGAACCGTGAACGCCGGCTATTTTTGGGAAATTGTGAAAACGCAGTGCACGTGTCCTTTCAGAGCAAACGTTTTGTACAATCTATATTATCAGGTCAAAATGGGTTAAGCTATTCAGATTTTTTTAATACAGTACATACAGTAAATTTCATTAATCACCCGATTTATTGTGAAACCTCACTTTTTATTGTTAAATATTATTCTATACTTTTTCCAAAATAGTATAGAAAGATAGATAATTAAAACAAAATGTCAAAGTTGATGGTGATATTTCACTCTGATATCACAGTGAGTATCCCTTTAATAACTTTCTCAAGGTATTATTTCAAATCAGCTCCGCTTCTTTGAAAGTGTGAGTGAGTTGAGTGGGACACATTGGATTCCGTTTTCCGGAGCTCTCAAAGGCAACATTAAAAACCACCCTGCTGTGGGCAAACAGAATTGAGTACAAGCTCGTTTGAGTTACCGCTGGTAATGTGTAATTTCTCCTTTTATTTCCACAGTAAAACTGATCAAAAGGAACACTAGAAAGTCTACCATACAGAGTAATGGCCCATAATGTAAGTTTCTGTTTGATGTAGCAGGGGACTGGGACTCAAATATCAAACTTATAAATTACTACTATTAAAGTCTACACCGTCACCAGCATAATCTGTACTAAAGGCTATGTTCTCTATGCGCAACCAATGCCTAGATTTACATTTAGAATTCAATGATCTTACACACTACTACTTTGTCTCAGTTTTGTGTATTTACAGGTAACTGCAACAAAATATTTAAAACTATGCTGTAGCATGTCTACAAGCTTGTAATGCATCTGCATGTGAATTGCTGTAACTTGTTTGTCTCCTTTTATTAGATAGCATACATAAAACATACTGTAGCAGAGTAGACTCTTCAGTATTTTTCAAATAAATGGTTTTGAATATTAATGCTGCATTAATATGTATCGATCTGCATACAACTATACTTTCTTTTAATCTCACATTGTGGCGCCCAATTTGGGCATTGGGCGTATGAGTTCATCTTATGTCATATTGATAAAGCATATCCCAGTACAGACCTGAATGAGTGGTATTAACATGGAAAGGAATGTTTGAATTAACTGTGACTGAAGCCCACTGCCATAAAACTGGCCCCTGACAGATAAAGCTTGCTTGTATAAACAATGGAGTTAGACCCTCTCCTCCAAGTGAAATAGGACCCCTGCATGGGGACCCCATGTCCACATGCTAGTGAGTTACATCCTGGTCCTCAAAACACTTCCTGATAAGCAACCAATGGTGTCAATTGGCTGGAGTCATACATCCAAGGGGGATGGCTTACGGAAGTGACAATAGTGCTTGCATGGGTGTAATTCATCAGATTCACCAAAGCAAGCTACAGCAGAAGCAACAGCCTTGTGCAGCCCGGCTGGGAGCACAAAGAAACCAATATAACCAGAGACCACATAGACCAAACGGTAAATATATTGGAAATGCTTAAATGATTGTATTCTGCAAATATCTATAATTGTGAGATTATTATCTGTGTGATTTATGAATTCTATATTTTCTGTCTCTTTCTTCTGTATACAGATTTATTACCTACTGACTATTGTTCAATGCGTACTAACCTGAAGTCTATGAACTATGTTATGCATGCTAAATAAATAAATATATGCCAAAATACATATTGAATCAATTCTTTAGTGTTAGATAAGACCATTGAGCAAGAGTAATAAATAGACCCTATGTGATCGCTGGACCCTTCCAATGGGGTTAACTGGCGTGAAAGGCTATGAATAGCTAATAACTTCGTGACCGGTTAAAAAGTTGGACACACATGTTTCCTTTTAAATACAGTACTATTCATATAGTTACCTTGTTTATAATGCATAGTGTTTCAAAGTCTTGCAAAAAAAACAACAACAATATTTTGGCTACATGTATCTGATTGTATTGAATTTTAAAGTTTAATGCAAACTCAGGGGTTGACACTAAGGTCTCTTGCCCATCGGGCAAGTGCAAGTCAGGTTCTACTTGCCCTCAGGTCATGGTCACTTGCCCCCCAGGTTCCAGGTGGTCCCCAGTTAAGTTGGTTAACCAGATGTAACCCTTGAGAACGTAAAAATGAAACCAAATGGACCCTTGCGGGTCCATTTGGTTTCATTTTTACACTCTCAAGAGTTAAAATTCATCATCTTAATTAGTCATTTTGATGTGTTAATTTGCCTGTTTTGTTTCCCAAATCCAGTCTGGAATTGTGGATAGCTAGAAAGCAGGGAAAGACACAGAGGCAGAGTGCAATGACTGCCTTCAAGACAAATTTATCTTTTGTTGTGTTATAGTGCACTATGTTGCACACTTGCCCGATCGGGCAACCAGGTAGCAGTCTTCACTTGCCCCACCATTTTTTTTTTACTTGCCCCGGGCAAGCGGGCAAGTGTTATTGTCAAGCCCTGAAACTGACTTTTCCGTTTGGATGTATGGGCTCTTATGCAGCCGGAGTTTGGCTCTGTACTTGGACTGCTCATTTCCGTTTACTCCAAATGTCTTGACCCAAAAAAACACCCATTCAACAAGCTCACAATGTGGCACGTTGTGACACGCTCTGAGCTTACCTCGCTATTTTTGGCTAATGTTCCTTCCCGCATAATATGAATGCTGGGGTTCAAGTGGTTAATAATAACCATCGAATGTCATATCTTGAATAGTCCTAACTTGATTCAGAACTCCTATTTTGGAACATTAAAACCTAAGCGTAACCTTGTGCACACAATAACATGATGAAGGGGCTGGTTCAGCAACCAAAGCCGTTCCACCGTCTTTGGTTCAATCCCAAGCGTCTAGGTAATGAAAGCACTTGAGCCTTTTGAGGGTCTGTAGCGTATAAGCTTAACCACTCACTGAGCTGTTCATCATAGAAACTCAATTTGATAGGCTGCCTATCAAACAGAGGCTGAATGTAAAGCCTTAATTAGTTCCCTGTATAGACTCTATGTATGCCACTTTTTATCAATTCGATATTTTAATGAAGTAAAAATGTAATATAAATGCGATACTTCCTTACTCCTATGAACAAAATATGGTGATAAGTTGGCAGTAATAAAATTAAATGAATCCATCTATAAAAGCACTAAGTCTGACAGTATGCACCTATGTCTGTATGAGTAAGCAAACAAGTCGACGCAAGCGTTCTATATGACCACAGGGGTTACGGTACTCTGTAATTTACAGAAATCTCCATATATGGGCTTTGAAGGGAGGCTCCGACGTATATCAGTTCCAACTTGCTGTAGAGGCCACAAGGGTACCGCTCTAGTATTCGAAATTCTGAAAAGTCATGATATTAACCTCAAAATATACACACACAGGAAGATTTGTACATACTATACACTCATTACCTACTCGTTACCAGCGGTCCCCCAGCCGACTGACCAAAAGTATTGCATGTGTGGGACAAGTGGGTAAACACATTGCCAACACTGCTGGCAAATTAAGATATTGATGTCATATTTTTAAAAAAAATCAAATATAAAAGCTGATCTACAAGCTAAAAACGTGTCGCAGTTTTCAGCTTGTAGATCAGCTTACCCTACTCTCCGGACCTATAGTACCAACTACCAACATCAACACAGCAAGGAAAGGTGTACACAATTATTTAGTTTTGGGTCTGAGAAGGCTAAATCTCATCAATCGGTGGTCTGTGGCTCAAATGCTGAATAAAGAATAGTTATTGAAGACTCTTGATATGAAAAGGGTTGAAATCCATTGCCCTTTATGCCATCATCCAGCCTGGCAAGCAGTGCTAGAACACTACTTTCCTGGCCTCCTGCAGAACAACTCAGCCTCCATAAACGAACGCCAAGGATATGACCGCAGTTATTATTACTGGAGTCCATCCATATATATTATATATATATATTCGCTGTATAATCTGCACCATCAATCAAGTCGCTGTCAAGGCCTGATTTCTCAAAATGATCATTGCGGCTGACATACTGTATGTCTAACAATCAGCGCCGCACTCATTTCCGAAGGCACCTCCTCGACAGGCCGGGCGCCCATTCAAGGTGAATCGTCTGTTGCTCAGACACCAGAAAACCTTGAGAACCCTCGAGTTAATGGCTGTCCTGATTTCAGAAAAGTCTGACAGGAAGGGGCGAGAAAAAGCAGGAGAGAGAGAGAGAGAGAGAGAGTACAGTACAGAGTATAGTACTAATATTTTTCTCTTTGCAATTTTTGAATTAATTCATATTGGAACCAAATCTAACAATTTGTACAATTTGTTGTGCCCAAGCCACACCGGAAGTAGCCTCGACACCCAGGCTTTAATTTCCGTCCGTGTTGCATGAAAACGGAAAGCCTAGTCTGATTTGTTACCCACAGTGGCTTAGTGGGAGGAGTCCACCCTTCGGGGTGGGCATAGCTCCAAATGATGGGGGAGGGGCCGGGGATGACGTCACGTTGGTTAGATCAAATCAGATCAGCTCACCTGCCGTCTAAAAAGTGACGGCACCTCACTCTCCCTAGGCCCAAATCATTTCAGGTTAGGCCAGGCTACACCGGAAGAGACTGCTTGAGAGTTGGGAGCACTCCGTTTTAAGGTCAACTACACCAAGGTGACTCATTGCAACTCAAAGAGTTGCCTTGTTGTGGTGCGGCTGAGGGAAAAAAAACAACCTGACCCTTGTGGTTGTGGTTGGGCCTTTACAGTGGAATTAAAACAGCCTTCATCTGTATAGTGCAGCAACAACATGGAGAGTAAGTCCTTGGAACAGTCACGAGAATGCAGTAGTACTGGACAAGTGCCTTCTGCCAAGGGCTGAATGAGTTATGAAGCACAAGTGCACACGCACACAAGCATGTACGTACGCATGCACGCACACACACACACGTGCATGCGTACACACACATCATTGACAAAGCAAATCTGAGCTAGTGCAAAGTACAGAATATAAACAAACCGAAGTTTGCCAGGAGCATCTGCAGGCTGACAGACACCAAATGGAAGAATGTCATTTGTAATCTCTGTGTGTGTGTGTGTGTGTGTGTGTGTGTGTGTGTGTGTGTGTGTGTGTGTGTGTGTGTGTGTGTGTGTGTGTGTGTGTGTGTGTGTGTGTGTGTGTGTGTGTGTGTGTGTGTGTGTGTGTGTGTGTGTGTGTGTGTGTGTGTGTGTGTGTCTGGTAGCCCCAAATCCCTCTGCTCCAGTTTCCAGCTCATTAGGCAGGACAGTGGTTGACAAGTGGACATCAAGCCCCATCAAAACAGAAGTCTCTGTAGATCTGTCACACCGCATTTGACATCTGGAATACAAATGTCTGCATGCTTACAGTATATGCATAACTAAATGCTAATTTATCTTCTGTTCTGTCAATAGACCCATGCAGTAGGCCAGTGGTCCCCAAAATGGGGCCCAGGGACCCCCAGGGAGAGCATGAGGGAGTTCTAGGGGGGCCCCAGCTAAATGATAGTTTGGACCCAAATGGACATAAACGAATGCATGTCAAACTGTGGGTCCTTGAATGTCATGCAGGTTGAGAATCACTGCTGAAAAGAGACAAGCAAAAAGCATAACCACAAATCTTGGCTTATCGGGGTCCCTCCCTGGCATGTATTTTCGAATGGGGGTCCGCAAGCTAACTAGTCTAAATTTGTCCTTGACATGAAAAAGTTTGGGAACCACAGGGTATTATAACATGTCGCCAAATAAATACGAAATAAAAATCTTTTTTTCCTAAGAATTACACACCCCATATGGAGTTTTGAATTCATGCAGTGTTTTGTTATGATCCCATTTCGGAGCCAATCATTTCCTGAACAGGTAAACCAGGACATAGGTCAATAGGAGACTCGGTAGGAGACTCCGTCAGTCATCAAATAATTTTATCCTGTACAGCCATGGTGGAAATAGCCAATGTACAATCTCACAACACATCACAATAGGTCACACTGTTTGCGACTGTTTCCAAAATAGAAACAGCATGTTGAAATTGCTTAAAACCAAATCCAGGCAGTCCACTTTGTGTCTCCAATCCATAGGGGACCACTGCTGGTCATCAAATTATTGGCTTAGAAATGAGACAGAAAAAAAATTGAGTCTTCATGAGGTGAGTAATTGATAGTGTACACTTCTGGGAAGTAAGCAAGCTCCGTGCCCTACCCTGCGCTTCATCTGGTACCGCTTCTTCATTGTCCTTTTTTATATTCAACTTTTTTTTTCACCTAGTGCCAATGTAATCCAACTACAGGAGAGCAACGGACATGCTTCCTTCTATACATGAACAAACATTTTCTCCGGACAGGTGGGACTTCATTGTGTGGAAAGAACACACACTAGGTTCCACCCAGTTCCCTTCCCCTCCATCAGTCACCCTGGCTGGCCAGGGGGAGGCAGTTTAGAGACCAAAATTACTGCATGTTCTTCGTGAAGGTACCTACCCTAAGGGACACAGGGGAGAACATGCAAACTCCACACAGAAAGGCCCTTTCGTCAGCCCCGCCTCGGGTATGAACTTCTAGACAGCATTACTGACGGTGCCACCATGCTTTGGCTGAAAGTTTGTTAAAAGAAATTTAAAAAGAAGTACAAAGAAATACTAGACTCAGGCTGAATGTGCTGCATGTGACTCCAGTACAGACACTGACATTACACAGCGGTACAACGCAGATGGGTGCACTGTGTAGACAACGAGCGAGAGACTTTTAATGGCAAGTCTTAAAAAGTCTTCCCAATAACGGTACTATGTCTGTCGGTCTTAACTACAAATCCTGTCATATTTTTTTTGCATGTCATTCTAGGTGGAATGGTATAGACACGCAGGTATGCATATATAAACTATATAATGTATGTAGTTCATAAATATTAAAGAAATAGTTCACAAAGAATCTCAGATACAAAGCATTACAAGCTTCTATATCAGCTTGAGTAGTTAAAAGCCTGCTTGGCAGAATAACATTTCTCAGAAAGTTTAGGAGAAACTTTTTTCTCCTTATCCCCTATTTTCTATTATTTCCAGTGGCAGAGAGAGAGTATTTATTACTTTGAGTATATAGAGAATGCTTGCTACAGGCACTCTGCCAAAGTGGGTCTGCAGGCAGCTCTCAAGGTGTCAAAATCCTTGTTCATACAGCATTTCTTTGGAACATGACTATAAATATGACTTGGAATATGACTATAAATATCCTACATGGAAACAGCAAGCCTTCACTATGAAGTGGGTAAGTGACAAACAATAAGCACACTTACATAAAGGTAGGAGAACTGTATATTAAAACGATTCATTTTGCTTCAATAGTTTTGATACTGTAGTTCAAGACACAGCATAATAAATTGAATTAAATATCACTTTAATACTTGACAGTGCATAATATATCTCTGCTAGCAGACAGAAATCATCCAACTCTAAAATGTGGCATTTCCTTTTCTTCCAGTAAATGAAGAAAACATATAACAAACATTATATATTTAAAACAATGCAATACTGCTTCATCATGTTGGCATTGTGACTTTACTGCTTTATATTGTTAGACACACATGAAATGTGGAAAGGTGCTGGAGTTAGCCGCTTTACCCGACAGTGTAAGGGTGCAATGGGGTTAGCTGATTTTCTGTGTGTTTAAATATTTCATGTATGAAAGACAAATATACAGTATACAGGGCTTGACACTAACACTTGCCCACTTGCCCGGGGCAAGTAAAAAAAAATGGTGGGGCAAGTGAAGACTGCTACCTGGTTGCCCGATCGGGCAAGTGTGCAACTTAGTCCACTATAACACAACACAAGATAAATTTGTCTTGAAGGCAGTCATTGCACTCTGCCTCTGTGTCTTTCCCTGCTTTCTAGCTATCTCTACCTATCTCTCTCCCAGGTTCATTTGGTTCCAAACTATCATTTTGCTGGGGTCAGGGACCACTGGGTCTGTGACCACTATGAGCTAATTAAGATGATGAATTTTAACTCTTGAGAGTGTAAAAATGAAACCAAATGGACCCGCAAGGGTCCATTTGGTTTCATTTTTACGTTCTCAAAAGTTACAAAGTCTCTAATGTCTCAGAAGCCTTTCTGTTCTTTTAGATTTAGGTGCAAACTTTTTTGGGACAACTACTACCGGTACTTCCAAAACTACTTTTAGGATTGGGATTAAAGGCTTTTGAACATACCAACCCAGATGGCTGAAAAGCACATTTCTTTAAGGATTATGAGCCACAGTAAGTGTGGACTCATGTCAAGGTGCCACAGAGAAAAGATGTCAATATGGACTTTAGTTGGTGTTAAGCCTTCACAGTTACTCTCACAACAGCTATTTTTGGTGCGAACCGCCCGCATCCCAGAAGCAACCAAGTATAAACAGGCTTAATGTCTGATTTATACTTTCCCTGGCTGTCACGCACCAAAAATAGCTGATCTACAAGCTCACAAGCACGTTGTGCCGCAACGCCTCGTGAGCTTGTGGTTCTGTGGGACACTGGCACGCAACTGAGCCAAATCATGCACAACAGTATGCCAGACTGCATACTATATATGAAAGGGTGCTGGGCCTCATCACAGATTAGCCAGCGTTATGCCTCAGCACTGAATAGTGAACACTGTGTCACACTTGGCTCTAGTCTAGTCTTCTGGGTTGACAAATTCATTCATTCCCTTCTGCAGTGGAGGACCTTGGCTTTGTATGCATACAATTCATGCAGATACAGGAACAAAACACGAAAGCACGAGCATGCACGCATACACGCGCACACACACGTGCGCATACACACATACACACACACACGCGCGCGCACACACACACACGCACACGTGCACGCGCGCACACATGCACACACGCACACACGCACACACACACACACACACACACACACACACACACACACACACACACACACTTTGTGCAAGACAATGCCATAAAACAGTAATCCAAATAACAATGTGATGGTGATGAGGAAGACCTGGCTGGCATAGATAACATACCGTATGCATGCAGGGGATTTTATTGGAATTTTTTAGTGTGAGCGCAAACATTTCTTCATTTCCACTTTCAATTAGTGTTCATTTGCTGGTTATTATTAAAAAAAAATACAAATAAAAGTGCAGTATATACAGTATAAATAAATAGTGCAAGAATGAAAGCTCTGCATAACCTGGGGTTATTTTTTTTAATAAGCCCACTATGGGTAAACAAGACTTTGGGACAGGGAAGGCGATAAGGAATTTAATTGAATAAAATAAATCATTTGAATGCACTCGATGCATATAAGCAGTATGACATATAAAAAGGAGCATCTGTTGACAAACAACAACAACAACAACAGTGTATTTTCCACAATTCACCTTGACGGAGCATGCCTTAATGCAAACCATGCTCTGCCTTCACACTTCCATGCATAAACACCTGGTGAGCTGCCTCATCCAGTCACACACACACAGGCCTCTGTTAGGCAGCCGTAGTGGTTACGGTTTCTGTTCCAAGCCCTCTCAGACAGTGCATTTAACCTCAAGCAGTGAGACCATGAACTGCAAATACTCCAGCTGTCTCCAGACCAGCTGTCAGGCATCTTCTCCTCTGCCCCGGCATTTCAGTAACAAGGAGACAGCGTTTCTACTGAGAGCAACTTAAACAGTGTTGTTTCATACCACCACCACCAACAGCCACAGCCAGGGGGAAAGGGAAGTAGAGCTACTTCAGCTCAGAGAATATCTTTATTTCACTTCAGCTGTGCTGTCCTTGAACAAGCTGAAGTTGGACATGAGGAACAAGTGGAAAGGTCCCGAATTCAGAATTCAACTCAAACAAAGAGTTTTCTGATTTATTTTACAAAAAAAGATGGATTCGAGATAGATAATCCTTGCATTTGAATGTTAAAAAACGTCCCCCGTCTTCAATGCATAAACTTTATGGATTAAGTTTAAGTGATCTACCAGTTATTTTATCCCCGCACTGATTACTCCCTGAGCTTTTTTCATTAGGTGATTATATGTATTTTATACAGCACTCTCATAAATAGTAATTATAGGCACAGTAGGTGAAAAACCATCAAATGGAGCGAAAGGAAATGGATGTAATAAAGGACAAGAATTCACAGTTTCCACGATTAATGTTGCCTGGTAATTCCCCTGCTGGGTCTCATCTGTGCTGGGCCCTCTACTGTCATCCCGCCATTTGGGAACAATGCACGTACAGTACCATTTGCCCAGCAGAAATGCCAGAGCACATTAAAGAATAAGAATATCCCCCTCCTACAGCTCCACTCACACCCCCCTGTAGTCCGTACCCTTTTTTTTGTTTTTGGTGCATTGGCCAAAGTCTCTGCATGCGTTACACAGCCTCATTTGAACCAATCACTTTCAAAGATGACCCCGAGTAGCCCCGACAGACAGACAACAAAAAATAATAACACTGTACCTAGCGACCTCAAAACAATTTAACGGAACAGACAGATCCACGCTTTCCCCCAAACCCTGTTCTGTCTCAAGTGTAGCCGGAGGAGGTAAATGTCACATCTCTCCCAGAAGACACAGCATGTTTACCATGTAACTTTGTGAAAGTCACGCCAGGCTGAGCAGAAAGGTCAGCATCGGGGTCACGCTGTGTGTGGACTAATCTGTGGATTTCATCAGATTTTTCTTCTTTTTTTCTTCCTCTCCCTCCATCTCTCCTTGTGTCATTATTTGTCTTTGTCTCTCTCTCTCTCTCTCTCTCTCTCTCTCTCTCTCTCTCTCTCTCTCTCTCTCTCTCTCTCTCTCTCTCTCTCTCTCTCTCTCTCTCTCTCTCTCTCTCTCTCTCTCTCTCTCTCTCTCTCTCTCTCTCTCTCTCTCTCTCTCTCTCTCTCTCTCTCTCTCTCTCTCCCTCTCCCTCTCCCTCTCTCTGTAGACTGGCTATTTGAACTACTGAAAATGTTTTTTCTAAATAGTTTAAAAAGGTTTAAAAAATAGTTTTAAAAAAACAAGTTAAGGGAAAAGGGGTTTAGCAGTAACGAAAATGGAGCTCCTGCAGAGTGAGTGTCTAAGTGTCCTTGAGCAAGACGCTGAACCCTAAATTGCTCCTGATGTGCTGGTTCATACCTTGCATGGTTTCCACTTCCCTCGGTGCATAATACTGTGAATGGGTGAATGTAATGAACTACGTAAAGTTAGGGTAAGGGTAAAGTAAGGGTAATGGCACTATGTAAATGCACCATTTACCATTTACTATCTATTGTGCATACATATCCTAGCAGGCCAGAAAGATATCCATTGCTGGAAACTAAACCTAACTTTGTTCTTTTTCTTCTGTATAAAAGACTCGTTGCCCAAAAGTTATTAAGATTTCCACATTATCAGAAAATGAAGTGTGTGTGTGTGTGTGTGTGTGTGTGTGTGTGTGTGTGTGTGTGTGTGTGTGTGTGTGTGTGTGTGTGTGTGTGTGTGTGTGTGTGTGTGTGTGTGTGTGTGTGTGTGTTTCCACAGCTAATCTTGCAAACCACTGGTCTGCTCAGCACCACAGAACTATCTCTAAATGTCTAATATAGTGGGGTATATCTCAGCTTGGCAGAGATCATCATTTTCATTCTTTGGCAGAGAAATCACACAGTTCTGTCAGTTTTTTTCCTGCCATAGTCATCAGATCCATCCATAAGATTTGAACCATGATACCCAAATAAGATTTGAGTAGCTCAAATACCGGTATGGAGCTCAAGCATATTATGCTTGAGTTCCATACAGTATTAATGTGGTGTACAGTGAAAACAAAGATGGGGCCAAGTACAGACCCCTTGAGGACACTGCTCAATGCGATATAAGGTTTAGTAGTTAGTAAGCTTCACAAAAAAAATAATAATAAGATTGGTATAATAAATCTTTCCGGCATATACTACACTGACATAATGGTTGCTTTGTCCCCTGCAAGTTTGTAATCTCAGCCGAAAATCACTAGGACACAGCATTTCATCCAGCTGCTTGTAGGAGCCAAAGCATACGTTGTAATTTGCATCATTCTGAGAGAGAGAGAGAGAGAGAGTACGACAAATACCTCCACACAATCACCATAACGATAAAAATCTGCAGTATAATCTGGTGGAGCAGCAACTCACAGCTAATCTTTTATACAATAATAATAGCATTGCTATCAAGACGTAATGCACTGCACTCTACCTCACCACTCAGGGAGGCTTTTTAAGCCCATCAAGTTCAGGTGGATGTGCACCTCGTGGCCTGCTCTACAACAAAAGGGGCCTGATTGCGATGAAGGCCATTACCATGTCTGAGTCACAGACATTGCATTTGAGTGATTTGACTTGTCCTTCCCTCAACAACATGTGGCTCCTGTTGCTCGCCCTGCGGAATAATAATGAGTACTGAGTGAGAGAAAGTGGTCCACATAACCATAAATGCTCTCTGTAGTCTCTGTACACCTGTAATGCATATAACTCGAACACCGTTCGCTCCACTGACTTCAAATTCTACACGCATGATGCATTCCACATCACCACAGGAACACATTGCACATTGTATTTGGGCATAAACTCCATAAATAGGGATAACGGAGAGACAGATACATTGCAATCAGAACTGTAGACTCATTTTCCGCTAAAGTCTGAAAGCACACCTCTTCTTCAGAGTCCATCTTAGCCCATAGCAGTTCATAGCACTTGCCATAGTACTTGTCCTAGCCTCCTACAGGTGTATGCATATTGTAACTTAAATGGCACTTTACGGAGACATAGCACCCTACAGTCTATACACATAGTTTCATTGTATAGATATTCCACTGATAGGTTTACGTACAATATATGGTTTTGATGTATTTTCACATGTTTTGTTCTTGCCTACTGTAAGTTGCTTTGGCAGCATCTGCTAAGTGACGAAATTGTAAATTGCATAAAGAAATCTCCAAATATGAGAATAAAAGGGACATAGACAGGTGGGTGGAACGGGAACTTTGACACGCGTATTGCATAGCCAGTGAGGGCATGGATCATCACCTGTTGTTACCGACTCGGAGCTCTACAGCTGGGCAGCGGCCTATTTCCTGCTAATGTCGGGACCCATTATTTTGCATTCATCAGATGGCCTCAAAAGCTTGCTCACAAAATTAACACATTTCCATTTAATTGATTTCATGTTCAGCTATCGACATGCATTAGGATCAGCCACACAACCCTATTATTGTCCAAATTCTGGGGGTGAAAGTTCAGCAAGAGAGGGCCCATGTTAAATCGTACGGCATGCTATAAGTTTAAGTGTTATGGGATTCGACTGACTCTGGCTAAGACTCTGCTGCAGTTCTGCAAAGCCCGGTTCCCTCCAAGTTTTAATTACGGCGTCTCTAGTCAGAGCGAAGCATCCGCTATCGACTGCCATCTCCTGCCAGCCACCGGCCCCGTTTACTCCTGGCTTCATAGATAATGCATTACCGCTGATTTCGTGGGCAATGAACAACATAACGCGTCGACATCTGACTCGGAGGCAATTAATCTCATCACATTAGATGGTCTCCGACAAGTGCTGGGGAAGTTCGGGCCGTACGGGGCCTGCGTAACTTCCACTCACAGTCTCTGACACCACTTTAACTCGCAAATCAATTTGCTCCTACATAACTAGGCGTTAGTGGACACTCAACGTTGGAAAATGGCACTGGTCCAGACTCTGACCTCCTCTGAATGCTCAATACAGAATATTATTTGCGGGTGAGAGACAGAGTGTGTGTTAATATTCTGGATGACGTCTGTGTACAATAGAGTTTGCAGGATGAGAACTCTGGATTTTCTGTATTCTGTATTTTTCTTTATTTTTCTTACAATTATACTATGTTAAAAACTGACTTGACTTGACCAATAATTGGTCAAGTCAAGTCAGTTTTTTAACATAGTATAATTGTAAGAAAAAAGTACCCAATATGGTGCGGGTTTGATTTGTGGACAGTCTGCAGGTCTGTCTGCATTGCCCGTGATAGCGGGCAAGAAAACATTTCACAGTATTTCTATATACTGTATGCTAATGACATTTACGTAGAAGATTTAGAACACTGTGGAGCCCAATATCTATGATATTATGGACACTACTTCATGGCCTATATGTTGTCTCAGTAAGACAGCGCCCCCATATTCATAAGGACATGCAATCCACCAAAGAATTGTGGGAATTGTAGTCCAAGAAGTGACATCAGAGACACTGGGCTCACTGCTAAAATCTAAATATCGAAAACCACATACCACATACATAAAGATCACCAGGAAAGTGTTCTAAATTTCCTAAATGTGATTAACTTTTTTTTGGCTTGTTTGTTTGTCTTAAACAATGAAATGTCCCTTTAATCCATTGGTAACTCAGAGAGTGTTTCTAATCCTCAGAAACACAGTTGACTGGAGTCCCCCAGGGCTCCATACTATACTAAGTAGGTCCCAGTGCTCTGATGAAGGCCATTATAAGCCTTCATCGGCACATTTACAATGCCAGAATATGTGCTGATTGTACTGCGTATTCTGCAGGTCACTTGAAAGAAAATGCAGGCTTCCAGAGATTTCAAAAACCTACAACAAAACAAGGGATATTGGCACTGTGGTAAACCATATCTGACTGCAACACATAATATTCCCTTCGGCAGTCAAAGTAAAAGCCTGTGAAATCTGATACTCAAACCTTATTATATCTCATCTTTTCAGTGCAAGAGAAGAATCTTAAGAGAAAGAAGGCACAAAAGGAATGAATGAGTACAGCTCTCCTCTCTTCCTGACTCTCCCCATCTATCAAGCGTTACCTGCCACTAAGCCCAGGCTTGAATCACCACTACCTGCAACGACTCACTGACGACCAGGCGTGGAGAGAATGGAAGGTGTCGGCTTCAATCCATCTGTGGATAAATCCTTCGGTTTTAAGACTCGAAGGATGGGAACAAGTTTTATTATGTTACACTATCGACGATCTACCAAGCTCTCATCGCAGCACTGAGTGCCCCGATGTGTGCTGCAATGAGAGCTTGTAGCTCTGCCACTTTTGAAAAGTTGCGAAAATGTGTGCAAATATTATTTTATTTTTTTCACAGCAACCCGCCACCTCCTCTTTTTATCGCAAGGTGGCACTAACAATAGTTCAGGCCAACATTCTCTACCATTCTTTTAGGTACTAGCAACTAACCATGACCTCGTGTGTAAAATATTTTACACACCAGGTCATAGTTAGTTGCTATTGAACCACTAAACATGGTTGCTTTGTTCATCAACTGCCATCTGCACTGGATTAACCCTAAAGCGCACTAGAAATATCTCAACAACAGCTTTCCCTTTCTTCAATGCATTGTGGCTAAAGAGAAAGCCAAAACAAACGCGACGATGTGGTTGACATTACTGTAAAGGTGCAGTGACCCAACATCATATACAGGGGTTGACACTAAGGTCTCGGAGGCACTTGCCCATCGGGCAAGTGCAAGTCAGTTTCTACTTGCCCTCAGCTCATGGTCACTTGCCCCCCAAAAATATATTGTAAATTTTGCAGATGTGAATTTTGCAGATGTAACTCTTGAGACCGTAAAAATGAAACCAAATGGACGCTTGCGGGTCCATTTGGTTTCATTTTTACACTCTCAAGAGTTAAAATTCATCATCTTAATTAGCCCAGGTCTACACAACTAGAGAATGTAGAAGATTAGGTCATTTTGATGTGTATGTTAATTTGCCTGTTTTGTTTCCCAAATCCAGCCTGGAATTGTGCATAGCTAGAAAGCATGGAAAAGACACAGAGGCAGAGTGCAATGACTGCCTTCAAGACAAATATAGCTTGTGTTGTGTTATAGAGCACTAAGTTGCACACTTGCCCGATCGGGCAACCAGGTAGCAGTCTTCACTTGCCCCACCATTTTTTTTCTTGCCCCGGGCAAGCAGGCAAGTGTTAGTGTCAAGCCCTGATATATGTACTTTATATCATTAAATATGCTCTAAAAAGACGTTAAAGACATAGTTGGTGAGGATGCACTTTGCAGTCAAAAGCAAGAGCCGAGTTACCAAGGGCCGAGTTACCAAGGGCCGAGTTACCAAGGGCCTGTTACCAAGGGCCTGTTACCAAGGGCCGAGTTAACGATATTGTTTGGGTCTTTTTGCCTTCATTGATATATAAACAATAGAGGGGGGAAGACACGCGGCGAATGCCGTGACACGTCGTCAGGCTGGCTCAGCAGCCTAGGCGCCCAGACGGTTGAACTACAGAGGCAAATATTGTAGTTTTACTCCACTACATTAAAGACACATCTGTCCTACTGTATATACATGTTGGCTATTTGAAAATACAACGACCTACAACATACAGTACAAGCTTACACTGTGATGCATTGTGGGAATTGTGGAAAACTTGAAATAAGACATTCTACATAGTGACTAGTAATAGTTATCGATACCTTTACTTGGACAATAGAGTACTTTTTTTCCACCATTGCTGTTATTGTAAACCGTTATGCCAACGGCAGCAAAAAAAACATGCCTGCCCTAAGGGGAGCATTATCCTTGCTTGTTCCATGTGCACGAGCACGCACGCACACACGCACGCACACACACACACACACACGCACACACACACACGCATGTGTTAAAAGAAGACAGGTTATGCATGGAAAATAGAGCTAAGATGCTCCGCTTATCTCCAACCCCATTAAAATGACAGATATGGATTTTAAATTAAATGCCGGCGCTTCACTCAAAGATGTGAATCCAGACTCAAAAAGAACTGCTCGTGCTTTATGAAACATAATTTGAAAAATGTACCGTCTGCTTGCTCGCGTTTTATACGAAGCATGATTTGAAAACCCTGTTGTCTGCCCCGTTCTTCATGTGAAAAAAACATTTCTGAAGAAAAGAGAAAAAAAAAACTATTGTCGGCTTTGTACGAAACATAATAAGGATGAAATGATGGTTTGATTGTTCCAGTTTAGACTGACACAGAATGCTGTCAGAGACCAATCAGTAACTTGGAATGGAATTTTGGCTCTTTGCTCGTATCTCTCTCCTGCCTCTCTCTCTCATTCTCTCCCCCTCTCCCTCTCTCTCCCTCTCTCTCTCTCTCACTCCCTTAAATACTAATCCAGTTTTCCTTTAATCTTGCCTGTCGCTCTCCAAATCGCACAGTTCCCAAGCCATTAAATGAGTGACTTACAACACGGTCGTTGGCGAGGGGGACAGCGGGGAGGCGGGCGGGGTGGGAGTGTGTGTATGTGTGTGTGTGTGTGTGTGGGGGGGGGGGGGGGGGGGGGGGGGTTAGACAGTAGAGGAGAAGCGAAAGGGGGGAGGGCTGGAGGTAGAAGAGAAGAAGATGGGGCTACAAGTACGGGTGGGTGCACTGTCGGGGAGCAGGTGGGCAGAACAGAGAAACACACCTCGAGAGAAGGAGAGGGAGAGCTGCACACACACACACACACACACACACACACACCCACACACACACACACACACACACACACCCACACCCACACCCACACACACACACACACACACACACACACCCACACCCACACCCACACACCACACACAGAGAGAGAAAGATGCGTGTGGGGGTATGGAGATGGTGTCTAGGGAAGGTGGTTGGGGGTTTGGAAACAGACAGAGGCTGGAAGTGAAGAGGACAGGTGGAGGGAGGGAGGGAAGGAGGGAGGGGGAGAATAGGTGCACGGAGGGAAGCCGGATAGAGGGAGGAGGAGGAGGAGACGCATAAGGAGCGGAGATGCAGGGTGAGAGGGGGGGTGGATGAAGAGAGAGGGAAGGTACGGTAGGATGAGGCGAAGCGAAGCAAGCAGGCAGGCAGGCAGGCAGGCGGGCGTCTGTGATTATGCACGTGAGCAGCGGGGCCCGTCGAGCCGCGCCGGGGACCCCGAGCCTCCTCTTCTTCCTGGCTCCATCTGAAACCCTGTGATTAATGACGAGCTCACGGAGGAGATGCACAGAGGATGATCAATCTTAATGAGCTATCCACCGTCTCTATATTAACTGCAAAGGAGATAGAAGGGGGGGGGGGGACAGGGACGGAGGGGGGCTAGCTACTAACGCATAGCACTCCCGCTGCGCCTCCCCTCCTTTAAAACATGATAATGAGAGAGAGAGAGAGAGAGAGAGAGAGGGAGAGGGAGAAACCGGGGCACATCTTTCCTGTCTCTTGTCTTTTGACATGCAGCTGCTGCTCTCCTCTCATCCTCCACTCCACTACTCTCCTCATCTCTCTCTCTTTCAGTCGTCCGTCCATCCTTCCTCCCCTCTCTCTCTCTCTCTGCTCCTCAGAGGCTCACAGCACTCAGATATCTCAATGGAAGCTATTGTAATAATGGAGTTACACACGGCTGCAGCATGCATCAGGCACGGCTGGTCGGAGTGCAGCACTGTGCACACGTCTTCCCCCATGCACCGCTTAACTCATACAGGTACCAGCAGCAAAATGTTGTGGCGTCATGGCATGTTGCACGGAGAATGGGCTAAGACACCCATACAAGATCATTCTAAGAAGAAGAAGAAACAACTTGCCCTAGCTCCAGCCCTGGATCACCACTTTAAAAGATTTTCCCTGCGGATTCAGGTCTCGTTACGCGGTCTATGGGGCTGTTAGTTAGCTGAAAATCCGACTACAGCACCTGATTGGCCTGATTGGCACTGTGAGTGACAACAGTTTGACACTGTTGCCACTCAACAGTGTGAAACAAACGTGGCGGCCGCCACTACCCCCTCTATTCTGATTAGTTGGTATGAACCAATTACTGAAGCCTGCCGCTTTGACAGCGCCCATCTCATAAACTGCTGTGGTGGAGAGGGGTTTCAGACTGAATAATGAAGTGAAACACAATGATATTTCAGACGGAGTGCCAGGCAAAGAAACAACATTTAATACAGGAAAAAAAAATGTTTTTGTTCACCGACTTTTTTCACCCTAATTCAGTTGTTATGCCAATTAATTCCACCCTTACGCATGTGTGGTGTCACTTCTGAATATCTCTGTCTCCACTGGGAGGATGTACAGTAGATCATTAAGTCCTGCTCCTCCACTATGGTGGCCACTAGGGACTTTAAGCCACCAATCTTTTTGGCGGAAGTGCGGCGACGACGATGCGAAGCTGTCAAAATCGTTAAAACAAATAGCGGCCGGTGCCGGCGGTGACGGGTTCCCATGGCGACGACGCTCTAAGCAGCATGTGTCAAACGCCAACACCCCGCTGTGCGTCAGCTAATGTGCCGATAACTTACTTAACTTACTGTACATGCGCTGGTGATCAGTAGTGGGAAGAGGAACGTGCAAGAGGCCTCTGTGTTATTTCTAAAAGTCGTTTTAATAGACATTGTTAAAATGAGTTATTTCGTCTATCAGCGCATGCAAATGGAGCATGATGGAGCAATCGGTGTAATTGTATGATGGCAAGCAGGTTTATCTATCGCGCAGTGATCCAGGTCGCGTTGACACTTTTTACACTTTTACCTGAGCATCTTTTAACAATATTTTTAATCTTAACTCTCTAGGTTTTGTTTTTAGGTTAAAAACAATCATAGTGTTTTTGATGAATAGAATCTAAGGAAGGAAAGGAAAAGGAAGGTATGATAAAAAAATAATAATAATAATAATAATAATAATAATAATAATAATAATAATAATAAGGGTAATAATAATAATAATAATAATAATAATAATAATAATAGTAAACTCATACGACAGGTAGGGTGGATGGGGTGGATGTGGATGGGGATAATTACATTCATGGTTCATCAAATGTTTATCAAATGTAGAAAAAATATACTTGTATACATTTGTGTGTAACATGTAAATAAGAAATTAGCCTGTTTTTAAGATGCACATTGGAGCAATTAGTTGAAATCGTGTTCACACGTGGAACGGCCACACTAATTGGTTATAAATTAATATTTATCAGCCTAGTGTGGGTATCCTATTCCATCTCACGTCCGGGGCACTGGGGGATGTGTTTTCAACTATACATTAGTACTGAAAAACAAAATACCCAACAACCAGACCTGTGAATTCTATAATTTATGTTAAGCCTGGTAGCACAGCAACGCTGCAGCTAATCCTGACGTGGATAGCTTTGAGATAATCACCGCCAAGCACAACAGCACAACAGATCTCATTCCAATTCATTTTGCTGCTGCTTTTTTCAGTATGTTGGAAGACATAATATATCGTATATACCGGTATGTATTTTCTAAGCATGAATGTTGCCAATAGCACTTGGGGGGTCACATGGATGGAAGCGTGGATGTCTACGAGATGTCTACAGTAGGGTGTTTTCAACAGGTTGTGTGGGGACCACCAGTGGTCCTTGAGAAGATTCCAGGTGGTCCCCAGCTAAATGATGGACAGTTGGTAACCAAATGGACCCTTATAGATATGTAACTCCTGAGAGCATTAAAATGAAACCAAATGGACCCTTATGGATCCATTTGGTTTCATTTTACACTCTCAAGAGTTAAATTATATTCAAACTTCTGAATTGCTTAAATTCAAGGATCTACACGATTAGAAAATGTAGAAGAATTGTTACTTTGAAAAAATCATTTTGCCAGTAATCTATCCTAAATTGTCGGACAAAAACTTGAAAATCCTTAGTTTTTGGGTTCTGACTCTGAGACTAAACCCCACATCAAATGGTGGTCTGTGGAATGAAATTCTGAATGAAAAGTGGTCCCTGGGATCAAAAAGGTTGAAAGCCGCTGGTCCTACAGAGAGAGAAGGATGAGGCTGGCCTGGCAGGGCACCACATCAGAGCAAACAGACACCTTGGAGACAGCCCAGGGCACAGACAGGAAGGCAAGGAGACACCTTTACCTTCCTTCCACCTACGCAGATGCACTGCGCTATAACAGAGCTGACAGCACTGCAGAGCTCAGGACCCTGATGATAGACAAGAGGAGGCCATACATGCACCATGAGAAATGGTGCATTTACTGTATGTAGCGCTTTCATCCAAAGCACTCTACATAGGTCGCACCTTCCATTCCATCACCCTTTCACACAGTCTTTCACCCACTGAACGCAGGGGAAACCATCTAAGGCACCAACCTGCACATCAGGTCTTGCTCAAGGACACTTCAACACTAATAGTGGCCGCTCTAGCCCTGATCCACTGCCATCCCTAATAGTGTTGGCCGTGCTCTCCAAGGAGAGATACAGGTATAGATCTACTCGTTTTACCACTGTAAATCTACAAGACACTAGCCATCTATATGAGAAGGTGTCTGTCTGTCTGTCTGTCTGTCTGTGTCAGTGTGTGTGTGTGTGTGTGTGTGTGTGTGTGTGTGTGTGTGTGTGTGTGTGTGTGTGTGTGTGTGTGTGTGTGTGTGTGTGTGTGTGTGTGTGTGTGTGTGTGTGTGTGTGTGTCTGAACCACATATGTACTTTTAAATATTTATCTTTCATTTCATATTGGAAACAGGTCGGATATGGCTGGGAAAGGCGTTACCTAGCAACCGGGATGTTACCAAAAAGAATGAATGAGATCTTATATCACTAAAAAAAGCTTAAATCAATCCCCCAGACATCCTTAGCACCCCACAGTTTTATTCGATAAGAAATCTTTAGCTGCGACATATCAATCTGTGAACAGGGACAGCTGTGCCTCAGTAGGCGGGGCGTCCAAAAAGTTTCCGGTTCGATCCCCCAGCTTGTGTTGCGTTCAAGTGTCCTTGATCAGGAAATTAAACTCTCTCTCCTTCCGAGGAGCATGTTTGGTGCATTGCATGGTTGCCTCCACCATCAGTGTGTCACACATTATACAGTAAATTCTTTGGATTAAAGGCCTTATAGATATGGGCCCAGGCGGCTGGTGTAGCTGTCTGGGCACCCATGGCTGGTAATCCAGTCTGGCAGTGTGTCGCGTGTTTGACTCCCAATTCCTGACGGTCTTTACTGCATGTCACCCCTAATCTCTCTCCCCCATTTCCTGGCCTGTATTTCTATATCCGGTGACTCGCCATAAAATTGCGAGTTACCAAAATATAAAAAAAACTAAACAATAAAGAAGATAAGCAGAGAATTTACCAAAGTGAAGGGAGTGTGAGAGAAAGAGAGAAGAAAAAAAAACACCCTGTCTAAGATAGGGTGCATAATTAATGTGCTTGGGTGTGATTAATGGATTCAGTGTGGCTATCGCAGATTGGCTGTGTTTTTAATAAGTGTGTTTTAATGGCCTGTCATACGCATGCCAGTGCTGGATGCTGCTGGTGCCTAAAATGGCTAAATGTTTGTTTACACACCAGCGCTGATAGTGATAGTACCACTGCACTATCAGGGATACCGCTACAGTCATCTGCTCATTTACCTGTCAGTGTCAGTCCACTCAATATACACAGAGATCCATGTCTGTACCAGTGTTGCCAACTGCCCAAATCCAAAATAAACTAGTGGCACTTCCAAAATGCACTAGAATGCGATAGATGCTTGCTTGGATCAAAATGACCATTAATCTTCTACATTCTCTCGTGGTATAGACTTGGGGTAATTCACATGATGAATATTTGAACTCTTGAGAGTGTAAAAATGAAACCAAATGGACCCGCAAGGGTTTCATTTTCACGCTCTCACAGAGTTACACTGGTTAACCAACTGTCCATCATTTAGCCTGGGGACCACTGGTTGAAAACCACTGCCACGGGAGGAAAAATGGTGAAAAATTAGGGTTTTATCTCTGGCGCCTGTCAACCAATTTCACCCCAACTCACCAGCCAAAAGCACTAGATTTTCCACCAGGAGATTTTCACTAATTTTGGCACGATGGGGGGTCTGAAAAAAAGCTAAATATAGCAACATCCACATCCCAGACAAACAACATCCTATTGAAGTTTATTCTCTTTTTTTTCATTTTCAGAATAGGATTATTCGTAGTATATGGCGTTTCTGCTTCCATGGAGTGAGACAACGAAGGCAACATCAACTCACTGGTTGTTCCTGCAGGATCGCCCAAGCAAAACATCCCTCCATGTCAGTCGGATCCCTGGATAAAAGCCAATGCTTTGTGTGTGTGTGTGTGCGTGTGTGTGTGTGTGTGTGTGCGCGTGTTTGCACATGCATGTATGTGTGCATGATGAGTGAGTGCATGACTGAATGTGTGTGATGGACTTGATTAAATAAGTAACCCGGCCATAACCCATTATATAGACGTTGAGACCAAAACCAGCTCCTGGTAAAATAAGCCGTGTAAAATCAAATGGAATACACAGCCCAGTCACACACACGTGCGCGCGCACACACACACACACACACACACACACACACACACACACACACACACACACACACACACACACACACACACACACACACACACACACACACCCCACTCTGGTAAACAATCACTATCTTTATTATGTTTGACGATGCATAATGACATCAGCCGCTGGGCTGGCAGTGGTGTACCATCTCAGAGATATTGAACTCAAAGAGCCAACATTAAACATGGGCAGCAGAGCCTCCGTGCCAATATGCACACAGCCGCGGAGAGTTAACCAAGTACTGTGTTCAAGTACTTGATTACTGCACATTGGTATCGTTTTAATGTATTTGTACTTTCACTGGAGACTGCATTTACAATTTACAATAGTTTTAATGTCTATTCCACTATATCTCAGGTCAAAATGTTGTATTTTTTTTTTTACTCCAGCACATGTATTTGAGAACTTTAGTTACCAGTTACTGGTGGAACTTCAGCCTTATCTGCATTTGAAAATAGCCAATCCACAAGCTCACAATGTGTTGTGTATAAGAGGTGTTGTGAGCTTGTAGATCTGCTATTTTACAAACCATGTTTATACATACATTACAAACTTGAAGAGGGACATTCCCTGTGATGAGTACTTTGGTGTTTGGTACATTCTGATGCCACTACATTTTTGGACTTTTTAACTCTATTCCAACAGGTGGTCAACAGGTGGTCCGGGGACCACCAGTGGTTCCTGAGAGGATTCCAGGTGGTCCCCAACTAAATGATGGGCAGTTGCTAACCAAATTGACCCTTATAGATCTGTAACTTAAACATCTGAATTACTTCATTTTCAAGAATCCAAACAATTACAAAATGTAGAATAATAGTTATTTTGAACGTTGAACATCTTGCCAGTTATCTCTCCTAAATTGTAAACAAAAAACTATGAAACACGTTGAAAACCAGCGCTCTATTCTACACTGCACTCTGGATACTTTTACTAAGTAAGCAAAACAAGTACATATACTTCCGCACACCGCAAGCACACAGAGGCACATAAATAAGATGGTATTAATGAGACCCGCGGCAGATAAGAGCGATGGAGCAGCTCGCCAGGAGGGGAAGAAGATGAAGCTGCAGCCCCTGCATGGACTCACTACGCAGCAGCAGCAGCAGCAGCAGCAGCAGCAGCAGCAGCAGCAGCAGCAGCAGTAGCGCTACCACGCACACACATCTTAACTCAGCTGGGCATCTTAATTGCATTCAGCGAGCAGCTCTAGAGGATTCATCCTGGTCCCTAGATGATGACTGAAGATGACTGGAGGATGACCTTCCTGGGCGGGGCGGAGCGGCACCACGCTGTGTGTGTGTGTGCGCGCGCGTGTGTGCGTATGTGTGAGGTGCGCACGCTTGTGTTTGTGAGGGGTCATGTAGACTACGACTTCCTTCGTGTATTCTTGTTATGTATGCATCTCTGTGTGCCTGTGTGCGTGCCTGTGTGTGCCTGTGTGTGTGTGTGTGTGTGCGCACGCACGCGCACTTCCATCCGACTGTCTGTCTGTCCACCGGTGCGTGAGAAAGGTGCAGGTAGAAAGGCCACTGAAGCGGACAGAAACGTTCAAATTATGTCTGACATGAAAGGGGAGGAGAGGAGACAAGCCTTGGCTGTGACACGCTCCTCCGTCGGGGGGCAGCGGGTGGCCAGACAGAGCCCAAAGGCTCCTATCTATCGGTTAGCTCTGCCCTGCGTGTTCCAACACGCTGACTGTCACCGTCAGCCATGAGCAAGACACCAAGACATGATTATAGCCCTTGTTTGTTTTCATCATTTTACAGCAGCCACCACCCCCTCACTGTCCCGCTGATTTAAAAATCAACACAGGGGCTTACTCTGCAATGTTCTGCAGGGCTTTACACTAACACTTGCCCGCTTGCCCGGGGCAAGTAAAAAAAATGGTGGGGCAAGTGAAGACTGCTACCTGGTTGCCCGATTGGGCAAGTGTGCAACTTTGTCCACTATAACACAACACAAGAAAAATGTGTCTTGAAGGCAGTCATTGCACTCTGCCTCTGTGTCTTTCACTGCTTTCTAGCTATCTCTACCTATCTCTCTCCCAGGTTCATTTGGTTCCAAACTATCATTTTGCTGTGGTCAGGGACCACTGGGTCTGTGACCACTATGGGCTAATTAAGACGATGAATTTTACATTCTCAAGAGTTACATCTGGTTAACCAACTTAGCTGGGGACCACCTGGAACCCTCTCAGGGACCACTGGTGGTCACCGGACCACCTGTTGAAAACCCCTGGTTTAAAGCACCCAAGTAGGAAGTAAACTTAAATGTAAAATTTACAATATATTTTTGGGGGGCAAGTGACCATGACCAGAGGGCAAGTAGAACCTGACTTGCACTTGCCCGGCGGGCAAGTGCCTCGGAGACCTTAGTGTCAACCCCTGTTCTGGCATAATAATAATTTTCAAGTACAGGTTACCTTTGACAGGCTTTTATAAACGGTTTACATGTTGCATGTGGCGACGGTGCGTAGCGTAGGGGGGCAAGCCGGTGGGGTTATTTTTAGGCGGCGAACCGATGGCGCTTTCAGGAGGAGTGGGTTCTTCTGTGTTAAATGGTGCTCAATCATGCTTTCAGTGAGTGTGCCCGGTCCCCGCTGAGCCGAGCACTGGATTCACTCTGACACATATTCATCAAGACAAGACATCGATTTTAATGACTCTCTCAGTACACACGTGTGCACGCACGCACATAGACACACAGTGACACACAGGCAGAAACACACACACGCACGCACACCTCTGTAGTTCTCCACTCTCTCGGTCTATAATATATCAGTCTTTGTATTGTTTGGATCCTCTCTCCGTCTCGCACCGCATTTCACTATTTCTTATGTCAATCTCTTCCCTTTGTCTTCCGCTCTGGTGCGCTCTCTCTCTCTCTCTCTCTCCCCATTTCTCTCTCCATCTGTCAGTGTCCTTTCTTTCCCCACTTTCTTTCTCTCTCCCAAATCTGTGCCTCTTTCGATCGCTCTCTTTCTGTCAGTTATCTGTCTCTCTTTATACGCATCTTTCTCTCTCTCGTGTCTGTTCCTCTCTGCACATCTCCTTAATGCCTCACGGCTTGGCTGCCAGTCATTCTCCTATTTTTCACTTGGCGCTGTCACATGTCAACATTTTGGCAGCGGTCTGCGACCGTGGACGTGGACATTACCTAGGAGAGAGAGGGAGGTCTTGTTCTTACCCTGATAAAAAGACAACACTTGGCAAGCTGTTAAGCTGTGCTATACGCTTTCAAGAGCAGTGCAAAACACACAAACAAAACAGGGTGAGTGGCGTGGAGAGAGAGAGAGAGAGAGAGAGAGAGAGGGAGAGAGGGGGAGAGAGAGAGAGAGAGAGAGAGAGAGACAGAGAGAGAGAGAGACAGAGAGAGAGACAGAGAGACAGAGAGAAGAACTTGGCACCTAGACAGTGATTTATTGACGATTCTGACCTTCAAGTGTACATAATTTCTGTCTTAATTGTATTGTTGTACTGCTGTACTGTGCTTTTTTGTTTTGGCATTGTACAGTAAATGTATGTCTTCTCATGCCAATATAAAGCCTTTTGAATTTAATTGGATTGAATTAAGAGCGAGAGAGTGAAGGCAAAACAAAGACCTACGTGGTGACAGAATTAGAAAACTACAAATGGCTGTTTTGAAGGAAACCGGCTAGACATACTGGGTTTTGTACACACAGGCACTATGGAAACGGTCAGTGGTGGTGGTGGTGGTGGGCTGAGACTGTAAGGCTCACAGCAGCCTGGAGACCGTACCATTGCTATTTACAACCGAGGCATTTAGACCATTCTCTTATCCAGGGCCACTTTACAAAGTGCAAGATCAGACTAAACAGCGTGTACTGCAGTTCAGCCAACAGCAAGTGGCAAGCGGTCAAGTAAATAGAGTGCCAAGAAAACAATTAAGTAGTGCAAAGTATCTCGGATAACAGGTAGCTGTGAACCAATGAACCTATAGCATCTCCCCTGATCTACAACAACAAGCAAGCTCTTTTAAATAATGTACGTTGTGTGTAACATTAACTACTAATAGCATCTACGTGAACAGGCAGCGAGTACTGATGCAACACAACGAGCGAGATGCGTGTGTGTGTGTGTGTGTGTGTGTGTGTGTGTGTGTGTGTGTGTGTGTGTGTGTGTGTGTGTGTGTGTGTGTGTGTGTGTGTGTGCATGTGTGTGGAAAGATACGGACATCACTCAGCAGGTGATGGGAGAGCAGAGCAGCTCTGATGTGACTCATCACATCACGCTGAGTGTGAGTCATCACACACACACACACACACACGCACACGCACACGCACACCTATAATATACAGTAATAACCTACCATACTGTGTAGACGTATGGAGATGAAAACATAAATATTAGGGCTGTTGGATGATTGAAATTTTAATCAGATTAATCAAAGCTTCAAAATGTATTCAATCATCACCATTTAATATCCAAAATATGCCATGTTTTCCTGTACAGGATTTGAACATTTAAAAAAGAATCTGGGAAAAAAAGATCTGTTTTTTTTATATATATATATATATATATATATATATATATATATATATATATATATATATATATATATATATATATATCAAAATAGGTGATCTACAAGCCCTCAATGCTTGTAGATCGCTCAAGCAATACTCTACTGCAAGTCTCTGGTTAGTGGTTACAGGGAGACACACGACTATATTTCTATGTGAAAGCGTGCTCTAACATTTTTTATGAGAGAGACTTAGATTACATTTTTAATCAGATTAACCAACAAAATAAATTCATGCCATTAACTCGATATTTTCAACAGCCTTAAAAACATATAAATATTGGGAACACGTGATGCGGTGTGGAGACTAATAGTCTCCTTGAAGCTGAGCAAAATCGAATGTGGCACATGAGTTCTGTTAAAGTGCGAAGCTGGCAAGACATGCAAGCATGCACGCCCCACACACACAGACACCACGTGCAGTTAACTGCACATGTGCGGATTGTGCGCACACACAGTCACATCAACAGTCAAACAATTCCCAATAATACACACCGAACACACAATTCCATAGAAGCACACTCGCACTGAAGGACATATACTGTTTGCTGGCGCTTCCTCGTTTCCAACGTGCACTGCACGCATTTACACACACACGGATGGATACACACCCACTTACACACATGAGCGAACACACACAGACACACACAGTGTCACATGTGTGCAGGCAGGATTACAGATCTGCCAGATTCTACTGTTGCAGTGGTTTTCAACCAGTGGTCCGGGGACCACCAGTGGCCCCTGAGAGGATCTCAGGTGGTCCTCAGCAAATGGACCTTTACGGGTCCATTTTGTTTCATTTTACCCTCTCAAGAGTTAAATTGTATTCAAACATCTGAATCACTTAATTTGCAAGAATCTACACAATTAGAAAATGTTGAAGAATTGTTATTTTGACCCACGTTTTGCCAGTTTATCTCTCCTAAATTGTGGACAGAAAACTTGAAAATCCTTGTTTTTTTTTTTTTTTCAACATCAAATGGTGGTCCGTGGCTAAAATGCAGAATAAATAGTGGGCCCGCCGCCCTGGGATGAAAAAGTTGAAAACCACTGTACTATTGCGTTGGTTTCAGTCACCCGAGAGCCACAACAGATGCCTCCTCCTCTATCTGGCTAGCATCTCTATCTGTAACCTCCTCCTCCAATCACCTACTCCTATCATCTCCTTGCATAACACTCACCTACCAATCACCTCCTCCTACAAACTCCTCCTCCAATCACCTGCTCCTATCACCTCCTTGCATAACCTTTATCTACCAATCACCTCCTACCCATCATCTCCAGCTACAGATGTGACATTCCAACTCTTCACGCTTTCCTGTTCTTCTCCTGAAGGAAGTATGAAAATGCATGTTCCCCCCATGTTTTATTCACTGATTGTCCTTTCCAATTCTACTGAAAAGAAGTGTCGACGCTCTTCAGGGAATGTGCATAGAATTTACATATATTTTTAATATCTACTGTATTGCCAATGGCAGGACACATGGTGGGCTTCTCAAGAGGCATATCTGTATCACCTCCACCTCCCATCACCTATTTATGATCTCCATCCATCACCTTCCGCATCTCTCGCCTCCTCTACCAATCATGTTTATGCATTGCATCTACCAATCACACACCACCTCCACATCACCTATAGCAGCAGTTCCACCTATTAGCTCCACCCAATCCACTACAGGTACCATTTCTGCCCACCAACAACACCACCGCCACCACAGATAGGGGTTTGAATCCAGCCTGGCCCACTACTGCAATGAACATGACTTAATTTGTTTTAAAATAATAACTGGTTAACATTCCGGATGCGTGAAATTCAGCAGTTTCCTCCACTTTAGACTAAGATATGACCTTTAGTAAAAAAAAGAAAAGAAAATGTTGCAGAGGAAGGAGTTTGATTGTAATTGTCTTAAAGGCCGGAGTAGGCTACTGTGTGGACTATGGAGGGGTCATGAGCAGGGCAAGACTACTCATATTACCTTCTGCTAATTATATACCCAATTACTTGAGCTGGCATGTATCTTAGCATTTTATGTAGACTTAGATTAGCAGTTTATCCAGACTTAAAACATTTTATGTAAACAGAGTACTACTGTAAAAAAAATGTTAAATATATGCGTAGTTTGTTTATACAGATTTTCCACTATTACATTCCTAGCTTATGTTTGATGCTTACTGTAAGTCGCTCTGGATTAAGAGTGTCTGCTAAATGCCTATATTGTAAATAGCAGACATTTTAAGGATATTGTGACTTGCAGAAGGATTATACTTTGCATCTCAACATCTCTCTCTCTCTCTTTGTGTGTACATGCATGCGTGGGTGCGTTCACATGGCACGACGAGGGGCAGAGGGCAAATGTGTAAAGAGTGGCGATGATCCCTGTGTGTACCTTTATGTCCACGTTTTTATTGCATTCGACCCATAGAATATCCCTGAAGGAATCGTAAAGTCTAGGCTAGAAAATGTATGTGTGTGTGAGAGAGAGTGAGAAGGAGAGAGAGAGAAAGCCAAAGACAAAGTCCGATAGAGAATACGACTATAGCATTATTTCTCCAGAGAGCTGGACTTCTAGCTGAAACTGACCATAAACCAGTCAATGCTTCTCCTCACAGACTACAGTAGCACGGCTGCCACCTCCCATACTGTATAGCAAAGCATCCGCCATGCTGTAGAAATGCAAAGCGCCGTGCTTCGCGACAACATTTCCAACAGCACAGCTACTATAGACGCCGAGGCTCCCCCACACCTCCGTTTGCACGTTCCAGCGCCCGCCGCGCTGCTCGCTCAGCAGTGATGCTACGTCAGCAGCACAAGCACAGCAAAGCAAAGCGCCCCATTGGTATGCGGCGATAACTCCCGTGATTTAGGAACAGAATGCATGACAAGTGTGAGGGCTTGTCACTTCAGGGAAAAAAGAAAAAAGAGGAAGAAGAAGAAAAAAAAGCGTCACTGCTACTCTGAGTTACAGAGAGGAACAAAGGTGGGGGGGTAGAGAGAGAGAGAGAGAGAGAGAGAGAGAGAGAGAGAGAGAGAGAGAGAGAGAGAGAGAAGGAGAGAAAAGGAGAGAGGCAGTAGCAAGGAAGAGAAGTGCAGAAACAGGGAGGAGAGGGAGGAAGAGAAATAGCACAATTGCATGTACTATAGAATAGATCATATAGAAGTCATTAAAGACATAAGTGTCTTTTCGTTCTATTGGATCTCCTGTCCATTAGACCCTCACTGTCATTTTATATATAACTTTTATTTGTTGGACAAAATTGTCATTATAATTCAGTCTTAGTTATCATACTTTAGTTTTCATCTAGTTTTGGCATCTGTTGGCTAAATTCTCAGTATAGCCATAGTCCTCAGAGAGAGGGCAAAAAAAAAACACAGTCGATGAACATTTGTGGTTTTAGTCGACAAGACAATGTGATAGAGAGGAACAAATGTGTGTGTGTGTGTGTGTGGGGTGAAGACAGAATGGCGGGAGTAAGAAAGAGAGTACAGAGAGAGAGGAAGAGGAGAGAACAGCACTGTAGAGTCAATAGTGGTGATTGTGACTGCAGGCTAGGGTAAGTGGTCTTCACGGCAGAGAGGACCCTGCACCACTCGACGGGTGCTTGTTGAGAAGAGATGTGACAACTGCTAATTCACTGGCATGGAGGCTTTGAGGTGCTACCTTCTCTACCTCCACCGTCCCCGTCAGGGGCGGATCTAGGCATGGGCATGGCCAGACTGCCCCACCAAACATGATGGCATGCAAAACAACCAAACTTCAATTTCAAATTGAAGTGCTTATGTTTAAAATGATTTGAGCCACTACTACTTGCTACTAACTACAATTGTGGCACCACTAAACCAACAGCATTTCATCATTGCAAACAGAAAACTCTCTGAGTCAGACCTTTAGCTTCATGCATGCTGCATGCCTGCTGCAACTTCAACAACAACTGATGTTATTATTGTTGCTTTATACTTGAATGGGTGTGGCTTCATCGCCTGTGGCGCAAAGCAACACGGGTGATGAAGCCGTCCCCATCCCATTTTCTCCTGCCCCCCCCCACCCCCGCCCCCAATTGGCAAATGTTACATCCGCCCCTGGTGGGCGACAGACACCCCCCCAAGGGAGGGGGGGGGGGGCGGGGGTGCACCCAAAGATGTGCATTACTGCTCCAGGTTCGACTCAACAGGATCTCACATATACTGTAGGTTGTACTGTACCTACTGTACAGCCATGTGACGTTAAGGAACACTCCTAAATGCGTAGCGTCTGCCGCTTGCTTCCGTTCCTCATTTCCCTTCCTAAGAGACGGCAGCCTCTGCACATTTGCGGCATAAGCGCGGGCGTGACATTATATTGAAAGTGCGGAAATAAAGAATAATAATAGTCATTGTGCGAGCGCCGGGGCTACTGAATGTTTAACAAGGCTGTAGTCTTTATTTCCCCTTCTGTCAAACGGAGGTGTGTAATGGTTGGACTTAAATGCTGGCTTTCCTCACTTCAGCAGGAGGAAATGTGTTCTTTTTTGTTTTTTTTTACGGGTAATCACAGATAATGGCTCAAGGCACCTCCTCCGTCCAAGATGGCGAGGGAGACGGCAAACTGTCATAAAGGTGAAGACATGTCGGACCAACCGACTGCCCGTCTAATTAGCTTTTTTTTCCATTTTCAAATGCCGCCTCAGCTCAACATATCACCGCCAGCCTGTGAGAAATAATTGCTTTTTGCATCAGGTCTACGAGCTCATTTGCAGGGATTTTATTGATCAAAATTAGTGAGGACCTAAAAACAAACAAGAAACTCACGCGCACCCCCACATCCGCATGCACACACACACACACAATCTAAACCTAAATTAAAAGCTTCATTAAATGTGAAAATTGGTCAGGGAATTGTGAACATCTGTTCCTAGGGCCCTGCATCATAAACTCCAAGGTTAAACCAAACACCAATTTACAGCTTAGAGACTCTGAGAAACACAAGTCAACAAGGCTCCAAAAAAACAGCAGAAGTGTTGGGAGTCATGAAGGGAAGCTGCGTCACAAACAGCATGTGCAAAAGATTAATGTCAGTTAAACCGTTACGTCTAGCATTCATTAAAAACTGCTAGGTGTGTGCGGGTGTGGGTGTTTAAGGTAGTTTAAAACGACAACCGCTGCTGCTGTCAGCCACGTGACAGGTTGAGGTGAGTAATGTGTACTGTTATTTTTGTGAGCGCCTTTTCCGCGTTACAAGTTCGGTCGGCTACAGCGGCGCTGTGTGCAGGAGCACATTTTCCGGGGCGGCCGGGGCCAGCTGCCTGCTAGACTAGTCTGAAAGCACAACAGTTGTCTGTGACCTTGGTGAAGCTTTCAACCTGAATTGGCTCCGGTTGCAAACTGTATTTTAACAACCTCTTGCCGGAGTGTTCGTGCCCCTGTTTATGAGTGCTGGCATGAGAAAGGCGCCCCGGCATACAAGCCGACGCCTGTGTGAGTTTCATTCCGACACGGACCACGTGACTCCAGCCTGAGCAGAGGTCACTGGGAATCTTAAAAAAATAAAAATAACATGGCTTCGCAGCACATCAATCTAACGGCCGGGGCTGACACCACCCCGAGGCGTGCTACTGAGCTCGGTTCAAAACCGAGGAAGGCCGAGGAAGAGCTGGAAGGCTCCGAGGCTACAGTGCATCAAAGTGAGAAAGTGTAACAACTTGGAAATGTTCTGTTATTAAAACTCTTTCTCACACTGATGGCTGAGAGCCTATGCAGTGCAGACATGTACATTCTTTCCTCCTTGTCCAACTGGTTTCACTTGCTTTTTTGCCACATTACCAAACCCCAGAATCTTAGCCACCCCTCTAGATTTAACGAATATGCAGTGTTGCCATTAAGCCACAGGGTGGCGTTTTCAAACCAGTGAGCAACGAGCAGGGCGTGTTCATTTTCAGTTCAGTTCAACTCATTGGAAAACTACGTCATACAAATTGTCCGCCGGCGGACGGACCCAGCCATGCTTACCTTTGGGATGTCCCGGATCGCTGAACTCGTACTTCCCCATGCCGACCGTCCGTAGCATCTGAAGGCCGGTACGGCCGTCCTGCTGACCGGCTGCCGCCGCCGCCACAGACTGGCACTGCGTCGTCGTCGCCGTCGCAGCCGCCGCTGCCGCCGCCGCCTGGCCGTTGGTGAGAGGCAACGCCGGGGGGTGAACGTGAGGGTGGCTGGGGTGGGGCTGGGGGGTCAGGTGGCCGTTCCCCATCACACTGTGAGGGCTCGGGTGAAGCGTGTGATTGGCCGCCGCCGGGGCGGCGTTGTGGGGGGAGGGGGCAGCCGGGGAGGGGTAGTGGGACGGCTGCCCGCCGCCGCCCGCCATGCTCAGCACCATGGAGGGAGCCGGCTGCTGGCTGGAGTGAGGCGTCAGCTGGAAGTGGGCCGTCATGAGGGGGTGGTGGGGGGTTGGCACGGGCGTCTGGATGGACGGGGTCACGCCGATGATGGGGGACTGGACCGTCACGCTGTGGCTGAAGGACGGGGGCTGGGGGAGGGCGTAGGTGTGCGGCAGGAGGCTGGGCTGGCTCACCGCCGCCACTGACGGAGGGGCCCACGGGGGTCCTGAGATGGAGAGAGAATAAAGGGAGAAAATGGTCAATTGCATTTCCATATTCATCTTCGGCAAATCTTTTTCTTTTTCTGAGAATTGGGTTTGTGGATTATTTTTTGTCTTGGTCTGAGATCATACTATGACATTGAGCCCGTCTTAGAGCTCGGAGAATCAAAAAACTAGTCTTGAGTGCGTGGAGTTGGCACTGGCAGTAGAGATAACATGGTACATGTCCTTGGGCTAGAAAGCCTAGGAAAGAAAAAAAAATTGCCAGGGATCAATGCAAACATCTTTAATTAAGGGCATCTGTGAAAAACAGTGCTCAAGAGCAAAACAAATCGATCAATACATATGTTAATGTATTTTTTTAAAGCAGGAAACACTGCAAGTTCTCGACTTTCATCAGTGGTAATGATGTGCTAATGGCGTGTTTACGACTGCATGCAGAAACCAAGTGAGCACCTGCATGCAACGCTACACTTTGCCACGGCCACTCTCCACTGGTCAATGTTTGCCTTGGCGTCCAGGACCAGGCTTTCACATCGGAACACACAGAAGAAAGGCCTTCCTATGAACCTATTTGCCTCTGGGATCACATGTAACTAGGCTAGAAAAAAGTGCTCCTCTGGGCACAGTCTCCACCGCGATAGCGTTTGTGATGTTTGGACAAAATGTGTAGGAGTTAATATATGAAAACAAACAAACCAGATCTGTTGTTTGAACACATGTTCTCTTCAAAATGGACCCATCCAGCAAACTTTGGAAGGCAATCTTACCAGTCAGGATGTAATGCAAGCAGACAGATCTGTGTGGATCACACAACACGACTACGGGGATACTGTGCACTGCTTTGTGTGATGTATTTAGCAAAAAAAAAATGGTGTCATGGTGGCAGGCCGAAATTGAGGTTTGCCGTTGGCATCCAGGGAGTGTGTGTGAATAGTAAGCAGTTTGGCGTCAACTGGGCCAACATTGCAGGAGATTAGATGTCCACAGACGGATGGACGCGCGCACGGACAGACGGACGGATAAACACACTCTCCCCCTGCCTTGGGCTGGTGGAAGACAGTAAGACTTGGAAGATTTAGTGTGTAATAATCGCCTGGACAAGCATCTGTGAATCTGCGAGTAGAGAGTAAGAACGCACTACAAACAAACATACATGTATTTATTAGCAGTCTGTGTTTACCCAGACACTCCAAGTCCATTTCTCCACACCAGGGCAAGGACCGTGGTGCTCCAATATTGTTGCACGCAAGGCCCTATCTAGATCAGTGGTTTTCAACCAGTGGTCCGGGGACCACCAGTGGTCCCTGAGAGGATTCCGGGTGGTCTCCAAATGATGAACAGTTAGTAACTGAGTGGACTGAATTATAGATCTGTAACTCTTGAAAAAACTTGAAAATTCTTAGTTTTGGGTCCGAGAGACTACAAACAACATCAAACGGTGGTCCGTGGCTAGAATGCAGAATAAATAGTGGGGCCCTGGTATGAAAAAAGGCTGAAAACCACTGCTCTGAATCTCTGCCAGGGACAGAGGCGTCTCAGAGCTGAGATCTGATTAATCTTATAAATATGCAGCCATATTGGACGTGGCCAATGCCTCCCTCCTCCTGCCCCGATATCTCCCCTGTCCCCTGTCTTCCTGCAGCGCCCTGTGCCCCCCTCTTAGTCCCCTGCTCCCAAAATAACCTGCCATGGCTGCCAATGAGCCAAAGGCTGAATCCTGCAGCACACAAAAGAACCTGGTTATTCGGCCGGGCCCTGCTAATATTCCAACAGTGTAGCAGGGGCGGATGTAACATTTCCCAATTGGGGGTGGGGGCAGGAGAAAATGTCATGGGGGCGGCTTCATCGCCCGTGTCGCTTCACACCACGGGCGATGAAGACGCCCCCATGCCATTTTCGGTAACAGGACTTATATTAGGCAAGAAAAGTATCAATAACATCACTTGTTATTGAAGTTGCAACAGGCACTCAGCATGCATAACGCTAAAGGTCTGACTGAGAGGGTTTTCTGTTTTCAGTGATGAAATGCTGTTGGTTTAGTGGTGACACAACTGTAGTTAGTTAGTAGCTGTGGTAGTGTTTCAAATAATTCTAAATATAAGCGTTTTAATTTGAAATATCTTGGGTTGTTTTGCATGCCATCATGTTCGGTGGAGCAGTCTGGGCATTTAGGGAGGGCATTGCCCCCCCGCCCATGCCCATGCCTAGATTCGCCCCTGCAGCGTAGTGACGAAGAGTGTGTGCAAATGCCGACCACATGGGGAAGGAGAAGGGTTTGGGGGGGGGGGGGGGAGAGAGAGAAACAGGAGAGAGTGTGAGACAGATTGCAGGGGAGCACTGATGAGAGGGCAAGGAGCGAGAGAGAGAGAGAGAGAGAAAGGAAGAGGAAGAAATGATGTGGAGGCCACCTCGATGCATAATTCACATCAATCCCTGAGCCGATCGGCAGCCCCATAGCCCTCGTTCCTCCCGTCGGTTTGCAGCTTTGCCTAGTACCGAGGGATCAATCTGGAAAGGCTCGGGTGGAATAACTCATATTGTTTGATTAGGTCCAACATGACTGCATATTTATGACATTAATCAGATCAGCAGAACAGATCAGTGAGGCCTTAATAAGGGACATCTTCACTGGTGTGGTTGTAATTACAGTCTGTCACACATCTCTCCTTCTTTGGTGGTGCTGCTGCGAATTTGTGTCAAACTCTTGTGTGAAAGTCTTTTTTTTTTCTTTTTTGGTTGAATGTGTGATTAAAAAAAAACACAACAAATCCCATTAGCTGGGCACAACATGGTATTCACGCAGGTCTCTCAATGCTCGTGAGCGGCTTTACATTTTTATTGCAATAATGTTATGTGGGAATCTGCCCCCAGGTTGCTCTTTCTCGCTCCATAATTATAATGTGAAAAGGATTTGAGCTCAATTATATATATATATATATATATATATATATATATATATATATACACACACACACACACACACACACACACACACACACACACACACAGGTGTGTGTGTGTGTGTGTGTGTGTGTGTGTGTGTGTGTGTGTGTGTGTGTGTGTGTGTGTGTGTGTGTGTGTGTGTGTGTGTGTGTGTGTGTGTGTGTGTGTGTGTGTGTGTGTGTGTGTGTGTGTGTGGCCTTAAATTTCATTAAATAATTCCCATGAATTGTTCAATCAACCACTCACGGCAATCATATTTATTTTTAAAGTTAATAAAAAAAAAAAAAAAAAAAAAACGGCGACTGCCAAGACTTTAAACTTGTCAGAGAATAAAGGCAAACTTCCAAATAGGAAACCACTGGAACCCGCATTCTGGCACAGACGATAGAAAACTCTCTCTGGCACGGAGGCCCAGCCGAGTGTGGCAGAGGAGCTGGCTCAGTTTACAAATGTCACTCACAGATTTGGAATGGTGCACACGTGCCAATCAATATGCAGCGCCGTGCTTCCATTTAGAGAGTGTCATATGCGACTGTGTGCACAGGTCAGTGACATCTCACTCTTCTCACCCAAGACGGGGGGGGGGGGTTTGGGTGGAGTGAGGTGGTGGGGTGCACTGGACGTAAGGGACGGAGGGGAGGGTGCAGGGGGTGAACGGATAGAGAGAGCAGGGGTGAGACAAGCGAGTGAAGGCCCCGTTCGCTCAGACACAATGCTGTAAAGAGCCTGAGAACGTCATGGCCCATTCATCCTGCGTCCTCCCTACCCCCCCCCCCCCCCCCCACACACACACACACACTCCCCTGCCTCACACAGCAGGGTCCCACGGCCACGCACCAGGGGACACACAGCAGACGTCTGCCAGGAGCCCTCCACCTCGGGTGGCTGAGCAGCAGCACACAATGGCCCCAGCTCCCCCCGTCCCCGTCCCCCTGTCCCCGTCACAGCACACTCCCCCACCGCAGGCATGGCGGCTGGCTGGCTGGTTTCGGCTGAGGAACCAACGCTCCGCTACAGCACAGCCAACTAAAACTGAACTGAACTGATCAGCCCGTTTAATAATTAATCCGTGCTATAATTAAATCTTTATTGAATGTGTGCAAGTTACACTGAGGAGGCAATTAGCCCCGATTAAACCAGCCCCAGCTCTAGAAAGGAGTGTGCATATACTCTGGTCGCCTGGACAGGTTTTTCCTACGTGACGGTTACATGTCATGTATTTAATATGCATGCGTCGGTGTTGGGTTATTGTCTTTGCTTGCTGTCTCTATTGCTGCCCTCGACACTGGTACTTATTGGCCCGTTCGTCATTTAATTCAAGAGACTCGTCCAACCGCTGGCCTCATCATCTTCCCTGTTTCGTCCATGCATCCTCCTGGCCAATCATACTCTGCCTCATCGCCTCCCCCGATTGGCCCATACATTCAGGAATAATGACAAATTATACTCTGCCTCACCACCTTCCCTGATTGGCCCACGCATCCGCGCGCGATGGCCAATCGTATTCTGCCTCATCGCCTCCCTTGAGTCGTGCCATCCAGTACTTGGCAGACAGCTTCTGTTTTAAAGTCTTGTAAATGCGTGTGTGTGTTTCTGTGTTATATTAAAAACAAACATGTAAACCTGGGGTACGCTACACTTTCACGAGTACATCATGTACGTAGGGGCCTTCGTATGCTATGTGTTAAGGTTACAAATGAGTTCCACCCACACTGCATGTGTTGTTTGCGAGATATAAAATATTTTGTTTGTTCAAAAATCCTACAGTGAAACCAGCTAGTGGGTCCACCCACTTGCAGACAGTGGGACGGGCCGCTCACTCTTGTAGGATGGCACAGCTCTCACTCAGCCTTGAGAATAAACACACCTGATACGGCCATGTCATTCTGACACATACATACATCCATTTATAGGCAGGTCACTATGACTCAGACAACCATAAACAAATGCAATATGCCTATATATATGCTAATGAATCCAATATGTTTTGCCAACAGGACTTTGATTTGACACCACCCCCTGTCTAACATTCTGTCCAAACATTGTGTGCCAATTGGGGATATGTATAGGCTATACGTATGCATACTATATGTGTACATGTATACAAACATTAGTCCAAATCAGGGGTTTTCAACCTTTTTCATACCAGGGCCAACTATTTATTCAGAATTTGAGCCACGGGCCGGCATTTGATGACATTTCAGCCCCACAGACTCAAAACTAAAGATTTCGTTTGGTTTTGTCCACAATACCAGGCCGGATTTTTGCAAACAAAACAGTTGAACATACAGATCAAATGACCATTAATATAGACTAATTCTATACTTTGTTGTATAGACTAATTCACATGATGAATATTTTAACTCTTGAGAACGTTTCATGTTTCATGTTTACGCTCGCCAGAGTTACATCTGGTTAACCAACTTTCCATCATTTAGCCTGGGCACCGCCTGGTTTCATGTTTCATGTTTACGCTTGCCAGAGTTACATCTGGCTAACCAATTTTCCATCATTTAGCCTGGGGACCACCTGGAACCCTCTCAAGGACCACTGGTGGTCCCCAGACCACCTGTTGAAAACCCTGGGTCTAAATGATTCAATATCGTAAATACACAAAACCCTGTTTATATCGCCATTCTTTGTCTGGATAACATGACTGTTCTTTAGCCCTAGAGCGCCACCTGGGAGACCAGCGACTCCACAGCAAACCATCAGGTTGCACTGTCACAATGTGCTCTGTCCAGTGGTTCCACCGGAGCCCCACTCTGTGCCACCAGAACTCCTAAATGAGACATTTGAGATGAGCTAGAGGCAGAGGCCAGCCAAGCAATGGAGGGGAGACCAACTGCTTTAGGGCACAGCCATTCTGGGAGAGTTTTATTATAACTGTAGTGCTGGGGCTTAAGCCACAATCAATGAATCAACCAATCTATATGTAGTGACACGTGTGCAGGTACGTCTGTAATCGGGCGTGACTCGAGAACCGTCAAATTCAACACCAGTTTTCCACACCACCCCAAGGATCGTAGCGTCTAGTTGGTTGTCCAGCCCTATATCTCCATATGACATGGAGCTTGTTCTGACATCTGCACAGACTCCACAGTTGGCCGTGCCTGACAAGAAAGTCCATACATGGGCATAAAAGGACATACAGTAACAACTGTGTGGGGCATGCATTTCTAAATATGGCCGACAGTGGCTAGCATGTTAAAGTCAGCCTGCCACTCTGCGTGGCACAACGCGGCACGTCTCCGTGCTCCCAATAGGTTTGCTGAACTTGCATGGATAGAAATAATAAGGTCCGACATCTAAATTAGACCTGGCCAAGGTCACTGGGAAGAGTGCTCATGAAATAGATTTAGCCTAGCCTAGTGTCACAATAAAATAGACACTGATTAAGGCTGGGTCGAAACGTCTGCACCGGTGGCACCTAACATTTTATAACGAGATTAATTAATTAATGTTTGAGTGTGTGAGGGGCAATAATTAATAACGGCCGTGGATTCTTATCCTGGTATTTGATGACCATAAAATAATGGATCACACGCCCGCACACACACACGGGCATGCGAGAGCGAGAATAACTGAACCCGAGACAAATAGTCTTACCTCTCCTTAAGTAACACTGATAGAGCAATTTCTATATGCATGCAATGCATGCCTAAGACATGGCGATGGTGTTCATATAGCGTGTGTACATTATGCATGTGCATGCGTATGTTACTGTATGCATGTGCATACTGCATTATGTAGGCCACTGGCACCCAACATGGTTCATTAGCATGGCTGCTAGCTGCCTCCGAGCCAATGGGGCGTAGTGTGAATGTGTGCATTTTTCTGCATCAATATGCACACGCACGCGCATACGTGCAGGCGTGTGCGCCCGCACACACCCACCCACACACAATGTCCTTGCATGCACTTGATCCTACAACCTAACCTGGCATATTGTATACATATATTGTCAGGTTAGGTAGTGTGTGTGTGTGTGTGTGTGTGTGTGTGTGTGTGTGTGTGTGTGTGTGTGTGTGTGTGTGTGTGTGTGTGTGTGTGTGTGTGTGTGTGTGTGTGTGTGTGTGTGTGTGTGTACCAGTGGGCTCGCTCTCTCTGTGCTGTTTGGCAGGGGGCTCGTCTGTGTCCCAGGGCGTAAGCTGGTTGATGGGTGTCTGTCCCCAGCGGACCCCTGGAGCCAGCAGTAGTCCTGGGGCCTGGTTCTCTCCGGGAGATACACCCGATATCTGTGGGGGGACAATACAACAGACACTGCTCAGCACCCGGTTCTTCTAGAGAGAAGAAACATGACCACAACAGCATCAAGGACCACGGATGACCCTAGGTGGTCATACCTGTGAACTGGTGGCTGATTTAAGTTAGTTTGACGGTTCATTTTCTAACAAATAATTGCGTTTGGCAATTTAATTGTGCTTTTGGCACTGAACATTGGACAACATTATTATTAAAACTATCATTTAAAATGCCTTTAAAGGCCTCGTAATCGAAAATTGCACAGGGCAGATTATGACAAATAACTTAAATTAGAAATTACTAACCAATGTAAAAAACTTGCACCTTTTTGAGAGGTGCAACCACTCAAAGGAATGGCTTTATACCTATGTCTTAATGTTTACCATACCAATAGGGTGCGCGGTTTCACCAATACAGAATACACACAATGCACCACTCAGGTTTTTTTTTCTTTAAATAGAGGAAACAGCTGTTCTATGGAAACAGTTTGTAGATCAGCTACTTTTCAGCTACGATTATGAAAAAATAATCGCGCTTATCTCAAATATCTCAAAGCAATTAGACGGCTATGTGATAATGTGACTGACAGCCCATTGTTGGAGTGCAAAGACACAATGTGCAGAATGAATGATTTAAGAAGGGAAAAAGAAAACATGATAGCAGAGAGAACATAATAACCAGGTCAACAGTTAACAACTGTCTCTTGCGTGGTGACCTTTACATGACGTGCAATGTAGTGCATTTAAATAACATCCATCCGCCTGTTCACCAAGGCATCTGAATGAACCGTTGTTGCATGGGTTTCTTAGAGAACATTAATAGGATTATTCCTCTATTTAACAAAAGTGTTGAATGGGGGGTAAAAAAAAATCTTTATTTTGCCTCTCGGTGTGCACACAGTATTTCTGGTGTTACTATTATTGACTTCCTCCTTCCCTCCTTGATTGTATCGCCAGGAATTCGAGTGGTTCTGCCGTGTGCTTTTATTATTAAACCCGTCTGCAACGCAAATGTTATGACATTTATGAAAGCTTGTATCGAATGGAACGTGAACCAAGCTGACGGCAAAAGCAATAAGTGTGATTCTGCCAATAGATCCTGCTTGGTGATACAGTATATCGGCATTGTACCGTCATGAAATGTGCAGACTGGTCATCGCGACCGAGGCTTCATGCCGGATTGATTGATATATACTGTAATAGGCAGTGAGTGATTGCTGATTATAGAGTACAGTCAGTACAATATAATAGCAGCAAGAAGGACAACATGAAATTCACCACAATCAGCAGAGTGACAACAGGCCCGGAGACCTTCAACAAACACAAGCCACCACTATTTTCGTAAATATTGACAGGAATGTAATTGCTAGCGCGGCCCACGTTCCGATCAAGATGCTGCATGCCGTCATTGCGGTCTCTGAAATGTCTTTGTCGCACGGTCAATTACACAAGGTCCTCGCCGACAGCAAATAGCTATTATTCACTGTTATTGACAAATCCACCTCACGAACACAGAAAAAAGGGAGAGCATTGAAACAGCTGCTCTGCAGGCAGGTGATGTAGTAATGTAGGGCGAAACGATTGGGAAAAAATTCCATTCCGATAAAATAGAAAATACATTTGCAGTTGCGACGTGCAAGTGCAAAATCCAAAACTTTCGTTTCTTAAACCAAGTCAGGTGAACCCAGAAAGACATCATTTTTTCTCTCTCACTCCCTCTGGTATATACGAGCAGGAGAAATGTTATCAGGCCAGCCCAGGCTGATGAAAACACAGGGTCAATCACCATTGGACCCCACAGCAATATGCTCTCCCTCTCTTTCTCCAGCGAGGACGCTTGGCCTAAGAGCCGGGGCCCAAGGAAAAGGGCAGAGCTGAGAGAGCTCCACCCTTTTGCTGGCTCACCCCCAGCATGCCCTCCGAGTTAATGGAAAAGACCTGGTTCAACCCACCTCTGTCTGCATCCCCCTAACCCCTTCTGATGCTTCCATCCATCCTGCCGTCCAGGCGCCATCCCTCAATTTCATTATCCTCCCTGACCTGAAGCCGCCCGCCTCACTTCATCATGCATTCCACTGAAGAGAAGCAGCACAGCCACACCTCCTGGAGAGATGCCGCTGGTCTGACTGACCGACTGCATGACGTCCGCCATGGCACTCGACAACACGACACAAGTCCCCAAAGCCAACGCACAAACGCTGTGTGTGTTCAGCGAATCATGTGCAGCTTTAACATATCCCATCAATCTGTACCTGGGGTTAAAAATACACCCCCTCACTCCTCTCAGGGGTTGACACTAAGGTCTCGGAGGCACTTGCCCATCGGGCAAGTGCAAGTCAGGTTCTACTTGCCCTCAGCTCATGGTCACTTGCCCCCCAAAAATATATTGTAAATTTTGCAGTGAGAACGTAAAAATGAAACCAAATGGACCCGCACACTCTCAAGAGTTAAAATTCATCATCTTAATTAGCCCAGGTCTACACAACTAGAGAATGTAGAAGATTAGGTCATTTTGATGTGTATGCTAATTTGCCTGTTTTGTTTCCCAAATCCAGCCTGGAATTGTGCATAGCTAGAAAGCAGGGAAAGACACAGAGGCAGAGTGCAATGACTGCCTTCAAGACAAATTTATCTTGTGTTGTGTTATAGTGCACTAAGTTGCACACTTGCCCGATCGGGCAACCAAGTAGCAGTCTTCACTTGCCCGACCATTTTTTTTACTTGCCCCGGGCAAGCGGGCAAGTGTTAGTGTCAAGCCCTGCCTCTCCCCTACAGCTTTAAAGGGATATTCAGTATTTAGTAGAGGTGTAATGATACATTTTAACAGTGATACGATACGTAATATGGCATATGTTCGGGACTCTCTCATCTTGCTGACGATACTGGGATACAGCTACGAGGAGAGAGTCCCGCGCAGCTCGGTTGCTGCTGTGGTTGACCGGGGGGTGCAGCTGTCCAAAAACAGTGGTTTAAACCCCTTTAGCAGTAACCAATGCAAACGGGAATGGTATCGATAGAGTCGCAACAAAAAAAAACTCAACCCAGGACCTTAACATTTTAACCCGGTCACACAGAAAACGCGTATTTAATTTTAGAAGACGGCAGTACCATGTTTTGGAAGCGCTAGCATGTAGCAAATTGCTAGCGCTAGCCCATACCTGGGCATTATGCGGCCCGGGGCCAAATGCGGCCCTTTATCTGACTCTGACCGGCCCGGGGACCACCAGTGGTCCTTGAGAGAGTTCCAGTCAAAAATGGAAAGTTGGTTAACCAGATGTAACTCTTTGAGAGCGTGAAAACGAAACCAAATGGACCCTGGCGGGTCCATTTGGTTTCATTTTTACATTCTCAAGAGTTAAAATATTCATCATGTGAATCAGCCCAAGTCTACATCCAATACTATAATCCACGAAATGTCTGTCTGTCCGTCCGTCTGAATGAATGAATGAATGAATGTCTGAAACACAAATATCTCCACGATGGCACCACCAATCGCTGTAAGTTTTCACACAGCCGTTCACCATAATATAACGAAGAGAGTGACGTGCAACTGTACTTTTGCTATGCGTGTGTGCGCGTACACACGCTGTCTCCCTTCGACTCTGCACGAATGGTGCAGTGGTTCAGTGGTTCTCAACCAGTGGTCCTTGAGAGGATTCCAGGTGGTCCCCAGGACTACTTTTTTTCTATGCGTGTGTGCGTGTACACACGTGTCGACTCTACACTAACACCGTGGTTTTCAACCAGTGATCTGGGGACCAGCAGTGGTCCCTGAGAGCATTCCAAGTGGTCCCCAGGCTAAATGATGGAAAGTTGGTTGACCAGATGTACTGTAACTATACGCACATGATGCCACAAAGAAGTTAAGAACACAGCTGGCACGCAGCACCAGATTACCATTCAGTCTTAAAACACAATCATAGCAGGTTCTGACAACTTATGTTTGAGGAAGATTCAGATAAACAGAGATGAACCCTTGGAACAATACTTCATGATGTCCACAAAACAACCATTTTTATGCAACAACATTATTTATCACCATTTTTCTGTACGCCTTGCTTTGCCACAACTGATTTACCATTTCCCTTATTACAATATACAGTAAAACAATTGTTCCGTGCACTTACATTATTGGAATGATTAGTACATCACATTACCCACGCTTTGCATGATTTGGACTTCACATATTAAACGGGTAAGGTCCTAGTAACTAGAGAATGTAGAAGATTAATGGTCATTTTGATCTGTATATTGGACTGTTTTGTTTCCTAAATCCAGCCTGGTATTGTGGACAAAAGCAACAAAAAAGCTTTAGTTTTGGGGTCTGTGGGGCTAATGTCATCAAATGGTGGTCCTCTGTGGCTCAAATTCTAAATAAATAGAGGGCCCTGGTGTCAAAATGGTTTGTCTTTAAACGCTTACTGTTATCTTGAAATTAAATTAATATTACTTTAGTTCAGCCTTTAGCCTTGGCCCTCCACAATATTTTACGTATCTCATCTGGCCCCTTGGGAAAAATAATTGCCCACCCCTGCGCTAGCCTTTCAAGCCGGTCAACCACAGCAGCAACCGGGCTGCGCGGGACTCTCTCCTCGTAGCTGTATCCATCCACCACCGCCAGCGAGAGTCCCGACCGGGGCTACTACTCCGATGTTTGAAACGAGTACTTTAGCACCAAATTAGCATTTTCGGCGAATGCTGGGATCGTTCACTAATAAAGTCCAAATCACAGGTGTGCACTTGCATACCTGCATGCCCGTGGTATTCAGGTCCATATGTGCGCATAATGTGACAATCGATAGCCAGATTGATTCACTTCATTCTGTTGCATTATGGAAACACAAGCGAAGTAACTCCAAGACGCATTGCATGCCTGGGTAATTCCTGTTGTTTTGGCCAGTGTTGCCAACTGCCAAAATCCAAAATGCACTAGTGGCACTTCCAAATGCGCTAGAATGCGCTAGATGCTTGCCTGGAAGGTGTGTAGACTTGGGATAATCCACATGATGAATATTTTTTTAACTCTTGAGAGTGTAAAAATGAAACCAAAATGGACCCTTGCGGGTCCATTTGGTTTCATTTTCGCGCCAAGTTGGCAACACTGGTTTTGGCTGAAAGGCTGTCAGTGGGGGGTGGGGCGATTTAGACAACTCTCTCAACTCTGAGAAAACTTAACCCCTTGTGACCACAGTGAGACCACATGTCGTCAAGCACTGTTGTACAGCTATGGACCAGAGCTACATTTTTCATCTACAGTCCAGCCTAATTATAATCATAACATTACATTTAGGGGACTTTGGGCATCAGATCTACAAGTTGTGTCATGTCATGCTGCAATGCAGCATGTTATATTATTGAGCTTGTAGATCAACTATTTTGATAAATATTGAAAAAAATAAATCCTTTTTGCATTTGATTGAGTTTGATTTAATCAGATGCAGCTTTCTTTTCCTGAAATGATGTTGATGCTTCTTTCTTCTTGGTTTTCCAATGTATCTCAAGGAATTCTTGTGTTGGAATTTATACTGTAAAATATATATTGCATGGCTTAAATTCATATCCCCCACATGATATTGTTATTACTTTTAATATCTTTCTCACTATGACGACTCTTAAGTGTTATATTATTGAGCATTTTAATAATAAACATTTTTACTGTATAGACTTGCTTTCACATACCTAGATAAGGGCGTCTTCACAGGTGCATAGGCCAGGAGACAATGGCAAAAGGTAAAGTATTACGCCCGCACACTGTTTACTGCTCGGTACAAGAAAACGTTTATTTGTTTAAGAAGCGACGTTTCGGTCCCTCCGGACCTTCATCAGGCATAACAACTCACTTTGAAAGCATATCTTATATACACAAACAATACAGATCAACAACCAATCACAGTTGAGTCCAAGATAATTAGACAGAGGTCCAGCTTGTGGAGATTGTCAATTTGTCAACAACACAGTAAGAGACAAAAGTCACTAGGTCCTAGCTCTGATCTATAGACTTAGAGAAAGGATTGGTAATATATACATATATACACAACACGAGTACACCCATCAGGCAAGAAGTTCCAAATGACAGAAAATCTATAGGGTTTCTTTTTTATTTTTTAGGTGGGCCCATTTCTTTTTTTTAGGCAAGGACTTTGTTTTGAGAACCAATTTTACGCTCTGAGAAGTAAACAAAACATATAACATGACATTTAGTAATAGTTTGTCGTTGAGCCCTTTTGGTTGTAGGGTTTGAAGAGTATGGATCCAATATGCTTCACGTTGTTTCAGCAAGAGGTCATGGTTACCACCTCTGTTGGGCAGTCAAACTTGTTCTATGCCCAAAAAAACGAAAAGAAGAAACGTCATGTTTTAAATCATTGAAGTGAACAGCAAATGGATAATCACGGTCATTTCTCCGAATGGAGCTCTTGCGTTCGCTGATTCGTTGCTTTAACTGTCTAGTTGTTTTTCTGACATAGGACAGTCCACATGGACACCGGATCATATAAACAACATGTGTAGAGATGTTCAAGTGATTATACTCTTAATTTGGAACCTCTTGCCTGTATGAGGATGGGTAAAACAAGTCGTTTTAAAAGTATTACTGCACTGAGCACAAGCACAAGGGATAATTACCTTTAGGTAAGGGGCTCAGGAGGGTCTGTATTTGCATGACCCTAGGAGAATGAAAGTCAGCATGCACAAAAGCAAAGTTTTTTCCTCGTCTGGAAGAGAATAAGGGGGGGTCTTTGAATAAAGATTTCAATTCAGGGTCTGATGTAAGAATATGCCAATGCTTTTTAAACGTGGCTCTAATCTTATGAGCATATGGCGAGTGTGTGTGTGGCATAGAACAAGTTTGACTGCCCAACAGAGGTGGTAACCATGACCTCTTGCTGAAACAACGTGAAGCATATTGGATCCATACTCTTCAAACCCTGCAACCAAAAGGGCTCAACGACAAACTATTACTAAATGTCATGTTATAGCTTTTTGTTTACTTCTCAGAGCGTAATATTGGTTCTCAAAACAAAGTCCTTGCCTAAAAAAAGAAATGGGCCCACCTAAAACATAAAAAAGAAACACTATAGATTTTTTGTCATTTGGAACTTCTTGCCTGATGGGTGTCCTTTCTCTAAGTCTATAGATCAGAGCTAGGACCTAGTGACTTTTGTCTCTTACTGTGTTGTTGACTTCTAACTGTATTTGCTACAACCAAAACTTTACATCATTTTTATACTTGTTTTCTTTTTTTAAATGGTGTAGAAGATGTCTAGGGGGCTACTGTGTTTTTAAATGATGTCATCAAATTGACAATCTTCACAAACTTGTCTCAACTGCTTGAGACAGTTGAGACAAGTTTGGACTCAAGCTTGGACTCAACTGTGATTGGTTGTTGATCTGTATTGTTTGTGTATATAAGATATGCTTTCAAAGTGAGTTGTTATGCCTGATGAAGGTCCAGAGGGACCGAAACGTCGCTTCTTAAACAAATAAACGTTTTCTTGTACCGAGCAGTAAACAGTGTGCGGGCATAATACTTTACCTTTTGCTAATAATAAACATTTTGCAATTGGATATTTTTTTAAAAAACATTAATTTAATTTTCAGGCTATTATTATTGTAGTAATTGAAGATTGCAATTTCATCAATCTAAGGTGTGACAATGAAAATGAATAGGATGAAAAAAAATGTTCAAATTAAGTGGTTAAAATATCGGTACTCGTACTCGGTATGAAAAAAGTGATATCGGGACATCTCTAGTAAATACTGCATGGTATCGGAAAAGCATCGGTATATGCACTTATTTGTCATTATCGGGCCAGTATTGGTAACACAGAAAGTGTCATGTCGGGATTGGACAGGAATTGAAAAAAGGGCATTCCTAATGGTTGACATTACGATACATGGAAGGTTCAATATGGTGACACGATACAAATCACTGCTTTGAATTTGATACAGTAACAGTACGTTTGAACAGCTGGCGATGGACAAACAACGTCGGCTGACATCCATTATTTTTCTATGAGAGCCATCGATTCGGGCAATAGCAGAACGGGCGACGTCGGCCGAAAAGATTTGCTGAGCTTTTCGTCGCTCGTGTCGGCCGATGTCGTTTGTCTATCGCCGGCTGTTAAAACGTAGTGTAACTCTTTTGCAAATACATTAAATATGTGTGAAAATTGTAGATAGTGCAGTTTTTAAGGGAAAATTATTATTATAGATACAGTATACCGCTATCACAATGATTCTATGGCAAATAGATGGACTTTGAATTTGAACACATAATGACATAAATACAGAGAATACACACATTTGTCAATAGTGTAGCACTGTATATGGAATGTAAAATTATACTGTATCTAACGCATATATTTCAGTTTTCTTCTTAAAATTCCTGAATATAACGGTTACTTGATACCGATTCAATGCTGACTCACACATTAGAAGGCCAACATCAGGCACCACAACCAAGGACTGGGGTTTTAAATGAATCCATCACGGTTAAAATGGAGTTTGAAGTTACAACAATGGGTTTGTGTAGGAATTTAGAGTGCCAGAGAGAGAGAGAGAGGGAGGTAGAGATTGGGGTTGGGGGGCATTCTTCTTAGGGGGGCTGCAGCGTTTCACTGACAGGCCAGAGCTTTATGTCCAGCACAACCTGTCCAATTCAAGACAAGAGAATGGTGAAATAAACGGTTTATTCCCCTCCCACCCACGCCCCCTAGCCCCCACCAACACCCCTGGGTGGCTCAATACCTCCGGGAACTCCCAAAGAAGGCTTGGGAGGTAGAATTTGGAAGGAAAAAAATAAATTCTCCAGTGTGTGTATACTCACTGCAACCATTTCCCTGCAACTTAATGAGCACTCTGCGTCCGACCACCGCCACATTTCACCAGCACCACCTCGCTCTACCTCTCCATGCCGGGGCACAGCCAATTCCTCATTACCCAGCCGCTCGCTCCTTAAACCCTGCTCCTCCTGACTACATAATACCATTCCATAAATATATCTACAAAAAATGAAAATCCCCAGAAGAAGAAGGAAAAAAATCTTGTCTCTGCTGAAATGTCAATGCATCAGTAAGAGGGTTTTACTGCACCAAGGAAGGCGGGAACATACTAAATAAAAATAAAACGGGAAGATGGTTTCCATTCATTGCCATCACAATGACAGCCTATATATCCAGGCATCCAGGCCCCCGGAACAATCCTGACTTAAAGAGATGATCAAGGTCACACACACACACACACACACACACACACACGAGGTAATGTTTGCGCAATTCCACACGCACATTCATGAACAGGCGGCACACATGCACGACATGTTTATTAACATGCTAGTAGGACAGCAGGCAGTGGCACTGGCAGGCAGGGTGTTACTTACAGCACAGTACTAGTGTAAGGTGCTGGAGCAGCAGCCATCTTCCTGCACACTATGCCGTTGCCACGTTGCACTGCTAAGTTTTCTCTGTTACTGCAGTCCGGAAGATGCAGGAGGTCATGGATAGGATTCAAACATCCCATACGTTTTTTTACTTGAGAGCTACTTTCAAAATGACTGTCTCAACAAGATCTACACCTCAAAAATGTGATTAACCTATTGTTGAAAATCCATTTCAAGCTAAAACTACATGTTTTGGCTTTTCTGACCTTCATTGATAGTTTCAAGGGAAGATACACAGGGAGGGGGAGAGAGGGAAACATCATGAGTGGGACTCATGTGCTCGCCCTGGACTCATACTTTGACACAAGACCTCCCTCACCTGTGTCCACTCTCCATCACCCTCACCCACCAATTATCACCGGCCCGCAGACCCTCTGACTCAACAAGAAAAAAATAACTCCTACCGGAGGAGGAAAGATGGAGGAGGGGAAGCACAGCCAGAACATTTATGTATTTCCGGGGCGTGCCAATTGTCAAGTCGCTATGCAGTTGTGGTTGTTGTTGTTCTTGCGGTCTTCTATAAAATGCCTGGCTGTGTACAGTACAGTGTCACAAAGCCACAGGACAACGCATACACAATGCCCACACGCATAAACGTCTGCATAAATTCATCCACACGGCATAATCCAGCCATCCTGCAGTCCATGTATAACCCTCCATACCCTCCCTGTGCTCTCGCACACCCAGAGATACATGCATTTTAAAATCGCATTCATGCGTGCCATAGCATATGACTTTTGACATGCTGTATAGTAAGTAGCGCAGGAACAATTTGTGCACAAAACACCGGTAAAGATATATATATATTTGAGATAAGGACTGCACATGTTCAACCACGAATGTATTCAATCATGCATGTACACGCACACGCACACGCACACACACACACACACACACACACACACACACACACACACACACACACACACACACACACACACACACACACACACACACAGATATAAGGTCAGGCTGCATACAGAAGCCTAAAGCTGCACTTCATCATGGTTAGAAAAGGCTGGCATTCTGCACAAATGCGTACAATTCACCATCTCCCTGTCTTTCTGCATCATAATAAAAGGCCTATTATTGCCCGAGGCGGCAAAAGAAATGTGTGGAAAAACACTGGAGAAGGGAAGGAGACACGACGGGGGCAGTCTGTCTGTCTGCTGTGTGGACCAGAATGAGCAGAACGCATCATACATCCACAGCCTGTCTGTCTGTCTGTCTGCCGGCTTTAGAGCGAAGCCATTAGCTTGTTTCTAAAAGATGGAATGGGCTCGGCTCGGCTCGCTTTGTCTGGCCGTGGAGAGCAGACAGACCGCTGCATGGCACAACCGACACCATCGCTGACACCAGGGGACATCCTTTCACACTGACCCAGACAGACACACTCACACACACACGCAAACACACCACCCACACGAACGGCCCATTCTTCACAAATTGTGTGGCGCTAGTACAGTGATATGCCGGGCTGAAATAAAGCATGTCACGATGGTCACCATCTCTCTCTCTGAAATGCTGTGAGGCTTCACACATACAGTGCACGCAGATGCGCGCACGCACACGCACACACACACACACAAACAGGCAAACATTACACAGGGAAAAAGGGTCCCCATCTATTTCCCAGCCTGCGGAATAGAATAGAAGGGTGCGGTCAAAACCTCGGCACACGATGCGGGAGAATGAAATCAAGGCACATCAGGTCTGATCGAATGCTCGTCCGCCTTCCAAATGGGCGGCAGAGACAGTGCGATCATACCAGCCTGTCATATCAGAGCTATTCTCCAAGACGTGGCCAAGGCTGACAGCTGTCGCCGTGCCGACTCGCGCGCCACCGAACCAATAGCGAGGCAGCGTTATTGTGCCTAGCGAAGCCCAAAGCTCCCGGCCCGCCATCTGCCACGCGTTACGTGTCTGTGGGGCGTGGATGGATGGTGGATATCAGGAGCACCATGTTCTGATTCCTTCGAGACAACCCCCGTCTTCCACATCCAAACAAACAGCAACAACAAGTCGCTGCTCAACACTTGATTTGCTAGCGTTATGAGTCACCATGTGTGTGTGTGTGTGTGTGTGTGTGTGTGTGTGTGTGTGTGTGTGTGTGTGTGTGTGTGTGTGTGTGTGTGTGTGTGTGTGTGTGTGTGTGTGTGTGTGTGCGTGCGTGCGTGCATGCGTGCGTGCATGTGTGTGTTTATATTTATACCTGATGAAGTCCGTATACTAGTAAAGGATGAAATACATTTAAATTTTGTGGGCAGTGTTATTAAATTTTCTCTATACATTAGCGTTATGAGTCAGCACCTGTTCCACCTGTGTGTGTGTGTGTGTGTGTGTGTGTGTGTGTGTGTGTGTGTGTGTGTGTGTGTGTGTGTGTGTGTGTGTGTGTGTGTGTGTGTGTGTATGCGCGCGTCCGTATGCGTATCACCATGTTCAGTCAAGTCAGACAATGTAATGGCACTAGTAAATAATGGTGTTTACGGCCCACTGGCGTAGGGAGCAGAGGATGGGCCCTGGTGCAAGAATATTTTGTGGGCCCCTAGCTACCATTGCCATAAACGAGCAACTTGTACGCATGTGTGCGCACAAACACCCACTACAGCTATACTGTATAGACTAACAAACGTGCCTGGCTAGTGGCTACACAATTATTTCATTCATTTTCAATGATCTTGGCATGAAACACACACACACACACACACACACACACACACACACACACACACACACACACACACACACACACACACACACACACACACACACACACACACACACACACACACACACACACACACACACACACACACACACACACACACACACACCATTTTCAGAACCATAACAACATGGACAGATGCCAAGCTCAATCTCTATCCTCCATCATTACTAATATCTAACAGCCTGCCCTGACCTGGGCTCAAACATGATGTCCCCAAACTATTACATTCACACATTCACTTTATGTCCAACACCAACAAAGCTGGTATGCACTTACTTCCACAGCATAAGCAACAAGCATCAAGAACACAGCTCCGTCTGTAGCCTACTCTATAGAGCTGCACGCTGACTTCGGTTGGTTTTACGTTTATGGTATGGTATTTACCTAGCTAGCAGCAGGCATGACTATATACTATACAATATACACGTAGTCTAATCTTGGCAAACAAATAATTAAACCAGCCTTTGGTGGTTGGTCTTATGGTTCACTGACCACCAGAGCAGGCTGGTGGGCAGCAGGCTTAAGCCTATATATACAATAGAAACGTAAACCAATCTCAGCAAACAAATAATTAAACCAGCCGACGGTTGGTAGGCCAGCCACTCTCAGCGTTTAACCCCCTAACAACCGGCCACAGGTCCATATGTAGTCGCAGGGGCCCGCTGTCAGCAGCCTTTCTTTTCTTTTTCCCCCTTCCCTCTCAGTGGGCCCCCAAGGGGCTGGGCCCGGTGCACCGCACCGGCGGCACCGGCGTAAAATACGCGCGTTTACGGCCATCTCAGGTAAAATGGCCTGGTTACTTAGTGTCAGCGTTGTGACTGACATAAGGACTTTAAGTACAAGCCCAGAGTCCAGTTGTGAGACTGGATTTAGAATTCAGAAACATTGTACTCATAAAGTAGATCTGAATAGATGGATATAGATAAAGAATGACAGACAGAGACAAAGAGACAGAGAAGGAGAAGATTACGTCAAACAGAAGAGGTGCTTTTGAGGACAAACAACCTTACAGCGCACACACTGATCAAATCAACAAACCACTGTGAGATTTAATAACGGGTCCTGGCAAAATGAGAAAGCGCTTTGGAGAATGAACACGAGAGATGAAGAAAGAAAGAGAGACAATTGAGGGCAGATGAGGGCCTGAGACAGGGTGAGAGGAACGCACACACGCGCACACACACACACACACACACACACGCACACACACACACACACGCGCGCACGCACGCACGCACACACACACGCACGCACGCACGCACACGCACGCGTACACACACACACACACACACACACACACTTATCTGCCCTCTATCTTTCACATACTGTATACAGTACAGACAGTCTTCGCGCACACACACACACTCACAGGTCAGCCACAATGCCCCTGTGAAAAGATAATCTCATGAAATGTCATTAAGAGGGCTGGCGGACACAATGAGACAGCAGTGTGTGTGAGGTAGAGCTACAGCGGTTCATTATGTTCTGCCTCTTAAGGCTCCATGTTCCAACAACAGCACGCACAGGTCTTTACAGCGAGAGAGAGACAGCCATGGGCAGGCGTGTGTTTCACCACCTCTGCCGACGCCTCTCTCTCTCTCTCTCCACCAGCACGTCATATCGAACGGTGGAGCTGTTAATGCCGGTTAAAATCCTTCCTCTGGTATGGTTTATATCAATTAAATCTCGAAAAGCCCTGAGCGGATGCACCGGACACCGTTGCCGGGATATTCCAAGCAGCGTGACGCGCACGGTGCTCCCCATTATGGTTCAATTTAAAAGGCGTCGAAGAAACGGCACCTCGGCAATCAGCGAGCCATCTCTCTGGAGGGGGGTGGGGGGGGGGGGGGGTGTGTGTGTGGGGGGGTGCCTGTACACAAATTCAATCCTAATCAGAATTTCAATAACAGCAGCCAGTCGCCATGGCCAGGCTGTAATACGTGCACTGCAAGAATAATATCACGATTGTAATTCCACACCACGAACAAATCATAAGGAACAGTATGCAGTACGGCGCGAGGAAATGAAATTCTACCCCGGCAGAATGGCTTTTTTTTCCTTCTTCCCTGTGGCCAAGCATGGACAGACACAAGAGTTTGGCTGAAATGTGGAAGGAGCCTAATGCCTTTTTTCTTTTCCTCCCTGGGAAAGAGAGAGCGCGCGTTAGAGAATGAATGGCAGCGGAGGGGAGGCGGGAGAGATTGAGAGGCAGCCAGAGACAGAGCCATCCATCATACAGCCTTGTATCATTTTCTTTGACACATCATTTTCAGCTTTTCTATAAAAGATACAAAAAAAAGAGAAAAGAGCCACTTCCCTTCTCCCCTTACCCCGACCAACAGTGCGCGAATTTACGGATTTAAACAACATCTATAAAATAAGGCGAACTCTCTTCCTCTCGCTAGTTTTCTTCACGAAAACGTTATTCATTCACTTACTGTATGCGGCTGCCTTCTCTCCATGGGAGCGCGCTGACACTTAAGTGTGAGGTGAATTTGTTCTGGACTCCCATCATGGAGGAGGTGAATGGCTGAGTCGGTGCATGGCGCCGCTGTGTCCAATCTATTAGACTGGAGCATAGCAGAGCATCTCACGGGTAAACAAAGGGAGCTACTTTGCCATTTTATTTTGGCAGCCATCTTAAAAACACAGCGGCGTTCCAACATGGCGAAGCGAGCGGTGTGGTGCCACGGGTATAGCGACCGTAATGAGAAGGACCACTGGAGACGGGTATTAAGAAGACTCCGAGGTACTATTTCTATCTTAAACGAGAGGTCCAGGGATTTACATTTATCACATGCAAACTGATACAGCAGGCATGCGTGTCCAGCGCTTTGTGATGCGTATTCAATGCGGCTCCGTTTCACTGCGCATTTATTGTGCCGGCATGCATTCTGCACATGGCATTTGAGCATTGTGTATATACTGTATCAAAACAACTGTATGGCCAAATGACACACTTATGAATTCATGAACCAATTATTAATTGAACTATGCGACGCATAGCCGTGAAAAACTGACAAGCCTGACAAGTTGATGGGCACGACTTGCATTCAAGTTTTGACAACGCGGCACTATGCCTCGCCTTTTCTCTTCACAATGATCAAAGAGAAACCGAGTCAATGTGACGTGTTCTCAGGCAATGGGGAATCTCCTCTGGAGCAGGACATGTTGACAGAAGTAAAACATCAAGCGATATCCATCCAGAAGAGGTCGCTAACAATAACATTGGCTGTTCTAAATCAGTCCCGCAACCCAGATTTCAACGTCTCAATTTACAATGGACACTTTTCATTATAAAAAAAGGCATGTGACTGTTTGGCCCTTGTTCTTTGTTTGACTTGAACCGCAGTGTCCCTATTCTAACATCATGGGAAAAACAGAATATCTGCAAGCTCACAAAAACGCCTTTGGAAATCAACCGTACATCCCCTTGTGACAGGTGGAAGCAAGTGAAGCTGACTAAGAGGCTCTGGAAACACTCGCAACACTTTACATTACTTTACATAAACACTGACTCACGACACGTGTCAGAATTAGTGTAGTGCTAAAGCTGAAAGGGGCCTAGTATTCAGCCCTGCATGGGGACTCTAGTCAGTGGTCAACTAATTGTAGTTTTAAGTGGCTAAAGAGATGTTTCACTTTAAAAACACTTATGGGGACATTTTAACGTCTAGTCTGGCTTCTGTGTGTACTGAATGCACTCCAGAGGTTTTAAGTTGCTTGGGTCAATATTTAGGAATTTGATATTCATCCGTTTTATATAATTTATGAGACAAATCCCCTTCTAGTACAAACCCAATGAAAAAAAAAAAAATTCTGGTTCTGGTGACTGTTAGTGTCCTAATGAACGAGGTGGCTGTGTTTTTCAAATACTCATGATACTCCTGATTATATTCAGGCATTTTAAACGAAAGCCAACAAACTGTTGGCTTTATTTGAATGAGCAGAAGCAGAATTGCCATGATGCCTATATTATTAACGAGCATCAGCTGCACAGTCAGACACTGTGTGGAATCTCATTTCTCTCCAAAAGCCCCTGAATGATGGAATATGATTAAGAATTACAGTGATTATTCTAAATGCAAAGCGGAGGAGCACGACAAACAGCTTCCCGGCCGGTGTATTAACACCAAACCTCAAAAAGAAGAAGCAGGCCAAGCACAATGGAGACACAACTAGCAGAAGGGGAAAAAAATAAGAAAGAGAACGTCTGGTGGGGCCAATAGGCTGGCAAAACTACACCACACTACGAATACAGACTCCATAATTCCCATGCAGCCCTAAGCCAAACGACTGAAGGGGAACGGACTGCACACTTCCACCGAAATTCCAGCTAAGACGGTCCGACAGCTGAGCAAGCTGCCGGCTCAATGCACGCGTTCCGGAAAACAGGAGCGTGACTGTTGGGGCGCGGCCGACAGGCTCCAGTGAGGAAGCTAGGCCCGGAACTACCCCCCCAACCCGCCCCATCTAATATCCCATGAGTGCTCCGAGGTTGCAGTGCATGCCCTCCAATACTAACTCACACACCCCCCACCTCCACTCGGACTCCCCTTGTTTGTCTTCTCTCTCGCAGATAAGTGGTCGGTCGTGTATTGGACAGTGGACGCAGTGGCCCAGGCTGAGATAGTAATCTTCTGGACATGATTTATCCCAACGCTAAGGGGAGGCAACCGTTGCCGGCCAGGCCGCGGTCGCCGCTGCTTCCCAGCTGAGATTGACTGCTGAATGCCGATTGGACATGCAGGGAACCGCGGCCGCCTTCCCAGTGTCACAGTAACACCTCCCTGAGGAGTGTGTCGGTGGACGCCAGCTGCCCTTCATCGTCCCCCAGCCAAGGGACAATGAGAGACAGAGGTCTACAGGGCCTTGACCTTGGCTGATGGCGAGGTCGGCGCTAGGGGAACGCAAAATGTCCAACTCCCTGTCACGCCAGTAGCCACTGGGACACAGTGATGACCGTGTGGGGGCTTTTCTGTGGTTAGAAACTGTGTTTCTGTGCGTGCGTGCGTGCGTGCATGCGTGCGTGTGTGTGTCTGTGTGTGCGTGCGTGTGTATTGAATTAACAGTAACTGGGCATATAGCCATTTGGAGCTAAATAATAAATTGGGTTCATATTGATATTGCAATATGAAAGAAAACAATATCTGTCTTGGCAATAATGTAATAGGAATTTTACAAATTCATTTTAGAAAGCGCTTAGTCACTTAGTTGAAATACTGACATTTCCTGGCATATAATGCCTATCATACACACATAAAATGTATCTTCTGCATGGAATCAGGTCACCGGTTTCATCATTTTCCAGCATTCCTGGTAAATGTATTGCCCCGTTATATGCCCCATACTATTATATTGTATTGTAGCTGCTGAAAATATGAAGTAATTAAAACTATACTGAGCTTCTATCGTAACATACTAAGTTATTACCCAATATTTTGTGCATATTGTGTTAAAAGGCTGTATTTGTAAAAACAGAGGGGATACTTAACTTCTTCACCCCCTTGTACTACAAAAAAATTAAAATAGCCTACTATATCTAAAAGATCACAGTGTGTTGCCTGGTGCAAATGCTGCTACCTATTATTTAATAAAACATAAAGCATAGCCCTTGGCTAAATCGCACCCTAAAAAGTGATTGTCCAATGCCAATCCAATAGTTTAGATGGAAAGCAGTTAATTGCAATCAGAACTGCAGATTCACCCCTAATCTTCTGCTACAAATTGAAAACACAACTCTTCTGACTCTATCCTAACCCATCGCACTTGCAGTAGTACTTGCCCTAGCCTTGATGACCTACAGGTGTATGCAAAGTCTCTTAAATAGCATTTTTATGCTGACTTAGATCGTATGTAGACTTATAGCAGTTTAATATACTAATAGATTCTTCAGTGTTACGTTCTTAGCTTATGTACTGTATGATTCACTACTACTTGTGTATGTATATGATGTACTGCCATGCTTTGTCTTTTATGCACTGCCTAAGTGGCTCTGGATTAAGAGTGTCTGCTAAAGGCCTAGATTGTAATTATACATAGTTTACAAAGTGTTGCTATGCGGGTCAAGCTTTCACCACCTCACCGCTGTCAATGTGATGCTGCACGGCTGTGTTGTTGAACATTAACACGGCTTAACGTTGGGAAAGTTGCACGACTGAGCCACCCAGGTGATGGCAAGAATACTAATGATCACCATAGTCTTGCCGTGCAACAAGAAAACTCCTGTCGGGGGTCGTTAAAAGTTGATTTCTCCCTCTGTCATTTCCTCGTATTTCTAGGTTATTTAAATAATGTCATGCACATTTGTCCGTTGCGTAGCCTGCTTGACTAGATGTAGAAGACATTTTGAAAATGATCCATTATTTATGTGAAGCGGTCCTGTCATTTAGCATGCATCGCAATGGGTGAAAAGGACAGCTTGACCCATCTCTTGGCTGCCAACGTGCCTATTGGACGAGGACGGGTTGGGGAGGAACTTAGCGAATGACCAATTGGCAAGTTAGCACAAAAGAGGGATGCCATACACATACATTTTAACTGGGAACCTGTTAAATGCTGATAGTGCTGTATAGTTGGACTAATTCTGGCCTTCGAACGTTCGCTGGGAATTATAGGGCGAGCTTCGAACGTTCGCTAAAAAAAAAGCAGCATGCTACCCCCCCCCCCCCCCCCCCCCCCCCCCCCCACGCCCCCCGCGCGGCGCGCGTCTACTAACTCTTAAAATCGTGGATGTTGCCATCGGTAGATAGGCTACGTTTTCTACTGCCCTGAGATGTGATTGACATCTGTGAATACACCAGTCATGACACCGCTCTCCTTTTCTCTCCTTTCTGATGAGACTGATCCGACAGCGACGGGTAACACGCCGTTTTGATTGCCAATACATGCTGTCCGTCGGCTGGTTTAATTATTTGTTTGCTGTGAACGACTACGTGTCTATTATTGTATGTATAGGCTTAAGCCTGCTGCCCACCAGCCTGCTATGGTGGTCAGTGAACCATAACACCAACCTTAACCAAAGGCTGGTTTAATTATTTGTTTGCTGTGAACGACTACGTGTCTATTATTGTATGTATAGGCTTAAGCCTGCTGCCCACCAGCCTGCTATGGTGGTCAGTGAACCGTAAGACCAACCGCTCAGCGTGCAGCTCTATAGAGTACAGACGGAGTTGCGCAAACTCCGTTCACTTCCTAGAGCCAGTCTAATGGCGGATCGCCTACATAAACCTCTATTGAAAATGGGACACCTTCAGTGAAAACAATGCATTTCTAACTGCAGTAACAGCGCGTTTCACAGCGAGTTTCTGACCCCTCAATGCCGCAGATCTACTAGATGGGGGGAAAAGTTAAATAAATAAATAAATGCGAATGGTTCGGCACCATTAATATTCGTTCGCGTGGCGACCTTAGCGAGCGAATGGTTCGAATCCCGAGCTTCGGTATACAGCCCTAGTTAAATGCTGATAATTATCAAAACATATACAGTATCAGACGATATATATTTTCCTAAAAGGAAATGAATATAAATGGTGCATTTGCTGAATCCAAGGCCTCTCTCTAAAGCTCTTTACAATAGACTTCAACAGTAATAACCCAGGGGATGCTGGGGATTGAACCTCTAAGACTTATTATTCCCAGGCCGACGCTTTGCCTCCCGAGCTACAGCCATTACTGTATTTAATTCATTTGGACCAATAGCAGAAGAAACACAAAACATATGCGCGCAGCTAGTGAAGCACAAAACAGACAACATCAGTCCATTCGGAAGCACTATTACTATATTGACTTTTCATCGAAACACGGCTCTAACAACCAACAAGTCTGTGTGTTGACTAACTGAGGGATAAAGATTGTCACAATATTAATGCATTTGTCCTCCTGACTCAATAGAAAGACCAGAGATTTGTTTTTTGCTTTTTTGTTGGTGAAAAAAAAAGATCAAAAGCAATTTATTCTGAGTGTGTAACATTGTATTGAGTAACTAAAAAAAAAAAAAAAAAAACGCTATAAGCAAACAAAGAAATGGCATGCAAGCAGGAAAAGCTCTGAGCTTCCAATCAGTCACATCTGTGCCCTCTTTTCATCCTGGCTTTATTGACTCTCTCAGCCAATCAACAGGGCTCAAAACAACATTATTCAACATCATGCCAAGAACACTCCAGGTTACACAGACTCCCATCACTCATGTCCCCTCTCCTACTGACGACACATGGTGCACACAGTACGCAGCTACAACTACACAATCATTTATTAAAAATATTCAGCCTTTTTTCTTTTCCTTTTTCATTAATTTGAGAAAACACACGCACCTTTATAATTAGTACGGTCCGTGTGTGCATGTGTGTGTCTTGTGTTAGTATCATGCTTGGGTGGAAACATCATTTTGTCTAAAACAGTTGGTGTTTTCAGGAGTAAAATGCAAGTAAGCCTTTTTGGTACTTTTGTGTGATTCTGTAGTGTGTGTGCGTGTGCGTGTGTGCGCGCGCGCACGTGTGATACTTTGATACTTTTGTATCAAAAAAGGCACTGCATGCGGTCAAACAACCTGACAGAAATCTAATGAAGACGATAAGATGTAAGCAAGAAGTATTTATCACATTCAATTCAAGTGTCATAGCAGTGACAGCAATATAAGGAAACAGAACAGAAGACAGATAAGAGACAAAACAAATTAAAAATTAAGATGCTGGTAACATTATCTACAATGTGTCACTGAATGAATATTCTCATTAAATTTGATAAAGTTGTTATGCCTAAATAAATCAAAAGCTGTCACATTTTCATTAACTCAATTTCGGATTCAAGATAAAGGAAGATGGTTTATATAATTCGTCACTCATCCAAGTATGTGAAACTTTGATTAAAGGATTTTGCTGTATATTCTGTCACAATAACAATTGGAGTTCACTGTGACCCATTGATGTAATAGGTTTGGTTGGTCTTGGTCTTGTTTGTTGGTGAGTATAGTACTGAGTACAGTATTGCACCCCAGGAACCTTGGAGCATGTAAGGATGCAGGCTATTTGCACCATGTGTATCACACACACACACACACACACACACACACACACACACACACACACACACACACACACACACACACACACACACACACACACACACACACACACACACACACACACACACACACACACACACACACACACACACACACACACACACACACACACACACACACACACACGAAATATTGCCTTATCTGTTGTAAGATTGGCATATCATTGTGCATGTAATTGCCCTCATTGTCAGCTAAGTACAGCAGAGCAGTCGGCTATAATCTACTGGCCGATATGCCACTGCTGTAATGTTGTGTATCTCTATGTTAGTCTTTCATGCCCCTTTCATTGATTGAGGTGCTGATTCAAAATGCCAGAGCCGGACTTCTACTAAAAACAATAAAGAGGAAGTGACTGCTGGACTAATGGTCCGGGCGCATTCCACATATAGGCATATTCAAGTCCCGTTCATGTCGACCTTTGCTGCAAATGTATACTGTATATTCAGTATCTACCAATAAAAGCCATGAAAACAAATAGATGGTGTATTTGCAACCTTTTTTCCACAACCTCCTCGCTGTACACAAAAAGCCGACAATGTCCTATAGCATCTTGCATCCTAGCAACTGAAACCATTTCTGCTAGGTAATACGGATGTCACAACAGACAATAGTCTGAAAATGAGGTGCTGCAAGTTCAAATTAAAACTAGTCTCTCGAGGCAGGCTGTGGACTGAAGAGAGTGCGCCTGAAATGCACAACAGAATGAGGTGAACGTGAAAAACAATGAAATGGTCAAGGTCCAGATTAAAATGCAATAGACTGACTGTGTGGAGGGTTTGCATCATTTTCAGATGAGTGTTCTCAACATTGTATTAAAGTAAAGGTATAGTGAGGTATAGTGAGTGCTATACTATACTATATTCAATTATTATTATTATTGTTATTGTTTTGTTATAATCCTCCCTACTACAGAGTGTGCTCACCATACAACAAGTTCCTCCCTGTCCCCAGTAAACCCCTGGTGCTAAAAAAAAAACAGTTTCAATTTGCGCTTTGAAAGAAAAGCCATCATCTATTCAGGATGAGAGTTGCCTTCCTCCAATTAGGATCGAGTGTGGGGGGCATGTGCTGTTGGCCTGTTGCACTTCCACCCACTGTAGAGTGTGTGCATGTGCACATCTGGTTGCCGGGGAGGGGGGACCAGGCTTATTCCAAATCAACTTGCCAACCTGCTATTTTTGACAAAATGTTGAAAATGACTTCTAATCACATGCCCAGAACTGGAACGCCAGGGGGTGGTTGAAGAGCTTTACCGCCCCCAAATATGAATAAACAATAATTCTATTTTAATCGCTGGAAAAGTGGCTCCGGTACTGTATTAACAGGCAAATAGGCTACAAGCTGTGCCTTTATCAAGAAATATAATGCACTCTGCGGAAGGCAACTTGGCATCCACGGCATGTATTATTTTTCAATAAACGCAGATCTCAGAGATGATTATCCCTTACGGCTTACAGTACTTCTGTGTCGTCGCTGACGGCACTGGTTCTTTTCTCCGTCGAGTGGCTCTCCTCCACATTTGTGGCTCTCCATATTGTCGCTGCAGTTTTATCTCTTAAAATCTAATAATGTGCTTGGATGTGCTCGCTTCGCTACTGGTACAATAAACTGCAGCGTTAGTTCTAAAGTACTGACAGCAAATCAAATGTGTTGTTGACCTTGTGGATAAAAATAATTAAAAAAAGAACAAAACGTAAAAACATGACAGAGAAGTCTTACCAGAAAAGAGTGTCGATCAAATCAAAACACCCAGTGGCTCCTGGGGTATTTCAATCAAAAGCACACAATGAAGACCTACTGCAGAATGATAACAGTATTACTGCTATGTCAAAGGCTGCTGCCCATCTCCCATTTCTCACTGTTGGAGAGTATGGAAAACCCCTACGTATTTTCTACAATATCACCAGAGATCACTGAGCTTGTCATGGCTGACTAAATGGAACTATATCAAATAAAAATAAAACTTCAGTATTCAGTCTTTCACTTTGGAAAAGATACTGCCAACACAACAAGCATGAGCAGGCATTGGTGCATTATTCACACGCCTTTGCAAATACTAGGTGGATGTGTCTACTCTTTTCTTGTATTATTTTATTCTAGGGTGGTGGTAGAAACGGGAGAACAGACATCACTGACTCACTCTTGTTCAGTCCACACAATGTCCACCAGTTTCTCCAGGAATCTTTTCTACAGTCAACCTCAAAACTTTATGCCTGGTATTGTATCTCTTTTTAAGCCTACCAGTGTCCAAAATCATGGTGGGTCTTGAGCCCAATTAACGTCTTTACCTTCACCTTCTCCAAGAAGTTCCTCGAGCAGGACTTTGGTCCAAAACAAGATATGATATCCTTCAGTTCTACAGGGGGAGCAGAGGATGAACTTTAATTTCCCCTTTTGCTGGTTTATTCACAATATGTCATTATTTGATGAGCAAGCCCAATGCATTAGTGGCCCAGGCACTAACGTGTCAAGTATGATTGGTCAAAGTGTCCTTGAGCAAGACATCTAAGTCCTAACTGCTCTGTACCCCTTGTTCTAAAACAGAATTTCCCCAAAGGGAGCAAGTAGCTACTAGCTAATATTGGCTTTTTGGCCAGTGAATATACTGTATATCATATCATGCCCACACACTCATCTGATATAGATTTTAAAAAATGAAAATAGAAATCTTACAAAAAATTCTACATTTATTTCATTGCAATGTTGGTTGGTCCAAACCTTGGTACGTGTGAAACACAGCACAGTCTCTAGGGGACATTAGAGCAGGGATTTTAGCATCTTTAGCCTACTGCTTGATTTTTATTTTGTGCGATTGCTTACTCCAGCACTCCTCATCATTGATCCCTGCTGTTGGCCTTGTGATAAGACACTCCAGATAAGAGTGGCACGTGGTTATAGCCACTGCTTTACACTAATTACCGTAACCGACCTCGTATCTGAGCGGAAGAGGCCAGGGCAGTAGATCCACCCAACCACACCTCCACCTGTACATCAATCACATCCCGCTTACCGGCGGTGATGGGTTTATCCACCCCGCCTGCCGCTGCTGCAATCTGGCCTCCAATCTGTGCAACAAACCTCCTCACACCGGCGTAGACGACACACCTGGGGGAATTGATGGAGCCAGCCAGAGGTGCAGCTGCTCGGGGATGTTTGCCTCACCTCCAGTACAGTATTCCCCAGAGGGTACCGACCTCCGACCCCTAGTCGTCTGGTCGCCCGCCTGCTTGATTGACTATAATTAACTGCGGCACGAAGACACCTCTCATACGTTCTCCCTCATTTGCATCACCTTTCCCCATCTCGTTAATATTGCTTTTAAGCCCCACTCACCTAAATAAACCATACTGGCGAGGTCTCGGCTCTCTGCAAGTTAATACCAGGGCTATGAATTACATAATGCATCTTACTATAACTCCAGTGGCATCTGCGTTCAGCCAGGCCACTGCTAGTTATCACAGAACATGGTTTAGCTTGCATTTTTGCATATTAGCCACAAAACCAAAAGAACAGTAGGATTTGAAAATAAGAAGCACACCTTGGGCGCCTCAAATTACCATTTCCATTTGGACGGGGTAATTTGGGTCTTGAGCTCCGCAATGTTGTTGGCTAAGCTGTCAAGCCACAGTGCATTTTAGAACACAGTTCTTATACAGTATGATGCGATTTCCCTATGCGGTAGAAGAAGTGAGGTTAGGACTTTGGTGCTATATGTTACGCCTCTGCACTGTAAGGAGTTGCAGAGAAAAATAATAAATAAACATATATTTAGGACGTAGGCATCTAAGCAAGACTGAATGAGGCGTAACATGGCAGGGCTCTAAAGGGTGGTCACATGATTCCTTCGAATAGAGACATTGAAATGTATTCAAAGGAAAGCAGAGTGGTTCATTGGATTGCTAATATATAATAATAATGATAATACAGCTGTGACAAACTAGATACAAAACAAAAAAAAATACTGTAAATGTGTTTAAAATGTGTTTTATGAATGAGGAATCTCCACTAAAAGAAAGTCAATTGCATTAGACAAGAATGACTCTTAAGGGATGGTATTTTAATTTGCCTGCAATTTCAAATACTCTTCACCCCGCCTCGTAGCAGCCGCTATTGATGACAGCAGGGACAAAGCACTTGCTCTCGTGATCACAATAGAGATTATATTCATTATGGAGACGACGGAGGGAAGTTTAATCATGCAAATGACATTTCAAAGAGTCGTGGCGGATAGGCACATTACAAAATCAGATTTATGAGTAAACAAGTGGCGTTTTCTAGCAGACAAAATAACCCCCTAGAGGACAGGCTCCTGTAAACAAAAACTAAAACTGGAAATATGCATCACTGCTGGAAATGGGCTCAAAGAATCTTTCTTAATTTTCTAATCTCACTGGCAGAAAGGTGTTTGTTTTAGCACTCCGATTTCATTCCAAAATGAGCTATGGATTTTGTTTACATGCTTGGTGTTATTGGAACCTCTTGCATTAAAAGGGAACTGTGGGGTTATTTAAGGGCCAAAAAAACATAACCCTTAGCTTTGATAGAAACATAACATGCCACTGCCTGGAGTGAGTGCTTTTATAAAACAGTTACCAAATATGAGAAAAATAAAACAAAATTTCGCTCTGCCTGTTACAGAGAACTTAGTCTTGCCTAGCCATAAAGAGTCTGGAACTACAGCTTCCAAAATCTGAGTAATCTGTTCATCATTTTAGTTCACTAACATCTTTAATCTTTTTGTGTTAAGCTGCAGTAAGCTATATATGCTCAAATGATTTCTTCTCCCAAAAGAAAAGATGAAATGGAAGTTGTGCGGAGACTTCACTTCCGGTTCTGGTCGTTCCAGAACCGACATCCCATATAGGGATATAATGATCTAGTGGCACAGAACCTCCTGTATGACATACAATACAGACACAGAGATCTTCATATAAAATGGACATAGACACAAAGTCACAAATTGCTTTACAAAAATGAGATATGTATAGGCCAGCAGCGAAGGGCGATGCTCATGGGATTAGGACAGGAGTCCTTATTTTGCGCACATACATGCACTTTAAATAGCAGATCTACAAGCTCCCAACTCATCACATCACGACATATAGCAAGCTTGTATCCAGGCTCTTTTTGTGACGTGAAGTATATAAAGTGGGTCTTAAAGAACATAAAGCACACCATATGCAGTCCCTTCTCTCACTCAAACCCGTAAGATTATGCTGGAAATGCACATCCAGCAGCTTACATAGAACTGCTACACCATAGCTACCCCCTTTGGCAAATTTTATAGGCAAGCAGGTGCTTGGAATATTCCTGCAAATGTCCGCAATCGGGCAATTGATGAAGCCGGTGAAAAGCATTTGCAATTTTAAGGAAATAGAATACATCCACAACATACAGCATGAACCAAGCTAAAATGAATACTGGGAGAAATGCAATCAGCCTTCCAACTGGCTACTGTACACTATCACATCCTATAGCAGTGGTCCTTGAGAGAGCTGCAGGCTAAATGATGGAAAGTTGGTTAACAAGGTGTAACTCTTTGAGAGCGTAAACATGAAACCAAGGGTCCATTTGGTTTCATGTTCACGCTCTGAAGAGTTAAAATATTCATCATGTGAATTAGCCCCAAGTCTACACGATTAGAGAATGTAGAATACTAATGGTTATTTTGATCTGTATGTTTGACTGTTTTGTTTCCCAAATCCAACCTAGAATTGTGGACAAAAGCAAAAAAGAAATCTTTAGTTTTGGGGTCTGTGAGGCTAAAATGTCATCAAATGGTGGTCTGTGGTTCAAATTCTGAATATATAGTGGGCCCTAGTATCAAAAAGGTTGAAAACCACTGTCCTATAGCTTTTCATGGCCCTCCTAAACATCAAGCATCAAGTTTACAGCAGCAGCACGGCAGAACGCTGTTGCAGTGCTGTCAGCCGTAACATTCCAACACGTATACTATACCTCTTATGACAAGCTAGCAAGTTTTTTTCTTGGATATTTGACAACAGGGATATACAAACTGTAATATCCTGTCTCTTCAAAAGAAAGATGAAGCATGGTCCCAAAACACAACAACAACAAACGGATGCTATGCTATTTGATGTTTAGGTTAAATCAAGTTACATGAAATAGTGATACTGTGTGGGGCCTTTTTCGATGTGTCCAACAAAAGAGCGAGAGAAGATCGGAACAGAAGAACGAGCGGAAACACAGACAGCGAGCGCGCGCGAGAGAGAAAATAGCGCGTACTACTACACACACTAGGCAGCCAGATGTGTATCCTGTGGCCGCGATCCAAGCCATCGTCTTTGTGAGTTCCAGCACCGCCGCTACCCCCGGAGGAGAGACTGAAAGGCTGGTTTTATCCTACAAGATGAAGTGGTCAGCGGCCCGAGTGATGGGAGCGCCAGACACCCCATGGTACGGCTTCACACACACTACCACTAGCAACAAGGGGAGTAGGGGGGTGGGGGGTCCACAGCACACACGCTGCCAGGGGTAAGCCATATGCCGGAGACACGCTGGGATCATTACAACCTCACCCAGCCTGGCCGGGGGACGGAGAAAATGGCCTGGGCAGCCACCAGGTGCCATACGGCAGCAGGTGGACATATATACACACACAGACCTTGGGTTGAATTATGAGGGGATTTCAGAAGAGGCTTCCCCCCCACCCCGACCCACACCCCCACCCCCCTCCCCCCTCTCTCTCTCTCTCTTTCCTTTCTCTATGGGTTCTCTTTCATCTGTCTGTGAAAGTGCTACTCTCGATTTGGTCCAACATCTTCGTTTTTTCAAATGCTAATGCGGTTCTATCCAGATGGCAAAACTAATTTCAAGCTCCGCGTCCTGAATGGGAGGGTTACATTTGACAGATAAGAAAGCCATTTTTGTGTGTGTGCGTGCGTGCATGTGTGCGTGTGTGTTTGTTGATGATCCGTCGTCAATCTGCACTACTTTTACCGCACTGCACCGCGTTTCGGTTCTGGAAAGCAAGAGATAAATGCAATTAGTATTCTCAACAAAACAAAACAAAACAAAACAAAAAAACAAACAGGTCAGCACCAATCTATTGTGGCAAAACTCATCCTTTTGCCTGCATGGATTAGCTCTATGCATGTTAGTCACAATGTTTTCCACCATGTGGGTGACACTTTACTTCATAAATTAGTCAGCCCTTTACGCACAAAGTATCAATCTGACTTCTTTCAATTTAATGCATTGTTTATGCACCTGTATTCCTTAGACTGGCAGAGCAGAGTTCACACTTCATCACCGCGAGGTTGTGAGCTTAAATGAGCTTTAAAGCGCAATTAGATGATACCCAATCCAATGAAATGACTGAGCGTAGCGTTTTAACCTACCCTACCTGTAAACAACCTAAGAAAAAAGTCGTGCTACTGCTGTGTAGAGGATTCACCCTTTTGTTTGAAAGATTGTGTTTTACGTCTGCAAAGCTTTTGGGGGCAGCAACCGCTTTGCTTGTGCCAGTGCATCACACAACATTCCCGCAGACACACATACACACAAGAATAACACCGACATCAGGACCCCTGCAGTCAGAATGAAAGAAATCCATTGGTATTGATTTTTGTTTTGACAATGAAAAAAAAAAATCTTGGGAGCCTTCTTAAGAGTCGATGTATTTTCTTTTTTTTTTTTTAGATAAGATCATTTGGACTCCTGGACAAGCTTTGTGCCCAGGCCCTCAGTGCAGACTTTGAAGGAGAAATCAATGCACTGGCCCAGCTGTCATAAGAGGCAAGACTGCACGGTACAGTTCACACACACAACGCCGTTCTTTTGTCCTCGGACAGCCAAGCCTCTACGAAAAACAAAGTGTACACTACTACTGTACCACAACATTAGTGTAGCGCAGTGGTTTTCATTCTTTTTCATACCAGGGCCCACCATTTATTCAGTATTTGAGCCACGGACCACCATTTGAGGACATTTTAGACCCAAAACTAAATATTTCTTTTGCAGAAGAAAACGCATAGACCAAAATGACATTAATCTTCTAGTTGTGTAGACTTGGGCTAATTCACATGATGGATATTTTAACTTTTGAGGGTGTACAGATGAAACCAAACCATTTGGTTTCATTTTTATGTTCTCAAGAGTTACATCTGGTTAGCCAACTTAGCTGGGGGACCACCTGGAACCTTCTCAGGGACCACTGGTGGTCCCAAGACCACCTGTTGAAAACCCCTGGTGTAGCGTATTATGAAGAACAGGATCAAATGCACTAGGACTGCAATGCATAGGTATTTATTATACTACTACAATTGTATCCCTTTTTGTATAACAGTGTCATGCAAGCACAACCAAATATCTACAAGCTATTTTTTATCTTCTGCGTCCTTCCTTGCCGTGCATCTTTTTCTTTTACATTCATCTTCAAACTTCAGTGAATCAAAGTTCTGCCTGGTATCTATTTGCCAGCTGAGCTGCAGTAGCTGAACACTAAACCACCCCCTGGCATGGAAGAAAGAAATACAAATTATTTATTTTTATCACCCTGGAGAGCAAATGCTCGCAGCCAATTTCTGAGTGGTTCAAAAGTATTGATCTGTGATGCCGTGCTCCACAGACCTAAAGGTATCAATGAACCGAATCAATGCTTATACAGTGCAGAGTACATATTGTATATATAAATTACCAGCTCAGTTGCCTTGTGGTTAGAGCTGTCTGTCTGCCCTGAGATTGGGAGGTCACGCACGCACGCACACACGCACGCACGCGCACGCACGCACACGCACACGCACACGCACACGCACACACACACACACACACACACACACACACACACACACACACACACACACACACACACACACACACACACACACGCACAGCCATTTACCATGAAAGCAGTAGTCCTTCGCACTTAAGGTAATTGCGAACGCATTGTGCCCTTACTATATAAAGCCAGGCACAACTAGCTCTGGTCCATCCAGAGCTCCACTGCGTCTATGGGTCGGTCTGCCTTGCGTTGGAGCTCTGTAACATACAATGCAATCTGCCATTACGCGACCCGACCAGCCTCTCTTCTGGAGTGGATATAAATAAATAAAGAACGTTTTACCCACTCACCAAAACAAACACGACTTGTGTGAGTAGAAAGCCTACTTTCCTTAGTGGAAACACTCTGAGCCCCCCACCACACGGATGAAATGGACTTTTTGGCCAGAACGCAATTATTTTTCACTAGAAAAACAACCAGGATTTGCACCCTCTACCGATATTGCCAAGAGAAAACCTTCATAGGGAATATTTTTTCCTCTGGTGAAAAACAACCGCGTTCTACCCATAAAGTCAATTTCATCCGTGTGGTGGGGGGCTCAGAGGATTTCCACTAAGGAAAGTAGGTCTTCTAATCACACAAGTCATGTTTGTTTTGGTGAGTAGGTAAAACATTCTTTATATATCCACCCAGTAATGGCAGATTGCATTGCATTTTATGTTACAGAGCTCCAATGCAAGGCAGACCCATAGAAGCAGTGGCGCTCTGGACCAGAGCTAAGGCAGAACATGCAAGTATGAGTGTCTGTGTGTCACACTGCACTGACACGACCCACAACCAGAGGGAGCAGTTACACCAAGCCAAATATACAAAATAATTTAGACGGATTTCAACTACTGTGTTCACGTTTCTTATTACAGTAACATTACTACAGTTACTACAGTTATTACAGTATATATCTGCAAACTTTCTCTCATTCTAACTCAGTTAATGTGAATATTTCACCGCATCAATAAAATATACAACCAGTGGTATCTATAATTCCACTAACATATGGCTTCAGCAACAATCCCGAATCCCATTACTGCATGTATGTATGCATATACAGTAACATTATTCCAGTGTAACACAAACCACCTACTCATTTCTCCTGACATATCGATAATACTACATCGCCTGATAATTTAGTGTTATTTGAAAACATGCCTTGTAAGCAAATTGCAGTGTTTAGGGGATAAAAGTGTGTGTGTGTGTGTGTGTGTGTGTGTGTGTGTGTGTGTGTGTGTGTGTGTGTGTGTGTGTGTGTGTGTGTGTGTGTGTGTGTGTGTGTGTGTGCGCGCGCGTGTGTGTGCGTGTGTGTGTGCGCGTGCGTGTGTGTGTATTTGTGTGTGTGTGTGTGTGTGTGTGTGCGCGTACGTGCATGTGTGCACGCGTGTTGGGGTTGCAAGCTGATGCGTACTAAATGAAACCAGTGAAGCTATAGTATGCTCTCTAATTCCACCCATTATACAGCTAAAGCACATATCTATACTGCACTCTGTCTCTTACTGCTGATGATTTAAAATTTTTGGCAACACCGGATCAACAATTATGCACCCAATTATGTTATGTCCACATTTTATTACTTTTTATTTTATTACCACAACTTTCTACCTAACGTGACTGCCATCCCAATTTTAGGATTATTTGGGGATTATTTATAAACCTTACATTTTTTTTAAATCCACTTTTCAGTAATTGGTGCGCTCGGACTTTCCTAAATAACTTTTGGACCCAAAAATATCTAGTTTTTGGGGCGCCCGCTGGCCTAATGGTCCAGGCGCATGCGACATATAGTGTACACTCTAACCTGACACCATGTCGCGTGTCTGAGTGAGTCCCGTTCATAACTACCTTTGCTGTATCTCTCTCCCCTTCTTAATGTTCCTCTTTATTATCTATCTTCACTGTAACTATCAATAAAGGCACAATAAGCCCAAATCTTAAAAGAAAATAAATCTAATAAAACTAAATTAAGAGGATCTTTATACAATTGAAATGAAACAGCAGTGACACATCGTCACGTACCAACCACCAATACAAATTCCACATTGCTGAACTTGATCAAGGCGGCGGTGGAACAGGAGCGAAACCTGAAGCTTCGCCGGCGCTACTTTTTGCGTCTGCCAGTGCCGCCCCTTCACGGCGGTTTTCCCCGTTCACCTTACACAACCTGTGTGCCGGATGGATCCCTGTGCAGTTGTTGACAGGAGGGTGTAATCTGAAATAGTCTGCAGGGTTGCCGTTAAGTCCCTGTGATGTAGTTATGGAAGGAGGGGAGGGGAGAGGGCAAATGTCCTCCCTGCAAAGCTCATTGAGCTGTCAGGTTTCAATCCCTATCTGAGAGCATTGATTTCCTGTCACATATGCTGGGATATGTGCTTTTACGTTATACATTTGACAAGCCGGACTTCCCATAATGGTCTCCTCCTATGGCGGTAATGACCGCATCAGGAAGCCCTTGTCTGAATATTGATCTGTGTTGACGCCACAAGTCGTCCCTTATTTGGATTGATTCAGGTTGGCGGTGCCAAGTGCTTGGTCTGTTGTGCGCTCATCTTTAATGGAAACTATCACACGCTCTATGGTTGCACGGCCCAGCCAACCCATTACCCAGTGTCACATGGATAAGACACAGAGAGACGGGCTAATAGACACTAACATATCCAGAAGTGCCGACTTAATGGTTCTCCCTTATATGATATATTCTTGGTGAATTTTGAGGGGTCTGACTTTAAATTATGTGTTGGCGCTAGATTGACCTTTCCAGCACTCAATTTGTCTATCTAAAGCTGTGCCGCTGGGAGCCAAAACCCCTCAAATGAGCGAGATATGTAGAGAAATACAATGAAATTGGTTTATGATAATGCATTTCGAGCCTTTGATTTGCAAAGTGGAACTGTAGGAATACAAATGGCCACAGACAATGGCATCAGAGTACGATATCCATCAGACTGAAACCTTTCACAGCTAAATAAGATGCCCTTTCTCGTGCCCTAGAAATTACAACCTGGACACGGTAACACCAAACAGAAACATTTTTTTTTTTTTGCAATCTAAGTCCGTAGTGTGAGAGAGCACAATAAATAGGCTGTGTTTTCCATGGGGACCAGGCCTCATAATGGAGATATACAATAACCATGCAGAGGACACTGCTCATGAGAATAAGCCACAATCTCTCAGCTATGCCCGGACATTAGTAAGAGTCATTAGGCCCGTTTAAATGAGGTCGTTAAGTCGATGAAATGAGGCCGTATATAAGAGAGCGGAAACAAAAGGAAGGGTCCTCATTTCTCATCGTGACCAAGTCTCTTCTAAGTCAAGTATGCCATAACTCTGGCTGGATGCGAGGGAAGGGGGCCCCGGACGAGGCGTTCAGAAGGGCCAAATGTCTACCACTTCAACAGTATGTGGAGCCCTCTATCACCGCTGTCAAATAAACTTTAATGGCAGCGATGGCTTCCATAACGGTTTCACTGCAATGGTTATATTTGCATGCAGGGCTTGATAAAACATCAATGAAGAAGCCATAATTGGTCTGCAATTTGTTTTGTTTTTTTTGTGCTTTTTCTCCGGGTATAATACCAACTTGATGTTAAATCATCACAGCCAGAACACCCCGCCCCCCCGCTACCAACTGCTAAAGCTGGCTGCATCTCACACGTACCCTCTCATATCTCTGAGTTAAAGAGCCTCCAGCCGCCATGCCAATTCTTCCAACCCACAGCTGGTCTCTGCTCACTGCTGTGACCAACACACTGACGGGATTCACAAAGTGAGCACTCAAAGTCACTTGGCAGTGGTAAATAATCATCAATAATCCGTAAAACTAAAAAAAAAGTACATTAAGGAACATTATGCTGCATACGAGAATGAAACGGCAGTCAGTCAGAGAGCAGCACAAAAAGGGACGCGACGTGGGTGAGCTGAAGCAAAGTGAATGAAGCAAAAGTGAGTGATGTGAGAGAGGGGGGCGGGCTGCTAATGACTGCATCTGCATGAGAAAGAGAAGACGGAGAGATATAGGGGAGACGATGAAATATGTAAGTGAAAGAAAGAAAGAAAGAAAGAAATGCATCACGGAGATGAAGGCAATCACGGGAGCTGCAATAAGATGGAATGATGAGTAAGAGGGAAGAGGAGAGAGGGAGACAGGGACACTCGCTGATAGTTTAGCACACATCGTTACCCCTGGCTGATACAGTGAGCTGGCTGACCTCATAAGCCTAAACGCGCGGTGGGAAAAAAATGACAACACTCGCTCCACGTTTAGACACCAAGTCCCATTCCGGTGCTCATCTAGGATTATGGCTCTGATTAAGCACCGTGCCCCTTTTACTGCCCGAGTCCCCACGCATCGGTCGAACTCAAGTACAACCAGAGGACATTCCTTGAATTAACAATGCAATGCCTTGACATAGCTGCTGCTGTAGCACAGTTATGGCATTTATTATCCAATATTACTGCGTGTCGTGGTCCTGTGTCATTGAACTACAGTTAGGCATCTTTTATCTTTACTGCCTCTGTATTTACTCATGTATTTCATTTTCACTACCTTGATCATATAGGCAGCCTCCTGAGTTGTTTAACTCTGAGAGAGTAAAGTGTAAGGTGTTCCAAGTTAAAATGTCAGGTGTGGAACTAAAATAAGAAACAGGCATGACAACAGTTGTAGGCACAACATAACGGGTAAATATGCAGGCATCGCACATTGGCAATGTGAATTAACATTTTCCTCATAGGGTTCTTCAGATAAGAAATGTATTTAATTTGGAATTAGAGTCACCACTACAAATGCAAATGTTATGACCAACAAGTTTTCACCACATTTCATGCTCTCAAAAGGCACTAGCCGCTATGCAACTATAGATTTTTTTTTATAATGGGATGAATCTAGAGTTGCAATACACTCCACTGACTCTAGCGGTCCCGACTTCTTCCACCACTGGGAACTACAGCATTGACTTTGATCAATCAATTGATGATTCCCACTATGCCAAAAAAAAAAAAACAGAAATAGACATACCTAGCTCTGTGAATAGACAATGTGTTTCTGTGTTATAATTACTGACGTGTTTTACCGTTTCTGGCTGACACACAATGACATGACATAAATCAAATGTATTTGTATAGCACAGATGTCTATCATTGTACCATCAACTGTCATTGTACCATCGTGCTTCACAGGTCAGAGAAAACAAACCATACTGTACAGTACAGTAAAGGCAGTAAAGTACAGTAAAGGCAATGAAGGTTAAAACAACACAGTTATAGTACTCAAGACATAGAAAAAACATGAATGGAAGCGAAGAGCAGCAAGCAAGACAAACATTTCCTATCAACAAAAAGTGCAGGATCAACAAGGGGATCCAAAGGCTTGTGAATAATGTTTTAGGTGGTGGTTGATGATGTAAGGAGGAGGCCGTGACCGAACAAGCTAATACGTAGGACATTACTTATAAAGGTCTGTTACTTACGTCACCACATAAAGCGGCCGTAAGTTGGCACTCTTCTGAGTGCAGTTCTAGTACTCTTAAACATGTACAAAGTTGGAAAAAATACAAAAATCATGGCACTCCCTCTTGAACCAATTGATTTTGTCCCAGCCTCTTTGCACACAGACTTTTACTGTGATGCAGTGTTACAGCAGCACTCCATACTCACTTTATGTTGCACCCAGTAGTAATGCCTCCTCCTCCTCCCATGCATCATGCTTGCCACTCCCTTATTAAAGCTTCTTTACTTTATCCACTGCCGTGGACTTCCACTCTCCCCAGGGGCGTCTGCATATCTACTTATCTGGCTAAACGTCCTTTTACCAATAGGTCCACCTACTCATATCCTTCTAACCATGAGTGCTCTGGGAGACTGGGACCAAACAAAATCTTAGTACTGTGTTAGTACTGCAACTAATTAGGGGTTCCAACAAAGGTACATTAGGTTGTACTGTAATGTGTGTGTACTACCACCTACATACTTACTAATACAAACGCCTGCACTGCAGTGTGCCGTTTAGTCTATTGTCTGAATACTGTCTACCCCTTAATGTCTAATGTCACTCTAACATTACGTACTATGTTAAATGTCGTTTCATGTCAGATTGTCACGATGTTACGATGTGCGAGAGACCCATGAATTATAACTACAGGTGTCGTTGCAAACATTAGAACATAAATGATGATGGTGTTTGTGGGCGACTCTTTGATTTTCAGGAAAAAAAAAATCTTCTCTTCCACAGTATTCTTCCTCCATTTCTGCCCATTTTTCAGCTCCACTGAAAGTGCCCTGTGTATGGTAAATAGCCCCTAAATTAGGTCCCCACCCCCTTGCAGCGTGGTTATCTGCAATGATCGGAACAGTGTGTGCCGCTTGAAAATACCCATTTTCCCCTCTGGCACCATCATTTAACATGTCTCATTTAGCAGGAAACGTATGCAGGTCACACATCCAGAGAGTTCTGGTCACATTCTCACCCAGCTCAACACAAATGTAAAGGATTGGAATTAAAACAACGATTACGATTTTTTTTCTTCTACTCCCCTCCTCACATTTGCACGCAATAAATATTAATGTTTTTCTTCCCTTCCTTGAGAAGAATAAATTGAAAGTGTGTGTATGCCTTCAGCAGAAAGTAAAAATATATCATTACCTGGTAATGATGCTCCAACCTAGATCTTTGAAGGGCACCTGAATTGAAAGTCAGGTGAAATGGAGACAGGAGGATCTTTATTAGCAGAATTATAGCTATTATGAAAGGACATGAATGAGGAGCTTTCCTGCAGTACAGTATGTATGTTGGGATAAAAGGTTAAAGTTCAGTCCTGTTGCTGAATAACATCTAAAGCAGCCAGAGCCGTTACTAACATAACAGGACAATGGATATTCATTATGCGGTGAAGGAAGAATAATGAACCAAACTGTCAGTGCAAAAATGTACAGGGAAGGTTCAGGGCAGCCTACAATAGTGTCACACAAATGCTTTATGTGATCACACGGCACTAGAGCAGCACACTAAAGTAGCAGATCTGCAAACTCAAAATTAGTCATATGATGTGACAGGAAGCATTGCATTTTGAGCTTAGATTTAATCCTGAAAAGTAAGAGTTTTGAAGACGAGGCTTCCACAAGTTTTAATCGAGAGACTAAACGGCTAAAATCGAACATGACACAGATGCTTACTGGATAAAAAGTCTGAATGTGGGGTTGAAAAGGGTCTAAATACTTCCATCATGGCAAATCGGAACTACTGTGCCTTACAATTGTGTTGTACGTCAAGTGGACACCCCTCCCCACTTCTGTTTTTGTCTTTAAAGTGGCACAAATGTGTCCTAAAATAGACAGAAATCATTATAAAAATTGAAATAAAAAAATAAAGGCTTTTTAACAGGTGGTCCAGGGCCAACCAGTGAGAGGATTCCATGATGGAAAGTTGGTTAACCAGATGTAACTGAGAGCGTAAACAAGAAACCAAATGGACCCTTGCGGGTCTATTTGGTTTCATGCTTACACTCTCAAGAGTTAAAATATTCATCATCTGAATTAGCTCAAGTCTACACAAATAGAGAATGTAGACGATTAATGGTCATTTTTGATCTGTATGTTTGACTGTATTGGAATTGTGGACAAAAGCAAAATAAATCTTTAGTTTTGGGCTCTGTGGCTCAAAAACAGAATAAATAGTGGGCCCTGGTATGAAAAAGGTTGACTCTAGGTCATCCTTACATCGCCGCTTCCAGAAATGGCAGCTTCTTTACTGCCATTTTGTAAGGTGTAGCTCCACACACTATTCAGTGATCGTGGAATAGTTGTCTGGCTATGTCTATGCCAGACTATTGTGGGGAAAGAAAACAAATTGTAAGAGGTTGTGCTGGCCTTGCTACACTTCAGTGTTTGGCTCCTCTATCAGTGTCGACCACAGACAGTATAAACTCAAGCCAGCAGCTGTCATCAAACAGAAAAAAAGCTCATTTGATATTTTGTACTGTAATCATTCTGGTCTGAAACACAGGTCCCTCTCATTTCAATCTCTGCTATCACTGCGGAAGACGTACAATGTTGTTGTTCCAAAACAATGCAATAAGGCAGTGAAAAAAACATAATGAAACATGTCCAATCTGCTTAGTATTCAAGGCTCAATTTGCAAGTTGTTGGACAAAATGTGGCAGCGAGATAACAATAACCTCCATTATGGTTCACAAAGATAGAGATAATAATTCAGAACAATTTCAGTTGTATTGTTCCACACTATCTGATTTAATGCTAGCAGACTCGCATTGACATCAATGACTTTTGCACTTCAACCCAATTTCTAATACAAAGTGTGCTAGAATTGGTAAAATAAAATGCTGACAATCTTCTCTGCGGTCAAGTGAACCAAGTGAAATGCAATTAAATACTTTTAGTCCGGTAAGTGAACAACACAAGTCCTTGACCATGTGAGGCTGTCAGGGTGAGAATGAGCTTTGGGTAGAGATGAGCATCTGTCGCCCGTCTCGGAGCCCATCTGAATATTAAACTAGAACCTCAGAAGTGCCCTTCTGGGCACAGGTCTCCACCAGGCCAGGACAGGTTGTGGCGGGCCTCCTGGTGGCGCTATAATAGGCCAATGTAAAAAAGGTACCATTTATTATTATGACTTTAGGATTTGGATGATTTCAGACATTTTGTCCAAAAATGTGTTTTGCAAATGTTCACCTGTTGGTGGCGCTATAACCATTGTGAAAAGAGTGGGATATTTTTCTCAGCCTAGTATTATAGTGTGTTGAAGATTTTATGTAAATTGCCTGCTGTGTTCATCATCTTTACAAAATCAGCCTCCTGGTGGCGCTATACCATGCCGTTGTGGAAAATTTGGGGCAGAGGTTCATGCTTGCCATTCAGGGAGTGTGTGTGCAAATTGTGATGTCGATCTGGTTCACAGTTTGGGAGATTAGCTGGTAACATACGGACACACATTTTTTTTTTTTTTTTTTTCAAAAAGATGCCACAAATCTGCCTCCTGGTGGCGCTATAACATGCCGTTGTGGAAAATTTGGGGCAGAGGTTCATGGGTGGCATCCAGGGAGTGTGTGTGCAAATTGTGATGTCGATCGGGTTAATGGTTTGGGAGATTAGCTGGTAACAGACAGACACACGCACAGATTTTTGCAAAAACAATGGCAAAAATCGCCCTCCTGGTGGCGCTATAACAGGCCATTGTGGAAAATTTGGGGCAGAGGTTCATGGTTGGCATCCAGGGAGTGTGTGTGCAAATTGTGGCATCGATCGGGTTAACGGTTTGGGAGATTAGCTGGTAACAGACAGACATACACACAGATTTTTGCAAAAGGATGCAAAAATCGGCCTCCTGGTGGCGCTATAACATGCCGTGGGTCAAAAAGTTGGGGCAGAGGTTCATGGTTGGCATCCAGGGAGTGTGTGTGCAAATTGTGCCATCGATCGGGTTAACGGTTTGGGAGATTAGGTGGTAACAGACAGACATACACACAGATTTTTGCAAAAACATTGCACAAATCGGCCTCCTGTTGGCGCTATGAAATTCCACTATGGAAAATTTGAGCGAGAGGTTCATGGTTGGCATCCAGGGAGTGTGTCTGCAAATTGTGGCATCGATCGGGTTAACGGTTTGGGAGATTAGGTGGTAACAGACAGACAAACACACAGATTTTTGTCAAAAAATGGCCAAAATAGGCCGCCTGGTGGCGCTATAACATGGCGTTGGGGAAACTTAGGGGCAGAGATTCATCGTTGGCACCCAGGGAGTACGTGTGCAAATTTTGGCATCGATCGGGTTAACGGTGCCGGAGATTACCTGGTAACAGACGGACACGGGGACACACACACACACACACACACACACGGACGGAGTGCAAAACATATTCCCCACCATGCCTCCGGCCTGGTGGATATTCAATAATAACCTCAGGAGGGACGATAGTATACAGTACACTTGCCAAACTAGCTGGCTTTCTGATAACGTGTGGCTTAGTTGAGCAAACACATTGCCTAGCTAAGTATAAATGAGGCTTAAACATGTTCTTCACTCTGGCGTCCCCATTTCAGGCGAGTCATTATACAGAAGGTGAAGCCGTTCAAATCTTTTCATAATCTCTCGATTTCCTTTCCTCGACAGATTACACATCTACTGTCTCCTACCTTTTCTCACCTTCGCTTTAGGTATTCAAATGCAGTGATTTCTGCGACAGGCAGCTGGCGAGACATTAGTGAGAACAAAACATACTTTGTTTCATTTGATTACTATTTTCGTTGCCACCAGGCCGGAGGCATGGTGGGGAATATGTTTTGCACTCCGTCCGTGTGTGTGTGTGTGTGTGTGTGTGTCCCCGTGTCCGTCTGTTACCAGGTAATCTCCGGCGCCGTTAACCCGATCGATGCCAAAATTTACACACATACTCCCTGGGTGCCAACGATGAATCTCTGCCCCTAAGTTTCCCCAACGCCATGTTATAGCGCCACCAGGCGGCCTATTTTGGCCATTTTTTGACAAAAATCTGTGTGTTTGTCTGTCTGTTACCACCTAATCTCCCAAACCGTTAACTCAATCGATGCCACAATTTGCAGACACACTCCCTGGATGCCAACCATGAACCTCTCGCTCAAATTTTCCACAGCGGCATTTTATAGCACCACCAGGCGGCCGATTTGTGCAATGTTTTTGCAAAAATCTGTGTGTTTGTCTGTCTGTTACCACCTAATCTCCCAAACCGTTAACCCGATCGATGCCACAATTTGCAGACACACTCCCTGGATGCCAACCATGTACCTCTTGTTCAAATTTTCCATAGCGGAATTTTATAGCGCCAACAGGAGGCCGATTTGTGCAATGTTTTTGCAAAAATCTGTGTGTATGTCTGTCTGTTACCACCTAATCTCCCAAACCGTTAACCCGATCGATGCCACAATTTGCAGACACACTCCCTGGATGCCAACCATGAACCTCTCGCTCAAATTTTCCACAGAGGCATTTTAGAGCGCCAACAGGAGGCCGATTTGTGCAATGTTTTAGCAAAAATCTGTGTGTATGTCTGTCTGTTACCAGCTAATCTCCCAAACCGTTAACCCGATCGATGCCACAATTTGCACACACACTCCCTGGATGCCAACCATGAACCTCTGCCCCAACTTTTTGACCCACGGCATGTTATAGCGCCACCAGGAGGCAGATTTGTGCATCCTTTTGCAAAAATCTGTGTGTATGTCTGTCTGTTACCAGCTAATCTCCCAAACCGTTAACCCGATCGATGCCACAATTTGCACACACACTCCCTGGATGCCAACCATGAACCTCTGCCTCAAATTTTCCACAATGGCCTGTTATAGCGCCACCAGGAGGGCGATTTTTGCCATTGTTTTTGCAAAAATCTGTGCGTGTGTCTGTCTGTTACCAGCTAATCTCCCAAACCATTAACCCGATCGACATCACAATTTGCACACACACTCCCTGGATGCCAACCATGAACCTCTGCCCCAAAGTTTCCACAACGGCGTGTTATAGCGCCATCAGGAGGCCAATTTTTGCCATCTTTTTGCAAAAATCTGTGAGCGTGTCCGACTGTTACCAGCTAATTTCACAAACCGTTAACCCGATCGATGCCACAATTTGCACACACACTCCCTGGATGCCACCCATGAACCTCTGCCCCAAATTTTCCACAACGGCATGTTATAGCGCCACCAGGAGGCAGATTCGTGGCATCTTTTTGAAAAAAAAAAAAAAATTGTGTGTCCATATGTTACCAGCTAATCTCCCAAACTGTGAACCAGATCGACATCACAATTTGCACACACACTCCCTGAATGGCAAGCATGAACCTCTGCCCCAAATTTTCCACAACGGCATGGTATAGCGCCACCAGGAGGCTGATTTTGTAAAGATGATGAACACAGCAGGCAATTTACAATTTACAAATAAAATAACTATAATACTAGGCTGAGAAAATTCCACTCTTTTCACAATGGTTTGTTATAGCGCCACCAACAGGTGAACATTTGCAAAACACATTTTTGGACAAAATGCCTGAAATCATCCAAATCCTAAAGTCATAATAATAAATGGTACCTTTTTTACATTGGCCTATTATAGCGCCACCAGGAGGCCACAACCTGTCCTGGCCTGGTGGAGACCTGTGCCCAGAAGGGCACTTTGTTTCATTTGATTACTATTTTCGTTGCAAAACAGAAGGCGGAGCAGCTGTTTGTGGTTTAAAGACTGATGAAATATCATTAAAGTATTGCTGGGAATTAAACCAACAAAAAAAAGTTACAATTGAACGCCAAATCAGAGTAAACAATTATTCTATGATTCAAATTAAACGCATGGGTGGTCATTAAATCCGCAATTATTCATGTGTTGGGTATTAACTAAATATTGGGATCCAAAGCATTTAATTGATTTATTTTGAGCTGAGAAAGTGTGAAAGTCCTTGTCTAAACTTTAGAGGCTCTCAGTTATATTTTTCAGATTCGTTCATACATGGTCAAAACATGCTGTGTGTGTGTGTGTGTGTGTGTGTGTGTGTGTGTGTGTGTGTGTGTGTGTGTGTGTGTGTGTTTGGCCCCGCAGCTGAAAACAGAAGCGGTTCAATGTTTTTGCTCATCACTGGAAGGGTCCACTCCAGACACACAGATCTGCAGCCGTTAACATATTAACGCAGCGCTGTGCAACAGGAAAACAAGTCCGTAATAAATCCTGTCCCTAAAAATAACACACGCACACGCACTGAATACTGATTGTGCTCCAGCACCGGGCGTTTTGACAATATTTATTGCTCGTTCAGATGCGTGTACTCCTCCTAACACATCATGATGAAATGGTTCTAATTTCAATCTGACCTTGAGAAGGGTCCCCTTTATATCCTCCTTGAATGTACAACGCGTCATTCCGGAGACACTTACTGTAAGATGTGACGGTGCAAGGGTTCCCATAAATCAAACCTTAACAATACCAAGAAGCCCAGAAAATGTGCTTAGCAGATTTCATGGTTGAACCACCAGTTAGATTTTGAGATCATTTTTTATGCCAGTGAGGCTAAAACTAGGGCTGTTCCCATCTGACAATGTGGTCAGAATTCAGGGGCTGATCATGTCATTTTCAAATGATCGGAATCGGACTGGACATAGCTAAAATAATCTCCATCCCCCGGACTTTCAGTCTGACATACATTTGTTGAATTCAACATTTGTTCAATAAAGGCAGCCGTGGGTCAATACAAGTACCACATTTCTGATTTGTTTTGAAAACATACATTCAAAAACAAAGAAACTCAATATACCGTTCAGCTGCATTATGGGAACAACTTTTCTTCCTTTGAAACGGAATGTAAATATGACTCAGACTTGGCTGACATGTATAGCTCACAGTACTACCACTAGTAAGATATCAAATAAACAGAAGATGTCAATGTTGAAGCAACCACATGTCACTATCCCTTGTTAAAGCTCTCACTCTGTCACTCCCATCTCTAGTACAATACGCCACCAACTGATGAAGCAAAGATAACATGTGGTTGGTAGACTGGTAGAGATTAAATGTAGCACCAAGACACAACACAGTTGACATCACCCCTATAACAGACTCATCATAAAGCTCACAGGAATGACATTGCTTTGACGGACATCTGTAATGCTGTTTATGAGAGTTATGGTTACTCAAAGATGGTTTCGTACAATGCCTGCAGATGCTGCATTTTACTCGCCCTGCATCATCCAACAAAATAAATCGACAACTTTATTACGGAGCAATTACTAAGTGAAGCAATTACAAACCTTATTTGCCGAGGGTTATTGCTACAGGGTTGTTAGAAATTATATAGTGTCGTAATTATAAAGTGAAGAGTTCACCAGAAAGCTATATAACATCTCTTGTAGTTGGCTGACCCTTTACAGGCTTGGTTAATCATCATTGTGTGGCTTTACTCCCAGAGCGAAAATATAATATAATCCTGTACAGAGACAATTTATTGTGTAAGAAGCACAGTATGTAATCTACTGGCTCCCAAAGATGTTTGTCTAAATTAGATCAGCACTTTGTAGAGCCAGCTAATACGCATGCCATTAATTATAAAGGTCTTGCACATACGTCACTATTACGTCATCACCTAAACCGGCCAATCGGAGCACCTCGAGACTGACCATGCACCGCACACCGATCACTTAACTTGCGCCCGCACCACTCATGCAGTAATTAGTGTGGTTGCCATAGATAACCAGCCTATTGTTTTTCTTCCACTTTATTCTTGTTTCTAGAGTAATGTTAGACACCTCCAGGAGATAATACAAATGACAGCACTTTTAAATACGCCACCATTACATCATCACCTAGATTGCCAAAGGGCAACCACACTTTGCAATTTCCCATCACATCGCTCCAGTTATGATTGGTCACAACCAAAGGCAGAGACGCTATCGGTGGAGGTGTCAGTCTGCAACATCCATCACAACACTTGACCAATCCTGTAACTTCCCACCAGGGGCGGATGGGACATTTCCTGCCTAGATCCGCCCCTGCTTCCGCCCAAAACAATCATAGCATCTGACTATACAGCGTAGGTCAGGCCTAAGGTAGGAGCTGAGAGGAATGGAACTGACCATGAACACAAACAATCGTTAACTGCTTTTGGTACTGTGTTAGGCTGGTACTGTGTTAGCCTTTGACTGGGGACCCTCTGGAACTCCACTTAAAGGACCACTTTAAGAACCACTCATGTTCAGTACTGTGATTTAACTCACCAGGTTTACTCTCAGTGAGAGATTATGTTTCTGTGTGTAATCACATTCAAGTACCAATCTGGTGTGGTCCAGTAACTTATGTATGACTTAAGGATCTTCCATATTAGTTACAGTGTTAATCAGACGTTTTGTTCAAATTTGCAGGCTAAACCGAATGGCGGTATTCTCAGGCTTTTCAAACAGACTGGTCATCTATTACCTCCGGAAATGAAAAGACCCAGTCAAGTGCATCTTTATTAATCTCAGCAATTTCATCATTGGTTACACTGTCATATTATAGCTTAAATTAAAAATACCCCCCCACCCCCCACCCCCGACTATCAGCAGTCCGATTGTATTACAGTATGAAAGAACAATTGTTGGCATCGCTCATATCACAAACGATTACAGATGATTACAATTGTTCCAATTGCACCCACTGCTCAGCAACAACGCAATCTCATTAAAGAATGGCTTCATTATCGTTATCGAGTAATTAAACAGAAATAATGCCCTGGCTCTATATATGTTTTCTTAGGATTATTGTAACTGGAGTGAAAAAAGATGAATATTTTCATAGCTGTGGACAGCAGATAATTAGCACTATGATGTACAACGTACATAGTATTCCTGATTCCTATCTATCTATCATCTTTCTACTACAAGGAAAACATGCACATGTATACTTTTCCAGTCTCTGTTGCTTTCTTGTTTTTGCACTCTACTGTATATGCTATTCCTTGGGCTGTGTTTCTATGCTGTGTTTGATTGTTTTTTTTTGTTATAATATGTGGTGCCTCATTGTCAAAAAGGGATCCAAACCAAAAAAAATGTTTTACTCGTATGTACTGTACCTGTACACAAGATGTACTGTAACAAAAAAGCCCAACCTTGCCCCCGATCCCTAGTATGCTACCTCTAGATCTGTGTGGATCTAAGCCCGATTCAGACCTCGTTTTTGAGCTATGTGATCATGAAGCGATAACTATCTAGACATTATCACAAGATGTGCTTGTGACAAAGTTAGGTTTTTTTTGCGGAGCACTCGTTTTAAATGACTCAACGTCGTGCATAATGTGCATTTTAAAAACAGGTGCTGTGCAGGACGATGTGCGACTTTATTATAACAAGCAAGCACTGACTCCTCAACACAATTCTGCTCCCACGCCGAACACCCAGGTGTACACAGCAAAACAAGAAAAAAATAAAGACACACACACACACACACACACACACACACACACACACACACACACACACACACACACACACGGATTCAAGGACTTTACTGACAGTGGAGTTGTTTGAAAGGAAGTCTTTATAGAGAACAAAGAGGATAACACTTGTGTTATCCTCGAAGCTCGGACTGCTTGGACTCTTCTGTACTTTTTTCCCCCCTATTTCTTCCCCTTTCTAATTGCTCCCTATGGTACCCCCTTGGCAGATCCTCGGGGGACCACAGCCCCTACTTTGAAAACCTGTGTCCTAATATGGGCTATTATTGGGTCTTTTTTTTAATAGCTGGGGAGTGGCAGCAGGTTGGACTGGGAGTAGCTATGTTGGTAGTAGCACCAACTCCCCATCCTTCCCTCCCTGTTGCCTTTGACGATCACCTCTACTGATGTCTTTGTAATTAGCCTATGAATCATCCTGCTGATTTAATGGGGGGAACTAATAACAGAGTGAAAAACAGTTGCATTTCCTCAACGCAATTCTACTCCAATATCAGCACCACGGACAGCGGTCCGGCCATGCTTCCCGTCAAGCAGCCGGATTCTCAATCATGGCGAACAGCGCTGTCGGTAGTTACAGCTAATTTAATTGCACAGCGTCTAATCTGTTATTCTCCGATCCGACTTGTCATGGGGTTCAGAGAACTCACATGAGAATTAAGTTGTAGAGATTATGGACTAACATTTTGGGGGTGTGTGCGACACATAGAGCGGTTGCGGCCGTGGCTAGCAGGGGTCCACGCCACCGGTGTGATGATGCGTAGAGTTGCCTAATGAGAAACACCAAGCCGCCGGTAATTTGTTAGCCAGAGTTAAGGTCAAACCCGCAAACGCTGCATGATTGAGTCACCCCCAAGTCCCCCATTAGAATTTGCATTTTAAAATATATCTATTATTTATGTGCGTATTATTCAAATGGTGAGCTGCGGCGGGTCCCCCCGGGCTCCGCGAGCAGGGCAGGCCCACAGCAACCGAGGAGACTAAAATAGCAGGCCAGACCAGGAGGGAGACAGAGAGCGCATGTGTGTGTGTGTGTGTGTGTGTGTATGTGTGTGTGTGTGAGAGTGTGTGTGTGTGTGTGTGTGAGTAACACAATAAAAAGGTATGATTGTTTGAACTCCAAAAAAAAATGTCCATCACAATGAGGCGCTCAACAAGCTAGCTCTCTTTTATTCACTGCCTGCAGAAAAAATACAAGGTAAGAGTTCAAACTCGGTATAACCGAATAAGCGCCGAGAAGCAGACAGACGTTTGTGCAGCAGTCAACTCATGATTTCGAGGAACTGAGAGAAAAAAAAAGAGGGAAAAAAAAGAAAACAGTGGAGAGAGACAAAAATCCAATTACAGAGCAATGATTGTTCAACAAAACTGGCATTAAGCGACGGCTCCTTTCATACCACGACTGCGGAGGTCGGCCAATTACATAAAGGCGTAGCTATGGCTACAGCGACGGAGCCATATGGATGTGTAATTAACAATGTTGTAATTATGCCATTGCTATGGCAGTGCTATCACATCCATCACTCCGGTACTGGCCCCTGCGTGGCTGACACTCATTCCTCTGTGCTTTGCATGCCACAGTATGTATTCTATGTTCTGTGTTCCCAGTTCCGCATGGGAAGCCCCCTCTACAAGCTGACCAAACATGGCCCTCAGCCATCCCAGATACCAGCTGAAGCGGGCGGGGGGTAGAAAAGAACACAGTCAATTGGGTAATGATTTTTTTTTCTGTTTGCCACTATTTTCAAGGAAAACAACTCGGAAGCCCTGGTCCATGTCGGTGCTAGTGTGCACCCAAACGGAAAAGCCTGCATGGGCGAACTAAACCAACAAAAACCTCAAGGAGAGAGCTGAAGCCCAGTCGTCGATGGCTATTTTTCAAAGAAAGCGCAGGCATTTGGCGAATAAGAATCCGGGCCCCGACTAATGACTTTGCGTTGCCAGGACTCAACATTCAACCCCAGGCAGTGAGTCTGAGTCGTCATCCGTAATTACTCTCCTTGTCGGCGTATTCATTCGCACAAACACAGCCTGGGCAGCTCACCAGCACGCAATAAGCCTGAAAACAACACAACAATCGGGTGTCCATTGTTGTGTGTAACAGATGCTGGAAGTACCTGCGGAGCTTTGTATTGTTTACCTCTGCGTGTTTTGAACGCCACCCTGCTATCCCTCCCCATCCTCACCATATCTGATATTCCGTAACTCGATTGATGCCCTAAAAGCCTACATTTGCGATCACCTCTCACACAGAGTTAACCTTAAGGTGGTGGCATTCTGAATGTCAACCCCCCCCCCACACACACACACATGTCTTAGCCACCCCCCCGCCCGCCCCTCCACCACATCCAGACCTTTTTAAAATGCCACTGCGCTTTATTCTGCAATTGTGAAACGGGACGGACAAAGGGATCGGGGGGGAGGGGAGAGAGAACAGGAGACAGAAGGAGGCGGGGTGGGGGGGTGCAAGATAAGAGAGCAGTTTTTTCCGGCTGAAAACCAAATGACATACAGACAGCTAGACTCAGCAGGGAGTTCATTTAACACTTGAAGGGGAATAGGAGGACTAAAGTGTGGGCCTTTTGAAGGGCTAGGAGCTGATCCGCTCATTTGCTGATGTGCTCAATTACATAGATGGTTGAGCCGCAACCCTGAACTGGAGGGGCTGAACTTTTTCTGGTCTAACCGAGACCCTATTGACGGTTGTGTAAGACCAGCCATTTGATATGCAGCCTGGCCCAAAGGGACTCGCCTGGCTTTCTATAGTTGGTTTGTAGCTTTATTCGTACTTTCGGCACACGCGCGTGCACGCACGCATACACACATGCGCACACTTTATGAACTATACATACAAAGATGAAGTGCCGTGATTTTTATTTTTTATATATTTTTCAATTTTGTACATGTTTATAAGGTGACTGTACATCATTAATCATCATCAATGATGTTTTCCCCTTGTATTTAGGGTTACTTTCTGGGGGCTGAAACCATTCCAGTCAAATGTGCCAATGAAAAAAAAAACAGTAATACATCACACATCAGCCTCCCCCCTAACTCCTCCCGCTTCATCAGACAACTACAGCTGTGGGCGTGGCTTCAGGTCAGGTGGATCTCCATCCATCACCACCCAACCAGGCATACTTAATGAACTGGGGGAGGTGCCCATGTAAAAACAACATTGTCCAAACACTGTACACTTAAAAAAAAAAAATCCTCCTCATGAAACAATAATACCTCATGATCACGTTTTTAGGGTGGGGAAAAAAATACCATGGCACGCCATCTTTAAAAGCAGGGAGTGAGATACCTTGTGAAAGGGATAGCAAAGGTGATTTGTATTATTTTCACATTGAATGTTCTAGATCTAGAGTAGCTCCTGTGTATCTTGTCAGGGGACAGACCAGAACTTGGATTGATGCGGAGAGTTCGATAATCAGTAGAGGAACTAACTAACTAAAAGTACAAATATGCAGAACCTCCGGCGGCGACCTCTGACCCCCCATAATGAGGAAGTGGAAGGTGATGTGCCGAGAGAGAGCGTCTGTGTGTGTGTGTGTGTGTGTGTGTACGAGAGCCCGCAATACACATAATAAGAAGGAACGGCAAACATCTGCATGCGTGAAATGAAAGGCGACAGGCCACTTCAAGACGCTTGGGGGAGGTGTGTTGTCGAGGGTGACCGCTTGTCACTCTGCGACTTGATCAAACCGTAGATGACAACCTCTGGCGTTCCGGTGCGACCCGGAACGCGGAACGTGGGCGCATTTGTCGCACGACGCCCCTGCTTTGTGTCGCCCTGTGAGATTTACCCCCGCAGCGCGCCTCTAGGTCTTTAAGAGACGAGGACCGGGGAAGCGCGGCGTTGTCATCTGTGATCCCTCGGCATCCCATAGCAGCTGTCTCCACCATCGGCGGAGCTTCTGCCGCTATCCCATATTACATCTCTGCCACTCAGCGCCGAAGGATCAGCAATCCAATTTCACACACGCGCGCTCAGGAGGAGGCAGGCGAGGCTGACGCAAGGAACCAACCAGAGATCAACGCCTGCACCGGAAAGACAAGGGAGGGTGTTTGAGGAGCGAGGAGGCAAGGCGGGGCGGGGCGAGGTGGGGCGGGGCAGCAGCATTGGTGGTAACGAGGTTGGAGGGGGTGATGAGCAGGGGTGTAGTGGAGGGGGGACGCGGGGGGACGGCGATCCCCCACTTCTCACATCTAAGATATTTTTGTGGCAAAAGTAGGCCTATGTTACTAATTTACTTTTATGGATACAATTAGGCATTGTAAACAATCTTTCTCAATAGGCTATACTTGTTTTAATAGGTGCACGCAAATGCGCATGCAAATGCAAGTGTGCATGCACGTGTCTTAAAGGAGAATTCCACTCATTTTCAATATTTTACTATGTCACTAATATATCTTTGAGATGTTGTGTAGGCATGGTAAAAAAGTTAGAGTTTCCTTTTTTCTGAGAGTGTACAAATGGAACCAAATGGACCCGCTAGGGTCCATTTGGTTCATATTTGTACACTCTCAGAAAAAAAAATGAAAATGGGTGGAACTCCCCTTTAAGAGGCGTCCCCCCACTTCTAAAAGTCCCACTACAACACTGGTGATGAGAGATGCGCGGCAGAAACGGGAGCATTCATTGAAGTTGGAGAGCAAAAAATAGACATTTTGCACTCGCGCGTTAAACACTCCAAGAGTTGAGCACTTGTGGTTTCATAGGTTGTAGACACCAACTAAACAATTTTCCCCCATATTGCAATGTGTTTTGGGGGAGTTATTGGTCGGAGCGGAATCATTCTGGTTGAATTTTCCACATTTAAGTGACCCATGGTCAAAACAATTTCGGAGGCTGCATTCTGTAGAGGCCCCTCATGATGCGGTTTGACATTTTGGGCTCAATGGATTCATGATTCATGGTTTTGGATGACAATTTAAGCCAAACGGTATTAATATCAAAACGGTGCTTGACGGACACTTTGCCATGGATGCGGAGATTATGTAGAACATTTTGTGAGGTTCAGGCAAAACCAGAGGGAGTAGCATGCAGAAAGTAAGTAGTAGTGCTATTCAAAATGGCATAACCCCTACTTAAGTGGGCCTCTGTGGGAAGTTAGACTGCCACGGAATCTAGGAGAAAATAAATCTCCATTCTACAGTCTCTGGTTCAGACATTAAAGGGGAATTCCACCCATTTTCCTATTTTACTATGTCATTAATATACAGTGCCTTAGAGATCTTGTGTGCACATGATAAAAAGTTCCCCCCATTCTGTGTTTCCTAGAAATGGAGGTCTGAAAAAAATCATTAACAAGGTGAAACACTTGATGACGTCAACAAGTTGTATGTCACCATGTTAATGATTTTTCTTTTAGGAGCTTTGTCCCATGTTGAAAATGGGTGGAATTCTCCTTTAAATCAATGTTTTTCAAACTTTTTTCCTGTCAAGAACCTCTCAAACTATATTCGTTTAAAATGTTTGCTTAAATAATATAATAAATAAAATGTCAGATCTACAAGCACATGTGATGTAGTATACTATAACTTGTATGGGTTTGTTTTTTGTGTACTGTACTTTAGCTGGGGACCCTCTGGTACTCCCCAGGGACCCCTGGAAATCCATCGACCATGTAAGTAAGTTCAAAGGGTAAATTGGGGCGTTATAGTTTCATCATGAGGTAGATTTTTCGTCATTTGTCTTTTCTCCTCTCTAGTCTGTAATTGTAACTATAATTGTTAGTGATGTTTTTTTTTTTAAATCAATACATCCACACACTTTTTGAAAGTACAATGCATAAATAATTGAAATATCATTTAAAATACACTTACATCTAAGGAGAAGATTCATGACGAAGCCGGTCGATTTGTCATATAGTATTACATTGTAAATAGTATATATTACGTTTATACCGTGAAAAGTGTGGGGGCAGAAGCGCAGCAATAAATACAGTAAGTATATGCAATTACTATCTGGTTGCCTATGGCTACCACAGCATTGAGCATGAAGATGACAAGAGAGAGAGAGAGAGAGAGAGAGAGAGACGGAAGAGAAATAAAATCTAAAGATCATAGCAAAAAAAGGGAATAGCAGTCCCTTCCACTAGAATACTTTCATCATTTCAGCCACCGCAGAGCGACGGAGGAAAAAAATATAATCATTTTCCCAACATCACAGAGAGCGAGAGAGGCAGATAAAGGGGAGACATTTTACCCCTTTATCTCTTTCTCGAATTCATGGAGAAAAAAAAGAAGAAAGGGACAACAGCAGGAGCATGTGAGCTCATGCCCTCTCAGTTCCACTGTAAATACACCTTTGTTTGCACAGTGACGCCAATCAGGCTGAGCTCCGGCAAGACAAAGATCCCAGTGTTGCGCGTCGGGAGAGCAGATGTACAGTATTGAATAACAGCAGCGTTCGTTCGGCCCCGTCCTTTCAAAAAAAATTGCGCGCTAGTCAAAGTGCACCGTCATTGTGGACACGAGCGTGGGGGGGGGGTTGGGGGGGGGTTATAAGGGAGAGGAGACTCGTGTCTCTCCTTCCAATAAACAATCGGAGATCCGAGTGTGATATCGTATGACGGCGCTTATTAGATTGGACCACCGGGCCGTCTCATTGGAGCCATGAGGCTCGCCGTAGCGGGAGCCGCGGCGGCGGTGTGATCTGATGGGGATGTGGGTACGGTGTGGTGGTGGTGGTGCTGTGTGGATGGATCGCTGGTTTCCATTGCCTCCCACTCATTGCAGCCAGAGCATAAGCAGAGAGAGAGAGAGAGAGAGAGAGAGAGAGAGAGAGAGAGAGAGAGAGAGAGAGAGAGAGAGAGAGAGAGAGAGAGAGAGAGAGAGAGAGAGAGAGAGAGAGAGAGAGAGAGAGAGAGAGAGAGAGAGAGAGAGAGAGAGAGAGAGAGAACAGGCACTTCTTATCCCAGATCTCTGCCAGAAACATGCATGGAGTGCTTTGTAAGGCCCCGCAGAGCCAAGCCCAGTACAACAACCTCACCACCACATACTGCCAGGAAACCTGGCTGGGCACGTATTAAGGGACGTTTCTGATTACAGAAGAACAAAACCCGACCCCCCACTTCTGTTCTTTTTTTCCCCCCTTTTCTTTGGCTCTCAAAGCGCATTAAATCTGAGCTTTGCTTATAAGCTAAGATGCCTAAATAGGGGGGGGGGGGCTACGGGGAGTCTTGGCTGGGTTGCAGGGGTATAGTAGGGGTTAGAAGACCAACTGTCAGATGGACAGGTGCAGCACTCACTCCAGCATCGACGCAAAAGGTCACCCGGGTTATTGGCCCCACAGACAGGAACACGCACACGGGGGGGCTTGTATGTACATGACTTGGATCAGACGGACCCCAATTATGGAACATCCTGTCACAGGGAGACACAGAGAGAGGCACAAACTGCAAAACACGATGGATGCCTTGACCTTTTCCTTTTGCAATCGTCTCGCGATTCACATCCGCCGAGGGCTTTGCAGGCCTTTTTTTCTTTCTTTCTTTCTCTCACATTCATACTTTCTGTTGATAATATGAACCGGCTGAGTCCCCGCCGCGCGACAAAGGCATGAGGCGTTGATGATGAATCTGCGTAGAGCGATGATGTATGATTTCCATTTTCCAACCGTGTCATTTAAAATATAGGTTAAAAACAGCTCAGACAGATTCCGTTTACCGGCGCATTTCCTCTGACAGTTCAACAGCGTGCAGCACCGTGACAGGAGGTGCACTCGCGCTCTCTCCTTTTCCATTTCTCTATTATTATCTCTCCCTCTCTCTCTCTCTCATTGTATTGTAACTGTTCCTCGGACTCCCTATGTCCCTGATTAGCATCACTCCTGCATGGCCCCTGTCTGATTGGTAGTGGAAAAGCTTAATTCTCCCCACATGGAGCAGAGTGTTCCAGCCCCTGGTGCGTTTGCCCTTCACAAGCACAACCGTCGCTGCTTCTCGTTAACACGGCAAACTTTCCAACGTCTCATCATCTTAAAGGAAAGAAAGAGTGTTTGTGTGTGTGGGGTGGGAACTCTGCTAAATGACTGTTCAATCAGCATGAGCTCCCTTAAGGCCCCGCTGATTTTCATTACTCCATTGTGGAGATCTGACACGGGATCTGTTTGTACATAAGCGGCATCTCGCAGCCATGTTTGCTTTGGAGAAAACAGATGATACGGACTTAATGTATGACTAATTGAAACACTGGGGGTGCAGACAATATCCTTGCTGCTTTATTCCAGAGCGGTCGCAAAGCTACAAAAGCAAATTATACACAGTGCATTACCGTATATATGTACAGTATATGCGGTACAGGCAGAATACATCACAGGTGTTCTTGTTTTACAAGGCAGGCTGAATTATGCTAGTGACATACAGAATTCCATATGGAAACTTCAGGCATATGGCACGAGAGTGTATAGCATACTATTTTTTTTCCCCAGACAGGAAAGCTCCAATAAGGAGAAGCAAAAGGGAAGTGACAGTTTTAATAGCAGCATTTATAACACGCGCCGGCAGGTTCCTTCACACGCGGTGAGAGCTATAGTGTTATCTGCACACACACGCTGACCGGACGGACAGCTGAAAAAGAGCTAAGAGGTTGTGATCTAGCACTGTAGATACACTGGCTCCATCCACAGATAAGAACACGCGCACGCACAAGCGCACAGTCGCACACTATACCGTTTCAATATTGACACACAGTACCAAGGGGATCGCTAAGGCAAATTCGGTCAGTGAGGCATGTTTTCATTCCCTTCTGCTTGATAGGAAATGCATGAAAACTAGCAGCGTTCGCAATTTTCAAGGCAAAAATCTGTAAGTCTGAAATGTTCTCGGCAACTGGTTGTGCATGCACGTCGGGCTCTCATAGAAGTCTCAAACCGACCATACCAAAGTACTGGCAACCTGCCTTATTTCACAGTCGCTTTGTTCACTTTGTGATGAAATCACCTACTTATGTTACATCCTGGAGGAAAATCCTTTTATGGTGGTAAAACGACCACCAACATAATCAAAAAGTCAAGCAATGAAAGAGTAAGATTCCTATACAGGATCTCCACACTGGTGAAGAAAAACACCTTGATGATCCTAACAGGAGCTCTCGTACAATGTTTCTTCAACTACGGTAAGCATGCACCTATAACCCAGAATTGGCAAAAACAAGGGTCTAAATTAATGTTAGGCTCCATATGCGCGCGCGCACACACGCACACGCACACACACACACACACACACACACACACACACACACACACACACACACACACACACACACACACACACACACCCACACACACACACACACACACACACACACACACACACACACACACACACACACACACACACACACACACACACCTTTCATCTACAGGAATTTGATTTTTTTAAGACAAAATCTAAATACATTCTTGACTGACCTTTGAAGATGCTATCAGGTTTGACACAATCTGCATGGGAATAGTGACATAACAGTGAATAGTATTTCTCTGCCATCATTAATATTTAACATATTCCACATCTGAGAAATCATCTGCAATCCATCCAGAATTCTCCTGCATCTTTGCTGTGAATACAAATGGCAGGCGTTAAGTATGTGACAAAATAAGCAAAAGCTCACCCTTCTGCTCCCCAGAAAATAAATAAAATATGCACTTTTGAAAGCACATCTTTCCTGGTTCCCACCATTTAATAGACGTATAGCTTTGAAAGCACATCTTTCCTGGTTGCCGGTATTTAATAGACGGAAGTGTACAGTGCTCGAGTAATTGACAATCATTCTGTAAGCATTTTTGTATATATTCTCCTGCAGGAGATATTAAAATGGTAAATGGCTCTATATTTCTATAGAGCTTTTCTCCATAGCACTTTTTACATTATGCATTACGTTCACCCATTCGATCACACACACACACACCCACACCCACACACACACGATGGTGCAGGGAACGATGCAAGGCACCAACCTGCTCACTGGGACTCAGCAGATGGAGGTTAAGTGTCTTGCTCAAGGACACTTTGACACGCAGCCAGGGGGAAGAGGGGGACTACGGAGGATCCAGTCTCAATAGCACATTCCCAGTGAGTTAAAAGGTGACATACTTTATTTTCTCCCTGAATTACTTTACAGTATAGGTACGTTATTGTGATTCCTTACAAACAGGGAAGGGACGTGTATTATTTTAAATGACAATTAAAGGGGAATTCCACACGTTTTCAACATTTTACTATGCCATTAATGTATCTTAGAGATGTAGCGTGGGCATAATAAAAAAACGTCCCCCCCATTCTGTGTTTCCTAGAAATGGAGGTCTGAAAAAAAACATGTTGAAACAACTTGATGACGCCATCAAGTTGCATTCCACCATGCCAATGATTTTTCTTTTAAGACCCTTTTTTGTTGTTGAAAATGGCCCTTAATGAACGCATAAGTGATACAGTATATAGGACTATACACAGTGCTATAATTGTACCATGACAATTACTAAAAGAAAACTGTTTGCAGAGGATCTATTCTTTTCCTGAATATTTAACTTTGTCAAGTTTTTTAATAAGAACAGTTCATGAATTGTTCTAATATTTCTCAAGAGAAATGGAACCATTTCGCCCTAAACTACAGAAGGGCCACTAATTCATACAATAACTAATAAGAGCCCATTTTAACACGCACAAGGCACAAACTGTAATTAAATATCCAACGCCCCATGCTGTGGTTTCCACTAACAGAAAGTACATACTGTATACGTTAAACACCAAGACAGCATTGCTTGCGCTATATTCACTCCAAGCTTTGAGTCAATAGATTTTTCTTCTCACAACGTTGGGAATGCTGCTGGCTGTTGCCATAAGGGAGCTATGGGTTTTCTTTGAGACCCCATGGAGTGTCTTGTCTGCTTTGAAAATGAAAAGTTTCATCTTATCCGGATGATAAAGTTCCCCCGTTTGATAGAGCAATTCTAGCTCGCTGCCTTTGCAATTTGAGACTAATTCAGAAGCCATTCTGACCTCCCATCCGTCTCTCTCCCTCTCTCACTGTCACCACACGCACGCACGCACGCACGCACGCACACGCACACACGCACACACACACACACACACACACACACACACACACACACACACACACACACACACACACACACACACACACACACACACACACACACACACACACACACACACACACACACACACACACACACACACACACACACACACACACACACACACACACACACACACACACACCCTTTCTGTCTCCCTACTCCTGTTTCCCAGAGCACGCGCCTACTAAAACTTTAATCATCTCATATTCAATAGGTTCCACTGACTGCAACCTCGCCGGCAAGGTTATCAGCATTTTCATAAGGATTTTCCCTGCTCTCCTGGCCTTAACCTTGATAAAGATTCAATGATTTTTAACATTCGTAAAGGTTTCTATGGGATTTTGTTTCTGCAAGTCTGTGATTTTGCCTCATTGTGGTTGGAAACTAAAGGCCCTGAAGAATACAAGTCAGTGGTTGCATTTTGCTTATCTATTTTCTGCTACGTTGTACTTCCACTCAAGTACAAATTCTGTACTTTTAAAGTGCTTTTGATTGTACTTCGTCCACCAATGACTCTCAATTGAGGCCCATGATTTTGTACTATACTCTGTGTCTTTCTTTTCAAACATGAGTCTAATAATACTAATGATTAAACTTGCTGCGCTATGCAATGCTGATACTGGTCAATCAGCTACAACAGAGTCTGGGAGCACTGTACAGTACATAGTGACGTCGATACGGTCGACAGCGTCTTCACCAGGACTCAGAAAAGTCATTCTGAAGGCAGAGAGAGGGGTTTTTTTTCGGTGGATTGAGTCAGAGGCAGGCCAGGAGCCCTGCTGTTCTCTGGATGCTGTGTTGCATCAGTCACAGCACGGGACCCGCTTCCACGCCTGGGCTGACTGACATGGCCGCGATCAATAACAGACAAGCCATACAGTATTGTGCCATTTTACTTTGCCTTGCAACAAGGCCTATTGATGAGCTTGGTCATGTCGATACAGTAATACCGTACAGAGGTTCTCATACATTAGCTTAGCACAGTCTGTGCCAAAAGACGATTTTAGAGGGGAAAACAAGTAAAAGTTAAACAAGAATAAGAACCCTGCTAGCAGCCCGTGGAGGCTGTGCTATTTCTTGAACAGACTGACATTGCCATACGGCAACTAAACTCCCATGCTCTCACCAGTGGGGCTAATAATGAAGAGAAAATGCTAATTTTAAATTATAATGGGGACAAGGGGGGTTATGTATTGCAGTATAATCACTGAAGGGGGGCACTAAAGGAAAGGCCATGGGGTTAGCAAAAGCAGCGGGGTCAATTCTTACCGTGCGTGCCTATTAACTTGTTTTGCCGAATGGACACTCAAATGGTTAAGGTTTACCTTGTGGGAAACATGACAGTGTCATAGCAATTCCCTCATTCAAGTTTGAGATATATGTTGTGCACAGTGACATTTTGGGAAAACCACACGCAGTCACCAACAACAGTACAGTTCATCCTCCACGGAGCATCGAGGTGTTCAGAAATGTTCCTTGGCAAACTATTCAGTTTTTAAGACATCTTGTGGGCAAAGCCTTGGATGGACCCGCTGACTTGAACCGACACCACTAGCAGGACTAAAAATACCACAGAAAAGTGAGGAAGTGCAAAGCTTTTAAAAATGCAAATGTCAACATCACTATAGGGATTCTCTACCATGCACATCACGCCATCCTCATCTGTACTTTTAACCTCTAAATCTTTCAGCTACCAATTAGTTAATGCCTTACACTACAGTGTATACTGACTGAGCTGTCATGAATACAAATGTGGTGGATTCTGTAAAGGTTACTGCGTTCCTTACGAATCGCTAATAATTAGGGAAGGAATGCAACAACTTCCACTGAATTCAACTTCAAACATTTTGTATCCAAGGCAGACCACTTCAAAATCTCAATCTTGTTATCACTGTTGTTATCACACTGTAAACATTTATTTTCAGTTACAAATAATGCCCAAATCTTAACATTGAATATCAAGAGAATAATTCAAGAATTAATTTAAAACATTATATCATTCCATTACCAGCAACAAAACCAGAACTAAGCATTTGTCCTCATAGGTTTAGGTGGACATGAGTAAATATTTCAGTGTTTGTTTTAGATGTGTGTGTGTGTGTGTGTGTGTGTGTGTGTGTGTGTGTGTGTGTGTGTGTGTGTGTGTGTGTGTGTGTGTGTGTGTGTGTGTGTGTGTGTGTCAGAGAGACCAAGCTAAAAAGAGAGATGCAGTGAAAATTAAAAGTAATTTCTAATGTGCATACATAGTTGCATGTATGGAGCACTGTACATTGCATGCAATAATAATGAATAATGTATGGCTATATCACACAATCCCAAGGAACACACAGGCTTGTCTCATGGCACACCAGCATGCCTTCTGCCTTGGCACACCGTTTGGCAACCACTGCTATAACTAGTTCCATTCTCATGAATATGCAATTCTCATGTGCCACGCTGATAGCTGAGAAATTATGCGTCGACAGGTTTGAGATAAATGGGAAGAGAAAATTGGGTTTGAATTTCTGCTATTAGAAAAATGATTGGCTTGCCGGCAGCACATGATAGGCAGGATGAAATGTTGTCATTCGTGTGGTATTATATTTCACATTCATATCAAAGATGAGAAGCTGCAGTATATCAGCCCAGACATTAGGCTACCTGAAAGTGGCAAGGTGGGACAGGTATGGTTAGTCTTAGATTTCCAGGTAGTGTTTTTCTGTCTTTGGGTAAAGTTCATCATTTTTTTTTTAGTTTGACACAATTTGGCATGACAGTAGGTGACATATTAAGTTGGTGTGATTTATAGTAGCTACAGGAGACTGTAACATTCACTGTCCATTTAACACAAGGTCAATTTACAGTTAAGATTAACTCCTGATTTTGCTATAAACTGGTTAGTACAAGTGACAATGCCTGACAGATACAGTACTTAACCACTGTGCATCAAAAATAGCTCTATACTTAAGTTATGTATTATTTAATTATTAGTTAGATATTGTAATTACCGGTAGTCATACTTGTACCCAACAAATGCATATCATATCACATGTCCTCTACGATTTTAATTTGTTCAGTCTGAGTCACAAAACCATAACGTTGCTCTCCTGATTAAATAAATGCTTGTGAGTGTGGTGTACCTATAGGAAGGTGTGCAGGTGTCTCTCCTTTCCTCGTCTAGGCACCGTTACCATCACACCTGCTTCAAATTGCTAACCAGGTGTGCAAAAGCATTCTCTACACAAGTAAGTAATTAACTAATAACAGAGCAGACGAAAAAACAACGTTTTGGCCTAACCAGCTTTTGTCAGGTACATAGTTTATTTCTAGATATTTGAATGGTAATATTTAAAATTCTATTTCTAACAGAATTGTCTTTTGTTATTTGCACCCGGCACAAGGTTGTAAACTCCTCAATGTAAGAGCGTCTCCGACCACGGCACATGTTCTAGTTATATTGGTATAATCATACAGTACAGTACTAGGATTATCATATTCTATCATATACAGATTGGTAGAGAATATTTGCTTCATTAAAAATGACAATATAGCAACCTTAACCTTGCATTTCATTTTATTCCTTATCTATCTTTAAAACCTCATGCATTTTGTATAAGGGAATGGGGTGGCCTTTTCTGTTGCCTTCTCTTTAATGATTAATTACGCACCATAACAACCATAATAACCATAATAACCCCAGTAGCTCCCAGCACTCCATATTTACAGAACACGGAAAAAGGGGAAACACACAGTGAACAGAGGTCCTGAAAAGGTTAAACATATTAATCAGGGAGAAGAGGGATTTGCCCTCGCTAACTAGGGCATTGGAACGCTGACCAAAAATACCCCCATGTATCAATGGGATAATATCCACGCAGAGGAGCATTCAGTGGAATATTAATATGAATATTAGCAGCTGAAAGGATCCACTGTTAGGACTCCAGTGAAAGCCTTACAGTATAAAATGTCCCACAAACACCCACGGGCGGTAAAGTGCATGCAAACATTTATTCCAGCCACTATACACACAGGCCAATTATTGCACACTAAAACATCTTTCCCAGGTCTAAATTGTCCACTTCAGTTTACCCCCCACCGCCCCCCACCTACCTACCCACCCACCCACCCACACATCCATCCAACCGCAAACCCCACCACCTCCAAAACCCCAACTCTATTCCCAACGCTTGATGAATCTATGCAAACGAACCGAGCTAGTGTCGCTCCCCGGCGACCCAAATAAGCCTGATTGCTGTGATTTCTCTTTTTTTCCCGCTAAAATTCACAGCCCATCAGAGTGGCCTTAAATAACTATTCATCAGCAGGGCACAGAAATAGCTGCGGCAGCCCAGCCATCATCACAGCGGTGCGGAATTAATCTACGCTACGCAGATAGCGATGACGGCGATAACACAGCCGCCATGATAAAACGATAACACATTGAGGAAAAGGATAATTACCAAAAAACAACAAAAAAAGACCCAGCGGGAGTGAATAAAGTGTAACTTTAATTTAAGTGCGGCCCAGTGTTGCGTGCCAATGGCCCTACATCGGCATGGACCACAGTGGCAGATGGTACTTTTCCACTCTCAGCATTCACCACGTTCACACACACACACACACACACACACACACACACACACACACACACACACACACACACACACACACACACACACACACACACACACACACACACACACAGTATATACACAAACACACACACACAGGGTTTCCGAATAAATTTCACTGCCGATCCATGTGTCCTGGAAGATTTCAATGTGATGGACACAAACGGGAGGAGTATGGCAAAAATATGACCTGTTTATTGAGCATGATCACTTTCAACCTGACTGGCATGGAACCAGATTAAAAAATTATAAGCTGATGTTGTTGCTGTTTTCCAGACTAGCAAATCGACAACCTCACAACACGTTGAAATGACTGCACATACAAAGATTATTGCATCAGTTTCATAACGCAACTCACTGAGTACTTATGGCAGTGCTGAAAGGCATTTCAAAATCCTGTAGGCCTACTATACCTTGCCAATTAACTACCACCCGAGCCTAGTATGCAAAAATACACACAAAAGGTACACACGGCACGTCTGCTGCACACGTGTGCAGATGTATCTATAGCTGCTGGAATAGTGCGATCTCCAGGGGTCTGACGACCGACACCATCGTGTTTTTGAGGAAGGTCTCCCAACAGCGGAGATCAATAACGGACTGTCAGCTTTTTAGCTCGGCTACGGGCTGAGCTGGGACACCAGAGAGAACAGAGATGTATCCCTCCATCAGACTCCATGTGACCCCGACCACTTTGATCGAAGATAACAGAGAGAGAGAGAGAGAGAGAGAGAGAGAGAGAGAGAGAGAGAGAGAGAGAGAGAGAGAGAGAGAGAGAGACAGACAGACAGACAGACGAGAGAGAGGCTAAAGGAAAGACAGAAGTAGAGCGATGCAAAGAGAGGCAAACCCAGAGGAGTGGGACAGTGCCTCATTTCAAGCGTCCCACAAATTGAGACTATGTCCCACATTGTGACATACAGTAGTATCAGTCTTCAAAATGCCCTAATGCTTTATAGTCCCCTAATGATTGTCTTTCTGTTGTCTATTTTCCTGCTATAGATGTTATTTTGTTTTTCAAAGTAATACAAGTACAGTATTCCCCCCATGGTGAATGGGTGCCACCTATATTTCCACAATCACTCCAGAGGGGCCACATTGCATACTGTTGGAAAAATAGGTGATTTACAATATCAAAACATAATTTGATGTGAAATCTTGAATTACTTCTGCAATACTGACATCAAAATATTTTTCTTGCTAATCACATTTTGTTCCGTTTCCCCAGACATGCACCACTTCTGTCCCTCAACTAAACAGTTTGGATTTGGTCACCGTAGAGCAGCGGATTTCAACAGGCTAAATGATGGAAAGTTGATTAACCAGATGATTAACCTCTTTGAAAGCGTAAACATGGTTTCATGTTCACACTCTCAAGAGTTAAAATATTCATTATCTGATTTAGCCCAAGTCTACACAACTAAGAGAATGTAAAAGATTAATGGTCATTTTGATCTGTATGTTTGATGGTTTTGTTTTATCCAAAATCCAGCCTGGAATTGTGGACAAAAGCAAAAGAAATCTTTAGTTTTGGGGTCTGTGGGGTTAAAACATCATCAAATGGTGTTCCATGGCTCAAATTCTGAACAAATAGTGTGCCGTGGTATTAAAAAGGTTGAAAACGACTGCCCCCCCCCCCCCCCCCCCCTCTCTGTGTCACTCTCTCTTGGGGGGGGGGGCAAACACCAAACATTCAACATTCAAAAGGCTCCAAAGACCAAAACATTCGACAACATAGGAAGAAGAGAGACGACTTCTAGAGAGATGGAAAAAAAAGAGTCTCTTTCCTGCCATGTTTTGCCGGCTCTTGAGAGGCCTGTATCTCTTCCAGAACATAATTAAAGCAGAAGCCGGGCAGGCTCTGGGTATTTCCCTTTCTAAACGACGCCGCCGGTCTCCGACGTCCGCCTCACAATAAAGGAGTGTCAAAAGGAAAAGACAAAGCGGCGCCGAGTGTAGGTAAAGCCCTGACTAAAGCTTAAAGACAGCGCTGGCATCTAGGGAGGGATCTGCATAATGTTGGCCGATGATAGCCGCTGTGCACACTCACAGGCACACTAATGCACGCACACGCGCGTGTGTTGGTGTGTGTGTGTGTAAGCAGACCACCACCACATAACAAAAGCACAACAGCCTATGCATGCATCTTGAGTCGGCGACTGGGAACGGTGGTTGATGCTCAACGTATGTGAGCCCCTGCTATACTGAGGGGCTCCTAATTGCCCTGGCAGCCATTGAACGATGACAATAGCCACAGTGGGAGCTGGGCGGAGAGACGTTGCCCGGATGTATGTAATTATTCAGTCCGCTACAAAGGCAGCGGTCCGACATGCTGCCAGATGAGATTTACCGTGTCTGTGGTCAGCCGCTGCATTCAGCAGGACGTCTAATGATGCGCACTTAGGGGGCTAAATTACCGCACCATTGTTTACCTCCCTCTCTCTCTCTCTCTCTCTGACTCCGGCAGAGAGGCTGGATTGCGAGAGTAAAGACTGAAGATTTATACTCAGTTGTGCGGCCGTGTCGCACATAGCAAAATAGGCGATCAATAAGCTCTGAAAATAGTCGATCTACAAGCTTGGGAGCTTTTGCGAAATCGCCAGGCTGCTTTCGCTGCGTGACCCCGCAGCGCAGAACCAAGCGAGTACGACTCAGGATTAAGGAGAGTGTGAGGCGGCAGCAGCGGCGGTGGTGAAGACAGAAGAGTGATGGTGGGGGTGAGATGGGGAGGAGAGGGTAGGGCGGTTGGATGAGGTCCTGAAGGGCTCCTGTTCAAGTTCAAAATTAAACCGCATGATCTGATAGAGGAGGAGGAGGAGTGCTGAAGGAAGATGAATGGTATCCATGAATGCGGGGGAGAGGCCGAGATGTCGAGCGCTCTCCCTCTCTTCACTGTAAATCCCCTGGCGAGGGGGGCGGTGCACACGCGCACACATGCATACTGTACGTATACACATTGCACACAAACAGTATGCGCGCACGCACGCACACAGGCACATAGACACAGTGCAGCTGCAGTATGTTTGACTATATACTGTAGACAGATGCTAACTTAAAGAGGGTTAGTTCAGATTGATACCGGTCATTTGGTAGGGCACACTGGGGTCCACTCATTAAAAATAAATGAATCCACAAAACCATGGTGTAATTTTCTTCCATAAGCAAAACCTTTGTTCAACAATGATCCCTCTGTCACATGGAACTATCGTTTTGTGCTTTGCTGGCTTAACTATAATACTATATAAGTTAATATAACTTACTTAATATTTAAGCAAGTAAGTTGGTTGGGGGTGCTACACTCACCTAAATAAGATAAGATAAACAATAAACAACACACATGCTATATTAACACAACCCATTTTCCTTTCTTTCTTTGGAATGACCTCATGCTTCTTTTATGCATGAGGAATCCAAGGGAGAATATGCCCTCCAGGAGTGTAGGCTGTGTTAACGTTGTGTATTATTTCACAATGAGGTCTAATGGCAGGACATATAGCAGTAAGAAAAAGAGGCACCAAAGGAGCCTAATATCCCAGAATAGATGTGGAGGCGTACTGTATTAAATGCTGCGGTTAACTTTTCGCTTCCGCTCTGAAACATTGAGGTATTTGTCTTTGGAGACGCTGGTGTGCACACACAGCCACTGAGCCTTAATCACCTGAGTGGAGATCAACCTTGGCCGCTGTCCGGGGTCGTTTTACATAATGATATGAGGAAATTAGCAGGGAGGAGGCAAGGGGAGGACAAGCCTGCCGTTTGGCAGGACACCGGAATAAATATGGAGGTAAACGCGTTGGCAAGAGCGGGTGGAGGCGTTGGAGAGAGAGAGAGAGAAAGAGACCACTGTACCAAGACATCAGAGACATACAGTATACTTCCCACGGATTACAATCATCCAAGGAGAGTTTGAGAACATGATGGATGATGAAAACAACTCCCATGCCTGTTGGGTGAAGTACAACAACGTGCAAACACAGCAGCGAGATTTGTGAGTTGCTGCGACAAGAGAAGGATAGCAGATGGAACACAACCACCCTGAATTGTGTGTATTCTTGCATGACGTGAACTTGATACATAGAAATAAATGTATACTGAAAATTCTAAACTTCAAATGTACCTTTTTTGCGTTGGCAAAAATGTTTTCTCATGCCAATAAAGTGCTTTGAATTGAATTGAATTGAATTGAATTGAATTGAATTGAATTGAATTGAATTGAATTGAATTGAATTGAATTGAATTGAATTGAATTGAATTGAATTGAATTGAGAGAAAGAGACAGAATGTGGCAGAACAGGCGTGGAAGAGAGCTGGGTTAGGAACGGCAGCAGGCAGAAGGCGAACAAAGTCAGAGCAGAAGGAGGAGTTGGAGGCAGATGAGCAGAGAGTCGCAGAGTTACGGAGCACAGTTGGAGCAAGTTTGGAGAGCAGAGTTGGAAGATGGTGAAAGAGACAGCGAGAGAGAGCGGGAGATATAGGCAGGGAGAGAGAGAGAGAGAGAGAGAGAGAGAGAGAGAGAGAGAGAGAGAGAGAGAGAGAGGGATACAAAGAAAGCACGAGAAGACAAGTTGGAAAGCCTCAAAAAGCCGTGGGCGTCTGGGCGAAGGGTGGAGATTAGGGGCCAGCTGGATTGCAGTGAGAAAAAAAGCATGATGGAAAATGAGAGGGACAGAAAAGGAGGAAAGTGGACAGCTTGACAAAAACAGGAGGACAGAGAGAGGTTTTTTTTTTTTCCTGGAGCAGCGAGAGAGGATCCAAACGTACCCTTACCTTGGCTGAGGCCGTGGCGGCGACCGATCCCACCGGCGCGCCTCGCTTGGCCGCCATGTCGCCGCTCGACGTGGTGGCGGCGGCGACGGTGACCGGCGTGGGGAGGAGGGAGGGGATGACGGGGAGAGGCAGGAGCCCCGGGCGGTTGTTGCCGTTGACGACGACCGCGCCGCCGCAACTGTGAGCGCCATTGTGGAGGCCGCCGGAGGGGCGCACCACGTCCCTGCGCTCCCACGGGCCCCGGTAGTCCCGCTCAAAGCGGTGGTGGTGGCGTGACATCACTTCCTCTTCCTCTCAGAGGGAACGACGACGGGGACCGGCCTGCAGGGAGGGAGGGAGGAAAGGAAGGGTAGGTTAGCTTCAAGATCCAGGAGGGGAGAAATCAAGTTAGGTTTAGACATAGGTTTTATTGAGGTTATGTTTAGGGTTAGGTTTAGTAGTGACCGGTGAAGGGGGTACGACCGATTGTAAAACGGTTGCCGGGTTTGCTAACCGATAACCAACGGCCGCAGCTACCCACTTCGGCCACGAATTGATTTCGCAGACACCAACACACAACCCTTTGTTGCTCTCACAAGACCGATGCTGGCAAAAGAATCCAAGATAGAAACGGGTTTATTTGTCACTCACTGATACAATACAGGGCTGATACAGGCCTTTCTTTGATTTATTTTGTTTTATTTATTTTTAACGGTCACAGCCCACCGCTAAAGATCCCGGTGTGCACTATGGCCAGGCCAACAGTGGCTTCAGGGCTAAAGAGAAAAAAATGAAACGCTTCAGGCGCTAAACCCAGTGCGAGGACGCAATGCATCGCATCACTAAACCATTCAGTGTTGCTGATGATTCAGAGCCAGACTGAGATGTGTCCTCATCTCTCCTCTCACCCCCCACCCCCCCCCCCCCGGCGGTGCACACGGCACAAAGCAAATGCTTTCAAAATAACCCACTTGTAATGGATAATCAATCTATAATGTGGGAGGTGGCCAAGTCCTGGAGACACTTAGGCACTGCTGTCAACTCAACAAAACACTAATGCATGTGTGTCAGAGTGTGTGAGAGAGAGAGAGAGCAAAACAGAGATAGAAAGAGAAGTACGAGATAGCAAAAGTGACGGAGGCAGGGAGTAGGGGGGAGACAGACAGACAGACAGACAGGGATGAATAAATAGATGGGCTGGCAGGGAGATGAGGGAGACAGGGAGAGATAGAGGAAGCATGCTGACATGAAGGTGTGAATGTTCTCAGCATCTGCTCCCACAGCGCCCAGCTGACACAGAAAAACACAGCGCTTCATTTGTTGCCTTTAATTCCCAATTTCCCAGTTGTTAACGAAGACGAGGAGGATGAGGACGGTCGAGCCGAGTGCCGCCGTGCAGGTCTATAAAAAAAAAAGAATTAAAAACAACAACAACTACAACAACAAACACACGCAACAATACCGATGCCATAGGGAGCTAACCCAACGTTCGGCATCAGGTTTAAGACGATACGGCTGGGTCTGAAAAATAACAACAAATAACAACAACCACAGTCAGTGAAGGGTTGCACTACAAAGCAGGATTTGTGGTTAGCAAGGTTCAACCTAACCTTGTTGCTATTTGTACCTGGGTAAGACTGCCTTTGTAATTCGTGCTGCACTCTTGTTCCAGAAAAAGGCTGCGTTTGATCATCATATATAAAAGAGCTGTCTACTGACCGATCGATTCTGTTGGAAAATAAATGGCATTGCCATTAAAAGAAGATCCCTTGGATCTGGGTGCACATGTTTGGCCTTCCCATGATGATTTCTTTATGAGACATATAGATTCTTGTCTCAAATGAGTTATTCTTGTGAGAGATTCTTGAGTTGTGGGCTGTGCCTGTGCCTGCTTTAGCAGGACGTGGGGAGAGAAAATGATTGATTTTGAACAAATATAGAATCATGTGCAGGGTGTCATTTAGATACACATGTGAGGGGACTTCATTGAACTGTATACACTTTTTGAATACTTTTTTTTTAAGTGATCGTCCTCCCCTAATGCCAATGTTGGAATGCCAAGGTTGCCTACTCCAGCTGAGCACTAAAGTCTTGTACTTGCTGAATTAATGCATATATAAAAGTAAGCCTACTTACCACTTTGAATTACCGGTATATTGGTATATATTATATGCTCCCAAGTGTGTTTTACACCACCGGGTTGCGGCTGAATGATTATGGCTATAATCGTTATACACGCCCTACGAATAAATCTGCAGGAAGCAACAGATTAATTTAGTGGAAAGGCAAATGTAATTATAGTCAGATCTACTCTCCTCGTTCCGTAATGATGGAGTAGTGACACAATTATTATGTGTCACTATTATTATGGATTATGTGTTTGAATTGTTCGCGTTTGTCCGATCTTACGGTTTGCTCTCCGTCTGTAAATCATGCCACTCTGCTGCCATGTAGGCTTGTTTACGATTGGGCAGCAAACACTGTCCATTTTTTACTCGCGCGAGCAGAACGGGCATCTAGTTTATGTTACAAACGAGTTACAAATACATTCCCAAATCACGCGGCCGCTAGGCGTGATGTGATTGTGGTTCTAAAGGTTAGTGAAGACAGATAGGGGAACAGCATCCTGGGCATGTTGAACTTGCATCATAGCACAGGTCTCTGGAGAAAGTTCACTCTCCAGTTAGGGTATATTTAGTCTACAAAACACACGAGGTAGAAACACAACCTCAGGCATCATTCATCAGAACAGATAAATACCCTTTGCAATTACGCCTCGTCTCAAACTCCTAACGACTTAATGCTTAATTCAATCACAATGCCCTTGGAGTGCCGAGGGCCCTTATTCCTTTCCCAGGGCGCAGCGGGCCAGTGATAGATGGCTGGAGCCCGGAGCGACATTGGTATGGGGTGCACGGCACGCATTGTGTAGCTTACACGCCATGTCACTCTGTATTATATCATAAATCAAAGCACTACAGCAAAGTCTGTGTAGTAGGAATCCATCAATGAGCGGTTTGTAGTCCTGTGTTGCTACCCAAACCACATCCTCGCCTATCATCACAAAAGGAACGACACACTACGCTTTCCCCCCCAAGCCCTTGATAACGGCGGGCGAAATATATAAATAACAGCCTCGAACTGGGTTCACGGAAGCCCCATGAAAATCCCTCTGCCTATAAAGAAGAGAACGACAGTGAATCATAAATCTTCATTCTGCACGACTTGGGGTCTCTCGGCTCACGCAGGAGGAGAGAGCAGCGAAAGGCCAGGCCGGCCGGCCTATGCATGAGCACGCGTTGTTGTACATTTTTGTGTGCACTTCTTCTTGTTCTTTGTGCGAATGCATTGTGGACATACAGGAAGGTGGAACGCGGTGTAAACTGTCTTACAGCGGGTGAGGCTGGGCTGTTATGCGCGAGCACGGACCAGGGTTGTGCATTTTGTGTTTAGTTGGCATCGCAACTAATATACCATACAGGAAGGCAGCTGCATATGCCGCGTTCCAACGGGATTGCATTCGTGTTCGAGAGCTGAACTTTGACCATGCCGCCGAGCATGAAAGCTTCTCTTTGTACGGCGTACACCACAAAGCCCGAGGTCAGAACACAGTCCTTCTGCTTTGCTCGCATCAACTATTTTGTTCGCCCAACCCCCACCACCACCACCACCGTACCGTCCATTATCGTTAATCTATCTCTATCTCCCCGCAGCACCTACCCATCGCTGCGTTTCTCCTGCTCTGTTCTTTTCCCTCCCTCTCTTCTCGTGCCCTGTTCTCAGCGCCTTCCTTCTCCATCTCTCAGAAGGAATACTCCGTCTAAACAGAGCCAAGCTGGAAGTGAACCTCACAGCAGCGCCGGCCAAGAGCTCGGAGCTGCAGGACGGCACTAGAGACGGACAGAAGGGCAGGCCTTGCTCCCTTTCTATTACCTCTTTATCTTGCCCTCTCTTTTCCCCTGCAGTTTTTGTCTCTCGGCAGTAACCTCAGCCTTAAAATGTACAATGGAATAAGCCGGGTGTTATCTATAGAAAAACACAGGCAGGTTACAAGGCTCCAGGTCCAGTAGGAACAATGGCCTGGCACAGTTAGTGCCAGGTTCTATTCTCTTATCTCATGGGCTCCACACAAACTCAGCACAGAAAACAAGAGCAACGATGAATATTCTCCACAGACCTGTGGAGAAGTAAATAGAAAATAATAAAAAAGGAGAAGGACCAGAGGAAGAGTTGCGGCGTCGTTTTACAAGTGCTTGTATCGAGGGAAAGGGTTTTCACTGAGAATTGCAACCAACGTTTGTTCGTCCACTACCAGGCTAAGCCCCCCAAAAATAGCTATAGACTCTAGATGCAGCCCACCCCCTGATGGTGAAATGTCCAATTTACTGATGGCCCCCACTTTGAAAAACCATTGCACACAACTTCTCATTTTAGACCCTTGTGTGAATGCGTTCAATTCAATACTGTGTTGTTGCTTGTTGGTTTTTCATTCCAGTATGCCTTCAGCAACAAGGGTACTCAGACGAGAGAAAACTACATTACATACAAAAAATGACTGAATTGAGGTTTCCAGTAAAAAGTGCTTTGTTGGCAAACTTTAAATGAAAATGTAATACACATTGGAAATATGCACAATACCACTGCATTCACAGAGAAGCAATTGCCATGTTCATTTAAAAAATTGGCAAAATATCAGGGCAAAGAAAATGAAAAGTCAAAGAAACAGCTCCAATGTGGATGAGTATGTACTGTATGCATTGTATGTACTGTATATGATGTATTGCCATGCTTTTCTATTGTTCCTGCTTATGCTTAATGTAAGTCATTCTGGATTAAGAGCGTTGTCACAATTTTTTATAAAGTCGGCACAATCAGAACTTCCCACAGAGTGTTGGTTCGACTCACCCCATTACTAACCCGGACGCGAACCTGAACTGTATGCGATGTTGTCAGACTAATGCACCGTCTGAATTAGGAGTGGATCAGATCCCCTTGACAACTGGGATGCATTACGTTGGTTAGACATACCACCAGTCCTCCAGTCATAGGACAACATTGTCACTCCTGCTATGTGGCGATAGGTTACAAATCACCAGTTGCTTCCGACAAAGCGCAAATCACCCAGGGCTTTGGTGTGTGGTTAGGGTTTTGGGTAGGGTGTCAGATCTAGAAAGAGTCTAGTTTCACATTTCTTAACTTTCCCATGTGGAAAAATATATGCAAACTCTTGAAAGTGGACTATGGATCTTATATCTGTTTTGCATGTCACATTACACTTATAAATTACAAAATTATATAGGTTTAATTTGACAAAAAATACTATAGATCTTATGTTTTTTGAATGTCATAGATAATTCTTATGAATCACAAAATGATATGTTTTATATAGGTTTCACTTTGCATAGAAATACTATGGAGCCTATATTAACTTTTATGAAAGGTGCCACTTTCAAGAGTTTGCATATATACTAGGCCCGGGACTTTAGCGCGTTAATTGAGACTAATTAATTACAGAAAATATAGCGCGTTATAAAAAATAACGCATTTATTCGCACCTTTTCTTTGTCCACCATTGGAACGGAACGTTTGTCACTGATGGCCCATTCACACCATTGAAGTGGAACGTTTCTCACTGTATCACCGTTTCACACCTACCCAATATGCTAACGCACACGGAAGCGGCAGTCCACCCGGAGTCACGACATTGAGGAGTCAGAAACTGAGCGCTTGAGCGCTGTTCAAATGGCCTGAATAGGGACAAACTGCAGTTGAAGTCAATGTAGAAGAATCGCCATTGGTCTACTAGCTCTATGGAGTAAACGTAACTCAGTCTATACTCTAAAGCTCCGTCCGCCTCGTCGTCCTCTTCCCCCGCAGCAAAAACAAAACAAAACAACTCGCAACATGAACAACAAACCAGATGAGCAAGCATTACTCGGCCCCGTTGATGGCAAATTTAGATTTAAGCAAAGAACGGATGGAAGTGTGGACAAAAAGGCAGTTTATGCAACAAAGAATGTGCATACCATCGCAGCAGTTCGAGCCTCAAATCACATCCAACATGTTGGAGCTAGTGTTACTGTCCCCGTTTCGTAGAAATCTATGTAGAAGAGCCGCCATTGGACTGACCCCGTGAAGAGAAGGGAGCTTGGGTAAGTCTTTCTGCATTCTGGCTAGTACCAGAGCGACGTTGAGGTGTCCGACATTCAATGGCTTGAATAGGGACAAACTGGAGTTGGCGACCGGCGCTCATCAGTGCAGCTGGAGTCGAGTTCATATTGGCTGTAGCCGTGTGTGTGTGTGTGTGTGTGTGTGTGTGTGTGTGTGTGTGTGTGTGTGTGTGTGTGTGTGTGCGTGTGTGTGTGTGTGTGTGTGTGTGTGTGTGTGTGTGTGTGTGTGCGCTCAGATGATCAACTGACGTGGGCTTTGGGCAAACGGTTTGATCATAGTAGCCTAGTTCAGAGTAGTTCACTTCACTGTGTTTATCTGACACTAAATTGCATGATAATAATGACTGCTAAATGTACGCAAATGTATGCTCCAGAACAATCAGCGCTGTGTGTGTGGCACTGCCAGTATTTTATTTATTTTGCCCCAGAGTCAATTATTGTTCTGGACTGACTGAGAAATGCTAACGTTTGTACTTGAATTTGGTAAATAAGAAGAAGAAAAAAAGAAAAGAGGAAAGCTTTGGAATTGGGGAATCTTTTTGAATCGAGAATTAAAAAAAAAAAAAATCTAGAAATCTAGTTTTTGGATCGAATCGTGACCCAGAAAATTGATACTGAATTGTATCGTGGGACACCCACAGATTCACAGGCCTAGTATTCAGTTCATTGCTTCACTCATTCAGTTCATTGCTTCACTCATAATATAATAATAATAATAATAATAATAATAATAATAATAATAATAATAAATTCAGTTCAAAAATGTGCTTTCTCACTTTTCTCAGGTAAATAATAATATGCGATTAAAATGAGATTAATTGAGATTAATTAATTATTGAGCCTCTAATTAATTAGATCAAAATTTTTAATCGAGTCCCACTTTCAAGAATATATACCTGTATATTTTTTCCCATATTCGCATATACATGTATCATATATTTTTTCGCCCATTATGTTGGAACGGCAAGCTCTGCCTCTGCTGCTGGAACACGACATCAATGTTTTTATTACTTGCCAATGCCATCAAGTTCATTCATCATCGACTTCTTTTGTTATAGAATAGTGTCTTTGTCTGTCCAAAGTCATGGTCAAGACCATGTTTTGCACCCTGTCCATCGTTCCGTTCCATCCATGTCTGATTCTCTCAAGTGTTCTCCAATATTAGCTTTAATAATTAAAAGAATCTTTTTACAAATTTAATTTTGCATATTTACACAAAACAATGGTCAAACCATCGGTGATCTGTTAGAGGTCGTGAAAAACTCTTGAGAAAGCAAAAGAAAGGCTTGTTGGTAATGAGGAATAGCATAAAGCCTGGCGAGGCATGTCACAATCGTTACACAATCCTACGAACAGTAGTCCTTGACATCGCAATTATTTCTAGTGCCTAGTTGTTCTAATCATTTCCATTGCTCATGTTATTCTCAGACTATTTTCTAAAATTGCAGAAATAACAAGCTTACAATAATAACTCATTTATTTGTATATTGAAGTCATTTGTCTCATCTGGCCAACAGCATTTTGTGATCATGAGGCCTAACTACCACAAAGTTGTATTCATATGTTCCAAAGTTCACCACTGCTAATCGCATCAATTACTTGTATGACAACTAAAGGTCAACTTAAACGTTGTAGTCGTGACTGGTGCTCTGCCCTAAGCCTGGCGGCTGTGGAGCCGGTGCAGGTTGACGCCACCTGTGGTCTCCTGCCAGTCCAGATAAACACTCATATACATCACATGTCCAATGACACTCTGCAGCGCTCAGGGGACAGGGGAGGTGGGGGGTGCCAATAGAGATTTGCCCACGACTCCCTTTCACTTCCAATGTCCTCACCGTGTGAATCAAACTGGGGACAAACACTACTCTGTGATGTGAAAAGGGAAGGGAAAAAAAGATAAGATAAAGATAAATCTTTATTTATCCCCAGAGGGAAATTCAGGTGTCAGCAGCGACAACAACGGCAGCAAGACCAAAACATGGGGGTGGGGAAGGGTACTGGCAAGAGCTAAAAGTCAATAGCCAAGCCACAGAAATAAGAGTGGAAAGTGAAGACACAGTGAAAGCTCTGAATAGGTGAGAGTAATCTTCATTTGGAGAAAAAACACTTTGGGGAATGAACTATCACTTAAAAGAACCAGTGAATTGAAAAATACTTTTTTCACACTTTTAGACCACATCCATATGCCCATACCAGACAATGCATGCCCAAACAAATGGGAACATTTTCACTTGTGTGTATTTTTATGTCAAAACTCAATGAAAATAATTTTCAATTACTTGTAAACAAAAATATCCTGCATGATGATGTGCCAAGGCCCATATCAATAAAAGCCAATAGAAATTAAGCTGACCTGTTTTTATCTCATTTCTGAATCATCCTCAATAACCACAGGTATCGTGATTACAGTCAGAAATAGTCTGTTGTTACTCCCATTCTGGCATCCAGACAGTGTATTACTCGATTTAAACTCAATCATCACGTTATAATGCAAACTCATTATATGGTAGAACTAAGCCACATAGCATAGAACGGCCTCTTTTATGCCATCCCATCGCCTGAAGGGATGCATGCTCTGATTGGTTCAGAAACCCTGTGCGCCAGATAATTGGGTGGGATCCATAATAAAAAAAAAAACACACACCGTTACCGGTTCATTCCACCTTTAAGGCTCTGAATTGGTGAATGAGTTAAGGCACTGTATGCAGTCTATCAAATATAAGTGTGTATATAGCAAGTAAATATTAAAATGAATATACAGGTACAGTACATTTCCAATTAATTTAAAATGTTTAAGTCAAGCTATCATTGCTATTTCTTCCTATTGAGCAGAGTGTAGTTTCATAGTTCTGTTTTGTTTTTAGCTTTACAGTTTTACCAATACTATTGTGGTATGATTTCATTTGTTTGCGCCCATTATGTTGGAACGGCGCGCTCTGCCTCTGCCCTTGGAACAAACAGCAATGTTTTTATTTATTCGTCGTCAAGTTCATTTCTAGGAACATCCTTATTCATCTCATGTTTTTGTTCAGTCGTATCATAGCATAATCTTTGATCATTTTATTTAAAGCTCATCTAAATGAATAGTCAATTGGAACAAAATGATATACTGCCCTGGCCTATTTTATTACTTTTTCCGATGATATCAGTTTCTGCAATCACACAGCTGATGCGTTGTGTTCCCAAACATTTTCAAATAGCAGATGACAATCTCACAATGCATCACAGACAGGTTGTTAGCTTGTAGATGTGCGTACATTATATTTACTTGTGTGCATTGTTTTATCTTTCTAAAAGATAATTGCATTTATTGTCTCCCCCAGGCAGAAGCTATAGCCGGTGTGTGTGTGTGTGTGTGTGTCAATCCGTGTTCTCCAATATAAATTTTAATCAAAAACATCTTTTTAGTTTTGTTTTGTTTTTTGTTTTTACAAATTGAAGATTTTTTTTCTTCTTCTTTTTTTAATTTTTTCGGCCAAAGAATTCTTTTTGGTATTAATTAAGTTGGAGGTCATGAAAAAGGAGAAAGGAGACATAAAGACAGGTGGCCATGCTGGGTGAAGTTGAAAGAGAGAGAGAAAAGGAGAGTTGGAGCGGAACCTGCTCGCAGGCGAGAACCTTATCAGCCACAAGGCTCCGGTTCTGAACCAGGCTATTAAAAAAAAACCTTCAGCATTCGCAAAGCGACTAATGAGGACATTACAGTCTCATCCTTAAGCAATTAACAATGCTGCACATTCGTCAACGGGTGCAATTCTGTCAGCATATTAATGGCCTTACCTGCAGATATCACCGTTTCTCTCCAAGCGACAAGAAAAGAAAAGGCCACGCTCTATTCTGACTAAGATTGGTGCTGTAAATGAACGGCTGATGGGTTTTTGGGGACGCAGACTCTGAATCTAAACGAAAAGTGTAATCATTAAAACTGTTAATCCTCTGCAAATTGCAATACCGACTCGTAACAGTCGAGAAGAGCGCCGAAATTGTTCCCTTAATCACAAAGCGGAAGTGGAGACGAGCTTTGTGAGGAAGGAAAAGTGCCCTTCACTCACAATTAATGAACAAACGGACTGTCTGATAACTCTGTGATGTTGTCAGTCACCAGAGGAGTTAAAAGACAGAGTCAGCTGCGGAGGAACACTGGGCTTGTCTTGTCAGATGTCGGGTGTTCGTGACTTGGAAAGTTTGTGCGTCTATCTCTGAGTGTGTGCGCGTGCGTGCGACTGTGTGTGCATGTTTGCGTGCCGTCGTACACGCTCGTGTACTGGGTGGAGTCTCTGAAAACTTTGGGTGTTGAGGCAAATCCATCGAGAGAAGATGGTGAGTGGCGAAACAGCCAAAATGAAAAGTTATGAGGCGTGTACACACTCAGGCATACAGTACACTACGCACACGCACGTACAGACAAGTACACAGACACGTACGCCCACACACACACACACACACACACACTCACTCTCAACTAAAGCATCTGTCAGTCTGAGGTGGCATGCGTCGCATGTGTGACAGAGCGGCGTTAACAAAGCCATGAGGGAATACGCAGAGAGCCGCAGATAGATGCGAGGAAAGATGGAATCTAACAGATGGACAGAACATGGCAGTGTTATGGAGCGAGGCAGACAGAGAGAGAGAGAGAGAGAGAGAGAGAGCAACTGAGTGACTAGTGCGTAGTGACATCATGACTGTTAATAACTAAGACCCTGACAACCTGACCCTTGCACATCCATCTACAGAATCACTGACTGGAAAACACCAACAGGAATCCGATCCAATTAATGTAGGATTACTTGTAATCAGTAATGTAATTTCAATGCATATAGTTTCCGGGGAGGGGGACTTGCGTTGCAATTCATTTATATACATTGCACCAATTTAAACCATTTGACAAATAATTGGAATTCCCAGGATAATCTGATATTTACTTTATTTACAATTTTATCATACTGGATTCATGAGTAATTCTACTACATGGACATTTTCAGGGCCAGCACACAGAATGACATCTTGGCAATAATAATGTGACATAATGTCACAGTAGCTTGCGCTGAGTCTAGATACACATGCCTACCGTACATGTCAAAGGGTCCTTGGGCAAGACCTTCCTGATGTGCTGGCTGTGCCTTGCATGTTTTTTGTTGTTTTACTGCTATATGTGTATGAATGGGTGAATGTAATGCACTATGCAAAGTGCCTTGGATAAAGGCACTATATAAATGCACCGTTTAATTACTTTTTGTCTAGTTTTTCCGGCTCTGCTGAAAGCTTATTCTGTCATGGGAGACAAAAGAAAACAAAACAAAATAAATTAATGATTGGTTCCACCTGACAGGCAGGTTCTCACTAGGAACATAACATGTGACTGTTTGTTGGCATTTCTCTACAAAATCATAAAACATTAATGCATTAAATTGTAAAATAAATTATATATGGGCTGCCACTGGAGATCGGTCTGATGATATAGCCTACCATAGTAGTTAGTTAACACAAAATGGTTATTGTCGGTGAAATCCATCCTCAGAGTTAAATTAAACTTTTACTGTGTGTGTATTTCTGGGGGTGGGTGGGGGGGGGGGGGGGGGGGGGGGGGGGGGGGGGGTTGGTGAGACAGATTGAAATGGAGACGGTGGAAACAGTTTTTGGGTAAGGGGTGGTTTGGGGTCGAGGTGATGGTTGGAGTGCTGGATATCATTAGTCCTGTTCTGGGGTGTAATGTTTACACTGCTGGCACATTCCGACATTCACGGACACATACGCATGACACAGTCACAGACACACACGCACACGCACACACACACACACACCACCTGCTACTCTAGTAGGCTGGAGAGTGAGCTAATGATCGACTCGTCCATCAGTGCAGCTAGATGGTACAAATGAGAACCGCGGAAACTAAGTATGCTGTGACTTTATGAGGACAAGATACAGCTGTAAATGAGCCGTCCTGTGAGACCGACACACACACACATGCACACCCACGCACGCACGCACACACGCACACGCACACGCACACACACACACACACACACACACACACACACACACACACACACACACACACACACACAGTAATTGTGCTGACAGTTCCTCCAGGACAACAGAAGTATTCATGGTGATATTTAAATAATGGCAGACTGTTGGTACAGGAATAGCCTGAGGCGACACGAGCCACACTATCTGCCTTTTAAAAAATGTCCCTCCTCAGCGACCAGGTTCTGTACCATCCCAGACACAAACACTAATAAAGAAAACATTTTGGAATGCATGTTTTTGTCACATACATACACACACACTCAAACATTATGAACAAGCATGCACACACACACACACACACACACACACACGCACGCACGCACAAACTCATAAATAGGCGGAAATACAGCTGATAGACTAATGGATATACTGGCAAATTTGTACCAACAGCATTTTTAATGAAACGTGTGCTTTGGAGCTTATTTTATTAAAAGTATTTACTGTGTGGCGCCAAAGGGGCCGGACGTCTAGAGAACAGTGTCTAGAACAGGGTTGGTCTACACTAAGATATGTCCTTATCTCCCAGAACACAGAACACAGACCCATAACAGTGCATCTAACGCCATCACAACCAGTAGCCATGTTGTAGTGACATATCTACTTTTATTAAGTCTTGGACTATTTTCAATTTCCACTAAGAGGCAATGCGGCAGATTGTGAGCTTGTAGAGTTGCATTATGGGTAGTCTTAAGTACCTATGGTGCCTTCCATGGCCACGCACACTTCTGCAAAGCTCTAGGTGTTAAAATGTTCCAAACATTCAAGGGCATAATTATTTTTGTTACAACCAGTTTTAAATGGTTATAACTCCTTAAAATATGCTCCAATTTCACTGAATGGTGAATCATATCAAAGTGTACATTCTCTACTTTAATAATCTGAAAAAATAAATAATAAAAAAATGTAAAAACAGAAGTTACTCTGGCCGAGTTGAGCCTCAAAGTGCCAGACTTAGTCGCATATTTTCAAAAGATCATTAGCTTTGAAAACATGAAATGGCCAAATGGGACATTCTTCAATTGATGCCAATACTTTATTACTTTAATCAAGTCAATTTGGAATTCTGTTATTTCCATATTGCAGTGTTGATTGATTGTTAAAAAAAAAATCATACTTGTTCCCCCCACTGCTCAGCATGATGCTCTATGCCAATCACATGCAGCAACGTTACCATGTACGACATTCATGTTAGCACATTGTTGGGGTTGTGTAGGAACTGTTTAACATAATGCTTACTACCGTAAGCCCAATGCCCTGTAGCCCAATGTAAAAGGATGAAGCAAAGTTGTTCTATGAAAACAGTAAAACGGAAGAAATCGTTGAAATTTACATTTTAAGATGCAGGCTATTACCAGTAGATGTAGCAGAGATTGAATTCAGTTAACGTTCTCTACCAGGTATTAATTCATTCATTCATTATTCTGACACTGCCACAACATCTATTGTAAAGGTCTGCCCGACCTTATTTAAATTCACCCAAAATATATTTTTACGTTTTTACGCATTACGTATGGATCGCGAAAACAGATTTACATGGTGGTGGGTGGAGGATGACATTTTTACTTACGCTTCACTTCTGTACGCGAGCCAACGCAATCAATATAAACCCTTAAATGACAAGCTATCTTGTCAATGGCAGTCAATGTGTTTAATTAATTTAGCTAAGTGTCTGAGAGTATAATAATGGTGTGCAATCAAAGAGGCTTTCAGTCTTGTTTTGTAGAGTAGTCTCTCTCTGGTGCATTTCAGCATCGCTGACCATTTTACACACATGGAAATATTGATTAATGAAAACTACTGTAGACGTGCCAGGATAGAACAAGGCATCCACGGCTTATTTCCTACTTCCTCTTAAGCACAGCTTACAGGAGAAAACCTAATTGATGTGCCAGGAAAAGAAGAAGAGAATCCGTGCACATGCACACACTTGCCCACTTCCACACGCACACACTCAACAGAAATTAAGCTGGTGCGGGAGGAAGGGGAAAAAGAAAAGCACAGCCACGGAAAAGAGATGATGAAAAGATTCCCGTCAAAAGGAGAGGACAGAGAGAAGGCCATTCTCTCAGTAGGGATGAATGCAGACTCTGCAGACGTACCGACTCCGCTCTCTCAGCATTGATTCTTGCAGCAGCGGCACGTTCAGGACAAATTAAATTGCGGCTCTTTGAAGGAATTAGCAATTTCGCTTTAATTCATACATCTCATTAGTGGGCCGACTGGGAAGCAAGAGAAAGACCAGCCAGTGCATAGACTCCCACTCCAGACAGACACGTCAGCAGCACCTTTTAGGGAGGTGGCGGAAAAGCTCTAATCCAGAAAGAGAGGTTTCATTTCTTGGTTAGACTATGGGAGGAAAAAAATGCCCACACCGAGAGTCTGGATAAATAGCGGTTTATACAAGAAGTAGCAGCGAGTGTTTTGACATGCAAACAAACCGGAACCCCGGGGTAATAGCCAGCCCATTCTGCACAAATCTGGGGCTAATCTGAATCCCGCACGCAGCAATTCCTTATCTCGTCCGCCTATTAGGATTTCCATCCAGGCTACGGGCGGGAGATGTGCTGTGAGTGATATGACATTGGATACATTAAGCTGACACCTTGATGGATGAAACACTGTATAGTGACACGCGCGCGCACGCACACACAACGCCTCACTCTGCCAGCCGGTTCCCGATCAGCTTTTCCTTGATAAGGCGCACACGCTCAGAACCCAATCTCTCAGCGAGGATATATAAATATAAAAAGAGAGAGAGAGAGGACATGTCGTGTTAGATTAGACAGATATAGGAAGAGAGAGGGAGAGTATGGAAAATAATAGAAGGGGAGGAGAGAGAGTTATTTATTTCTTTTTTTCCCCTTTTGAGTTATTAGGAAATATTGCATATACCTGCATAACTGACAGAGCTCTCCCCTGCTCTGTGCATCAGCACAATCCTTCTTAATAAGAAAAACTTTTGTTTCAAACTAGACAGCTGGTGGCAGCTCAAGGCGTGACGCAAGGCTTCCCACTGCCTGTTTAGTCTGAACACGCAGAGCTTCCTCTTAAAACAGCGTGACGAGGAACAGCTCTTCACAGTGGTCATTTATCATCTTCACGTCCATTTGCCTCAGAAACTGGTTGAATCGGCCGTGAAGTGAAGGTGCTCCGCATCGGGTGCGGCCAGCGGGTCCAGCGGAGGTTGCTAACACTACCACCGAACCGCACAGAGCCATGGCTCCAGTGCTGTCCGTGCACATGATCGCTGTGCAGTGCATACCATGTACAACGTGAGAGTTACTTTGGTAGTGGCGGTTATTTATGTAAAAGTATTTCACTCATGGGAGTTCTCCATGAAGTGTGCACACGATACTACTGTACCTCTCGCACACACACTGCACAGGCCATCTGACCGTGCAGACCCTTACTGGTCTGCTCACGGTCCAACAACACACAGGCACTCTCAGTGCCATGCATCTACGGCATGCGCTTTACCGCGCCATTCTGGCTGAATAGAACCTTAATTCTGTCAGGTGTGTGTGTGTGGCATTTCCAAATGCCAATCACACACATTTGTGTTCTGTATGAGCGTGTGTGCGTGTGTGTTCTATGCGGACTCTAGCAGCTGCTTCTCAAATTATTTTCTGCAAGTTTTTATGCTCTTTAAAAACAACAGCAGTATAACAACACAAATCACACCGGTGTATGAAATAATAATCAAGCAAACAAGCCCCCCAGAACAGACACAGGGACAGACATACAGTACATACAGAGTGGTTATAGGGCGTTAGGCACCACTCAAAGTACACGCGCACGCACGCACGCGCGCACACACACACACACACACACACACACACACACACACACACACACACACACACACACACACACACACACACACACACACACACACACACACACACACACACACACACACACACACACACACACACACACACACACACACACACACACACACACACACACACACACACACACACACACACACACAAGCAGTATGGAGGACGGAAGAACTCAGGGAACTCAGGGAGAGTAGAAAGAGAAAACAAAAGGAGAGCATGAACTCGAAGAAGAAGAGACCGATAGAAGTGAGAAAGTCATTGAGGGAGCGTGAGAAACAGAATAGTAGTGTGTGTGAACAGAGAGAGAGAGAGGAAGAGAGAGAGAGTACACAACGTGGCAGTGTGAGATGAGACATCTCATCTCAAGTTTAATTACTGATAAAAAAAGAGGGGTACATTTCCAAGAAATCAAATCGCACTTGTGTGAAGTGAGGGGCGCTCTTATCATCATCATACATCATCTCATTTCACAATTTGCACTCTCGCTTTTGTCTCCCATGCTTGCGTTCACACAACATGCTGGCCGTCAAAGCTGGACATAAGGAGGAGGGGCCAGCAGCTAGCGGCGCCCCTCAAAAAATAAAGATAAAAGAGAAAAATTAGAAGTGAGCGGGAGGCAAGCTTCTGGGGCGAGTGTTTACACACTCAGCTGAACAGAGAAATGGCTGCCAGCGAGGATTGTGACACCGCCGCCGTCCGTCGCCATGGAGATAGCTCTTATGCACACACAGGTCATCGCTATGGTAATGCTCTGGAGTGTGCTGGCTTTACATTTGGTGCTCTATCTCTCTCTGTCATTTACAGTGGACACCAAGTACATTCAGTTCTTTGTCCTTTACACTGGACGCTAAAGCAAATTGAGGTCTCTGCCCCCCCTTTACATGGAATGCAAAAAAAATTACATTTGGTTCCCTGCCCTATTCGGTGGATGCTAAACCATATTTAAGTTTGAATACCAAATACATTTACAGCAGTACTCCGTCCTATTTATTGGATGATTAAGTGTATGACCTTTACGGGAGACTAGTTCTGATCATGTCCTTTAGGGTAATGGTCTCTCAAACGTTTTCATGTCAACAACAGTAAAAGCTTGATATATTTCGCTGTGAAAGTGTTTAAAAAAGTTTTAATTGAAATGATTGTGATGCTGTAGTTAAAAAAAAAGTTGCTTTGCTGGGGTACCCTCATGGAACGGCCCATAAGGACTTTCAGAACCACTGCTTTAGGCGCTGTGTCCACAAAAAAACAACCAGCGGAGCGTTGTGGCTCTGGAGCCAGCGTGCTCAATCACATCGTTTATTGATGCCCGCAGCATTCAAAGCCCATCAAACGCTGCCGTGCTCCAACGTTCCGTTCATCTGCGCTATTATTAGCTTGGCAAACGTGAAATTCACATTGTTGCACTCGCAGCGATCCAACGTCGGTTTGTAAACTACCGCCGAGCCTTTCCTAAAATGGCGGGTAAGGGTTGACGCACATTTGTTGAGAGTAGGAGGCACACCAGTGCATCTTTACCACTTAATTGCATAGCAGACAGGAGCTGGTATCTAAAATAAATACATAAATAAATAAAACACATCAGTAAAGATATAATAAACCCTTTCCGTTGACAGAAAGACAGCTCCTTAGCGCATCCTAAAGTACATTCAGATGTCTAATTACTGTGGAGACTGTGAGATGTCCACTCTGTGAGAGAATACAGCCTTGAGCCATGCAGCCCTTATTCTACCAGCGCAGCGGAACAAAACAACATCCAAACTGAGGGAGAAACCGAAAGGTCACATCCTTGACCTTTCCCTCAGCATGCTTGGCAGAACGTTTAAAGCTATAGTACTGTCTGCTGGGTTTCAATCCTCTACTCTACCGGTATGTTAATTGCATTCATCTGGAGCCAGTGGCACCACCTCCCACAATAAGTTCAAAACTTAGCCAATTAGAGCTTAAATGGCTTTTCGGTAAAGCTATTTAAGCTGTAGGCTAAGTTTGAACTTAGCGTGAGGTGGTGCGACTGGCTCCTATTCAGGAACTAAGCTCCTATAGACCAGAGTCGGGATCAAGAACCTGGGAGATAGCAATAGTCAGACATTAAAGGGGAATTCCACCCATTTTCAAAACCCCAAAAAGGGGTCTGAAAGAAAAAATCATTAACATGGTGAAATACATCTTGATGATGTCATCAGATGTATTTCACAATGATTTTTTTCAGACCTACATTTTTAGGAAATACAGAATTGGGGGAACTTTTTCATCATGTCCACACAACATCTCTAAGGTATATTAATGACATATTAAAATGGGTGGAGTTCCCCTTTAAGTATAACGCATCATATATATATATTCATAATGATAAATGTTTTGCTTTTGGTTGAAACACGGTCGAGTGCAAATGTGTCAAGCTTTGGATGAGTTCCCCGAGCGACGTCTTCTGAAGGACGCTTGTTCTGTGTGTTGTTAAAAACAACTCTGCAATAGAGATGAAAAGGAACCAACAGCAGCCACGCACTGGGATGTTGTTGAAAACTGTACTTGTCATCTTTTTATTTTTATTTTTTTTTTCCATCCCACGACTTTTGTAACCCATTTTTCACCGGGTGCCAATTGCCAATAAGCTGTAATCCCTGGGCCGCTACTGAGCTCATGCTTCCTTCAAGCAGGTCACTTCTTATCACCTGACAGAGGGAGGTTCCACGTTTTGACGTATAGCGTGTAGAAGGAACTTGTATTTAATTTCAACCAGTGCCTTTCCTCTCCGTCAGGTGCCATGGCTGACAAAGGGTGGAGATTATAGAGACCGTGTTTACACTATAAGGCAGGGGTTTTCAACACGTGGTCCCTGAGAGGGTTCCAGGTGGTCCCCAGCTAAGTTGGTTAACCAGATGTAACTCTTGAGAACGTAAAAATGAAACCAAATGGACCCGCCACGGTCCATTTGGTTTCATTTTTACACTCTCAAGAGTTAAAATATTCATCATGTGAATTAGTCCAAATCTACACAATTAGAAGATTAATGTTCATGGAGAGAAGCAAAAGAAATCTTTAGTTATGGGGTCTGTGGGGCTAAAGTGTCCTCAAATGGTGGTCCGTGGCTTAAATTCTGAATAAATGGTGGGCCCTGGGATGAAAAAGGTTGAAAACCACTGCTATAAGGGACAGGTGGAGAACATACACATACTACAAACTCCACATAGAAAGGCCCTTTCACCAACTAGGGTACAGTACAGGCACTGATGACTCATAGGAGAGAACATTTCCCCAGCACCCGTAGGTCCCCCGGACGGAGTCCAACCCAGAACATGCGGGCTGAGTCAACAACGCAATGTGCCTCTTCAAGCACTTGTTATCTTGGACGTTGGAGGTTTTATATACTGCACTCAAGGAAGACTCAAGTGGCTTCATGAGATGAATATCAAACATTTTGTAAGTGAACTGACATTTTTACGGCAACAACAAACTGTATCCGCTACTCTAACTCCAAACTAGACCATCTTTTTTTGTTATACACAGTGATACATGGTGAATATACAGTAGGCTTGCAAGTCTACCATGTTTGCTATTTCTGTCATTTGTCATTGTTGTCTAACAACATTGTCACCTAGGATGAACACGCCCATATACACATACTGTCTGTATGCAATACTGTACACTAAGACCATCTAGTGAACAAACAGGCACGCGCACACACACACACACACACACACACACACACACACACACACACACACACACACACACACACACACACACACACACACACGCACACACACACACACACACACTAAAGTGCACGGTCAAGTGTAGCCTTCACTGAGAGTGTGCGTAGTGTGTGGCAGGTGTGTTATAGTGTGCAATGAGAACAGTCAATAAAATAATGGATGAAGAAATGAGTGACTGTAGATAATTGAGCAATTATCACACAACGGAGTGTTCTTTATCTTCTTCAACTTGCCCTGCGCACAAGTTCCTGCAGCATCGCAGGCGTTCATTAATGATGATAAACAACACCTTTGAGTGTAATATTACAATTATACAGCTTGGTATCAGCTGTTCCAATGTCGTGGCTTAAGCGCACTCGTTTCAACCAATCAGGTTGCTTCCTCGATATGACCTATAAAAGAGAAGTTAGTGACTGCAATTTTGAACAGTCCATAAATAAGCGAATATACTGTACGGCCAATGTCCATGCAGTGCGCATTCACTTTCATGTAGTGTATGTATGCAAACTTAGAGGAGACACGTTAAGTTGATGCAGTGGTTTATTATATATCAGACGCCCTGTGGAGACTGTTTACGTGATCTCATTTTTAAAAGGACCACATGCTGATCGTCTGGCATGTTGAAAAATGCTAAATATGATAATTAGGAAGAATATTAATGGAATATTCAATATTCAATCAAAGGTTTTGAATTTTGTATTTGTTTTTGGAGTGCTCAAAGATAGCAAGAAGAACAGAAGTAACACTTGCCACCAGGCGACCAATAATCATTGTACTGTACTTTTTAATGCATTCTCACTGAGAATTCAACATGCAGAGAATAGCTCCCAACATCCCTGACTTAATAACCACACAATAATTCCTCTCAATTCTTTGGTTAAGTTCAGCAACATTTTCATAACTTTGGAGTAAAAATATAAACAAATGAGAAGGAAAATGTGAAACAAATTTGAAAAGTTTAGCGTGGAAATGGTTCACGCACGATAATGTTTGCCTGAGGCTGCGAGTAGACACATTGACATGCTGTAATTGGTCCTTCCTATCTGCACGTAGATTTCCATGAAAAACTTTGCATTCATAATGAATTACTGCAGATATAGTCTAATACAACTACTCGGAAACCACCCTGAGAAGGCGCTTCACATGATCTGATTTTAATGCACCTTGAATAAGCGAATTTCACTCATCGCAACACAAATTGTACGGATTACAAAATTACAATACAATCAACAGGTGTAAAATTGGGTCACACCTGTTTACTGAGACAAAACCACCAATCCTAACCGAAAACATGCATGATGTCTGTCACTCACACACACACACACACACACACACACACACACACACACACACACACACACACACACACACACACACACACACACACACACACACACACACACACACACACACACACACACACACACACACAGAGAGAACAGGCCTCTCTTCTTGATTAGAGCAGCCATCTGTTTGGGCCACTGTCGCCGGCCACCATGTCCATCGGCCAGCTGAATCGAGGCTCTGAGGGCTCACCCGCCTGCCTGATCCAGAGCCAGATAAATCTGCCAGAATTCTAATCGCAACCTTTTTGAAAAAGGCCAAACGCCCTGACGACCTCAGAGCTGTGGCCCCGCGGCGACAACCTCCCACCCATCACCCACCCACCCGGCTTGCCCAGCATATATTACATGAACCACCACCAAAACGCTCTCTCTCTGTGAGGTGAAAAAGAAAGGAGAGGGATCATGATCATCACAGCTACCGCTTATACAGTATATATATATATATATATATATATATATATATATATATATATATATATATATATATATATATATATATATATATATATATATATATATATATATATATATATATATATATATATATATATACACACGTGTGCACACACTCACACACACAAACACACACTATATAGCACTGAAAATGCAATGGTGAAAAATTGTTTTATAAATTAAGTCTCAGGGCTCTATTGTCAACCATGCTAAAAGCCTTATCGCTTATTAACCCTTATTAACTTGGTTTTGCTCATCAACGTGTTGATGTTCTGCAGATCGGTGGTTGTACAATTTTAATATGGTTTTCAAAATAGTAAAATAAAAGTAAATATAAATAAAATGGGAAAAAAATGTGCGCTAACTAATCCTTACACAGTTTAGATTTTCAAGCCCAAAGCAAAGCATACTTTTTTCTGCATGCCACTCCCTGTTTCCTGGCTGTCACTCAATATAAAATCAAACATAGGCTGTAAACCCCCCCCCTCCCCAAAAAAAAAAACATATCTTTAAAAAAAGATGATAGGTACTTGCTCAAAAAAGAGCCCATCTACAGTACAAGATCGCGACACGCTGCATTGCACGCGGCAGTTGACTGAATTTGGGGCGGAGACCGCCGGCTGCAGCTGCTGCTGCTGTACAGCAGCACCAGCAGACCCTCCAACAGAAAGGGTGTAAGCAGCTAGAGGAAGTCAGGAGAGGCGAGGACAGGGACAGGCCGCCTGGCTCTGAGGCCGAGCTGCTGCTCTCTACTCACAGTCGCAGGAGCACTTGTGTCGTTCATCATTGTGTCTGCCAAGTGCCAACTACTGTACAGTGTACACTATGTGCCGCTGCAGTATGTCAACTTGGTTTATAGACCACAGGGGGGTCCGAGTTCGTTGAACACGCCCTGTGCTGGCTTGCTTGTTACGCCACTTGGCTTGTATGTTGTGCTGTTTTACCTGTTTTAGATTTGTATTTATTAATTTGCAGTTTTAAACACAAGATCCACCACTGGCGTCCACCTCCTGTCAATTAATTGTTAAAAATACAATAGTCGCACCTCCCGCCATTGCCCACAATCATCGGCAATCATACTTTAACAGTCCTAATGTTTAATTGGGTCATAACGCTGCTCACTGCTACCGTTAGCCTCATCTTGCTAGCTTTTGTTGTCAATCTAGATAGATATAGATAGACTGCACCCATCGTGCTTCCTATGCATTTCCTTCAATCGCCTGTATCTCCTATTCCTTATCCCAGGTGACATTTTTGGTCAAAACAGCGTATATTCCACTCCTCAAATCATTCACAACTTCACAAGTGACTTTCTGGAGGCAGCCATGTCAATCAGAGGTAAACAGAGAATAAATCGGTCACACCGATGTCACGTATTATATGACATCGGTCATATAATACGTCCCCTTCCAATTTGAAACATGGCTCTTTGAGTTCCACATTAACACTGGCAGTAGCCAACTACCATTATTTAGAAAAAATACTCGTCACTATTAATTGTGATGTTTTTGTTTATGATCAATCCATCTAATATTGAATTGTTGCACCCCTACTAGAAGTTAGACCCATGTCTCTATCTTACTCTACAACTAATCATTTCCAATCCAATGCAGTTCTCTGGTCTGTAGCTGTCGTTTGGTCTCGCTCCCTAACTCGCCCCATCCCTCACTTCCTCTCCACTAATCTGCCTCTCAGTTTGTCCTCTGTACAAAAGCCATTCTTCGTCCCTGGCCCGTCATTTCATATCTGTGTGAACACAGTGGCCTTTCCCAGCATGCACTGAGAGACGGGAAGGAGTGTGAGAGAGGGAGAGGAGAGAGAGAGAGAGAGAGCAATGAGAGAAATTCTACGCCAGACAGCAATACAGAAAGCTCTATCGAAAAAAAGAACACAACAGAAGCAGAGAGATGAAAAATAACTCACGAAGGGGACGGGAGGGACTACGGGCTGCAGGGGCGGATGTAACATTTCCCAATTGTGGGGGCAGGAGAAAAATTTTCCCCTGCCGCCCCCATACCATTTAATGGTATGGGGGCGGCTTCATCGCCCGTGGCGCGAAGCGACATGGGTGATGAAGTCGCACCTATACACAATGAAGTCGCACCTATTTTTGGTTACAGGACTTTTATTGGGCAATTAAGCATCATAGTTGCAACAGACACGCAGCGTGCATAAAGCTAAAGGACTGACTCAGAGAGTTTTCTGTTTAGAATGATGAAATGGTATTGGTTTAGTGGTGCCACAACTGTAGTTAGATAGTAGCAGTAGTAATGTTTCAAATCATTTTAAATATAAGCACTTTAATTTGAAATATCTTGGGTTGTTTTGCATGCCATCATGTTTGGTGGGGCAGTCAGGGCATTTAGGGGGGCATTGCCCCCACATGCCCATGCCTAGATCCCTCCCTGGCGGGCTGCCTGTGTGAAGTGACGATTTAGGATGCACGTGCACCGCGGGTGAACGTGCGCGTGCAAAAGTGCGCGTCAATCTGAGATTGTGTGCGAGTACGGTGTCTGTGTGATTGTGCGTAGTTGGTTAGTTAATTATTGAGCCGAGTTATTTTGTGTGCGTGCACGGGTGTGTGTGAGACATTTATGTGTTTGCTGCCTGCAGTGTGCTCTCGTGCAAGTGTGGGTGTGTCTGCGGCTGCTGCGTGCGATTGTTGTGTGGTTGCCAATGTGTGATGTGGTGTGCTCGTGGTGTTGGTGACTGTGTGTGTGCGTGCGTGTGTCAATCAACACCGTTCCATGTGTATCCCGGCTGGCACGTATTATGTGCAGCAAGCCTATCGAAGGCTCTTAAATCTGCCAGGTATAGTAGATTGTACTGCATGGGATTTGTTACGCTTTCCTACACACACACACACACACACACATACAGCCCGATGCCATGTGTATGTCTGATGTGTGTGTGTGTGTGTGTGTGTGTGTGTGTGTGTGTGTGTGTGTGTGTGTGTGTGTGTGTGTGTGTGTGTGTGTGCGCGCGTGTGACTCGGCCATGAAAAGCCCAAAGTGTCTGCATCTGGCCTTGTGAATGTTTGAATGGATGAGGTGTGTTGCTGTAAGATAGCAGTAGTACAGTAAGCAATGCGCTGAATGAACCTCCCTCTCACTCTCCCCCTCCGTCTTTTGTTCTCTCTTGCCTCTCTCTCCGCTTCTGTGTCTCGGTCTCTCTCTCTCTCACTCTCGCTCTTGCACACACACACACACACACACACACACACACACACACACACATACACACACACACGCATAGTACATACACACACAGATAGAGAATAGGGAGATGCTGCTGGTGGCGGATAGAGCGATGGAGCGGGTCAGGAGAGAAAAGGAGTTAATGCATCATTGAATTTTGATAAGAGAACGAAGAAGAGGTTGTTTTTTAGGGAGAGTTTTTAAGGCCCGCGACTAAACATGTGTGCAGCTGGGTAGTGAGTATACTGGACCTCTTGATGAGCTGCCACCAAGTGGTGAGAATGTGCAACGTTTACAGTTATCAGACCCTCAGGGCAGCAGCGTGCTCAGTTGGCTCCTCTACTCGCCCCACACACACACACACACACACACACACACACGCACACACACACGCACACACACGCACACAAGACTGCGTGCGGTCACACAACACTCGGCCCCCATCTAGTATGCTGATGACACGACAGTGATGGACTGCATTGTTGCTGAGACGATGATGAGTCTGCCTACAGGGAGGAGGTCAGATCACTGACACTGTGGGGTGTCAGGAGATGAAGCCTCAACAAGAGCAATAAGCTGATTGTCATCCAGCGCTGAGCAGTGTGCCAGCGATCTACTGCACCTCCACGACACTGCAGCGGAGCCAGGAGACGGCTCAGTGAGTTTAACATCACTGAATGGTGGAGAATAATATTTGGTTTGATGTTGTAGTTTTTAAACCACTGCCATCAGACCATTCAACAGGTCAGCTGATCCCTGTCAACACCAGGAGTGCTGATAATACAAGCCCCCACATAATAACCATCTGTGAATAATTATGGACAACTTTCCTATTCCTTCCTACTCATATTTATCGATGAAGTTCTTATATCGACAAAATTCATACAGCATCACATCACCACCTCTCCAGAACTCTTGAGGGCTGCTGGCCAGTCACTGCTGACTGTGCCAACAAACCCAGCTCTCAACAACAAGAGGTGACCGTGCTTCTGTGGTGCCATTTTAGAACTGTTCAAACCATTGACATTCTTAGGTCCCGACTAAAAACACACTTTTCTCCCCTGGCTTTCAATCTTATCTGATTTTTTTCTTGTATATGCATTCCTAGTACTCACCATGTCTCACGTTGGTTCTTTATGGTTATGATTTTCTTTGCTCTGCATGATGTAATGTTGCTTTACTTTTAATCTTTGTTACGAAGAAGTTTGATCAACTCTGGATGTGTTAATATATGTGCTATATAAATAACACATTTGATTAGATTTGAAACACAGACAAGTGTTTGACGCTTGTTCCCAGGTGATGTCTCATTGTTATGATTCGGTTATGCAGCAGTTATGCCAATGTTGACATGTCTCTCTACTTACACTATTATAAGCATTTCTGCGTCACGGAGGCATTGCTTGCATGTTGCATGTTATTGCATGTTACTGATTTTCCTCGTTTCGCTTTCTTTTATATTCAGTATTTCTTGAAACGGCAAATGTTGGGAGCTTGTACAACAAACCCACCACACAACTCCTTTACACCCGTGAACCTGTAAGGTAGCAATAAAGTTCAATCTGATGAAGGAAAAGGTGAAATACGCAGCTACGCACGCACGTGAGCACACAAACCCACACACACACTTCATTTAATCAATACGGCGGGAATGTGGTCCTGTGGTAAATCACTTTCCGTGCAATAAGAGAGAGCAGTTGCCATCTCTCTTTTTAATACGCTGCCAGAGTCACTGTAGGTGATACACAGCAATATACAGTGGAAGGAGAGGGCATGTGGGAGCAAGAATGTACAATACATAAGAGCAACAGCAGTAGTGTGCACGTGCGTGTGTGTGTGTGTGCGTGCGTGCGTGTGTGTGTGTTTTTTATAGGCCTGGACAGCCAGCCTGCACAAAGCTAAGAGAGGGGAATCATGATTAGGTTGGGTTTTAGTCTCCACACAGGGATATACACACATAAACAAACAGGTGCATACATGCACGCAAGGACAGACACGCACACGCACACACGCGCACACACACACGCGCACGCACGCGCGCACGCACGCGCACACACACCGACACCCACACCCACACACACACACACACACACGTCCCCTCTCATGAACGCTCAATGCATCAAAACCTGCCCTCCTTTGAACAGGGCTCGGCTACAATACGAGCAGGCCAAAGAATCTCATTACCAGGCTAAAAACTATGGCTCTGCGCTTCTGGCCACCATCGATTTACAGAATATTGAGGGCCGGCAAACTTTTGCGCCCCGGGCCATGCGAATCAGTCTGGCTGTCATCGGCGGGGTTGCAGACGCCAGATTACTACTGTGACCCGACTGCTTGACCTTCACTTAACCATGTGAACCGGTACACACCCACACACACTCGCACACCCACAAATCTCCTCCTACCTTACCGACTCCATTCTATCTCGCCCCGTCCGTCTCATCTGCCGATGGCCCGCCATGTCTGGGCCCCGAGACCCGCTCTGCACAAATCTTGTTACCGTAAGCGCACGCGGCTTCTCAATTGACTCGGGTCGCCTCTCAAAGTGGTGCTAAATAAATAATAGGGCATCTCATCTGCTTTGTCTAGTCAGTGGCTGGATGGGTTACAGCAGAGGGAGATAAATGGACGGCACACAGAGATAAATGTAGGAGTTAAATGGAACCGGCCTGAGAGGCGCGGGGACTCGCCCCGAGAGTCACCTACCCCCCCGCCGAAAAAAAACGAAAACAGGCCATCTACAAGCCCATAATGCCAGCACATTCCGATCCAGTGGATCGGCTACTTTCAGCCCGTGAAACTAGTGCACATACAGTATACTGTATGTCAAACTCAAGGCAGGATGATGTTGAATTAGTAGTAGAACTGGGCTTCTGGTACGTGGCATATAGAATTGATCATATTATAATAAGAAATGAATGCAACTCATTGTTTTTACTTTCTCAACTCAGTTGATTGACTTTCACACTATTATTATGAAAGCAGTCGCTTGGTGAGGATCACAGAACAGGAAACTGAGCATTAATAATGCAATTTCACTTTTTAATGCATGAAGTTTCATCTTTGCATTTATCTTCCTATTAAAAGGACATTGATTTTTTAATTTATTTTTTATTTCTTTGCTGTTTGCCATGTGGTGCATTCCTCATTGCTCTGTGTGTTGAAACACAGTCTGGCCTGGAGGAGCACGGCTGGACAATGTAACATGATGGTAGTTTCTCCTATAATCCTATAACTCTATTCATTCAATCCCTGCTGCTCACTGATCCCTGTGTGTGTCTGTTTGTCTGTCTGACTGTCTTCCTGTGCCTCTGTCTGTCTGTCTGTGCCTCTGTCCGTCTGTGATCAATTTAAGCTGTGGAAACGTAGATGCTCCACCAGCATGAAAGGGGTTTGCTTGCAGTCTGTTCAGTGAGCGACGAACGCAGTGTACCAGTCAGTACCCTGACAGTTACAGTGGAGGCAGAGTGCAGATACGGTTACCGGTTAGAGGTTTCGTGCTCAAATAACCTGAGAAGAGATCTGAGAAAATATGCCTCTTTGAAAGGATCCATTGTCTCCCCGAGATGTTCACAGCACCCTTATCTGATTTACAAAGGCTATGAAAACAAGAAATGAATTATACCAGCTTGAGGCAACTTGACAAAACCCTTGAAAAGGACTGCCATGCTTCTTGCATCTTACGTTTGTACTAAAAAGATATCATTAAACTCCTAAGTTTAATAAAACAAGTTGCAGGTGCCTTCACATCTAATTAGTACTAGTAGATTTATTAATACATTCAGTTAGTTTACAGTTAGTCCAACGTCTAACTGTAAACATTAACTGAAGTAACTTTTAACTACCCAAATCAAAGGAGCCAGCTGAGGTGGTTCGGGTTAGGTTGCCCCTTGAGCGTCTCCCTAGGGACATCCTCCAGGCACGTCCCACTGGGACCCCGGGGCAGTCCAAAGACCAGATGGAGGGATTACACCGACTCTCTGGCCTTGGATCGCCTCGCGATGCCCCAATGTTGCTCGGGACAGGGAAGTCTGGAGCTCTCTGGTGGAGCTATTGCCCCCGCGACCCGACCTCGGTTAAGCGGAAGAAGATGGATGGATGTATTTTCTTATTTATCTGTAAAGTTTGATGTAACATAATCCTGTGTCATCATTCCTTGATCACATATCATTAACATTGAACCAAATGATGCACATTTCCCTCTTTTTGTACATGCAGTTGTGCTGCCATAGCCCGAGAGCGTGAACGTGTTGCACTGACTCATTCAGTCACTCGCCGCTCAGTCCATGGGAAGTGCATTGCTGACTTATCCCCATTGGCTTACGGACATCCAATGAGGGGAAAGGGATTCATAGGAGAGCGAGAGTGAATGTAGACCAGCATCGATTCACACAAGCTGGTAATGAGAAAGGAAAAAAAATCAACACATTATGGCAACAACACAATGCGTTCATCTGGGTGTTGTTCTCAAGGTTATTTCACCCGCATTCACAGAGCACCTTGACCACCCGTATCCCCAGGTGACATATACAGTAGAAGCAGTATTGCCATAAACAAAAAGACATTGCCGGAATGCAACATAAACTCCCTATACGCTGGTCATGGAACAAAAGGCTCATTTTATAGCTTGTTTTCCTCAGATAAAAACACATGGCATTTTGATCCTATGCGTGACCTTCATGGTTATTTTCCTGTGGGTAATAAATAATCTAGAATTAGGTCAGTTTGGATGTCCAGATGAAGAGACCCTGAGCAGCTCTCCTCTCTCCACACCTCTGAACCTCTGACACACACCCACGAAAACCACCTTCCATCAGCTCACTCAATTAGTCTTAATTAGCCAACCTCAGAGAGCTGTGCATGCGCTAGCACTGATACAGATGTGTTATCTTTCTCGGTTTCTCTCCCTCTCACTCATTTGTGTTACACATTAACACGAGCACACTCTCTCTCTCTCTCTCTCTCTCTCTGAACAGAAAGTGCTATTATTTTGGACCCCTGCAACACATTCACAAGTGTGCAAATGAAGCGCGCGAGGCCTAATCACGCGTTTTAAGTCTCCACCTCAGACGGACGGACACGCGTCGGCTCCGCTTCCACTCGATCGCCATCAAATTAGAATTGGCTCTGCCTCTGATTGGCATCAAAAGGACTGCCCTTTAAGCCGGACGCCTCTCATCTGGTGGTACGTGCTTCACGGCTGCCAGGCCAGATGAAATGCTACGCACGCAGCCCTTTCGTAAGCCCACCCACCCCTCCGCATCCTTCATACGTCCATGGCTGCCAGTTCAAGGGGCTGCACTCAAATTAAATGAAGCCATGGATGGTACATTTTAGGAGGTAGCAACAGATTGGGATTCTGCATGATCTAGTCCGCCTACACGACTCGACCCTCCAACCCCACCCCACCCAGGTCTTTTTTTACAGTGTGCTCCCTCTGTAACCCGTGAAGATAATGGATGTCTCTGCGGGCGGCCCGCTCATAAATAAAAGAAGTCGGCGCTCTCTCCCTTGTTATTAACTGTGCTTTTGGCACAGAATAGGGAATCAATGCTAATGGAACGCATGCGAGAGAGAGAGAGAGAGAGAGAGAGACAGGGACAGTTTGCGAGGCCTTTTTGACCTGCGCTACACCCCCACCGACCGACCACCAACCACCGCGTAGGAAGGAGCGTATATACTGTACTGTATACCGGAGAGGTGTGGGAGGAGGAGAAGGAGGTGGCTTCACGGTGCGGCGGGGCGAGCCCTCGCCTCGCTGCCAGCGAGAGAGGAGATAAATATAGGGGATAATATTTCCCGCACTCAGCAGCGTTGGGTAGGGGGGGGGGAGATGAGCAAAAAAAAAGAAAGCTGTGAAATGTAGAATTTGATATGCTATAAGGGTCAGCCCGCTGTGAGCGATGGGGAAGGCAGATGAGCTCCAGACGGCTTTGTTGTTCACGGGAGTCAGACATCAGGACTTAACAGGCTGGGAGGCTCATACACTATGGATGGATAAAGTCCTGAGCCAGGACAGTAATGGCATGGAAAATATATTTATGGATGAAAGACACACACACACACACACACACACACACTTCTGTGTGCACTGTAGGGCTGAATGTCAAGCAGCCGGGGACCGAGAGGTGGATGGATAGAGAGAGAGAGAGAGAGAGAGAGAGAGAGAGAGAGAGAGAGAGAGAGAGAGAGAAAGAAAGAAAGACAGAATTGTTGCGTGTGGGAGCTGAAAGGCCGAAAGAACGAAAGTACACAAAATAGAGAGGGATGAGATAGAGGGCTTGAGGGGGTGGTGGTGACGGTTGTGTGTGTGTGGGGCGGGTGTGGAGGGGAGGGGAGGGGGGTGCGTGCGGAACAATAAATTACAGCCATTGTAAAAACAGAGCCGGCGGGGACGTCGCTAAAACAAAAATGCCAAACCGCTCTCCTCCGTTGGGAGAGTGGTTTTTATACAATTCTACACACATTTTTCATGGGAGGGCGAATGGAACACTTTCTCAAGCGGTCCCCCCAGAACCTTCAACTAGGGCAAACCGCTGTCTTTGAAACCAGCTTCTATTTCATTAAAACAAAATATAAATTATTGGCCTGTAAAAAGTCAAATACGAAAAAAAGCAAATGCCGCTTACAAGAACTCGCCAAATTATACATTTGTCTAATCTTTGCTGATGTTATTTTTTCCCCCTCGCAAAAGTGTTATTTTTTTTACTGACTGCTACCGTCACGCAATATCTGTGCGATTTGGTCGAAGCATTTTTTAGACTCCACCATGTCAAAAACACAGCAGTGGTTCCCAAAGTTTCAGTGGGTGAGAGAGTTTCAGGTTTGAAGGAGTTTCAGGTTTGAGGGAGTTTCAGGGGGTCGCTAGATAAATGAGAGTTAGGAACCAAATGGATCCTCTCAGAGTCAAATTATCATTGATTTTTACAATATTTGCAGAGATAGGAATGCCATTAAATGGGGATCTGTAGCCAAGTGCAACTTAGGAACTTAACCAAATGGACCCTTGGGGGTCCATTTGGTTCATGCTTACCTGCTCAAGAGTTAAAATATTCATCATCTGAATTAGCCCAAGTCTACATAACTAGAGAATGTAGAAGTTTAATTGCCATTTTGATCTATTGATCTATTGTTTGCCTGGTCGTGTGGACCAAAACAAAAGAAATCTTTAATTTTGGTCATGGTCATGGTCCGTGGCTCAAATGCTGAATAAATAGTGGGCCCTACCAAAAAGTTTGTAAACCACTGCCATAGAGTACATCACTATTTCATATATACCCCTATATATCTATCTATCTATCTATCTATATATCTATATATCTATATATCTATATATCTATATATATATATATATATATATATATATATATATATATTTTTGTTTGTTTGTTTTGTTTTGTTTTTTTTGTTTTTTTTTAGATCTGTCCTCATTTTTCTTTGCCCCCAGTGCCCCTCTCCTTCCTATACCAGGCCATCTGTTAGTGGTTCACAGGTTCCACCACAGATCAGAACACCCACTACTACCCACAGACCTGAAGTCACCGGCACGCAGCAGCAGCTTAGCCATTTCATGCACTCCCCCAGGCCCTTTCACTTTGATAAAGGTTGACTACCTCAGGCTATACCTACTGTTTTTTACCAGCTCTCTCTATCTCTCTCTCTCTACCTCTCTCTCTCTCCCTCTCTCTCTCTCTCTCTCTCTCCCTCTCTCCCTCTCCCTTGCTCTCGCTCTCTCTCCACACTTTTCCCACAATCTGGCAACACCTCCAGTCCCTTCTGAGCACAGCATGGGCTATTCTGATTCTGAAACTTTATCCGCCCCAAGGCGCACCAAAGGGCAAGTAAAACTCTCAAGGGTTAGGATTCGCACACACACACCTGCATGGATGATATCCAGGCAGAACAGCCTCCATAACACGTGTTATCACTCGAATAAGTAACTCGAAATGCTTTTTTTTTTTTTACTTAATTACTAATGCAGTTGAACCGCAAATTAAAGCTGAAGTAAACAACGTTTAATGTTACTCTCGTGGCAAAACCGATACCACCGGCATGGAATGGAATGGAAACAGTTTCTGACAGCATGGATGACCTTGTCCGCCTGCAGCGCATATACTGTACACTGCCTCCATATCTCTGGTGCACAGAGGGGCACCTGTGCTCCGCTTATATTTCATAATTTAAAGAAAGCACATGTGTCGATGCGGGGAAGGGAAAGGTGTCAAGAGAAGAGAGACACCTCGGCTTGTTTTTCTCTCTCTCACACCAGAACGTGTCCGCAGCGAGAGGCGCGGCCCGGGATTCGCTGTGCCCTCCAAACAATGGAGCTTAACCCACATTGCAGTGAGGGCCAGGGATGAAGGAGAGGTGTGTGGAGGGAGGGGGAGTGGGAAAGGGGACGAGATGGCCCAGGCTGCAAGCCCCCCCCCCGCATGCATCCCCAACCAGGGACGTGCTGCGGAGACCTAGAGAGAGGCAGGGGTCTGTCATTTAGCGTTTCCTTCACCACCACAGGGGCGGATCTAGGCATAGGCCCAGTCTGCCCCACCAAACATGATGGCATGCAAAACAACCCAAGATATTTCAGTGCTTATATTTAAAAGTATTTAAAACACTACTGAAAATGGTATGGGGGCGGCTTCATGAAGCTGGCCCCTTACCATTTTCTTCTGCCCCCCCAATTGGGAAATTTTCCATCCGCCCCTTCACCACCATAGTAAAATGCTGCGTTTTTTGTGGTCTGGACAGGGCAGTTGTTTTACAGATGGGTAAAGGGCAGGGGGCCCCATGTCTGTGTGTGCACGTCCCTGTCTCCAACAATAGCAGCGGTCTAGTTCAGAACAGAACCATGCCCAGAGACTCCATGTCAGCCACCGGCTGAAGGTGAAAGTCCCCTTCCCCATATACGTGTCCCCTGGTGTCTTTTCCAATCTTTAAAAAAAGCATTTCTCTTAATAAATGATATCCCTGAAAAATGCCCCTAGAGTAGCTTTAGTTTAGACTTTAGATCATCGGCTCTCCACGCGGTGTCCAGGGACCACCAGGGGCCGTCGAGGGATCCAGGGGGTCCACCACAGCTACCAGAACCAACTTCAACTACAGTGTTACTAAAGTTTTGATAACTATAGTACACAGACGGAAGAAGAATTCTGGGCCAAATTAGATTATGCCTAACAATAATATATGTTCTTTGTGTGTTTTTTACCCATTTATTAAACATATTTTTAGACTATAGAGTACGTCTCTTTGCACTTGTTTAGTATGCCAAGATATGGCTTTTAAAATGCACAAAATCTCGGCATGAATGAGTTAGTAGTATTTTAACATTCCTAAGTTCTCCATCAGGCACAAATCAGCCGACTGTGCCACTGCCATCGACATGTTGCCTGGCGTCATGGACCCGCATGGCGTCAAGGGTCCATTTGGTTTGGGGTAATTTTGCTTCTAGGGTAAGTGCATGGCCATGGATTTCGCTCACTTTGGAGGGGTTAGTCAGTTAGGTATGAGGGTATATTGAAGGCACTGTCCCTGAAACAAGCCCATTGATATTTACTTAACTGTGGCTTCTAACCCTGAGCCATCCCAAACTATTAAAGTGTTCTGGAATTACTTGGGTCATGCTGGGCCTAAGGCCAAGATGTGTAGTCGTATCAGTTTGTAGTGCTCTGAGTTGCAAACAGCACAAAGGAAAAGGGATGAGAGAGGCCACGGAGCTGTGCACTCACCCCCAAAGGTGAGGTATAATCTGAAAAGTAGAACACAACTTAGAAACCCTTTTTCAGAAAACGGTTCAGCAAAATGTCATAAACACACTGCGGATTTACCACACTAAATCACTATGTCAGCATCAGTCCCGGAAGATTAAACATCTCCATGCAGGTCAGCTAGAAAAACTGGCTGCAAAACAAGAAAGTGTGTAATGCAGCGACCAAAAGTCACGCAGTTTCCAGTTAATTATTAGAGTCACCAAACTCATCACTACAACCATTACAGCATCTTCCAATGAACGGTAAAAATAAAGACAATTACATGATGGTGAGTTTTCTGACATTAATTCATTGGACAATTAATCAACAAAAATGTTTTATCAGACTAATCAAATAGTTAGGGTGTTTCATTTAGTGTATGAATATTTAACATTGAATTGAAACTCTATATGCATTGATCAGAATGCCCCAGGAGTCTCAATCCCCTACCGCAAATCTCTTCACGGAAAGTAGCTTATCTACAACATGCCACGTTGCAATGTGCCGTGATCCATTGTGAACTACAAAATATGGATGCTAGTTGGATGTTAATATTACTGCGGTTAAGGACTTTGAAGGTAATTTATCATCTTAGTACACAATACAATATATATATATATAGTTTTAGTGTTATTAAATATTTTAAAATACACTTTAAAAAAAAATCATTCTCTTGTTCTCTTATGGTAAGGTAGTCATTGCTCATGAACTTTAGCACACATGGACAAAATGTGAAACAATTAACAAAAAGGAAAAGGTCTCAAAGTTCAAAGGAAGTTCAAAATAAGTGGTGTTTTTTGGTGGGGGGATTGAAACTTGCAACCAAGGAAAAATAAACAAGGCAGTCATTCAAAATAGCATAGTAGTTAACCAGCACTACCTTCGTCAGATAATATACTATTTAAGATTGGTAGAACGTCCAACCTACGACGCCAGTAATGAATCGCTCGGTGCTCGATACATAAGCCTCGCGGCCGTTCTACCCTCGCCTACGACGGCAGAACGCGGCTTTTGGCGTCGTGTTACAACGTGGACGAGAGCTACGCTGTAGAGGGGCGTCACCATGGAAACCAGAGACGCCAGTGGAAGAGGTGGATCCAGCCGGCGTCGCCTGCTTTCTTAACTATGCAGGGCTTCTGTTGCAACGGCGACGGACCACGCCTACTGCTCTCGTCCTGTCCAAGGCCTACACACGGAAACTTAAATCCCCTAATATCCACGTACGGTTTCAGTGCCTTAGTTACTTTTCCTCAGAAGAAAATGTGAAGTGTGTACTCAAATGGCACACAGTAGTCCAAGGCTAATAAACAAAATACTTGACAGATTAATTGATTACAAAAATAATTGTGCAGCCACCCTTTTCAACAACAAAAGACTGCAGTACAAAGTAAGAAGAAAAGTTTTTGTAAGACCTTGTTGCCTGGCACATTAATTCACTCTTCTAAGATTTAAATGACATTTCCCTGTCAGAACTCTGGTAATCTCTGGGCAAACGCCCGGATGAGATCAAACAAGCTCAATTATGGTGGCAGCTCTCGGTGTCTTTTAGCAGTGGAAGGAGTGTTCGGATTCAACCTTCGAGGAGGAGAAATCTAAATTATGCAAATGTCTGTCAGTTTAACGAATCAGAGTCTGAGAATTAGCAGGCTGTTAGTCTCTCATAGAGCCGCAAATGGAGCTAACACAGATGAAGGACTGGAGCCTGATTTCATTATTGTTCCTCTGCAAGAGGAGAAGATGACAGACAGAGAGAGAGACGGCGCTATAGATGTGGAGATGGCGAGAGAGAGGAGAAAGGACAGGGGAGGGGTGAGGAAGGGAAGGGAGATAAAGTGAGACATGGGGAGGAAAAGAGAGAGACAGAGCAGGAGGAGAGAAAAAGGACGATAAGGAATGGAGAGAGAAATGGATCAGAGGAGGACAGAGAAATAAAAAAGAAAGATGAGCAGCAGAGGGAGCAAAGCAGATGGGGGGAATGTGGTGGGAGCAATAGAGAGAAAAAGATAGAGGAAAGAAGGGGATTGGATGCGAAATCACGTACGTCCATTCAGAGTCCTATCAACTCCAAATATCAAATTAGCCAAATGAATGGTACAAGATAAAAGGAGGCGCGTGGTGGAGGGAGAGGGGAGCCAAGCATAGCAGACATTGGCTGAAAGGAGTCAGGGACGGATGTGACATTTCCCAATTGGGGGGGCAGGACAAAATGGTATGGGGTGCGGCTTCATCGCCTGTGCCACTAAGCATACCATTTTCGGTTACAGGACTTTTATTAGGCAAGTAAAGCATCAATAATAACATCAGTTGTTGTTGAAGTTGCAACAGACACGCAGCATGCATAAAGCTAAAGGTCTGACTCAGAGAGTTTTCTGTTTTCAATGATGAAATGCTGCTGGTTTAGTGGTGCCACAACTGTAGTTAGTTCATTCTAAATATTAGCATCTGAATGTCTTGGGTTGTTTTGCATGCCATCATGTTTGGTGGGGCAGGCAGGGCACCCCATGCCCATGCCTAGATCCGCCCCTGAAAGGAGTGTGGGGAGGAGGAGGGGTGGTATGGTGTGTGTGTGTGTGTATGTGTGTGTGTGTGTGTGTGTGTGTGTGTGTGTGTGTGTGGGGGGGGGGGGGTTGTCATGAATCAGAGGGATTGGAGAGCATTTCAATAATCAATAGAGCGAGAAGTGAAGAGTTAGAGAGATTGTGAGGCACACACACACACTAATGCTCAATATATGGGCTCTGTCTTACAACGGTGTCGACGGGGGAAAAAAAAGGCCTGAAAATACAGCCCGATCTACATGCTCGCAAAGTGCCACTTAGTTTGCAGCGTCTTGCGACCGAGCTATAGGTTGAACGGCTATTTGCAGCCGTTGCGACACTGTCATGGCAAGGTCTAAATGGGGCTTAAGGGAGGTATCACAGTTCATTAGTCACGGTGGATGACACCTACACGGCGGGGAGCGAGGACAGATTGTCACCGCCTCATAATCAGACAATGAGGCTGGCGGAATGGCGCTGGATGAGTCCTCCGGCGGCTCGCGGGGGCCACTGTCTGTCTCTGAAGGGGCTTATCGCAATATCTGCACCGCAGACCTGACGCTGGAGCCAGACAACTCAGCGGGGGGACGACACACTCTCTCTTGGACTTCTCACTCTCTGACCGCTCCTGCCATTGCAAACTCTCTCTCTCACACACACACACACACACACACACACACACACACACACACACACACACACACACACACACACACACACACACACACACACACACACACACACACACACCACACACACACACACACACACACACACACACACACACACACACACACACACACACACACACACACACACACACACACACACACACACACACACACCTCTTCTGCTGCACTACTATAGGCATCTCCGAGGCTATACACACAAACCAAAAAATCAATTCTTTCTTTTTTATCAGCCCATTAAAAGGCGCCATGCACAAGCTAAAGCACTTGTGCGAGACACAAAATAACGTTAAATGGTCTGGACTTTAGGCGCGACACCATGAGAACCGCAGACCAGACGCACACATGCAAAGCTGTGCAACAGACAAGTTAGTTAATCAGGGCACTGCACACTGTGCACAGTGATCGCATGCACTTAAAGGGGTCCACCGGGAATTTGACATTTTTAAAGATTTGGGGTGTTTTCGTTTTATTTTCCCCAGTGTATTTTTACACCCCAGTGTAAAAAGTCAGTCAAACCTGTCAAATACAGTATCTGTGATTTTCTGTGTGTGTCTGAATGGGGGCACATGAATGGGCACTCTCAGATTCTTTAGTGTAGTGATGTCACGAAAAATACCAATTGTAATAGTTCTTCCCATTTAACTTTGACTCCACACTTTAAGTCATTGGTATCCATGGACTCCACACCCCCTCCCAAACAAGCCCAATGAAAATGACTGAAACCGCACCCAAAGAGCAAACAGAGAAAATACCAAAAAGAATTATCTTGTGTTTGTGTTTGTTTACAGA